>JAMXBC010000012.1:70995529-72245529 GCA_024138005.1 Lumnitzera racemosa | reverse complement strand
TTAATTTTTATTTTTTTACAAAAAGGGTCCTAATTCAAAAAAATAAAAAATAATAAAAATTAACAAATTATGAAAATACCAAAAAATAAGAAAAGCAAAAATTATAAAGATTTCGTAGATTTTTGGAAATAATTTATATTAGGATTAATTAGTTTAATGTTAATGTTAATTTTAGTTTAGTTAAAAATTTTAGCTTAGGGATTCAGATAGTTTAAATATAATTTAATGGTAATAAATGTCAAGATACAAACCAACAGCTTAACAGATAAGTAGTGGAGTACTTGAGTGGATTTAGTTGAAGGTCACAGGTTCGAGTCTCAATAGGTACTTATATCTTTATTTTTCTATCTTTGCAATAAAAAGAAAAAAAATCACAACGGGAAACAGACCATGAGCTTCATAAATATATATATATATATATATATATATATAAATATAAAGGATCGCCAGGAAAGCAACATCGGCTTCATCCGAAAGCAGAGAATCGATCGTGAGGAAAGCAAGACGCTAGGAAAGCAACGCCTATGTCTTTATTTTTCTATTTTTGCAATAAAAAGAAAAAATCACAACGGGAAACAGACCATGAGCTTCATAAAAAATATATATATATATATATAAAGGATCGGCTTCATCCAAAAGTAGAGAATCGATCGTGAGGAAAGCAACGCCATCTGAATTCCACCGATACGTGACGCCATCTGAAATCCAAATTCCGAAGTCCCCATCCACGATCGGCCACGAAGCAGCGACGACAATTCCATTGTTCCTTTACTCCACGCAGCAGTCCACGATCATTCCACGTAGCATCTCTAACATCTGCTCACATACGAACAGTCCATGACAACAGACATACCTTGAACTCCGACGACCGCTACGCATCGCTGCCTATCAGCTTCGTCTTGCCAACCCAAATCTGCTACTACTAACCAAACGCATAGCTACTGCCAAATAACATCAGGTTGGATCTTCATCAGATTTTTACTATTTAATTAATTATTTATTTATTATCGTTATGATATATTATTATTATTTGGATTCTTAGTCATGTAACATAGCATATATGTGAATATTTTAAGTTAAGAATATTATATTTTAGGTGGTTATGTAACAATAATATAGATATACATTTTAACTTAGGTGTTTTCCTTAGTATTATATTTCTAGGAGTCCCCACTTAGAAAACTTGTTTTTTTTTTAAAAAAAAAACAAAGTCAATGAATTTTTCAAAATTTTAGGACTTTTAGCGAAGTTTTTCTTTTTTTTTATATAAAACAATAACACTTAAGAGTTAGGACCCCTTTAGATTTTTTTCATAAATCGAATAAATTAAAACATAAACTTGAACGGTTTTCAAAATTAAAATAAATCAACACACTAAAGATTTTTAAAAAAAGAACTACGATTGTCTAATCTCAGTTAGCGAGTACATAGGCACCTTCGGGGCGACGATAAAATATGTATTTTTTCTAAATTAAAAAATCATTTTGATGTTGATAAAATAAAAAAAAATCTTTAATTAACTTCTTTTCTATAGTTAGACATCTTTCCCATAGTTTAGATGTCTTTTCCATAGTTTAGATGTCTTTTCCATAGTTTAGATGTCTTTTCCATAGTTTAGATGTCTTTTCCATAATTTAGGTTTCTTTTTTATGATTCAGACATCTTTTCTATGATTAGGAATTTTTTTTTTTTCTTTCTTTCTTTCTTTTTTAATGTTTTAAGCATCTTTTCTATATAAAAGTTTCAATCATGTAGAACATTGCATATTTCATAAAATCTTTAGGGTTTTTCTTGAAAATAAAAAAAAATTATCACTTAGTTATTTTTAAATAAAAATTTTAATTTGGCACTTTTCAAAAGTTAGGTTTTTAGGTTTTTTTTTTATATATATATAATGTTAGGAATAAAAATTAGGCTTCTAGGGATTTTTCTTAATAAAAATAAAATGGTTAATAAAAACATAAATTCAACCAATCATTTTTTATAAAAAGAACCAACACATTAAAGTTTTCGGAAAGAACTACGATTGTCTAATCCGGTTAGCGGGTACGTAGGTACCTTCGGGGCGACGATAAAATCTGTAGAAATTTAGGTTCTTTTTTTTTCTTTTGATTTTATTTATTTATTTTTTAAATATTATAATTGGAAAAATAATCCTAATTTCGGTAAATAAATAATGGTACCTATTAGGGTTTAATAGGTTAGCCCCCGAACTTGAAACCCTCTGGTTCTTCATTTAAAACTAAAATCAAAGACTGGTAGCCAAATCGTAATCAATTCACCTAATTGATTACAGTTTCTTTTTCTTTTCCCGATTTCGATCGGGTAGTGACTCCAAAAATTATTTTCAATAAAAAACTGGGATTTCTCAATTTCTTTAGTCGGGGATTAATATTAAATGGGTTAAGGTTTAGTATTAATCAAGAAATGAGAAATTAATATTATAAACAGAAAACCGGAAAATCAGATTCGACAGTGCTCATACTAGTTGTGGTCATAATGGTAGTAAGGTCAGTTGATGATCAGCTTGACAAACTCATTAATCTTGTTGAGAATCCAATTACAACGATGCAAGTTAATAGATAACCTCAGGATGTACCACATCATAACCTACTTGAGAATGTTCTAGAGAGACACTATGACTAAGGAAGCCTAGCCAATCGCCCAGTTTGACCCCCTTAAGTTGGAGGAGTTGCAAATAGAGTTGCTAGATGAAGGTTGGAGTTGGAGGAAATAAAAGAGGATGATGAGGAAGTAAATGTAGAGATTGACGAAGAAGAAGAAGAAGAAGAAGAAGAAGAAGAAGAAGAAGAAGAAGAAGAAGAAGAAGAAGAAGAGACTAAGTACTACTAAGTGCGAGAGAAAGGATGCCAAGCTCCTCGAGGACTTGACAATGTTAAGGCCCAAATTCCATCCTTTAATGGAAGTAGAGATGTTAATGAATATTTGGAGTAGGAAGAGAAAATAGAAAAAGTGTTCGACTGTTATGGGTATACTGATGTTGTTAAAGTGTAATCTACTGCACTTGAACTTTCTGGATAGAAAATAGAAAAAGAGAACCTAAATGTAGCTAGAGTAAGGGATGGAAGATTAAGTATACGGACTTAGGAAGAGATGAAGATATTGCTAAGAGGGAGATTTGTGCTCGAGACATACTTATAGGACATGTTTACAAAGTTTTAAGAATTTTGCTAAGGAAGCCGGTCTATTAATGACTATGTTAGAGAATTTCAGATGCCAATGATCCGAGCAGACGTAGATGAGCCTAAAGCTTGCATAGTATCAAGATCCATTTCTAGACTTAAGTATGAGATTCATAAAATTTTAAAAGTACAAAGCTTTTATACTTTGGAAGAGGCCATTAAAGTAGTGCCAAGGGTCAAAAAACAAAGGAGAACTGCTTCGTGTTGACTTGGGCTGACATTTTTCCCATGTCCCTATTTCGCGCCAACTTATTCATCTGGAGCAAAAGAGACCCTCCACAGCTAAAGAAAGATATAACCAACATAATGATAGCCAAATAGGCTAGTAAGGCTAAGCAAGCCGAGCAAGTTGGCTGAGTCAAACTGAGGTTAGGCTAACCCCGAGGACATATGAGAATGGACAAACCTTTGAAAGGAAGACTAGTAAGGTGAAATACTTCAAATGCTTGGGCTTTGGACACATGGCTACTGAGTGTCCGAACCAACGTGCTATGGTGCTTCAAGGAGATGTAATAGATAGCACTAATGAGAGTAAGCCAGAGGAAGAGAAGAATACTAGAATGGTTGAAGCTGGGGAGAAAGAGGAGACCTGTGTTTATACTAATCGGGGAGAAGCGATGACCTCAGTGCTAAGGGGAGTGTTGAACTCCTTACTGAACTTAGAGGAAGACTAGGGAGAGAATTCATTTCATATAAAGTGTACCATCAAGGGACAATTGTGTACCATTATAGTGGATAGAGGAAGTTATACCAACATCATTGCACAATCCTTTGTGTAGAGGTTAAAACTGCTAACCCCTAAGTACCCTTAACCTTATAAGCTGTATTGGCTTCATGATAAGAGTGCTCTATACGTAATTAAAGAAGTATCTGGGTCATTTAGTGTTGGGAATGTATACAAGAACAAAGTAGTATGCAATGTCATCCCTATGGGAGCTTTACATTTGTTGCTTGGAAGGCCTTGTTTATTCAATTGACGTGTTATTCACGATGGATACAAGAACACTTAGGGATTTGTTAAGGGTGAGAACAAGATTGTATTGCAACCCATAACACCAACCCAAGTGAATGAGACCCATAATCAGCTTACCTAAGTTAGTAAGAAGAAAGCCCTAGTGATAAGTTGATAAGAGCTCTAAGTTGTTGAAAAGGCTTATGAGCTTATGTTTTTGTTGATCCAAAGATTGTTGGAATTGAGGGATCTTGAAGAAGTACTTAATGAGATCCAAAGATTAATTGATGAGTTTTTTTACCTGTTTCCTGAAGATTTTCTTGAAGGATTACTCTCAATCTGAGGCATAGAACATTATATTGATTTGCAACCAAGCGTAACTTTATCGAATTGACTTACATATAGAATGAACCCTAAGTAGGCTACTAAGTTGAAAAGATAAGTAGATGAGCTCATAGAGCGAAGTTATGTAACGGAGAGTATAAGTCCTTATGCTATACCAACTCTACTAGTCCTAAAGAAAGACAAATCATGGTGCATGTACATCAACTACCGAGCAATCAACCGAATTATTGTCAAGTACAAATAACTACTATAGAGGCTCAATGACATGTTAGATGAGCTTTATGGTGCTAAGATATTTTCCAAGATTGATTTAAGAAGTATCTAACACCAAATTCACATGAGACAAGGTGATGAGTGGAAGATTTCTTTCAAGATAAAACATAGTCTCTATGAATGGTTAGTTATATCATTTGGACTTACAAATGCGTCGAGCACATTTATACGACTGAGGAACCATGTGATGCACCCAATGATTGGAAGATGAGTAGTTGTGTACTTTGATGATAAATTAGTGTACAATACTGACTTGAACAACTATGGTCATCGTTTTCAAGTTGCTTTTTATGTTTTACAAATTGAGAAATTATATAGGAACTTGAAGAAATGTATATTTTATCAAGGTGAAGTAATTTTTTTTTTAGCATGTTATATCAGGGGAAGGAATCTGAGTTGATAAGGAGAAGGTTCGAGCTATTTTAGAGTAGCTAACGTCGAAGAATTTTGCTGAAGTATAAAGTTTTCATGGCCTTGCTTCTTTTTACAAGCGATTTATTAAAAACTTCAATACCATCGCAACCTCCTTGACCAAGCTAACAAAGAAGAGTAAGGGATTCTAATGAAGCGACGGAGCTGAACAAAGCTCTAAGGAGATTAAAGAGAAGCTCACCTTTGCTCCTGTCTTAGCTCTACCTAATTTTGAAAAGTCGTTTGAGTTGGAATGCAATATGTCAAGCATTGGGATTGGTGCTATCCTAATGCAAGAATGATGATTGGTTGCTTACCACAGTAAGAAGCTTAATGGTGCCGTATTGAACTATTTTGTATATGAGAAAAAGTTGTATTCTCTTTTTTGAGCTCTTCTTGTTTGGCAAACATTATTTATTGCCTCAAGAGTTTGTAATTTACATTGACCTTAAAACATTTAAACATCTTGGAAGTTAGAACAAACATTTGAAAAAGCAAGCCAAGTGGCTAGAGTTTATGGAAGGATTTTCATATGTTATTTAACATAAGAAATGAAGCACCAACATAGTTGCCAATGTTCTGTGACGCCAACAATGCTTGCTAGCTACCTTGTATACGAAATTACTAGGATTTTCACCTATCACCAAGTAATGTGCTTATAACCCTCATTATGGTCCTACTGTAAGGTAGTGTAGAGACAGAGTTGCCATTGGAAGGTATCATGTCCGAGATGGCTATTTGTTTAAGGATCAAAGGTTATACAAATCGAGCTGTTCCATACATGAGTTATTAGCTAAGGAAGCTAATGGTAGCGAATTATCTAGTCATTTTGGAGACACTAAGATGGCCAACTTGTTGAAAGAAAATTTTTATTGGCCTGGTTTGGCAATAGATGTCATTAAGGTAGTTGAGAGTTGTGAAGTGTAGAAGAAGACAAAGGAAAAGAGAGGGGCCATATGGAGAGTATATGTCTTTACCTACACCAGCCTTACTTTAAGCCAACCTCAACATGAACTTTGTCTTAGAGTTGCCCTGGACATTAAGGAGAAAAGATTCAATCTTTGTTGTAGTGGATCACTTCAGCAAAATGACACACTTTATTCTATGCAATCAAACTAACGATGCTTTATATATTGTTGATTTGTTTTTGCAGGAAGTTGTCTAACTATACAGACTGCTAAAAACTATTGTTTCAAATCATGAAACCAAATTCTTTAGCTATTTTTAGAAGACTCTTTAGAGAAGACTTAGGACTAAACTTATATTCAACTCCAGCAGCCACCCCTTAGACTGATGGTTAGAATGAAGTGGGGAATAGGACGTTAGACAACTTACTCAAAGCTATTGTAAGAAAGAACTTAAAGGATTGGGATCTATATCTATTAGTTATGGAATTCACATACCATTAAACTATCTATAACGCCACTGGGAAGACTCCATTTGAGGTCATCTATGGCCTCAATTCCCTTATTCCTTTGGATTTGATTGGTACCCCTACAACTGCTGAAAAGAGTCAATTTAGAGTTAATCAAACCCAAGAATTACACGAGCTACATTATTCCATAGCTAGGAAAATCACCAAGTTTTACCAAAGACAACAAGAGATCGATAATCGAGGCCGCCGAGCTATTTCTTTTAGACCAGGTGATAACTTTTATTTTAAATACAATTTACATGGTGATTTTATGGCATTTCCCTTATATTTTTTTTGTTGTTTTAAAGAAATTGATACTTAATTGAGTAAAATTTTGATTTAAAGATTTGAATGCGTTCTTGGATTGAAAATGAAGAAAAAGAATCAAGTTTCACTTAATTTGGAGTTCAAATAAATGAGTTATGAAGTTATATAAACAATGGGAGAAAGCGGCAACTTTTGGTCAAAAAGTTACACAGTCTAGGATGATCTTTGTGCCCAAGTTCAATGAGTTACACAACCTAAGGACATAATTGTATCCTAAGCTATGCTTGATGACAAAAAAGGAAAATTCCTTATATATTATATAAAGACTTGTAAGGGTTTTAGACATGAATTTTGACGTTCAAAGGAGAAGAGACTTAGAGAAAAGAAGGAAAAAAGGTAGAAGCAATACCTGACTTCAAGATTGAAGAGATTTCTCATCGACAGAGGGGGTTTTTCATGTTTTACTTCTTCATTTTGCTAAAATTTTCTTTTAATTTCATTATGATAGCTCAAGATCCTTATATTTAGGATTGTAAAACCTAAAGTTTCATGTGACTGTTAGATTTATCGATGAATTTCAATAAAACTTCTATCTTTCTTGATTCAATTATGTGTTTTTATTGTTAATTGATATTTCTAGGGTATCAAGCTATGATATATACAAGATGATTGAGAAATCACATGGGTAATGAGATCTTGATATAATTAGAGAGAATTACATGTATACTTAAAGATAAGATGCATGATTCTTTTAGAAAGTTCTTATTTTTGTGTAAGAATCATTATACATTAATGCAATTCTAAATTATATTACTAAGTAAAGAGATTCTGGTAAATAATTTGGGGTTAAGATTAATATGCTTAAGAAAGATGTTAACTTTAATTGTGAAGCTCTTTAGTTAAGAATAATAAAGATGGAATTAGATAGATTTTTAGCAGTCACATGTTAAACAATAGGGAAAACAATTCCTAAATAGGTTGTTTGCCTTTTTGAAGTCGTTCTTAATTTTATCGCTTCGTTTACTTAGTCAAGTCTCATAATTAGATTAGTTTGTTAATTTTGGCATTTTTAATTCACTCAATTTATTAAAAATTTTCAGTTAGATAATAAGGCTAAGGCTAATATGAGTACTCGAGGTCTCTGAAGGATCGACTCAAACTCGCATCCACTACATTAAAACTAATAGGTACATCCACTCAAGTCTTTGGCACCATTGCTTGGGACTTTGATATTAAGAGCACTTATAGCTTTATTAGTTTAACCACTCTTATCTAAGTTTTTCATTATTTTCTTTTAATTGTTATAAGCTGCGATTGATCTTTATATTTGCCCCCTTTGTAGTGCATGACAAGAAGCCGATCAAAAGATTTGATTGAAATCAATTTTGAAATCAAGAGGACAACTTTGTGAAATTTTCTTGATTTTGCATTCTATTTTATCTTTTCTTTGCTTTTGCATATTTATTTTATTGTTTGTAAATTAGGGTTGGGGATATTTTAATTTATTGATTTGAATCGACTTGGTTGTTAAGATTAATATGGAGTATGGTTAGTGGAATCAAGGCGATAGCTATTAGAATTCTTCTTGTTGCAATTACGTAGAACCTATACCCATGGATTATGGGGATATGTATCGATATTATAGGTATCATGATTGTTCTTGTCAATGTTTTAATCCCAATGCCTAACATGTAAATTATTCTAATTTCCAAGAAGAGCAACCAAAAGAGAAAATTCTTACAAATTACCTAGAAAAATATGAAATCGAGGATCCTTTACTTCTAGTGACCTAATCCATACCTAAATTGCTTTGCCATATCAACTTAGTACATAGGTAAATGAGTAGCCACAAGGAAAAACTATGTTAGAGTTAGCTAGTGAACATTGGGAGAAGTATGCCACCTTTGATCTTAGTAGCTTTGCCCCTTTACCACCTTTAGTTACCTTATTATACCACTTTAGGTCTTCAAAGAATAAGTCTTTTAACTACCTTTCAAAGAGTAGTCAATTAGGACACATGTAAGAGTTTTTGAGTAATAGAGAGAGTGAGTTGCTGGTTGAAGGAGAAAAGGTATTGGAAAATATAGAAGGTTCTATCAGCTATGAATGTAAAGTAAAGTGTTTTGTAAGTAGAGAGGAGTTGGGGGAGAACACTGATGTGACCTTTAATTCCCACAATCTAGAAGTGCTTCATAATATGAGTGAAGAGTGTGACAATGTTTTAACCCCAGTTAATGACATTAAAGAGGTTGACAAACAAGTTAATGCAATTGATATAGAGCCTTCTTTATTTTCTTATTATGAATCTTTTGTAGAAGAAGTGGTGCTTGAGATGGAATGCCTGGATTTTCCAGAATATGTTACTAAGTTTGAGGAGACAACTATTGTTAAATCTTTTCCGATTGTTGAACCTTCAACCGGGGATTTCAATGGAATAGAGCCACACTTGAGTATATATTTGTTGAGAAAAGAGTCCCCTACATCCTCTTTAGATTTATGGAGATGGGTTACTTTCCTTAGGACCTTGGTAGAGGCAATTCAAATTTTTTTATTTTAAGAGTAGTTCTAGTTTTAGTTTTCACTTTATTTTTCTTTGATGCATTTCATTTTCTTTGTTTTGCAAGGTCTTTAGGAATTCAATGGAAGAAATCTCATAGCATGGCAATTTCAAGGAATTTGATGTCAAAGTGCTCAAACCGGGGAAGTTTCAACTTTCCTTTTATCCTTTATTTTTCTTTCTTTCCCTTCTTCACTTTTGATTTTTATGCTTTGATTGTTAAACGTACATTGGAGACAATGTATGTTATTAAGTGTAGGGAAGGGATATATATGAATTTGTTACTATTTAAGACACCAATCTTTCACATTTAACCCAATTAATTTTTAAGTTAACTTGCAATAGGTGATTAACAAGTGTCAGAATTTGAAGTGTTGGGCCAAATTGACTATTTCATCTCGATCATTATTGATCTTATTATACTTTATCAAAATTGATTAGTCAAATCTTTAGAGGGCAAAGTTAGGAGTTATTTAGCTCGAGACTATAAGACTTAAGTTTGGAGCAACATCATTAGTTGAAAGCTAGCCGTGGTTATTTTTAAATTTACTCTAATTTATACCTTTCTCTTGGAAATTTTTAGAGCTCTATAATTCTTAGCAAGCAAACAAATGAAATTCTTCTTTTGAGAAACCCTTGAAAAAGATTAACCATAATGCCTATTAGATTGAATTGCTTAAGAATTATGGTGTTTCCTCATCCTTCAATGTATTCGACTTGATTCCCTACCAACTAGAAGAAGACTTCGTAGATACCTATGAAGGACAAGAGCCCAAAACCACTTTGGATTTGAGGACAAATCTTTTTGACCCCTATGTAGATGATAAGAATCAACTCCCTGTACCAATTACATATAGCCGAGCTAGAAGACTCCAAGGCTTCATGCAGAGAATACTAAGTCACCATCTAGGACAAGGATTCCCATTCTAACCTCCATGTTTCACTTTACTACCAACCTGAGTTCCAAGCTCTTACGTATGCCAACATAGTTTCCAAAGCTGTTGAACATATGTGCCAACTTACTACGCATTCATACCATGACCTAAATAACATTTGAGCATACTGGCCTCAAACACCTGTCTAAGCTAACTAATATTTGACCTTAGTTTGCGTTGAGCTCTAACTTGAACTAGATGAGGTCGGCTTTAACTGTAGGTTGTTTTCCTTCACCTTGTTTGAATAGTATCATACTCTAGATGCCAACCACCACACGATATGTGCCTTCTGGCACAACATTCTAGAAGGATTTCCTTACCTTCTATATAGAATATTCTCTCTCTTTTTTTATCATTTTTAGTATATTTCACGTATTCCAAATTGTAAATTACTCTTTTTTTGTCTTTTCATATGTGCTTGTAACTCTAGTAGGGACTAGTATATAAACCCTTTTTATTGTCTTACGTAAACATCAAATTACATTATCAGATTATCACAAGTTTCCTTTGTGGAGAACCTTAGTGTTCTTATTTATCCCTAACTTTTATCTATTCCCTTAGCAAAGAACAGTGGTAAATGACCTTATAGCTTAAACTAGTGAGTCATATCTAGTAGATTATAGGTCGAATAAGATCGATTAGTGTGCCATATCTAATTGGTAATTGCTCGGATTTTACTAGCATTCTTTTATTTTCTTTTGGTTCTTCCCGTTGTTGTGCTCCTCCTTATATTCAATTTTGGAGACACATCATAATGCCTTTAAAAATTCACTAAGTACATGAGCTTAGCAAGGTTCGAACAGATTCTTAGTTAAGTAGCTACTAAACCAAGCCTCATCCATTTTCTTTTTCTTTCTTTCTAAGCCTCTTGTTGAGTACCCTAATATCCAATCTCTAAGCTACTCCTATTCAAACATCTATCATGTACATTATAGTAGTAGCATTCAAGTCGAATTTTTTTTCAAAGTCGTGTTGAAATTTTGAGCTCGCTACTTAACCTGAGCTATAGTGAAATAAACTTTGAACTCTTCACTGCTTTAACCAACTGAGCAGGCTTGAAGCCAAGTAGCTAACATTTACTCTAACATATGCTAGGTAGTTGTAGAATACGAATAAAGCTTGCATCCAAGCACATAAATTTAGGCAGCATTTAGTCTTAATGAGTTTGTCTCTAAGCGCTAATTTAGGATTATAGGGTTTGAGCACAAATTTGAGCTTTTATCTCTAAGCATATAAAGTTGTAGCATTCAAAGGCCATTGTGAAGTTTACTACTTGCCAACAGTATTTTAGATTGCTAAGGTTTATGAGGAAGAAAGGAAATGATGCTATCTAGTGGCATTTGGTTTAGATGGCTGGATATAGTAGAAGTTGAAAAGTGAATAAGCCATACAAATTTGAGCTTCACATGGTGATGTATGATTTTGGCCTTTGGACAGTATAAATTTGAATGAGCATTTTTATAGATGCTCAATTTTATTGGCATGAATGATGAGTCTAGAAGTGAGCTTTGGCTATTCTTGAAAGAGAAAGAGAGAGAGAAAGTTAGCACATACCATGGGGGCCTTCGCCCTTGGCCCTCACCTTCTACTCCCACCATAGACTTCCCAAAAAAATCACTTTCAAGACTGAGTTCCTAAAATATTTCACCTGGTTACAATTTAAGTCATGCAACCATAACATGAGGCATCTAACAACTGTGTATATATATGAAAATTTCACAAAATGAGTTCTCTTATATCTAAAGAAAATCAAGGCAATATTGATATATAAGGGTCACTTAAATGAAGTCGCTAATGTGGAGTTAGTGTGCAAAATTCAACTCAATGGGATAGATAACTCATGTGGATTAAGTTGAAGAGGTGAATCAGCTTACAAAGGGACATGTAGAAGATTTATTTCAAAGTATTGCCTTGGTGACAATGTACAACTTAATTCAATTAAGGCATGTCATACGATTAAGAGGTGTTACGAACTCATGCACTAAGACAATTCCTAAATGAATTTGGTGGTGGTGCAACTGTTTATTAATGCGTACGTACTTGAGTCATCTGAAAGGCATTTAATGCTTAAACCCCTTCAACTACATCTAAAGGACTTTGGTCAGGGTGTAAAATATAGAAGCCTAAATTCAAGTTTAGGCTTTAAGCCCATTAGTTAATTGAGTTTAACTCTTTGGGCTAAGGTAACAACGTCTAAAGAGTTGGGATGGTCAAGGGATTGATCTTACTTTTCTCAATATTAGCTCATACTAAGAATAAGACCTTATTGGCTAAGCTCATAAAAGAAACTCAGTTAAGGTCCATTTAAGAGAAGGGATTAATCTTGACCATTGATCAATATCACAATTTTATAGATGAGATCAATGACCAACTCCTATAAATACCCTTATCCTTCCCTCATTTGAACGAGAGACATCTTAATATAAATGTCATTACTCTACTAGAATCTTACCTCGAAAGTTCAAACACTTGAATACTTCAAGAACACTATCTCGTCTTTCGCTAACTATAAAGTTTGAAGCCTCTTAGCTCCTCCACTTGTCACCATGAGTGTTAGATCCTTATTGAGATTGCCCACTCATCCTCCCTACCCTAATTCACTTGATCATCCTAAGCATGTGGTTTAAGTTACTTCCGTAGTCACATGTAGTGTGTTTGTCATGAAGCACATATGTAACCCTTACATCTATACCCTTACACTCCCATAGAGATCAATATTCATACTATTAGGTTATAATGGTCTTAGCAATATGGTTAACTTCAAATCTAGAAAATGGAGCTAAATAAGGTTCAATAAAAATTTATATCAATGGGGCTAAAAATTTGTCTATGCATGTATAAATTCTAAACTAGATATAACTCAAATGTTTGAGACTAATGTACCATAACTGTAAATTTACATTGGTATAGTGCACTTAAAAAATAATATCTATATTTTGAAAATTTTATGAAGATAAAAACACATTGAAAAATTAGTAAACAAGAAAAAACCAAAAACAATTGAAATTAAAATAAAAAGATGAAGCAGAAATCAGATGTTATCAAATGGTTACCCATTATAACAGTATGGTTCAAAACTAAAACGTTAAAAAATAGGAACTTAAGTAAGTTTAAGACCTACATCCATGATGACCTAGGTTAATGGATCATAAGTTATTCATGAAAAGTGAGAAGACTATACTTCTTGAGTGCTTTTGTTATGGGCTGAAATACTGTAAGCCTATGGGCTTTACTAAAGTGGAAATAAATATAAACACATGTCGTTCTTACTTAATCTATCCAAGACTGAGGAAATCAAGTTGTCTTTTGTATATAAGAAGCAAATGCTATTGCGAATCTATAAGTAGATAAGGCAACAAGCTGAGAGGTCAAGGTGTTGATCCTTTAGTTCCTCTTTTTGATATTTTTCTTATTATTGCTACTACTACTGTATACACTTAAGGATGCAACTAGGGTGGATTTGAGGTAGGTTTTATGGAACTTAAACCTACCTCTATAAGGTTTTACACTTTATTCCCAAAGCCTAACCCAGTAAGATTAGGAGTGAGTTTTTATAGGATTCAAAGAACCTTATAAGGGTAGATTTTAATAAAGTTCAAATGGGACTAAGGAGAGTGGAGTGGAAAGAAGTTAAGCAAAATTAAGATTATATTTACTGACTTACACAATAATAAAAATTGAAAATTAAATATGTTGTACAATATAGAACTTATGAAGGTTTTACATGGTGCATAAGTTAAGAAGAAATGGTTTTAATAATATATATATATATATTTTAACGGGTTGGGTTTCTCATCAGGTTTTTTTTTTTTTTTGTAATCTCAAAACTCAACCTTAAACCCAATAGGGTTTTAAATCATGCTTCAAAACCTAACATGAAACCCTAGAAGGTCCCTATAAAGTTTTTATTGTGTTTGATGGGTTAGGTATCCTTTAACGACCCACCCGATCGCATCCCATGTACACTACTACTACTCTGTATATTGCATTTGTGTAATATTTGTTGTTAATAAAACAGCTTCACGTACCAAAAAGGAAAGAGAAAAAAAAAAAGAAAGGAGTAGAAGACCCACCTCTATGTAGGGATGTAAGTAGATTGGTTCATAAGGGGCACTAGACTCGACTAGACCCGATTTTTACCTACTTTCCTATAAAGTTGAGAATGGGTTTCAATATTTGTTCGAAAAACCCATAAGGTTTCTAGTTGGGTTTCAGTGCAAAATTATTACTTGATGAAAACTAAGCTCAATAAAATATTAAAATCATGATGTTAGTATATGCTTATAAAATTGGAGTGGCTCTTTTGAATTTTAATATTGAAACCCCAGTATACTCTAATACACAATTCACATCTCTTACCACTCATGCTCATTGCAAGTTCCCTATATCCTTCTTAGTTCTTATCTTCATCTTCCCATTTCTATCTTTACTTTATTAGAGCTTGACCTTCTTATTTTTAAAATTGCAACCCTCTAGAACACTTCTTATGCTCGCCGCATACCTTATTTAGTATTCTATAATTAAGGAAGTCTGCTAAATTATGAGAATTCATGGTTAAGTGCTTTATATAGATTGTGAGAGGTCATGATACTAGTTTATAAAGCCATGATTTTAAATACCTTATCAACATAAGCTTGAAACTTTTGGGCCAAGTAGTTGAAATGAGCTCATTAGTGTTTGTTGGCTTAGTTATTCATCACTTTTAGCTTAAGGTCTTATAAATGGTATTAGAGCGAACCCCTTGCTAGTAGGTAGATGATTTGGGTTTGCTTCTAGTTTAGAGAAGAGGTTTGAGGAAGGTAGAGAGCGTCACCAAGGTGTGACTTCTTGCATGCTTCTAAGATGACCTATAGGTAGTTGGTAGCCTGAATCATACACTGAAAAGGGAAGGAAATCTAGGCTCAATTATAAGGTCTTGTGATGAAGATGTTACGTGTTTAAGAAGGGTAGGGGGGGGGGGGGGGGGGTAGAAGGTTGTAAGACCCCATGATTAAATGTCCCACATAGATTGTTGAAGGTTGTAGTACTAGTTTATAAGGCTATGGTTATGAACGCCTTATCAACACAAGCTTAAAACTTTTATATGAAGCAGTTGAAATGGGCCCATTAGTATTTGTTAGTTTAGCTATTCATTGCTTTTGGCTTGGAGCATTATAAAAACCCTTCAAATGTTTTATGTTTTTGTTAAGCTTGGTTTTTTCTCTCCTGGTTCTTTTATAAAGTGGTTGTTTAAAATCAATTAATATTAAACTCTACCCGTTTAATACTGACCTTCGACTAGGGTTCAAAGAAAATTGGTTTTTATTATATTTTTGAAAAATGCTTTCGAGTCACCACCCAACTGAAGTTAGGAAAAAAGTTAAGTTATAATCAATTAGACAGATTAATTATAACTTAGCTATTAATCTTAACGAGAAAACCAATTTTACAAAACAGTTTTCTAAAAATGAGAGATTTAGATCTAAGAGCTATCTTGTTAAACCTTAAATGGATATGACTTTTTAACTTTCCAATTTTAAATTTTCTTTTCAATCGTACCTTTTTTTAGTTTCTAAATGGCTAATCATATTGTACAAAACTAATTTGATTAATTTACACAAATATCTATAAAGATAGAAAAAAATAAAACCTTCCATATTTTAAGTAACCCCGTACTTTCGTATGAGTACCTATGCACCTACTATTTGGGATTAAACTTTCATAATTCATTTTTTTAAAAAAAAAAATTAGTAGGCTTTATTGATTTTAATTTTTGAAAAAAAAACTCGGGTTTACATTTTTAACCAATTCTATTTATTTAAAAGAAATTTTCTTAACAAGTCCTACATCAAGATTTATTTTGGAAAATCTAAGGTGCCCTAAATTGGAAATAGTCCATTCATTGGAAAAAAAAATCTATTTTTTTTTCCTAAGTGATAAAAAATAACTTTAATAGTTTTATTATTTTACTATTTATTTATTTACTTATTATTATTATTTTTCAGTTGTTTGGGTAAAACGTGAAAATAAATAAATGTGAACTAAATACTTCTTTTTTTCTTTCTTTTTCTTTTTCTTTTTTTTTTCCTTTCTTCTTTTTCCTTCTTTCTCTTTTTTTCTCTTTTCCTTTTTCCCTTTTTTTTTGGATTTTTCTTTTATTCTTTAATTTACGATTACATATTACACTAATAATAATAATAATAATAATAATAATAATAATAATAATAATAATAATAATAATAATAATAATAATAATAATAATAATAATTTAAAAAAACTGAACTACAAAACAAATAACAAAGCTGGATCAAACTTTGATCAGAGCTAGGCATATGGGTCAGACTTAAGTCAATAAAGTTGGATGGTGAGCTCGAGTCGAGTTACGCATAGCAAGTTGGAGGAGTTGTTTCAGAGGCTGTTTAAGTAGCCAAAACGACCAGGAAAGGCCACTTTCGTGGCTACTCTATTGGAGATTGGGGGGTTGGTTCAATGCTACGGCCAACGAAGGTGGTTTGGGCAGTGGTTGAAGCTATGGCTAAGGGTGGAGGAGTGTTCACGTGTATACAGTAAACGGCCCAGAGAGAGAGAGAGATGTCCTGTACGTGTTGGGGTAAGCTGTACAGTCATGTGCATGTGGGGTTTTGGTGATAAGAGAGGATGGTTGAGAGAGAGAGGAAGTGGGTTCATATAAGAGGGTCAATTTGGCATGGGTACGCTGGTGATGTGTGCGAAGTCGTGGATGTGTGTGGGTTGTTGGTTGGGTCGTGTGTATTAGAGTATGGCTGTGGGTCTAATGGTAGATGGGTCTGTATGTGTATGAGGGGGTGGTTTGTACGGTTGTGGCTGAGAGTAGTTGAAGGATGGGGAAGGTTCTGAGCAGTGAGGGTCGTATTGGTTGTTATTGATGACTAGCATTAAGCGGTTGTATGGTGGCAAGTAGTGAATGGTCGAGAGAGAGAGAGAGGTTGGTAGGTTTGTATATATGTTTGGGATAGTATTTAGAGAGAGGCAACGGTGGGTTGGTGTTTGGTGAGTAGCCGAGAGAGTGGTGTACGTGGGTATGTTTGTGTTTTGGGGTGTCAACTGTGTATTAGGGGTTTGGATTGAGAGAGAGGGTCATGTAAGGAGGGTTGATCCAAGTCGAAGGAGAGAGAGAAGAACGAAAATGAGAGAGAGGTTGACAATGGAGAGAGAGAGACAAAGTCCTTGTATGTGTGTCTTTGAGAAAAAATGAATTCTACAACCATCCCACCCCACCCCCCAGCGGCCCCTATCTTTATGCATGTGTGTGTTTTTGAAATGTGAAAAAAAAAAAACACCCGTCCTTATGCGTTTCTGTGTGTTTTTAATATGAACTTCCTTCCTCCTACTATGTTGTTTTTTTTTTTTAATGAGAAAGTTAGGGAAGAAAAGGAAAGGGGAGAAGAGAAAAGGGGGAAATAAAATGTGTTGTCAGGACTAATCGTAGAGTGCCACATGTCACAGTCAAACACGTGGCTTAATGATGCCTTAATATGTAGTAGTGTATCTTTTATAAAAAGAAAAAAAGGCTTTCCTTGCCTTTGCTAGGATTAAAACCTAAGACTTCTAATCTAACCTAATGATTAGGCTCAAGTGTTTATTTGTTGAGCCGTTAGCCTATGCCTTATCCATATGTACAATTAAATTGCACATATGGACTAGGTCAACATGGGTTAAATTCAAATTTAAACTCAATTCTTACGGTCATTTCTTTATTTATTTAAATAAAAAATTATATTCTATTTAAACCATCTAAATTATTAATTTCTAATCTTCTATTTTTAAATTTTTTTGTGATTTTTTTTCAATTTTTCTAAATTTTTCCATTTTTTGTATTTTTTCTAAATTTCTTATGTTTTGTGCTTTTTCCTATTATTTTATTTTATTTTTTCTATCATTCTAGAATTTCTAAGTTTTCTCAATTTTCTTTTTTTGTATTTTTTCCTCAATCTTTTATTTTTTGGGTTTTCTTAATTTAGGACCTTTTAACTTCTTCTAAAAATTTTGAAAGAAAAAAGAGGGGAGGGGTGGCGCAAAAACGAGGTATTTAGAGTTTCCAACTTCATTTTGAACATTTAAGGAAGAAGACAAAAGAAAATAGAAGCCCTTGACAATTATATTGTCAAATGTGTAGCATTAAGGAAATGTTATGCATTAGCCAACTTAATTGTAATGCTCTTGTTGTGTGTTGATTCACTTAAATCATTTTCTTATCCTTTTGTCTTTTCTTATCATTGTTCATAGTTTCATGTAACATCATTGTTCAATGTGTGATCCCTCTATGATTTAATGCTATATTAAGTGCTTATATTTTGTTTTAATGTTAATATTGTAAACTTGCAATAGCATACTGTAGGAAATTACATAATCAATCATAGAATTAATGACAAACGTGACCAAGAAATCACATAATAAATGATATATTTGATTGTTATAATTTCTAGCATTGTATTTTAGAAATATTTTATTTCTAGCATTATATTAATTAGTGATAACTATAAAATATTTTTTCTTAGTTGTGCATATTGTCAAGCCTGATTTTTTCTCAGCTTTTATTATTTTTCTTAACCTAATTAGTATTAAACTCTAAACCATTTAATATTAACCTTTAACTAGGAGTTAAGAAAAATTATTAGTTTTTAAACGTATTTTGAAAAATAATTGGTGTCACCACCCGATCGAGGTTAGGAAAAGGTTTAGATTAAAACCAATTAGGTGAATTGGTTTTAATCTAGACATTGGCTTGCATAAAAAACCAATTTAAGAAAAAAGATTTTTGAAAACTAGATATTTAAGTTCGGGGGCTAACTTTTTTAAACTTTTAACTAGTATCACTTTTAAATTTTTGAATTTAAATTTCTTTTTCAATATACCCTTTAAAAAATTATCTATTCATATGCAAATAAGAAAATAAAATTGAATCTAAAAAAAAAGATAAATCAAACAAATATTTACAAAAAATGGGAAAATAAAAATTTCCATATTTTAAGTTGCCTTGTATTTGCATACGAATGCTTATGTACCAGCTATTCGGAATTAGAATTTTGTAATTTATTAAAAAAAATTAAGCGGGTTGGTTGATTTTAAATTTGGAAAGTAGCCGAATTTATGTCTTTTAACCATTAATTTTATTTAAGAAAAACACCTAAGAGATAAGGGTCCTAATTGGATGATTTTATTTTTTAGGAAAATTCTAAAATATCTTAATTTTTGAAAAAAGGTTCATTTATTTATTTTTATTTGAAAAAAAAACTTTTAAGTAATAAAACTTTCTAGAAAAATACCTAAATACAACTTTTCATAAAACATGCAATTACCATGGCAACATGCTTAACTATGGAAAAGATACTTAAACCATGAAAAAGATACTTAATTATAAGCAAGAAGCTTAAACCATGGAAAATGTGCCTAATTATAGAAGAAAAAAGCCTAAATCATTGCAGAGATATTTGAATCGTAAAAAAGATATTTGAATCATGGAAAACATGCCTAAAGAGTTTATTTATTTTGTTGAGAAAAAGATTTTTCTAAGTGATAGGACATCTTTTTTCTAATTTTTTTTAATTTTTATTTTTTATTGTATATTTTTTTCTAAAACATAAATATAAGTAAACCAAACAAACTAGACCTTTTCATTTTTTTTCTTCTTTTTTTTTATTTTTACAATTATAAATAGAATACAATCACAACAACAACAATAATAAATAAAAATACCGAGATCAAAACATAAATAAAAACCAAAGCAGAGCTAGGCCAAGCTAGAGTTCGCACAAGTTAGATCCAAGTGCTAAAGTGGTTAGGTTAGGTTAGAAAGCTCTGGCCATAGGGAGTTTCTAGTACGACTTATCCTAGCTTGGAAAGCCTTGAGCTTATGTGAATTCTAGAAAAAAGGGTCGCATAGAGAGAGAGGATAGCGTTGCGAATAGATTTAAGTAATTGTGAGTAATGAGTTGATGATTTATAGTAAAATGGAATCCTCTATTTATAGGTATCGTGGTCAAGTTAAGGATGAAAAATATTGAATATAGTATGCTAGGTGAACTTCGACAATATATGATACTAAATATAAAGTTGTGTATAGGAGTGTGTGAGAATATATCCAACACTTATAAGAGTATGCCTAGTGATACGGTAATGATGTGGCATAACTATCAATAACAAGTGACATGGCATGACGTAGTGATGATGTGGCGATGATATAGTGATTACATGGCATGGTGACATGATAGACGCATGTACCAATGAAGAATGTATAAGTGTCTAAGTGAGAGAAGAAAAATAAAAGATACATTTTGCACCTCTTATAGATTAAACCCAAGATCTCTAAGCCATATGCAATGCTAATGTTCAAGCGTTTTACTGGATGAGCTATTAGTTTTCCTCGTCCATATGTGTGATCAAATTGCACATATGAAGTAGGTTGACTAGAATTAGATTCAATTCTAAGCTCAAGCCTAATATTCCTCTTCTCTTTTAATTATTTAAGGCCCTAAAAAATTCTAAGGCTAGATTAAAAAATAATCCTACTTTATTTAAGCTACATAAAAAACTATTTTTTTTTATTTTTTATGTACTTTTCTAAATTTTCTATTTTTTTATTTTTTTAAATTCTCTTTTTTTTTTTTTGCTTTTTCTAAATTAGGACATTTTACCCAATTCTAAAAACTCTAAAATTATAGGGAGACAAAAATAGGGTGTCTACACATATCTTATTTTCTTATTTGTTTTTAGAACCAAGGTGTTTAGGAGATTTCTAACATAGTAATTTAGCCTATAAAAGGCCATAGTACCTTCCTCTCTAACGAATGTAAGCCCTAAATATAAAGTAATTATAAGATCGAACTTAATATACAAAGTTTAAGGAAATCGGTTAAATGATCTGATCAAATCTAAATTATAAATTAAAGCTAGAAATATTAGTAAAAGTGACTCCGTAACTTTAAATTTAAAAAAATAAGAGAGTATAAAATTTTTAAATTTTAAGTATATTACTTGTTATTTATCGAAAGTGCATAAAATACATTCTAATAACTAACAAATCACTAGAGATAAATTATATGTATACTAAAAATCATATAATGACCTAAATAATATTTAGGAGTGTTTACTTATACCCTACATATATTTACATGTAGGTAAAAATACGTGAAATTACTTAAATTGCCCAAAATTAGCTAAAAAATTAAAGAAAATTATAAATAAATTAAATAAAAATAAAAAAGATTGAGGAAAATTTAGAATTTTCTTGTGGCAGGTCAGGAATCAAAAAACAAATTTTGGCCAATTACAATAAAGCAACAAAAAAGGCAAATAGGAAGAGATATGAGCCTTATCTTATCTAAATTAATGCATTATAATTGTTTTAAGGCCTTGTAAATAGCCAAAAAAATTTAGAAGACTCTTTGGACAATTAAAAGATTAGGGAAATTGGAAAGTACTGAAATTGGAGAGAAATTAGGGTTTTAGAAAAAAAAATTTCAAATTTGTGCATTTAAGGCAAATAGGTTGAACCCATACACCACCACCACTTGAGACCGAACCACCACCACCACCACTTGTGATCGAACCACCACCACCACTTGTGATCGAACCACCACCACCACTTGTGATCGAACCACCACCACCACCCCACTCCAAACCTAGTGTTTGGACTAGTTGACCAGGCCTAGGCAATTGCTGGTAGTCGAAAACCCAAGAGTTAGGTGAGTCTAACTTTTCAGTTGATTTTGAAATTTTTCTTAAAATTGTTAATTTTGCCTAGAAAATTATGAAATTTTTTATTATGATATTTTATTATATGTAGATTTAAGAAAAAATAGTGATTAAGTTTAATCATTTTTATAAATATAGGGTTCTTAAGAAATTGGACAAAATCGAGCATGTTTAGAATTAGAAATAAATAGGCTTAGGAGTGTAGTTTGGAGCTTAAGTTTCTTTTCTAGAATACTTAAGTAATATAGAATAGTGCTATGAAGCCATTTTTTTTTCAATTAATTTTTGAAAATTTTAAGTAATTTTTTAGCTCTAAAATGATAAGAAAATAGGTAATTTTCGCTTAATTAAGTGATTAAATGATTAATTACTGATTTAGAAGATAATTAGATGTTTAAGGACGTTAATCTCTGATATAGAAACATAATCCTAACATTTGGAGTGTTAATTGCAATCAATATGGGAATTCTATAGTAATTGTAAGTAATTTAGCAATATGTGAAATTAGAATTTTATTAAATATGATATAATAGGTTAAATTGGATAATATAATAATAACATCAATACATATTAAATTGGTATAAAAATTAATTCTAGATAATTGGATTAAAATTGTAAAACTCTTTTACATTAGGAGTAAACTCGATACACTAATTAGGATTAGAATATACCGAGTAGATTAGAATACTAAATTAAAACTTAGTATGATATTAGGATATTTGAGCTTGATGTGATTGCTTTTACATTAGGGTTCGAAGTGTATTTTAAGATTATTCGTAGTTGAAATCGAATTAGAACCTCAACTGGAATGGAATTCAGAAACCGAACCCCAAACTAACGTAAGATAAATCCTTAATAAATGATATGTATATAAGGAAAATTGAGTTAAATCCTAACTTAGAATACGTATCATCCAAGTAAAAGTACTAAAAAGAGTGTATTTATATTATAGGACACATGAAGATGAGTCAGCCCACAACAAGTGGTTGAGCGACTTAGGATTCCAAGTAAGTTAGGTTTAATGCTTCATTGTATTTTAAAGTACTCGAAGACTTAGATTTGTATATGATTGTAATTGTAAGTAGTCTTATGCATGTGCTTGTATATCTGATTTCGTGCTGAATTCTATGTTACGTTTGATGACTATTGTGATTTAAGTGGTGTAGAATTGTCTAGTCACCCTAAATCGAATATAATATTAATTGACCTAAATACCCTAAAAAAGATATACATTGTAACCCTATAGGGGATCATTAGGATTCTCCAACCAAACACCGACACCTTCGAAAAAAATAGCACTAGATAGCAAATTGGTCTTTTCCTCATCGTTAAATGAATTAAGTGACAAGAGAGGAGGTCATGGTAAGGATGAGGGCATTGGTTCAAAGGATAGTCTTAGGAGGAGCAGTATCTCCATTACACAAACCTAGGTTTAGTTGTGAGCTATTGCATAACATGAAAACTCCTTAACCTGGATTAAAGCGAGTGAAATTATTCTGATTTCATAACAAACCAGTCTACATTGTGTGATAGCACTTATTTATTGCATTTCATGAAAATATTTGCTTAATAATCTTAATTGTACTTGTATATATTCACGAGTCTCTAATTCAACTTACTAAGCTGTAGTTGCTTATACCCACATAGATTCTTTTGTAGGTCTTGACATCTGATTTGTGATGCCACAATACAATTACCTAGAGGTTAGATTTCTTTTGAAGCTATGGGGAGTGAGGATCCATTGGCAAAAGATCAAGTCTTATTTAGAGTCCTACTAATATCCTTAGGATAAAGAGCTTATATATGACATGTACTTTAGTTAATTGTTGTATTATGTAGGATCTCCTTAGAATCCGACAATAATGTGAATGTAATCATATATATTGACTTAAGGTTTTAATTGTTACTGTAAATTTTAGTTAAAATATTAGTCGAACTGTTTACTTCAAAGCAAGGAGTTGTTAATGCCTTGTGTAGATCGTATCTATGATAAGCATTGTATAGTTAGTTCCTATTATAGGTTGGTTTACACGGCGAGACTGTTGCGACTCTATGACTTTGAGGTGTAACAATGAAAATACAAAATGATATATTTCTCTACATGATAACAAAGTAGTTCTAATCTTTGAAATTTTATCCTTTCTTTCACAATCTCTTTTTGGCCTTCATTGCCAATCAAACCCCTTTTTTTCAATGTTAAATATTATAGAAAATAATAAACATGACAAAAAATTCTCTCAATCTGAAAATAGAGAGCAAGTGTTGAATCAAATCATCACAACTCAACAATAAAGTTTTCTCAATGAGAGCTTTTCTAATATATCTAGTAGTTGTCTCTAAATTATGGCTCTATCCTATCGGTTGGATGAAACAAACTACCTATCTCAATCACAAGTTGTCTAGACCTATCTTAAAGAAAGAAACAAAATTAGCCACTTAGATGGAACTAGGACTAATTAAGATGACCCTAGTTTCTTTGCTTAGGATGTTGAAGACTCCATGATAATATCATGGTTGTAGACATCCATGACACCCTCTATTGCAGCAAAAAAAAAAAAAAAATTCGCGTTTCTCCATTCAGTTCATGCCATTTAGGAAACTTTAAATGAGAGCTACTCAAAAAAGAAGGACAAGGGAGCTACATATGAACTAATGACCAAGTTAGTAGCTTATAAGTAAGCAAACAACTCAATTACTAAGTATTATAATGTCTTGAAAGGCTTATGGCTCAAAATGGATTATTACCAAGATCTCCAGATGGAGTATTCTCAAGACATAAGGACTTTTATGAGTTACATTTAGGAAACTCGACTAATCGATTTTCTTATTGGTTTGAATAGTGAATATGATCCAATTACAGTGCAAATTTTGAATAGGGACCAGCTACCATCAATGTCTAAGGTTTTCTCACTTGTGAGAAAAGAAGAGAGTCATTGAAGTGTGATGCTAAAGCCAATTAAAGATGGGTTCAAATTTGCTATGATAGTTGCAAAATCATGACCTACAACAAAGACTTCAAATCAACCATATGCTAATAAGGAGAATTTATGGTACACATACTGTAAAAAATTGGGCCATACAAAAGAAAATTATTTTAAGCTCGATGGATGGGAAAATTTTGTTAACTGTAGTTGTGGTTTTAAGAATTTTAAAAATGGAAGGGAAAAATGTTTCTATTTGAGAAATGGAAGATATATTAGAATGTGAAGAAAATCAAGATACTTATGTTGCTGCCAAACAAATTAAGTTAAAAGAACCGGGGGTTAAACTAAGTAAGGAGGACCTTAGCTGCTTAAAAGATTGATTACATTCCCTTTCCAAATCCCATGTTACTTGTTCTTTGGCTCAAAGCAATATATATTGCATTCCTTCATCCTTTAAAGCTACTAGAAATCTTAATTTTAGTTCTTAGGTTGTGGATTTCAGTGCAATAAACCACATAACCAATACCTCTACTAATTTCCTATCCTATAGTCTGAGTTCTAACAATCATTTGATTACAATAGCAAATGGATCCATGCTTTTTGTTGTAGGGTAAGGCAACATCTGCATTAATCCCTCTTTCCAACTTAAGAATGTGCTTCATATTCTTAAGTTAGTAACAAATCTTTTTTCCATCCATCAATTAACTAAGGATCTTGATTGCTCTATCACTTTCTTTGATACTTATTGGATATTTTAGGATCGATGTCTAGGGAAGATGATTGGAATTGCTAAAACCTGACCATTGCTAAGACTCAACTTGCAAAGTTCCTAACTTCTAAAGAATTAGAAATTTGGGTCCATCATCAATCTCTAAGTCATTTATCTTTTAGCTACCTTAAAATAATGTTTCCTTTTGTTATTTCAAGGAATTTCTATCTTAAATTTTCATTATAATGATTGCATTTCTTGTGAAAGATCAAAGACAATCTTGTCCACCTTCATCAATAAAATCATCATCACCTTTTAATTTAGGGACCTTAAAAAATTCCCAATGTGAATGATGTAAAATGGTTCATTGTGTTTGTTAATGATTATACCCAAAAACTTAGTTGTTTCTTCTTAAGGAAAAATCTCAAGTTCCATTAGAGTTTTTACAACCAAGTACAAATTTAATTCGGAGCTTTCGTCAAGCACTTTCGAATTGATAATGGGTACAAATATGCAAACTACACCTATACCCAAATTTTCAAACCTAATAGCATAATCCACAAGGCTTCTTATACCGACACTCCATAACAAAATGGAGTAGTAGAATGGAAAATTCACTATTTGCTTAATACAGTTCGATCCCTTCTATTCCATCATCATGTACCATCAAATTTATGGGGAGAAGCTGCTCTAATAGCAACCCATTTAATTAATAGCATTCTATCAAGAGTCGCTCATCTTAGAAGTCTAATAGAAATACTGGTTGATTTTTTTCTATTAATTACAACAAACACCCTATCCTTCAAAATTTTTTGTTGTACTATGTATATCCATATTCACAAGAACCATTGTATTAAACTAGACCCTTGATCCTTAAAATGTTTTTTCTTATGATACTTTAATATGCAAAAGGATTATTGTTGTTACCACCTTCTAAGTAAAAAATCATTTTCATAAGAATGAAACTTATTACTCTATCTTAGAGTCTCAACTTCAAGGGGAGAATTTATATAAAGGCGAAAACCTATTTTAGCTTAATTTGTTGCTTGATATAATAGTCCAAAATGCAACAGCACCTACTCAAACTGATACACTTGATACAATAACCCTTGATGCACTTAATACACTTGATACAATAGTTGCTACCCTTGTTTTACTCAATATAGTAGCTCAACCTAGCCTTGTTCAACGTCTTAATCTTTCAAATAAGCCTTTACATTCTATTAGTTTATCCGATTTGTTACTTTAATGAAAAGGTCTAGAGCAATATAGGTTGGTTTACACAAGAAAAACATAAGGATATTTTAGAGCAAAAAGCACTCCAAGAATTTTCCTTAGATAAAGGTAATCCTTCTTTACCTTCATCTCTTTTACCTATAGACATTGATTTGCCAATTGCCTTAAGAAAGGGTATACGTAAATGCACTTAACATCCTATTGATCACTTTATTTCTATTAACCATGTGTCACATTAGCACAAAAATTTTCTTACAACCCTCGATTCAATTAGAATTCTAGACTTTTTAGGAAACATTGCTAGATAGGAATTAGATTGTGCTATGAAGGAAGAGATGAGTATTTTAGAAAAAAAGGAATGTAGGAAATAATTGACCGTCCTCTCAAAAAGAAGATAATTGGGTGCAAATGGGTATATAGCTTAAAGTATAAAGCAAATGAGAGATAACACTTTGGAGAGATATAAAGGGAGACTAGTGGCGAAGGCATATACACAAACATATGGAGTTGACTACTAGGAAATTTTTTCTCCAATGGAAAAATGGGTATTGTAAGGGTTCTTCTTTCTCTTGTAGCTAACCTAAATAAGGTTTTGTAGCAATTTGATGTAAAGAATGCATTCTTGCATAGTGACCTAAAAGAGGAAGTATATGTAGAAGTTCTACCCAAATGTGGAGGACAATTTGGCTAGAAAAAAGTACGTAAGCTAAAGAAGGCCCTTTATGGCTTGAAATAGTCACTACGGGCATGGTTTAGAAGATTCTAGAAGTGATGTAACCAAATGGAATACAAACAAAGCTAAGGTGATTATACTTTATTTGTCAAGCATTTAGATAAAGGCTGACTTATTGACTTCTTATCTATGTAGATGACATAATTATCAAGGAGAAAATATTATCGGACAAAAGAACCTCAAGGAGCATCTAGCTAAAGAATTCAAAATTAAGGATTTGGGAAGGTTAAGATACTTCTTAAGGATAGAAGTAGCTTATTCAAAGCAAGGGATCTTTATATCTTAAAGGAAGCATATATTATACTTGTTAAAGGAAACTAGAAAGCTTAAGTGTAGACCAACAAACATTCATATTGAACAGAATCATAAAATGGGTAAACAAGATGATAGGGCAAAATTAAACAGGGGCTGATAACAAAGAATTGTAGGATGGTTGATATATTTGGCTCACACTAGACTTTGACATAGCTTATACAGTTGAATAGTAAGTTGACTTATGCATAACCACATTAAGCACATATGCAAGCAGTTGAAAAAAATTTAGGTTATCTCAAGTATACTTCGAGGCATAGAATCTTATTTAAGAAAGGAAACGAAATTGCATTGAAAGCATATACAGATGCAAACTATGTATGTAGGCTCTTTGGCAAATAAGAGGTAAACTATAAGATACTACATATTTCTTGGAGGAAATTTACTCGCTTAGAGGAGTAAAAAGCAACTAATGGTTGCAAGATTTAGTGTAGGAGCTGAGTTTAGAGCCATAGCTCATGGCATTTGTGAACTGTTATGGTTGAAAATAATTTTAGAAGATACGGGAATCAAGAGTGAAGAGCTAGTGTAGTTATATTGTGATGATAAACTATCTATTAGCATTGATGATCAAACTAAGCACATAGAGTTGGATAGACACTTTACAAAGGAGAAATTAGATAGTGGACTAATCACTACATCATATGTTCCCTTTAGTAAACAATTAGCAGATGTTTTTATAAGGGGGTTATCAGCTATAATATTCTAAGAAATCACTCCTAAGCTGGGAATAGAGGTTATTCACTATCAACTTAAGGAGAGTATAGGAAATTATACATAAATCATAAAATTGATGATAGATTTGATAAAGAAATCACATAATTAATTATAGATTTGATTGGTTATCATTTCCAACATTGTATTTATTTTAAATATTTTATTTCTAACATTACATTAATTAACAATAGCTGTAAAATAATTTTTCCTAGTTGTACATATCTTACTTCCTTATTTTTTTCTCAAAATCAAGTGCTTAGGCAAGCTTGTAAAAGACCATGGTATTATTCTCTCTAATAAAAATGCAAATCATATATTTCTCTACATTCAATAAGACTACAAGCATTGAAAGCTTCATCTTTCTTATTAGATGATGAGGTGCTATTGTTTCTCTTTAGTAGTGTTGTCACATCTTAGTATCGATTTGTTTTAACTATCTATGGTTAATGAACAATACACCATTATTTACACAAATAATAAATAACATCAGTGATATATAAATAATACATTGGAAGTTGAAAATATAGATATACAATGGAATATGTTCTCTATTATGGATGTGTAATAAATTTAAATTTGTATATAGTGGTAAGTTGAAAATATGACAATATGAATAATCAAATGTCTTTGATGGATGTGTAGTGTGTTTAATTTGTATGCGACAAAAATGGTTTAAGTGGTAGTAAAAATTAGTTGTAAGATATGTTTGATTTGTTTTGTTGGTAACTTTCATGAAAAAATATTTAATAGTTGTTAGTTATAGACAGTTCAATAAAAACTTTCACTTTAATATAACATATCATATACTCACAATACATGTGCTAAAAAAAACATACATACGCATACACATACACAAACATTAAAAGTGTTTTAAAACTTTTAGAACTTTTATAATCAAATTATAATTCTTTCAATTTGAACAATTTATTTCTTGAATTCTTCAAAGATTTTTAATTAGGTAAAATTTTTTAAATGATTTCTAGTGTGATCATTAATAGAAAGTGAATGGATAAATAGGTGAGGATCATGGAAGGTATTCATATGATGGAATGAAAATATTAAAATTGTCAATAAAAGTTATATTTGTAGTGATGAGAGAGAGAGAGAGAAGGAGGGAGAGGTTGAGAAGTAGGAAAGAGGGAGAAAGAGAAAAAGGGGTAGTTATGATGATAGAAAGAGAGTGAAAGGAGAAAGAGAAATATAATAAATCTCATACTAAAATTTATGGTTGAATAGTAGTTAGAGTTAATTATTTTCTTGTTTCCCCTTAAATAATATAGATAAATAATATATAAATATCATATACATAAAACAATATATATATAAAAAATGTGTAAGTCAAACTTAATACATCCTTAAGTATATACCAACCAAATAGACTATTGAAAAAGGCTAAAACTTCTTTTAAGCCAATAAACTTATAAAAATCTCATCATGTTATAGTAAAAATATCCTAAAATTTATTTAAATAATCTAAAAATTAATAAAGACACACAAATTCTTCTTTTCCCTTTCTTGAGGTTACTTTTATCCTAATTGTCTTATGATCCTCATCATCTTCTACTTGTTTATTTTTGCTTCTTTTACTCCCTCTCGATTCTTCTTCTTTAACTCGATTTCTATCATCTAGAATTTCTTGTACTCCTTCATTATGATTGCACCTTGGATCACAAAATGAACAAAAGCTTTTAATTATACAATATGTGTCAAATAATCTAATAATGCAATGGCAAAAAAAGAATGTTAATAACAACAGTTGAAATATATGATAGGAATAAACAACTCACATATTCATCAATTTGAGGTTTTGCAATTCACAAATACTTTATCTACATAACCTGAAAATCTACTAATCGCAAAACATATTATACACATCTAGACAATGTAGATTATTGTAGCTAACCTCGCAACAAACGATATTATTTTAAACATAGGATTCGACAATTCATTATAAGAAAATTATCCTTATAAGAAAATTACTCCATGAACAATTCAAAGTGCAACAAATAATTCAAACAATTAAACCTTGAAGAAAGTTATTTATAAGGAATCAAACTCATTCCATTTGTTCCTCCAAGGCTTCCTTTAGTTAGGAGAAAAATGTCTTTTCATGGGTTTTTATGCTTTGTTTCTATCCAAAAGGGAAAAGATAGTGAGATTAAAATGCAAAGAGAGGTTCAATATTGTTTGTTCTTAGCTGTTTACCATCATTGTTTATAGAGGATTTTTGTAATATAAAGAATATATTTTCTCTTTTCTTAATGCTTTGATATTTAGAATAGAATATGTGAAGTGATAAAGAATAAATATAAGTTTTCATAAAATGAAACTTTGGCAAGAGTATACTATACAGTATAATTTAATTTAAACAATATGAATATAAAACTCTAATTTTACATGGTCAAAAACTATAATAATCTAAATGTGATTTTCATGAAACATGAGAACACACATGGCTTCTTCAACAAGCCATACATCTTAAAGTGTCTTTATAGCAAACCAAAATAACTCAAGAAATGAGCATACGAAAATAAAGAGGATATGGAACATACAATACAAACTCTAATGGCTACAAACCTAGGAAATTGAATATTAATACATTACTACTTTTGGCTCCACTTCATTATCACCTGACATTGCCATGCAATGATACTGAAGGATTGCTAAGAAAACCTCCTTCGATCTTCCTCAAAAAGATGAACTAATAAATGTGTGAACAATAGGACAAATTTGATAGTTTAAAATTGAAAGGACCAATTCTTTAGAGGAACATATTATCTCTCTATTTTATTAATCTTCCACTACATCAAATAGATAATTTAAGAAGCAAGATTAGTCTAAATATCGAAGATGGGTTAGAAAGTAATTTCTCTCTCATATCATCCTTTATATATGCTAAACAAGTTAAAAAAGACTGTAATAAAAGGAAAAGGGAAGTACATTTAATTATCCTTGTTAATGAAACAACTATACTCATTTGGAGCAGTAATATTCTTGTATCAAAAGAGAAAATGAATCATCATAAGCACTTATACCATACAATTTAGTAGTTACCAAGCATTGAAGATTTCATACCACATTTGTTATTTGATCATGAAAAGAAAAAAGTGAACATAATTATGCAAAAAGTACAGAATCCATAGAAATTAAGCTTGAAAAAAAAAACATATAAATAACCAACAACAGAATCATAATAAACTAATTAAGAGTACATAACATTCATAGGCATTTACCTTAAAATTTTACCTAAGGGCAATTTAAACACAAAATATGTCATATGTTTGATTAAATTACAATAACAAATGAACTAATATTTGCATTAATTATTATATCTTTATAAACTAAGTAAAAAGTTCAAAAATTGTTTTCCTGGAAACATCTCAGTTTAGCTTGCTGATAGTACTCACTCCAACAAAACTAATTTTAAAAGCAAAACTTAATACATTTGATACACATACATTGCCAATTAAACATCAAATAAAAGAAATCAAGTAATACAAAGAGAAAAAAAGAAGAAAGAAGAAAAAAGAAGAAAGAAGAAAGAAGAAGAACAGAAACAATTATACGAAATAAAAAAAAAAAGAAGATAAATTAAAATAAGAAATAAATTGATTTAAAACAAACCTTAATATTTACTTGCCTTCTTCTCATGGTTCATCATCAAGGAAACTGGCTTTCATGCAATTTTTCTCTCTCCATTCAAAATCTTTCTTTTTGTATGTCAATATAAAAGTGAGTAGCATCCCCTTTTATCACGGCTCTAATTTATCCAAGATACTTGCATTTCCTCCCACCATGGCTTTAATTTATGGAAAATACATTAGCAACAACTAATAAAGAACCAACAATCAATGATGAAAAAATCTAAAATATCAAAACTAAAATGAAATTGAATTTTAAAATAGAAAGGACGTTATTTCATAAGAAACCACTTAGCAAGAAATCCACTGTATTGAAAGGGGGAGCAATGATGAAGGGGAAAAAAACTGAATGTGAAAGTGGAGTGGGAGAGAAAAGTATGAAAAGTGTAGAAAGATAAAAGATATGGGAGAGAGAGTTCGATTTTTAAGAAAAGACAGTAGACAATTTGTTTAGATATGTATATCGAGGCGGTTTATGCTAAATTATAAAAATAAAGTATATGCCAATTTTACCTTTTCTATAAAACATTTATAATTTTAATATGTTGGTTTTATTGTTGGTTTTTCTACAATAGAATTTTAATTGAAGGGTTAAGTAGTAATTTTTAAAAAAATGGTTATACTTTGATAAAATATATACACATGCAGATACTTATAGTCCTAAGAGGAATGGTTGAAACTCTTCTCTAAGAGTTCAATCAACACCTTACAACAGGCTTTGACATGGTAAACTTTTAATGAAATCATAAAAAAACTATCCTTCAAATAATTGTAGAAAAATAAAAAGAAATGAAAGATAAAGAGATCGTGGCAGTTTTCAACATGAATTCATGCTTACCTTATTTGATTGTAGTGGTTGCCTTTGGAGATGATTCAGTGTAGATTCCTTACTGTATTGCAAATGGAAATAGAGATCGAGAAAGAGAGGTTATGAGAGAGAAGAGAGCAATAGTATTGTGTTTGTGAAGAGAATATGGGTGAAAGGAGAGAGAAACTAGTGATTAAGTTAGTTACCATTTATCATCTATTATATTAAAGAGAAAAGTCCTTTTTAACTATCTTTAACCTATTATTTAATATGTTTAGTGTTCAAACTTATATTTTACCATTGCCACCTCTAAATTATGTGCCCACTACATTGCACGTATTTCTTTGACATACCCATAAGCTGATAACTATCTCTAAGCCTTAAAACGTATCCATGTATTTTTCTTTTTACAATCAAGTTTGCAATATTTCACAATGCTGCATCCTATTAATTGAATGGTTGCTCGTTCCTAACAAAAATCTATTTCATTTAATATAAACATGTATTTTATATTTTTTTATAAGTAATATCATGAGGATAAAGATTAAAAAAAATGATATCACTTTAATATTATAAATTTGTACAGTTATATTTTCACCCATAGCACGAGTGCATCATCCACTCGTTATCTGTGGTGGAAAAGTAGTGATTAAGTTAGTTACCATTTATCATTATCTGTGGTGGAAAGTGGAAAACATGGACTATTTAAATAATGGGGGAGAGAGAATGTGATGGAGAAATATAGGTAATCAATAAATATGCCCTTATTAAATTAATTAGTAGTTAATATAAGAGTTAATTTTGTTGCTATACATTATTAAAAATTGAGGACTAAATAGTAATTTAAAGATGTGGTGGTTACTTAAGGGTTTATGGATTTTAATAATCTACTAGCAGTTGTGCACCCAAGTTATGTGTGCAAAGATTAAATAAAGCAATGTAAAAGAAATTACTATAAAACAATGAAATTATGTGTTGGAGAATAGTGATAAAATGTCTAATTTGAAAAATTAAAAAAAGATGGATTACAAACTCCACATTGATTAAAATATTTAGATTGCAAATTTTATAGCAAACGCTAATTATTTAATAGCTCAGTCCCTTTTGTTCCCGTGTAAAGTTTTTCTTGCTTTAAAAAATGGTTTATTAATCATAAAGGGATATAAAAGAGATAGAATTAAAGAGAACCTATATGAAATATGTATGTATTTTTTTATTGAACAACCTTGGACAAAAAAATAGAGTTCATAAAATTTAATCAAAATATATATATATATACACACACAAAAGGAAACTTTCCAAAGGAGCGGTACATATAAAGGGACAAATTCCCTTTTAATATTTGAACCTTGATATATTTTAAAGATCAAACTTGAAGTGGATGTGGAAAAATTAAAAAATTGCAGGAAGTGGATTTGGATGAACTAAAAATTGCGTGTAAGTTAATCGACATGGAAGTTAACTTCTAGTGGAATCTCTACGTGATACAAAATGATGGAAGTTAAATTATAGTGGACCTAACGTGATGCAAAGTGCGTGGGATGGATCCGAAGCCAGTAGGCAGTTAACCGATATTCAATCTTTCCATAATTTGTTTAGAAATAGTGGTCGTCGAGTATTACAAACACGATTGTAGATTTGAATTGCATATACAATATGAACATGAGAAGTTGCAGAGAGATAGATGGGATTTTCCGAGGAGAGAGAGAGAGAGGAGGGTTATGTTTCCATGACGTCTCCAATTTACCCTATATTTATAATCAGAGATATTAAAGTAAATTATTTTATCAATAATCAGAATTTTATTTAAAAGGGTTAAAAAAGTAAAAACAACTAAAATTCTATTTCAATTGTTACTTAAGCCCTAACTAGTTTTAATAATGTAAATATAGATAATATAACTGGAAAGCTACTTATATTATTCTCTATTTATCGAAATTGTAATACACATTATATGCTAGATGATTTAACTCTAAATAATTGAGGTACCTTTTGGTATGGTAGCTCGGAATATGTTAAAACTTTAAAATTAAGCAAACTCAAGTCGGAGTATTCCTAAGATTGGTGACCTCTTAGGAAACTATCACACTAAAAAATAAAACCATGTAGCGTTTGATACTAAAGTAAAAAATATTTTAGTGGAAAGAATTTCAGTTAGGTCGTTACAGAAATTGTGCAATTTGAGTTTTGATAATTAACAAGACCCTAAAAATACATTATAAATGAATTGTACACCAAATATACATAAAATATCTTAATTTCACTAAACAAATCAATAGAAAATTCATAAAATCAATTAGAGATTACTTTCTTTGGAAGACATAAGCATGGCAAATATAGGGAATTAGTGAGAAACAAGGATAATGCACGTAAGCCACCTAATGTAAATAAGATAATTAAGAAATTAATGATAACATGACTCTTGGATTGTCATGCAAATTCCTCAATGCCTCAACACCTGAATGCGTTATGGTCATACTTTTTGTACAATCAACGACAATTACGAAAAATCATGGTGAGCAAAAATAATGAGGATGTAGAAAAAGAATAAGGAAATTTGAAAGGTGATTTGGCCAAGGGTGGTACGCGCGTCAACGGATGACCTGATGGTAAACCCTCATCACCCCATGATAGAGCCACCCTTGATAAGACGTGCCAACATACCCAAGTTGTCCGACGGTGGCTGGAAGTCTGAGTGCAGATGAGTACCCATTTTTCCTCCGAATTTAATTTAATTTCTAAAAATATTAAATCGTGCTGGAAAATTCTAATAACACTTATTCTTATGTTATTTTACATGTAAATTCATAAAAAAAAAATATTAGTTGGGTGAAATTTGGTTGTTTTATATATCATCCTTAAGTAATCGATCATTTTGACAAATTTTAAAATTAATATTTGAAAACTCAAACGAAATTATTTTAACCTAAAAAGAAAATTATAAAGCTTCTATTAATGTTCAATGAAATGATATGTAAGAAGTTTTTTTGATATCAAGTCATTTAATTTTCTCTAATTAACAGACTCTAGAAAAAAATTACAATGCTATAATTTTTGGGAAAATATTCGTTTTCAAGAAAATTTTCATAGCACCTGAACTTAGGTACATCTAATGTTTCCTAGGTTGCATAGTGGGTTTGGTTTGAAGTAAATTTTGTAAACGAGAATGATTGATTTCATAAATAAAAACGTTACTAATGTTCAAATTGATACATTTAAATTATGTCATTTCAATACTTTTGTTAAAAATGGTTGAGTCACGGGAGTCTTTGTGAAATATTGTGTAAGCAAGTGTTAGAAAAAGTATATTTGATTTCTAATCTTAACTTAAGGGGATATTGTGTAATAAAAAAAAAAAGGTATAGTTGTGTATAATTGAGCTAAGCAAATAATAGAAGTCCAAAGTTCCAACTTAATAACTGAAGCATAAGTATTTAGAATTGTAAAGTATGTTGATTTGGTATGAAATGACAAAATGTAGGTTGTGGTGTGGAAATTTAGTGAATTTAAAAGTATTTAGTTGGGTCAAAAGATGAGTTACAAAACACATTAAGGATTCTATATTGAAGTCCACTCGAAGGTAAGTTAGAAGGTTCCTAGATAGTAGTATATAGTGGTGTACCCTAAGAAAGTGACTCAAAAGGCCTCTTAGCTAAGAATTGTCCACTTGTACCAACTTGAAAACTAGGTTAGAATTTTTCTACACAAAAATTCAACCTTGAACTTACTCAAATGGTAGATCAGAAGCTTCATTAAGCAAGAGCCTTACACCATAATCCACTTAGAGGTTGAGTTAGAAGGTACTCTTATTAAGAACTGTAAAGCTAATTAGACTCAAAAGTTGGTTCAAAAAGTGACTCCAAAGCTAGTTTAGAAACTGACATAGAAAGTGACCTGCAAGCACTACAAATCTGAATTATAATATGTGGTACTTAACAAGGTAAATCCTAACATTTGCAACCAACATGAGTAATAGGAATTCTAGCTAAGTTAGGATCAATGCTCTACCATATTTCAAACATTGTTTCAGAGTACTTAGAGGCCTAAGGGTATACTTGTTTGTGCTCATAGATAATTGGTTGAGCACATGTTTATATGTCTCTAATTATCGATTGAGTCTTGAATGTAGTGATTTACTTAAGTGTTATTTACTGGATTAACTGATCTAATTGGTTAGTCTTAATCTGAACTAAATCATCCTTAGTCTAAATCTTAATATACCATGCATTACAACTTATTAGGGTTTTGTTGCCATTCCTTCATAAGGAATAGCAGAAACCATCCTTTTCTCATCCTTAATTAAACTAAATAATAAGAGAGAAGGTTAATTTAATTGATATCATTAGCTCATAGATAGTTATAGGAGGAATGTTGTATCTATTATACAAGCCTAGATTTGGCTATAAGTTGTTGTATTACACATAGCTCCTTATACTCGAATTAGAGTAGTCATAATTTCTCTAACCTCATGATAAACCAAATAATATTGTATAATTGCATTTGTTCTATTGCATTGAATATAATTAATTAGTTGATAACCCTATTTTTATTTACCTCTATACTCTTATGTCTTCATCCTGCTTATTGAGCAGTGGTTGCTCAAATCTAAATAGGTCTTATTTTGTAGGTTTCAGTAAATGTGTTACAACTAAATAGTTGTAAAGCTTATAGGAAATCACTATAGGGTTCTATGTGAAGATAAATAGAAGTCAAGGCACTCCTTTTTCTTCTTTGCTTTAAGAGTTGGCTAGGCTTCTAGCTAACTTAGCTTAATTCATAGTACGATCAATTCTTTTGAAATTTGTAATTCTTCATAGACTTAATGTATTAAAATCTATATAAATCTATCCTTTACTATATAAAATGTTTTCCAAAAGCTTGTAGCTATAGAACTGGAGATACTTCGGAGTAGTTTGGTTGTATGTGCTTTGTGTATATCAACTCTACAACATTAATAAAATGGTTAGCTTTTGTTGTAGATTAGTATACATGATAGGACTACTACGACTCAATTGCTCTTAGGGCGTGACATTTTAGGCATAAGGTAAAAGACTATAAGGTTTAGGAAAGGTTTCAAGATACTCTACAAGATATTAAGATAAGTTTAGGTTTCATAAAACCAATTCCAAACCCATCTTAGTTGCATCTCCACCTCTATGGTTTTTAGAGCCTACTTAAGATGGCCGATTGCCACTTATGTCAACGGAGAAAAAGGAAAAAATGTTGCTTGAATTTCCTTGGCTTGATTTAAGAAACCTACATATGAAATGAACATTAAGAATTTTAGAGAGAAAGTAAGGGAACTTAACTTAAAGGGGGAGATGCTCCTTTAATATTAAACTAATTCAAGAAAATATTTCTCAATTTAACTCTCTTCTACTAAATTGGTTAAATTTCTTATTTTCATACTTAAAGAATACTAACTAATGATGAAAAGTTTAAGGTTCTTTTATATGTATTTTCTCCATAAAGAAGATGCTTATATAAGGATAAATACACAAAGGATTAGGAGACTTCTTACCATTCAAATGGAGTAGATTAAGAATTGACTTTGTATAGGGGAAAAGATCTTAGGCCTTTATGATTCTTTTTTATCACTTTCTACTAAATTCAAGCTTTTGTCTAGGATCACTCAAGTGCTTTTGTTATGGCATTTGAATAGAGCCTTGTGTTTGTGCAAATTCTCTAATAATTTTCATCCTTTTAATGCTTAACCATCTTTGCACTTGATATAGCTAAGGTATTCATCTTTCAACGATTTTGACTTGGAAACCATTATACACATGTGAATAACCACAAAAAAATTTTAAAAAAGTTAAACTTATATAAATTTGACATTTGTTAGCCATAAATTCACCATCAATGCTACAAAATCTTACCATTGGAACTACTCCTACATCATTACTAGCCACCACTAACCTACTAACCCCATCCTACCACCCCATTACCATTGTTATCACCTCCAGTAGCCCATCTCCAATACGACTACTATTACCTTGCACCACCATCCCATCCTTAAATTAATACCACCATTACAATCACTGTACCATCACCTTATTAACTACCATCATACATTAGCACCACCAACATGGCTGCATGACCATTATTACCATCGTAATGATGACAATGGTGGTGGTTTGCTAGTTGATGTGTTTACAATTTGGATCTAATGCTAAGCATAATTAGTAGATGTTTTATGTCAGTCCACTGTCTTTTGGAAGCCATAAATAATAAAAATTGGATTTTTATGGTTTTTCATACACTTATGAAATGGATAAAAGAAGAATATAAATGATTAATGACTAGGTAGACCCATAAATCTTATAACCAATTAAGGATAGTTCAAAACATATTTAAGTGACTTAGATTTTCCATTAATTAGTATTTGCCACAATTGTAAAAGATTAATAAGAATATATAAGAATAAATAGAAAGCCAAATCTCAATATTCAATGGACAAAACCTCGAAGTCTAAATAGTTCAAATTATTCGAATGAGTTAGCATTACAACTAATGAAATCTCTATTCATAACTCTAACTCATTCCATTAAAGGCATAATAGTAACTAAGATAAAGTATTAAAACATAATTATGCAAAACTAAGCAAGTTAGTTAATTAGATGGCATAAGAAACAAAGTTGATTAATTGAATGCACAAACTAGTGGACCAAATCTCTAATATGGTTTATCTTCTTTAGATATGGTCAACTTATTTTGGTGTAAACTCTTTTATCTAATCATGTAGTTCTCTTCCTTGCTTTCTTATGTCTCCTCCTTGTCTCCAACCTTTAAACAATGTCTTGGATTTTGATCCCTATCAGTAGTGTTGTGACAATGGCAATAGAGTTAGTAGTGGTCATGGTGGTAACGAAATGATATATGGTAGTGGTAGTAGTGTTGTATTAATGATGGTGACTACAATAGGGAAGTAGTTGTAGAGGTTAGATAGGAACAGCATCCAACGGTGCCGGATTTTGGGTGGTAACTATGGATTTTTAAACTAAAAAGGAGCATAATTATTTTTACTCTATGGCAAACTTAAAGTTCTAATGTAATAACGTGAAGTAAGCAATAGAGTAGCTCACTCTCTCTTATATACACATAAAACCACCTTAATAGACCCTTGCCATTGGGGTCGCCTCTCCTCTCAAACCATCTTCCCTTCATTTAACTCCCTAAAACTATAGATTCACCATTATTTATTTCAATGTTCACAAATCTTCACCTTTTTTGTTAAATAGATATTCTCAATTTTTCCTTTTGTTTTATCATTTTAACCATCTCTAATTTGTTGCAATTTATCACCACAAGTATGCTTCTATATATTTGGTGAATCTGGTGGTAATGGGGATATTGGTTTATTAGTATTTTTTGAATCAATAGTTTTATTCTATATCTTTATTATTTTTTCTCTTCATTATATTACCATCCCTTTTATGTGATTATATCATCCCTTCTAAAGGATTTTTGTACTCCTCAATTGTATATATTTTGTTCATATATAAATGGAATAGTTTAACTTTTTAAGAGATTCATTAGTATATTTACCAAGGTTTTCATACACATAGCCCTTCTTCTGTGAGTCCTTTTGTATCAATTAGCTTTACTAATATAACATTTTTTTATTATATGAAATTTGTATTCACTAGCTAAAGGAAAAACAATGGAGTAGTTATTCCCTATAGTATGAAGCCATAATAAGTTAATGGTGGAATATATGTATATATGATTCATTATTCTAAGTTATTGTTATCCTCAAGGAATGGCTTTTTTATTTCCTTTCTAATGACAATATATATCATAGATTCCTCTAAAAGCATCCTGGTAATCGTAGGCAAGGGTAGACCTGTAAAAAGCCTTCTTTGGTGTGGCCAATGAGTACCTTTCGATGCTTAAGTTAGTATGGAGAGTAAAGGACAATTATAAAAAGGAGAAAGTAATAGCAAATTCATAAGAGAATGCAGATTCAAACCCTTTACTTGTGGATCTTACCCTTATTTATAAAACAAGGGTGCTAGCTTGTGCAAACATGGGGCAAAAGGGGATTGGTTAGTGCAAAATCCATGGGGTGACACAACTAATACTCGATGGCACAACTTCCCTTTTACCGGTTGGAAGGTACTTAGGAGATGGGCCTCCCCATTGGCAGTGGGTGGTCGCCCTAATTCGACGACTAGATAGTAAGCTATGTAACAGGTACTCATTCAACATTTAATGAGGAGAGAACAAGTGGATAGAGGGCGGAGGGAGTTCTTAGCTCAAAAATCGATAGTCCCCTCAATAGAAGTTTTCAGAAAAAAGGGGGACGAGCTTCCTCTTTGTAGGAGCTCTTAGGGGAAGCGCTCTTAGGCTACTCGAGATTCAATCTTGGGTAAGGGGCAAGCTTCGAGCCTTTCTTAGGTGATTGCTCGAATTGAACACCTCGATAGGTTTGCGAAGTCAAGAGAAGCCCAAGCCAAGCATTCAGGCCGAGCACTTTAGTGGGCTTAGGCCTTTAGAGCTTTGATTTTGGGAGACAATCATCAACAGTTTCTTTTCTAATCCTTAAAGTAAAAGAACCCTAACTAAAGATGTATGGTTTAAATAAGAGACATCTTAGGAATACCCCTATTAGATTCTTGATTGAATCACATCTATTCAATTAGATTTCTTTTCCTTGAAATCTAAGAAAAAAAAAGTAGAAATGTACATACTCCATTACAAGGAGAAAATACTTAGATGCTATGAGTTATTCAATTGATTGAATTAGAGATAGGTATTATAAATATTTTCAGAAATGATTATAAGGACTTTAACAATGAATGACAATTGAAAGATCACACCCATACTGTTGTATAGATATTTAACAGTTAGAATGTTGGATAATCTAGATGCATTTTTATGATGTTTGATCATTTATGTATCAACTTTTTTATTTATGTTTTCGTAATTTCAATAAAGTTCTATGCATATATATATATATATATATATATATATATAGAGAGAGAGAGAGAGAGAGAGAGAGAGTTTATTTTCTCCACATAGCATCATCACATTTACCATAAAGTTTTAATCTAATTCCATGTCATGATTCACTCGTCATTCACTAAGTTGATCAATTTACATGACAATTCATGAATCTAGCTCTAACTGTAGAGAATTATTTAAACTAGAGTCAATTGATACATATGACCCTAGATAGGTACAACAAAGATGGTCTTATAGATGATATGATATTGATACCATTTGACAACTTGCCTAACAGTATTGTTTTTTGCAACTAAATGTTCTTCTTAGCATAATTTATTTACTTTCTAATTGTTAATTATTGTCTTTAGTAATTGTGATACAGTTTACTATTTGGTAATTTTTATTTTTGTGACTTTTAGACCAATACTGGTTGTAATGTATGGATAAATAATAATTGAATGATATTATACTCTTTTCTCCTATATTGTGTGAGTCTCTACTCATTCAATATATCTCTTACTCTTATCAACCTACTTTTTGCAAGATATTCGGGTGAGCAAAATCATACGAATTGCTTATGAGTCATATCAAGTAATTTGTGTGTAGTTCAATCTTCCTTTAGTGATATATGTCTATTAGAGGAGCCATCCATATCCTTTTTTTTAATTACTTTTTATTGCAACATATTATAGAAAATTCCAGTAAATACTTGTTTACTTTAATCTAGCAGTTGGATTCTCTTTAGATCTTATTATGATCTTTTATTCTTAACATACTTAGTGATTGAATCGATCCTAGGCATACCTAAGTAAGATTTGATCGTGTTAAAATTTGGGTTCTTATAATTTAGGCACATCATATTGAGTATCAAAGCAAAAGTTTGACCAAGGGTTTAACTGATTATGGTGCGAAGAGTGATCATAAGAAATTGTGTAGGTGTTGTGATTGTATTATGCTTAGTTATGAGAATATTAGGAGACAATACACATATTGGTGATGGTAAAAGTTGTAGGAGGAGGAATAAAGTTCCAAAAGTTACCATTGAGAATGCTTTACAAGATATAGTACATTTTGTTAAGGTTATGAATGTAGAGAATTTGGAGGCTCAAAAAGGGACATACATTAATAGGATAGAATAGCGGTTGAATAGCATGTTGAGAGTAATAGGAGTATTTTTGAAATAGATAGAAATAATGGAGGCAATAGATGGGTACAAGGAGCAGAAATGTTAAGATGAAAATTCCACCTTCTAAAGGGCAATAGGCTACAAAAGTGTATTTTGATTAAGAGCATAAGGTTGAAAAGATTTTTTATTGTTATAACCATGATAAGGAGATGAAGGTTAAGTTAACAACAACGGAGTTTAGTAATTATGCTACATTGTGATGGGAAAATATTAAGGTGTAAAGATTAAGGAAAAGAGAAGGTGAGATAGAAACATAAGAGGAGATGAAACATGTGATGTATCTAAGATATGTACCTGATAACCATAAACAAGACATGTTTATGAAGTTATAAACCTTAAAGTAAAGTGCTCTAAGTGTCAAAGGGTATGTAAAGGGGTTAAATATGCTCACGAGTAGATGTAAAGTTAAGGAGCCAAAGGGACTACTATTTCTTACTTTATAGCAAGGTTAAAGTATGATACCATGAAGGTAATAAAGCTTTAGAAGCTTGATACTTCGGGAAAATAAGAAAAGTAGGAGCAAGGGGAAGAAAATAGAGAAGAAGAAAGAAGCTAGAAGCGAGGCATCTACTAGTTCAAAGCCCAGAGGATGATCAAAAGGTAGTAGGAAAGTGTAGTGGTAGCCAGCTTATATGTTTGAAGTGCCTAACCTTAGGCATTTGGCTTCTCATTGTCTAAACAGAAAGGTGATGATGATGAGAGAGAAGTGAAATAGATAGTGATGGCAGTAAAGAAGAAGAAGAGGGCATTGCTAGTAATTTTAAAGATATTTTGACATGGTATGATGAGGAGATGGATGGAACTAAAGGGGTTAAAGGTGATGTTATGTTTTTGGTAGTAAAAAAGAGCTCAAGCTTAGAGATGGAACCTCAAGCAAATCATAGGGAGAATTTGTTCATATTAACTATCAAATTAAAAGACATAAATATGTTGTGATTATTTATGGAGGAAGTTAGTTGCTATTGGTTTAGTCTAAAAGTTGAAGCTACCTAATTTTGACCATCCAAAGTATCATAAACTTCATTAGCTTATTGATAAAGGAGTAATATGTATCATTAAGATGTTTAAGGTTTCAATCTATATTCTGAGTCACTATAAGGATGAAGTGGAATGTAATATTGTTCCTATGAGTACTTTGTATATCTTGTAGGGAAGGCCATGGTTGTTTGACATGAAGGTAATCCATGATGGATATAAGAATACTTATGCTTCCAATAATCATGGTAACAAGATTTTATTGTTACTTATGAATTATGAATCATTTAGAAATTAAGAATACCTAGAGGGAGGAAGGAGTCATTATTGATGAACTAAGGAGAGATTCTAAATGATGTGAAGTCTAAAGAACTTGTGTACATGTAGTACATTACATAAGTTCTAAGTTCATAAGCTTAATCTCTAATTCCAGAAGTTGATGAGAGGTCATTGCAAGAGTTCAGGCATGTCTTTCTTGTCATGACCCTATTAGGGGCCAAGTAGAATTGTCTAAAATTTTTATATCACATGTACACCCATGATATGAAAATTACCTTGTAAATTAGAGATTTCAAGACTAATTAATTCATCGCTAGGATTTCTAATTTTTAATTTATTAACTTATTGTAATATATAAACAGCTATGGAAATCTAATATTCCATAGTTCCTCAAAACTGCAAAAAAATTAGTATCCCCCACCAAACAATAAGATCAGGTAGTAAAGATCTAAAATCTAAACTTATCGATGTTACAAAATATAAGTATAAGAATAGCAATTATATGTAATGTTTTAAACTAGCTATAAAATTTATCTTTAGATTTTGTTCTCTAGGCATATTAATACTCATACTCAACGCTCAACTCCTAATCTATGCTTTATTATCAATCAACCTATAAGAGAAAATTGTTAAGAAATAAGCTACATGAGTTTAGTGAGATATCCATCCTAATATACTACTAGGCAAGTTATCAAACAATTAAATAACAAACATATGAATACATGAATAAATAGCATGTTAAATAACATGTCAAATAACATATGCAGTTGATCAATGTTGTATACAACATCAAATTCAATGCCTTCCGAGATAAGGGTTAGAGATTCATTGACACCAATCACAATCGAGTTCTAGCACTTGTGTTTTTAACTGGGTTCTAGCATCTGTGTTTTTAATTATAAATTGAAATTCTATATTTCAAAAAGTATATTTCCATTTCCAAAAATCTAGTAGTATACAAATTCCTAAATCTAGTAGTAAGGTAGCTCTCGCAATTTACAGTCACACCCTACAGTAGTGGTCTCTAGACTTGACCTTTAGCTACCCACAGTTAGTATCTTCGGCACTAAGTAAGACCTCAAACCAAGGTTAAGGTCTTATTGTATGAGTGCTCTTGCATTATACTATTAATCAAATCATATGTGATTCCTATCCCTACAATGCCTTTCATTACTATCTACGTATGGTGGTGGCCAGAACAATAGATGCAATGTTCATGCTCATGCATAATTCATTTAATTTAAGATTATGTTAAATTATTAAGCAGTTAACTAATATCATCAAACCATCCAAATCATGCAATGGCCAATCATACAACCAATTCTTTAGTCATCACATTTAATAATATTTTGCACAATTTAACTAATATGAAGCACATGTACATCCCCAAACCCTATGCATCAATTATATATATATATATAATTTAGATGCACTAACTATAAGTACAAAACAATTATAAAGTCATTGAGAGTACCCACTTGACCAAAGTAAATATGGATCATAGTACTCAACTGGCAACTCGCTCTTCTAATCGATGTCTCCTAATAAATAATAATAAAAAAACCTAATAAGTGTCTAAACATAGTACAAAAACTGTCTAATCAGCTTACTATTTACTTATAATTCCATTTCTGCTTAGGTTTTGAATTTCATATAACTTTTTAGTGTTACCTTAAATATTTACATTTTCATAGTTGATCTTTCTTTAATGATATAATTTAGTTAAAAAATTTTAAGAATATTTCACATTACCTAAGTTATTTATTATGGTAAATAGAAAGTATTACTTTATCTTATGAGTAATAATATATAAATTATTAAATATTATACAAGTTTAGATTATCCAACTATTTGTAAATTTTGTATCGATATTTTGTTATAATATAATTTATTTATAATACTTGTCTATAGTGGAAAAGATATCAGTGTGGCAGTATAAATCAAACAAAGTAATAGAGTTTAGTGGAAAATCTTGAAATCGTATATTTAATTATTTGAAAAGAATTTAACTCAACCATATTGTAATATCATTTTAAGATCATATCACGCGTATACGTATACATATACTTGATTTACTTCTAGTAAGTATGTGATCCTATATGTTGTTGCCTATCATTATTGGCATTATTATTATTGTGATCGTTATCATCATTATTGTTGTTGTTATTATCATCATCATCATCATCATCATCATCATTATTGTTGTTGTTGTTTCATATTTATTATAATATGGTCATTATATTTTATATATTTAATTATTTGTACTTATAGAAGCATATCTTTTTAAAAATATTTTGACTTCTAAGTATGTGTATGTATGCATAAGACTATGACCTTTTGAATAATTTCGTGTTCTATAATTATGTCTTATCCATATTTTATAATATATGTTTATCAGTTTCCTTTCATAGGAAAATATACATGTACATTTGTAAATAATTATGTTTGGATATTTCTTTATTTGATTGGGGTTTTATCTTAGTTATTTATTTATAAGACTATATCATTTGAATATTTTAATTAATTTACTTATATCCTTCGATTTTTCATAAATCTTAAATCATGTATAACTTTTTTGTCTTAATTTTGATTTTTATGATCTTATAGTCAATTTTGATTGTTTTTTAGATGTATTTTCATGTAGCAGGGTCCGTTTTAGATGTTGAAACTTTTTTTTTATTATGAGTTAAAAAATGTCGTGAATTTTATTATTTTAGCCTAAATATTTTTATTTATTATTTTAATATTTTCTTTATTAATTTATGATTTAATTAATTTCTAAATTTTATATTTTTGAAATATTCTTATTTTTGGGTCTATTTTATAATAATTTATTTATTTCACTATTTTAAGCTTAAATTATTTTTATATCACTTTTATCATAATTGTAATTTTCTAATTATTTTTAAAATTTACAGATTTAATTAGATAATTAGGAATGCTAATGTGGTAGCTTCCTATTAACCTATGTGTCAATTTTCAAAATTCTTTTAATTTTTACGTTTTTCCCAATTTTGAAGTATTAATTAGTATATTTGCATATCGATATTATTATAATTTATTAAATCTTGTAAATTAATTATTAATCTTCCATTGGTCATCATGTCCTACATATGTACATGTTTATATATATATATATATTAATTTATTTAAGGAATTAATATATTAGTATATATATACTTGTATCATTTAGACATATACATATACTTATACCTATACTATACTAATATTATACATATATTTATACTTGTACATACATACATATATGTTTACGTTTTCTTACTTATTCATGTACATGCATTTATACTCCTTCATACTATAATTCATATATGTATATTTCTTATATGTACATGTACTATATATACCATACATATACATAACTAAATAAATATAACTTATGTGTACATATAGTTATATATAGTTAAACATATACATATATATATACATAAACATGGAAATGAACAACTGTGCATAAAATTTCAATACATGTACATAAAGCTTTATGGATATTAAAATATAAATAATACCTATTACATATTTCTAATATATGAAATACTACATATTGCTTATACAACAGTAAGAGTACATATAACATATTAAAAAAAAAAACCTAAATACATCATAAAATATTACTTGGTTACTCTTTATCTTCTTGAAAATTATCCTCCTTGTTCTCCTTTAGAAGTATTTAACTCCATTAGAAGGTGGTTGATGGTTGTTTAATAAAGCTAAAAAAAATGAAAGAAAAATGCAGTTTAGATGGAAGAATTTTCAGCGGCCAAGGAGGAGAAAAGGAAGCTTAAAGTGTTGTAATGATTTGAATTGAAAAACAAAACATAGATTGGCTTTTGATTACATTTGCTTTCTTGTCGATGAGACAAAGAAAAGAAGGGAAAAGTCGGATTTGACTTGTTCTTATCTAATCCCTTTCCACTAGATCACATGGGGAAAAAAATACACACTTGGCAGCTGAAAGTTTGCCATGAAAAAGTGGGAAAAATAGAAAAGAAATAGAAGGAAAAGAAAAATTATAAAATTATTAGTGTGATTTTTCTAAAATGTGGTTTCAATTTTTAATGATATCTATAAATATATATAATGTAATTATGGAAAGAAATATGGAATATAAAATTAATATATACTCTTTAGTACATAAACACGAGATACGCAGTAAAATTAACTCAAAATAATTAAATTAATATAAAAATAGCACACATATATACAAATATGGAATCACAAAATAATATTAGTAGTTTTATTAGTTAATTTGTTATTCGTTATATTTATAAATACTTAGGAGCTAATTATACTCGTTTGTTAGCAATTTTATGCGATTATGAGTGTCGATTGATAATCGTATCCAATTAAGGTTTTATTACTGTTAGGGTAAATTTATATATTTTATGAGCTTAGTGTTTTTATCAAATTTGGGTTCAAACTATTATATTGATGCATATATAAGGTTTAGGGTTTTTTTTTTTTACACGATTAAGGTTTAGAATAATAAATTAGGTTTTTTTTATATTCGTTTTAGGTTTCAAATATAAAATTTTAATCAGTTTTAAATTTATTAGCTTTGTTGACTTAAGAAAATTATCTATAATAGTCAAGTCGAATTGATACTTAAAAACCTAAATTTGTAGAGATTACATTTTTAGAGGAGTTACCATAAGGTTACCTCCTATGAGGTGTATTGAACACAACATTGACCTTATTCAAAGAGCAGTTTTGCCAAATAACCCAACATATATAATAAATCTAGAAGAAGCAAAGGTGTTGTAAAGATAAGTAGATGAGTTGGTCATTAGAGGGTATATTCAAGAAGTATAAGTTTGTGTGCTATGCTAGTATTTCTTGTTCTTAAGAAGGACGATTTACAGAGAATGTGTATGAATAGTCATGCTATCAACAAAATTATCATTAAATACAAATATCTTATTATGTGTCTTGATGATATGTTAAATAAAATGCATGGTGCTCGGATGTTTTTCAAAATAAATTTGAAAAGTACTTACCATCAAATTTGAATGAAGCCTGAAGGTGAGTGGAAAATGATATTTAAAAGTAAGTATGGATTATATGAATGGAGGGTTATGCTATTTGGACCTATCAATGTACCTAGTACATCTATGAGACTTATGAATCATGTTTTGAGGAAGTGCATTGGTCAATTTATTTTTTTTTATTTTAATGACATTCTTATTTATATTAAAGATATTGAGTCATCAGAAGCATTTGTGACTTATATTTATGACCTTGAGGAGAGAAAAATTGTTTGGAAACTTAAAGGAATGTACATATAGTCAATTAAAGGTTCTCTTTTTAGGATTCGGTATATCTAAAGGAGGAGCTAAAGTAGATCCAAAGAAAGTGAAAGCTATTGTAAAGTAGCGTATTCTTAAGTTAGTAACAAAAGTAAGGAATTTTCATAGACTTACTTCTTTCTATAAAAGATTTTTCAAAAATTTTAGTATAATTGTCACATCATGAATTAAGCTTATAAAGAAAAATGTGAAGTTCAAATGGATTAAAAAGGCTCAAAGGAGTTTGAGGAGGATAAGTAAAAACTTACTACTGCACTTGTACCAATTCTGCTTGATTTTGGAAAGACTTTGAACTTGAATTTGATGCATTTGTGGTTAGTATTGAAGAAGATTTGGTGCAAGAGAAGTAGCTTATTACTTACTTTAGTAAGAATTGAGTAGGACAATATTGAATTATTCTATGCATAATAATGAGCTTTGTTCTTTTATTAGAGCATTAATAGTATGGTGTTATTATTTGCATCTTAAGGAGTTTGTTTTTTATGCAGATTGTAAATCTCTAAAGTATTTGAGAAGTCAACCAAGATTATCCCAAAGGTAGCCAAGGTGGATCGAGTTCCTTGAGAGATTTGCATATGTGATATTGTATAAGAAGGGAAACACAAATGTGGTGTTTAATGCTTTATCCAAAAGGCATGCCTTAATCATTGTTTGGAATCGAAGTTGCTTAGGTTTATTTTAATGAAAGAGCGGTATGGAAGATTTGTTCTTTAGTCCAATTATGGTAAGATGTAAGGATGAAAGAGTTGTAGATGATTATTATATGGAGGATAGTTACTTATTTAGGAAAGGTAAATTGTGCATTCCATTTGAATTAATAAGTGAGTTGTCGGATGTAGAAGGTTTGGTGCTTGTAGTCTTGGCTATTTCTTGAGATTTGTTTATGTATTTTTAGTTAGCATGCCAATAAAGTGCCACATATGTATATGCATATAAAATTATATATTTATAAATAAAATGAAAATATGTCTACGAAAGTAAATATTAACCTTATCAGTTATTTGTATATGATGGGATGGATATATAGTTTGACATATGGTTTTACTAAAATTACATTTTACTATTATTTTATTAGCACTACTAATCATGTCATGATAATTTGTATGCAGGAGTTAAGAAAAGCTTAAAAAAGTTAAGGTCTCTCATGAAGAGTTTATTTGAAGACAATGGCTATTACTATTATAAAGCAACTCAAGTTTCTAATCTACTAAGTTTGAATTACTAATGACCTTTTTAGGTTTTTTTTTTCTCTCTCTCTCTCTCTCAATTATTTGTATAAATGTATTCATTTTATTTATATGATTGTCAACGAACTTTCAAATTTTGATGTTTTCATCAATAGATTATATTGGTTAAACCATTTTATTGCTATTTAATAGATTTTGGGTTTTTTTTTTTAATTTTATTGTAAGATAGATGTAGATATCCTTGGTGCCTCCACTCTTCCATCTTCTTCATTCTCATGTACACGAGTCTTCATGTCAAACTACATTCTCACTTTCAGTTCGTACCCTCATTAAGTATACTCTCATCTCTTATATCTACTTCAATTCCTTACAATTTTGTAGTCTAACTTTTGCCTTATAGTCTCCTCTAGTGCTAAACTTGCAACCCTTGGCCCTCCCTTCAATCCTAAACTTGTAATCCCTAGCACTTTATGAGCATATAGTCCTTTTCTTATCTCAACTTACTTTTTTTATATTATTCACTTACTAAATTTTTTTTTTACTTTAAAGTTTACATTAAATTGCATAAATAAAAATCCTTATGGTAAATATATAATGTCAACAATGAAATATGATTAGAATAATTAGGTGCTTCAAAAATTCATTTCAATTGAGCCAAAATGAGTCGATCCACATTTGGAATATCTTAAAACCCCAAACTATTAAAAGCGGTGTAACAACTAAGGTTTTTACCTTTAAGCCCAATCAAGTATAAATAGCCTTTTAACTATGCTTCAAAACATTTATGGCAAAGAAAAAAAAAAACTATGCTTTAAAACATGCATCAATTCCATGGCTTAAAACAAATTAAATGCAACAAACTAAAAAAAATTTTCCAAAACAACGAAGGCATCATAAAGGATTTTTTTTCTTATATTACCTAGTTTGTGTAGATAATTCACTCTAAATTCTTAAATCTAAAGTATTCACATAAAAAATAATAAATTTTACCACTTTAGAGATGCAAAATTCATTGTCCATGCAATCTCATAATATTAGTGTTAACACCTATTCATTCATAAGATTTTCAAGCCAACTCTAGGAAAAAAGAAACTTCAACTACTTCCTAAGTATCAATTTTTTTTATTTTCATATTGAATAAAAAGTTCCATTAAAAGAAATTTCCAAGAAAGATTATTTAATAATGAATAAATTATATTTGAGATATCTATGTTTTCTCACTTTGCGTAACACCCCATAAGGGGGCCTAGTAGTTTTGTTTAAAATTTTAATATCACGTGTGCACTCATAATATAAAGATTGTCTTGCAAATCAAAGGCTATGAAGCCATAACTAGTAAGTTTCTAAGGGTGCTTATTCATTTTACTTACATTTACTTATTTATATAAGCAACTAGGATAACTCAATAATCCACAATCTACCAAGACCGTAGAGATTTGGAATCACTTACTAAACAATAAGACAGGATATGATTTTGAATGTACTTTTGCATGGAGGGATCCATTTTAGGTGTTGGGAACCATAACCATAAGTTTGGATAGAGGTCAGATTCGAATTTTGTATGTTTCTCTTTTAACTTAGTTGATTTTCTAGTTTAGTTAAGTATATTAAGTATATCAGGCCTCATTTTAGTTATTTATCATTATTAATTGGGTTCTTATATTATCTTTGGGCCTAAAATATTCAAGTTTTATTTAAATCTATAACTATAGGTTTCCTTTTATTATACTTAGTCATTTTAAGTTTTAACTTACAAGGATGTCATCTTTCTTTTGGGCCTAAAGTTATTTTAAGTTAATGAACTTATTTTATTTATTATTAAGCCTTTATCACATTATGCTAAGGTCACTAATTTAGGTAAACCATTTTAAGTTGGGTCAAAACCTATTTCTTATGAATTAAAGACTTATTCAAGCTTTTTAAGTGGCTATAGGCCTTAACTCTTGTCTAAGCTTAACATGGGCTTCCTAGAACAATTGAATCGTTTCATGGACCTTTTATTTAAAACTAGAATAATTGTTATAGCAGCTGGTCAATTAGTTTCCAGGTGGGCTACGGATTTATTTTTGGGGCCTTTTAACTTATCTTAAGTCTAATTCGCATCTTAAGGCACTAAACTTGTTTCTAACTTTTCCTAGTAGGCTAAATAACTTATTGAACCTACTAAATGACCCATTTAACATTTAATTTTAGGTTATGTCATATCAATTAAGTAGGCTCCTAATTATTCTCTATAAGCCCAAAGTCTACCTCTTATCATTTTAAGGCCTAACCTACTTCTTTTAGCTAGTCATGAGCTCTATTTATACCTAGGCTTATTAAGACTCCTCAAATTATTTAGTAGTTTTAATAAGCTCTTTTTCTTAAATTTTATTTATCTAATATACTTGTTAGTAATGAGAGATTAAGTAGGCTCAAGGCTCAATTTGTGGGCTTTTTAGTTTGATTTATGCATAGTTCATGTCATAGGGCCTATAATTTGACTTTATCCTAATCCATTGAGCCTACTAATTCACTAAAATTGTTAAATGACCTATTTTATCATGAGTTCCATATCTAATACTAATGGTTTGTTGGGTTTCAAGTGGGTTTTTTTAAACCTAATGTCTATTTTAGGCTTAACCACTTACTATAGATCTTGTTTAGCCTCTTATCTTGTAGATTAAGTCCTAAATCCTAATTTTGTTTAATTAATCATGTGATTAACCCATTAATAAACATTATATAGCATGTTATTCAACATGTTTGAGGTGATTTAAGTTGATTTCTTAAGGCTTTCTACACATCATGTACTTAACTTGCTAATACATGCATCAAATTACTATTAAAATGCACTAAAAACAATTTTCTATCAAAATAAACATTAGAAATAAAAAATATAGTAGTGATATACATACATATGTTTTAGCCCTAGCATGGGAATAAAGACATGATGATTATTATTTTACTTTTCTTCAAGTTATCATCTTAATACAACTTATCTCTTTCTAAAGTTACATGTAACATGTTTACTATACAAAAAATCTAAGAAAATGCACATTTATGGGAATGTAAACATGGTAAACAAAGGTGGCATTTTTATAATCTCTTCCTTAGTTTTTAAGCCTAAGGACTACTCAAAAACTCAAATTAGAAAGAAAGTTGAAAAGTTATAAATTTACCTCGACGGAAATTCGAAGGGTCTCTTTTCACTTCATTTTTGGCAAATGAAACAAACTCCTTTCATCAACATGTTTGTTGGCAAGAGAAGGGGATGAATAAAGATTCAAATGTTAGTGGTTTTGTATTGTTTAGAGTTGGTGCTGGGGAGTTATAGATTGGAGCGTTCGGGTGCATAGCCAGGTCTAAGAAGCTTAGTTTCCTTCTTTCTTGTTTTAGATTACACGTTTAAAGAGTGTTTCTAGGGTTTATTTTAAGGAAGAAGATGGAGTAAAAAATATAGATATAAGGGTAAAAAAGGGGTTGGTTATGTGTGGGTGTTGTGATGAATAAATCCCTTTCGTTCTTAGTTGGATGATAGAAGCATAAGTAGAGACCAATTTGCTTTTTATGATTTTTGCCAATTAAGGTAATGATTTGTATACTAAAGGTGAGTGGTTCCTTGTTTTCCCAACTAATTATCTTGTCCTATATGATTAATTGTGATAATCTTTAGCTAATTATGATATTTGAATGCATGCAAATGATTATAATACAATTTAAGCTTAGGACTCTAATTACTAGTGTAGATAACCATAATTAGACATAGTTTAGGGTTTTTCATATTTAATTAAGTTGGTCAGGCATATTAGATCATTTTGTCTAATTAATTTAGGGTTTCTAAGGGTTAGAATCGATTATCACTAATTGATTATGATTTCAGAAGGCAAATTGGGGTTGTTCTTGTGATTTAGTGAATTATTAGTAATTACTTAATAATATGGCTATATAATTTGATTTTATTAATTAAATTAGGCCTTTTGACACTAAATTAGAGTTTCCAATTCATTTTAGGGCTTACTGTGTTTTAAGGTTTTATGAGGGTTTAAAGACTTTGAAGGTATGCTTACGATTTTAACTTTACTTTTAGAGAAAATTTATCATTTGGGGCAAATTAGTAATCCCATTGATTTATTATCTTAATTGACTTAATTTGATTTATCATTATCATTTTAAGATATCTCCCACCATTCGTTATCAAGTTTATGTGATTTACGTAATTCAAGTTAAATGTTTTAATTTAGGACTTTCTTTACTTTTAGAGTTTAACCTAAGGTTTTACAACTTTAAGGTTTGGGATTTAAAATTTTTATTTAGTTCAGATTTTAAATTTATGGTCACGTGTACTTAGGTTTAGAGTCTTTCAATGTGACTAGGGTTTTTTAAACTTTATCTCTAGGGTTTTTTAAGTTCATTTTTAAGGTTTTGATTTAAAATTTTGTTAGTTTTTACTCCTTCAATTTGATTGAGCCTAGGGAATATCATTGGTTCTTGAAATTCAATTCTAGGTCCAAAGCCTAAAATTTGCGGGATTTACACTTTTCCCCCCTTATAACAAGTTACATCACCGAAACTTAACCATAGGGATTCCTTGCATTATGGTATCCTTGCATTAACTTCAAATTTTTACATTAAGTCCTAACTTATAGCCTAGGGAAGAGCATATTACAAGGATCTTTGACTAAATAGGATCTTATATTAATCAAATAGAGTTGATCGTAAATTTATATGTAGATCTTTATCCTAAGGTTTCTTCTTTTATCATCACCCTATCAACATATACATACAAAACCATAAACTACCTTAACTATACTTAATACACGGTTTTTAATAGTGACACTACCTTTTAAACATGGTAATAAGTCCATGAAATCTTCTTCTTAAAAACACATAGTCTTCCTATAATGATTACATCATAATTAACACTTGGAGATGTCATGTCCACGCTTCTCACAATTGTGGTATACTACTACATTCTTCCTTTTGAAATATATTTGTACTTTATGTTCGATCTTTCCATAATATGAACACTTGCCCTTTAATTGGGTAATCTTTGGGGTGATGTTCTTGGTTACATTTCCAATAACTTACTTGGTAAGGCTTCTTTAAAATCGATTCATCCGCTTGCAATTCCAACATCTCACTTTGTCTTTTATAGCCTTCATCAACATCTTGCACTAGCTGCTTACTTGATTTAGTGATTCCTTCGTCTTCCTTCTCCTCCCATTCCAAGAACTCCTTTTTCACATATTATATTATTTTTGTCTTCTTAACAACTTCATCATAAGTCCTTAGTCAAAACTTTTTCAATTTGCATCAAGTTTCTAAATCCAATCCTACCATGAATACTCTGATGTGAAAACTGTCATTGCCTCTCATTTCAATAGGAGTGAGGGGCATCAATCTTCTAAACTCACATTTATATTCGCTAATGCCCCTATTCCTTCCCTATATGAGAAGCAAGTCTTCACGGAGTTTCTCTCATAGACTATTTGGGATGTACTCTCTAAATCCATCCAAGGTGATAAGTTAAGACATGGTCCTATTTTTTGAAGTCCCACTATATTCTTGCATCCTTATGTAGCATAAAATTTTCATAGGTTACTTTCAAGTCTTCTAGAATTTCATAGATCTCAAAGACTACTCAATTTGAGCTAACCAATGTTTTGTCTCAACTAGATCATTGGGTTTACCTTCAAAGCACTTATTTACCTTGATGAACTCGAAAAAATCACCTCAAGAGGTTCCATTATTCTAATGTATTTTTAGGTTGGTCCTTACTCCCTTTATTATGCAACATTAATAGGGAATCAAGATCTTGTTCAACAGTCATAGCCCTATCAACATAATACTTTTTCTCAGTTAAAATCATTCAACCAACTCACCTATTCGTATCATGCAACATTTCATACATATATCCTTAAATTATTATAATTTCCCATCTTACTAGATGTGGTCATCTTTTAGTCCACATTTAACTTCTACATGTTATGTCTACTTTATCATAAGTTACTTCTTGCTTTCGAATTCATAAGTATTCAAACATCTATTTGTGTTAGGGTTTGTCTATAGTCATAATTCAATCATCCTTGCACATCAATTTTACACTTCACAACCAATGGTAAATTATTCCTTTAAAATCTTAATTAATTGTTCTTTGGGTTTGCTCTCATTCTTATGGTTATCTTAGGTGTAAAGTTTACGATTAGGTTAAATATTGGAATTTGAGGTCTTTGCTACGTGCTTCTTCAAACTTGTATAAGATTTGAAATACTCATTTATACCTTAATTCTTTAGTCTCTCGCTTTACATTTGATTGTAATTGGATTCTAACTAGAGGTTAATTCGTCCTTATCTCGATATGCCTTCAGATATCTTAGGTTAAAAAGATCTTGGAATTATTGCTCTGCATCAATTTGCATCTTACCATGAGCTAATTCGACAATCTCCTCCTTTCCTTCTCGATTTGCCATCTATAGCTTCTCCTCCTTCTTCTCATTATCATTATTAGTCCTTATAATTTATCCTGACCTATCCATCAAACTAGAGATTATTCATACGTTAGTATCTTTTCAATTGTATCATATTCACTCCCAATCTCCTTCATACCACCTCATAACTAAAACTGATATCTTAAGGGTCAATAGTTCATATGGACTTCTCATTCCCACTAAATATATATCAAATTGTAATGTTAAGATCTCCCATATATAGTCTAATAGGTCCACCAAAACAATTCTTTAGTACAACAATTGTTAACCAATATCATTTCTCCTCACAATTTTCTAAAGTACTAAGACAAATTGTATTCTTGTAACATCACCTCATGATCCTTAACTTTTTAATCTATTTAATCACCAATTGGAAAATCAACTATCACATCACTCCATTCAATTTCTGTTCTCAAGCTTAAATTTTCTACTCAAAGCCATCAATATGATTATCAGGGTCAATACTTCTAGATAAGTATCCTCTACTTGTGATATTTAATTAAAATGCTTTTGTACTCCTGCCTTTCTATGCACATATCTCCCTAATTTTTAACCTCTCTTAACTTGCTTGCTTTCGTATAGTTTTTGATACTTTGCTCCTTACATCTTACTATTCAATGTCTAAAACATACAACGTGTAAGTCTCTAAGGTATGTTCATCGAAGGTATCTTAACTAAGGGGGGTTAATGATTAATGGATGTACGTATACATATATGTAGACATAAACATAAATAGGTGTTACTACATGAAATATATATATATATATATATGTATATATATATTCTAGAAGTCTTCAGTCTTCTATTTTTCAATCCTAATCCTACTCGAGTTCTACCTCATCTCACCATTAGGTAAGCTAGTCCTATCTTTGATAACTTAAAGCTTTGATACCACTCCTATAATACCTCATAAGGGTATGGCAGTTTTCCCTAAAATCTTCATATTATGTATGCACTCATGATATAATGACCGCCTTGCAAGTCATAGGTTATAAGGTTCTAACTAATAAGTTTCTAAAAGCACTTATTCATTTTACTTACATTTACTTATTTGTATAAGCAACTAGGGTAACCAAATAATCCACAGTATACCAAGATCGTAAAGAGTCGGAATCACCTACTAAATAATAAGATGGGATAATTAAACCTCAACGACATCATAAGTTAGTAAATATTATAGAGATCTAGCTTAACTAATACAGTCTACTAAAGTAATTTTATCCACATAATTAGGCTACTTAAGGAACATTCGATACTCTTATCTTAGTCTATCATTCCCAGCTTCTAGTAATTGGCAAAAAGGAAAGGTTGGGGAGTGAGCATACCATAACTTAGTGAGTTCGTCCTTGCCACTATCGTTCAAGCAAGTTATCAAGCATTATTAACAAACATGCAATTTACCTGCATACGAAATGAATGCACATGCAATGAATGCAAGCGGCATATCCATTGGCTTCGGAACCATAAAAGGTGTAGATTTTCATTGTCTATAAATCAATTATTCTTTGTACTTAACCATAATAGGCACCTCACCTTATCTACATGAGAATGTCTATAGGTATCGTTCCAATAGATGGAACTTAACTATTACCCTAGTTGAGAATACCATACTAATCAATTAGGTAGATCCCACCTAAGGCTATCTACTATCAATAGTCAATACAACACCCTATAGGCTACAAATTTATATAATGCCCCTTAAGCTAAATGATGACTCACTATCAATCAATTAAAGATGGTCTACTAACTTTACCTCAATAAGTAAAATGTCACAAGTGACTGTTATGAGTACTCACTAAGTTGATAAGTCTTCTTTAAATCGTAAAACATTTCAAAAATACATTTTCGCAATTTTTTCTAAAAAACTTAGCAAAGCAATAGACACCCTAGTTCGCAACTAATGGGTCATAAACATGTGGTAGTTATATTCAGTTAATTTGGCTAAATATTTAAACTTACCAATTTGATAAGGAAATCATATGGATGCTAGCATACAAAACAGTTAGTCACTTAATAGATAATCAAAGGCAAGCAATAGAATAGTAAGTAATTAGCAAACATAAGTAAGTAACAGTTCATCAAAACTCCCTCACCTGGCCTACTTTCCTACTTATCCTAATCTTTAGTATTCTTGAATTAGAAATTAAGCCACCTAAAACATAATAATAATGTATATGTAAGTAATTGGAAGAGGGTTTCTTTAAGAACCTTAAAGTCCACCTAATTATTAAGGCTTACCTTAATCCCCGAGTACAATTGAAACTTGTTTTCGCTCTAACTTCTTTATTTTAAGTTCATCTTTTGCGTTCTTATAAATGATTTCATATAATTTTTAATGTACTTTTGCATGGAGGGATCCATTTTAGAAGTTAAGAATCATAACCATAAGTTTGGATAAGGGTCAAATTCAAATTTTGTATGTTTCCCTTTTAACTTAGTTAATTTTCTAGTTTAGTTAAGTATCTTAAGTATATAAGGCCTCATTTTAGTTATTTATCATTATTAATTGGGTTCTTATATTATCTTTGGGCCTAAAATATTCAAGTTTTATTTAAATCTCTAACTATAGGTTTCCTTTTATTATACTTAGTCATTTTAAGTTTTAACATATGAGGATTTAGGATTTCTTTTGAGCCTAAGGCTATTTTAAGTTAACAAACTTATTTTATTTATAATTAGGCCTTTATCACATTATCCTAAGGTCAATAATTTAGTTAAACTATTTTAAGTAGGGTTGAAACCTATTTCTTATGAATTAAATACTTGTTCAACCTTTTTAAGTAGCTATAGACCTTAATTCTTATCTAAGCCCATCATAGGCTTCCTAAAACACTTGAAGGGCAAAGAAACCCATGATAGGTTACATGGAACTTTCATTTAGAACTCAAATAATTGTTATAGCAACTAGTTAATTAGTTTTTAGGTGGGCTCAAGATTTGTTTTTGGGGCCTTTTGACTTGTCTTATGTCCAACTTACATCCTAAGGTCCTAAACTTGTTTCTAACTTATCCTAATGGGCTAAATAACTTATTAAACCTAATGGCCCATTCAACATTTAATTTCATATTAGGTTACATCAATTAAGTGGACTCCTAATTATTCTCTATAAGACCAAAGTTTATCTCTTCTCATTTTAAGGCCAAAAACATTTCTTTTAACTAGTGCTCTATTTATACTAAGGCTTAGTCAGGCTCCTCAAATTATTTAGTAGTCTTAATGAGCTCTTTTAATTATGTTTTATTTATCTAATATACTTGATGCTCATGAGTGATTAAGTGGGCTCAAGGCTTAGTTTATGAGCCTTTTAGTTCAATTTCAACCTAGTTCATATCATTAAGCCTATATCTTGACTCTATCCTAATCTATTAGGCCTAATAGTTTACTAAAATTATTAAATGACCAATTTTATTATGAGTTCTAGATTAGAGACTAATGGTTGGTTGGGTTTCAAGTGGGTTTTTCTAAACCTAATGTCCATTTTAGATCTAACTATTCATCATAGACCTTATTCAGCCCCTTATCTTGCAAGATTAAACTCTAAATCCTGATTTTCTTTAATTTATCATGGGATTAACCCAATAATAAAAATTTTACCACATGTTTTTCAACATGTTTGAAGTGGTTTAAGATGATTTCTTAAGGCTTTCAACACATCATGTACTTAACTTACTAATACATACATCAAACTATCATTAAAATGCACCTAACACCATTTTCTACCGAAATAAACATGAGAAATAAAAAAATATAGTAAGGATATACATACATGTGTTTTGGCCCTATAATGGGAATGAAGATATGATGATGATTCTTCTACTTTTCTTTAAGTTATCATTTCAATACAACTTATGTGTTTCTGAAGCTACATGCAACATGTCTATTACATTATAAATCTAAGCAAATGCACATGTATGGGCATGTAAACATGGAAAAAAACTAAAAAAGGCATATTAATAATCTTTTCCTTAGTTTTTAAGCCTAGTAATTGTACTCATAAACTCAAATTAGAAAGAAAGTTGAATAGGTGCAAGTTTACCTTAGTAGAAATTTGAAGTGTCTCTTTTCACTTCATTTTTAGCAAATGAAACAAACTCCTTTAGTCAAGGGTGTTTGTCGGCAAGAAAGAGGGATGAAAGAGGATTCAAATGCCAATGGTTTTGTGTCATTTACATGTGGTGGCGGGGAGTTATACTTAGGGTGTTTGAGTGTATAACCAAGTCTGAGAAGCATGTTCTTGTTTCTTTCCTTCTTGTTTTTCTTTTGTTTTAGATTATGTGTTTAAAGAGTGTTTCTAGGATTTATTTTAAGGAAGAAGATGGAGTAAAAATGCTGATGGAAAGGTCAAAAAAGGGGCTGATTATAAGTGGGTGTGGTTTCTTGGTTGTATGGTATAAGCATAAGTGGGGACCAATTTGCTTTTTACAATTTTTGCCAATTGAGGTAATGATTTGTATACTAAGGTGAGTGATCCCTTGTTTTCCTAACTAATTATCTTGTCTTGTATGATTAATTGTGATAATCTTTAGCTAATTATGATGCATGAATACATGTAGATGATACAATGCAATTTAAGCTTACAACTCTAATTACTAGTGTAGATGACCATAGTTAAACATAGTTTAGGGTTTTCCATATTTAATTAAGTTAATCAGGCTTACTAGATCATTTTATTTAATTAATTTAGGGTTTCTAAGGGTTGAAATCGATTATCGCTAATCAATTACAATTTCAAAAGACAAATTAAGGCTATTATCGCGATTTAGTGAATTATTAATAATTACTTAATAATGTGGCTACGTAATTAGAGTTTATTAACTAAATTAAGCCTTTTGACACTAAATCAAAGTTTCCAATTTCTTTTAGGGCTTCCTGAGTTTTAAGGTTTTATGAGGGTTTGAAGGTTTTGAAGCTACATTTACGATTTTAGCTTTATTTTTGGAAAAAATGTATCATTTTAGGTCAATTAGTAATCTCATTAATTTATTATCTTAATTGACTTAAATTGATTGATCATTATCATTTGAAGATATCTCTTACCATTCGTTATCGAGTTTATAAGATTTACGTAATTTAAGTTAAAAGTTTTAATTTAGAGTTTTCTTTGCATTTAGAGTTAAATCTAAGTTTTTACAACTATAAGGTTTGGGGTTTATAGTTTTTACTCAATTCAGATCTTTAATTTGTGGCCATGCGTAATTGGGTTTAGAGTATATGTACGCGATCAGGGTTTTTTAAGTTTATTTTTAAGGTTCTAATTTAAAATCTCGTCGGTTTTGGTTTCTTAGGTCTAATTGAGCTTAGGGAATTTCATTAGTTCTTTAAATTTGATTCTAAGTCCAAAATGTAAATTTGTGGGGTTTACCTTTTGTATACTAGAATTTTGTTTTTGACATTTTACAATCATTTTATCAATAGCTATCACTACTCATTTGATGATATTTATCAGTTTCTAATCATAAAATTAATTCAATAAATAATATTATCAAATATATTTAGTCAAACATTAAGTAAAAAATAAAAATTATAAAAGAAATTGAAAAAAAAATCCCTTAGCAACTCAATCGACTATCCAAGACTAGAGGATGGTCAACCACTACCAGGCTTTGGGGTAACCAAAATCAACCTAAATTGTTTTATGTATCACGATCCATTAGATCATGAAGATGGCATAACCCCTTACTCTTGAAAATTATTAAAATAAAGAGAGAGAGAGCAAAAGGCATAAAGGCCCAAAGTTGGTTACAATACTCAACTTTAACCCCATAAATTTTTTTTTTAAACTTCTCTTTCTTTTTTGCTTTTGTAGTCTCACTTTTGCCTTTTAATCTCCCCTTAATCCTAAACTTGCAACCTTTAGCTCTCCCTTCAATCCTAAACTTACAATCACTAGCACTTCATGAGCATATAGTACTTTTTCTCATCTCAACTTACTTTTTATATAATTCACTTACTAAATTTTTTTTTTTTTTTTACTTTAAAGTTTACACTAAATTGTACAAATAAAAATTACCATGGTAAATATATAATATTGATAGTGAAAAATCAAGTAATTTAAAAATCCATTTAAACCAAGCCAAATGAGTCAAACCACATTTGGAACAACTCAATTCAAAACCCTAAACCATTAAAAGCGGTTTAGTACACTAAGGTTTTGACCTATAAGCCCAATTAATCATAGATAGCCTTTTAACTATGCTTTACAACATTTATCCCAAAAAAAAAAAAAACCTATGCTTTAAAACATTCAGCATTTCCATGGTCTGAGACAAATTACATGCAATGAACTAAAGAAATTTTAACAAAACAACAAAGGTATCGTAAAGGAAATTTCCTTATATTACCTAGTTTGTATAGATAAATCATTCTAAATTCTTAGATCTAAAGTATCCACATAAAAAATAATAAATTTTATCAATTTAGAGATGCAAAATATATTGTCGATGCAGTTTCATAATATTAGTATTAAAACTTATCCATTCATAAAATTTTCTAGCCAACTTTAGGAAAAAATAAACCTAAACTTCTTTCAAAGAAAGATTATTTAATAATGAATAAATTATATTTGAGATAGCCACATTTTTACCCTTTTCCTCACTTTATATACCTGATTTTTGTTTTTGACATTTTACAATCATTTCATCACTAGTTGGGACTATTGATTTGATTATATATATTGGTTTCTAACCATAAAATTAATTCAATAAATAATGTTATTGAATATATTTAGTCAAAAGTAAAGAAAAAATAAAAATTATAAAATAAAATAGAAAAAAAATTCCTTAGGAGCTTAATTACTATCCAAGACTAAAGGATGGCCAATTGCTACTAAGCCTTAAGATAAGCAAAATTGACCTAAATTAGTTGATGTGTCACGATCCATCAGATGATGTAGATGGCATAGCCCTTACTCTTGAAAATTATTAAAAAGAGAGAGAGAGAGAAAAAAAGAAAATGAGAAAAAGGCATAAAGGCCCAAAGTTGGTTGCAATACTCAACTTTGACCCTATGATTTCTTTCTTTCACAATTTCTCTTTTTTTTCTTTTTTTTTCTTTTTTTTCTTTTTTTTTTTGCTTATTTAGGTGATAGGCGACCATCATAAGGGAATTGCACTACTTTACAACCCAACCATGGAAACGGGTGGCTACTTAATAATCAATTTTGGTTGATTCACCATTTGGGGGAGCTTATCCCAAGTGGTAAATAACCACTCTCTAGTCTTCTTATAACGGCCAACTAGACCTCTTAAGGCATCTTTTGTTTTCTTTGTCTTTGTTGTTTTCTTTTTTCTTTTTTTGTTCTTTTGTTTTTTGGTTATATTTAGTTCAATAGGTTTTATATTATCATTAAACTGATTATTATGGATTAATTAAAAATTCATACATGAACTCTAACTTACAGTAATAAATAATGATAAAATACATATCTATATAATTACATTAAGAGAATATGAGTTATTTGATTCCACATGTTGTAATCTATAGTTTAAAATGGTAATTTTTCTGCTTAATTGCTATATTACCTTCATACATAATTTTTTTTTCTAAAGAAAAACTTCAGGAGGATAAGATTGGAAAGATATTATTTCTCACTCTTAGTGTCTCCATTTATACATCTTTTTTTTTTTAAATTTCATGAAAAAAAATTATTTTTCCACATTGTCAATCTCTCCATTTATACATGCTTTGCCATTAAAATTTCATAGCATCATAAAATAAAAGTACCACAAGTTCACATGTTCTTCCTTCCTTAAAGGTCCAATTGCTACCACCACCATATTATCTATTAGATCCAAACTTTAGCAAATAAAAGCTTAGTATTGAAAATTTAGGATGTTTGTGAAAATTTTCCAATTGCATTTCAAAAGCACTTTAGAACCACAAATCAACTGAAACGACTTAGAGATTTTAAATACTAAAAACAAAATAATAAAATATAAATACTAATTAAAAATTTGAAAATTTCATTTGTTATCTTGTAAATAATCAAGGTCTAAAGAACGAGATCTTTAATATAAATTAGTTATTAGTAAAATTTAACAAATAACAAGATCTTATAGAAGGTCTATTTAATAATAAACATTAGTCAAAACACTAGTAAAAACTTCAATAGAAGGTTCAATAGATAAAGAATATAACTAAGGACCTCAGTAGAAACTTGAGTAGAAAGTACTTTATGTCTAAGAGATCCCAATAGAAGGTTATGTAGGATGTTCCACATCGAAGAATATAAGTTAAAAACCTTAGTAGAGGCTTAAGTAAAAGGTATTACACACTTAATAAACGTTAATAGAAGGTCTTGAAGAAGGTATGAAAAACTTAAGAAACTTATAGAAGGTTTAAATAATCTATGTAAAGGTAATAACACTTAATACCCATGACCAACACCTATTAAATATTAAAAGAATGTTAAGCTAAAACAAAAAGTACAATATTTAAAACTCTCCTTCTCCAATGAATTGTATTGAAACTGAAATATGATTTGCAATATAGAGACCATTGATGACATAAGGATCAAGGCAACTAAGTTATAAGTGCGCATGGGAATCCAAGTAAGTGGGATTAATGGTTAATGGCATTTTGGAGTCCTATATAAAAGTACTTGGAGGTTGATGTGTCACTTGTTTGTAGTTGTAAAGTAGATGATTGTATGCATGCGACACGTATGCTTAGAAGTTGATTGTTAAGTTATTTGATTATTATGCTATATGTTGTGATTGCTATGTTGAGTTACACTCCCTGATTTGATTGTTTGTAATTAGTTAAACAATCTTAAAATGGATTAAGCTAAAACTTAGACATAAAGAATAACTGGACATACATTACAACTCACTAGAGGAAGTGGTTAGGATTTCTAACCAAATAGAGACCCTTCAACGAAGCAGTTGTAATTAGCCTTCCCCTACCCTTAAAACCGAACTAAGCGGTAAGAGAGAGAGTTGCAGTAAAGTTGGGGTCAATGCGTTCGAAGAGGTCTCAAAGGAGTATACCTTCATTATACAAGTTTCAGTTTAGTTGAAAGGCATCATGGCTAAAGTAGGCCCATAATATGCGAAAACCTCTCATTTAAGGGTAAAACGAGCACAATTTCTCTAACTTCATAATAGACCGAACAATGTTGTGTGAATGACATATACTTGTTGCATTGCATTGTATTTAACTAATTGATTAACAACCCTGCTTGATTGTTATATAGTGTATGCTTTCGTCTCCATCCCCCTATAGAGCAGTGGTTACACAAATCCCCATAGTTCTTTTATTGGTCCTTGAATATAGACACCAAGATCACCCAATCCATAGGCATACCAAAGTTAGGTAACGGGTCTAGAAAGAGGAACAAATGGATTAGAATATTCTTTTTATCTTCATTTTGGAGTCAACAAGCCATTTGAATGACCTAGATTGACTTGTAATATTGTATTATTGTGAAAATGATTTTGAATTCTTTTATAAATTTATTTGTATAAAAATTCCATGAAGATGTTTATTTTTCAAAATAAACATATGAATCAAACTTCTATTTTTCAAAGGAAATATATGTATTAAATATCTTTATTTTACTTTAGTTATTAAACTTAAGATGCTTCAAAGTTATTTAGTCGTATGTGCCTTATGTATACTACATCCATCATAGTGGTAGAATAAGCAGTTTCTGTCATAAGTTAATGTATACGGTAGGATTATTACGACTTTACCACTCTCAGGGCATCATAGTTCTCTTAGGTGGTATTAGAGCACCATTTCTTAATGACTTGTAATGTACAGTTCTTACGGAACTTGTTTTGAAGCATCTTAACTAAAGTCAAGTAGATATATTAGCTATTAAAGTGAGAATGGGAAGTAAATGGGTAGTAAAAGACATAGACATTAGGGGTATGTATATATTCTATGTAAGTAAAAGAACATAGCAAATAAAATTATAATGAAGAATCCAAAGCTCTACTAACCCTCCTTCATGGTAGCTTACTAGACTACGAAGACAAACTTGTGACTATTTAGTTAAACCTTGGAGATTTAATGGGAAGTAAAGAATGTTACAAACCTAGTTGTAGAAAATATGGTAAAATCTTAATTAGAAGACCTCATAATTGTATAAATAGACTCATAGAACCTAAAGTAAACAGTGAGGTGAAATCTATTGTAGAAGATTGTAGAGCCTTCTATAGAAGGTGATGTAAAGCCAGATGAGAAGTAAGTTGGACCTAATGGAAAGGATCATATGGAATCTTTTGTAGAAGGTCGAGTAGAAGCTTCTATAGAAGATGAGATAGAACTTAATGATAGCCTTGTAGAAATTGTGGTAGAAGATAACCAAGTGGTGCAACTTAATGGAATGCGATTTTGTAGAAACTAATGTAGAAAGTCGACATACAAGGATGATGAGATAGTTTAGGAGGTCACTAACTTAGATAACGATGATGATAAGGTTTAAGGGATGATGAAGGTAGAAGATGTTAAGGTTTATGAGGTGGTTTATATTTTAGATGGTAAAGATTGTATCCTTGAATTTAAGTTTCAAGATCGAAGATGGAAGTTATTAGGGATGAAGTGAAGCACTTACATTTTAAGTAACGAAGAAAACTTAGAAGAGAATCTTATTAGCACCTAAACAAAACATGAGTTGAACTTTAGATGAGACGAAAAATGAAAGTTTAGATAAACGTAAAATCAACTAATGAATTAGGATGGCGATTGGGAAATGAAGTTTTGAATTGAATGTCGTGAGTAAAATTAACTTTAGTATAAGATCAATTAAGTTGATCATTAGAGTTGGTACTAAACTCTACTAGTTAAAATAGTTAGAAAAATTAGTATTTTGACATGTACTTACCTTAGGTCTTAGGAACTCATTCAAAACATTCCATAAAATCTAATATAACCTAATAACTCCCAATTGAAAAGAGGATCCTTTTTGCTGATTTAACATAATGTAACTTCAAACATGTTTAAACCTTTGATGCATTTAAAATTGTCTGATGAAATGTAATTTGAAAAATGTCTTCACTTTCATATAAGTATATCATTATAATTTGGATGATTATGAATAAATGTAAACCTTTTAGGATATTTTGAGTTGTAATATGTATGATTTGTGTGTAATGTATTTATGTTTTGTATTACCACATATGAACTTTGAAATTAATAGGAGTCTTAACCTATCTAAGGAATAATAAGTATCTACCATGTATGATAGCCCCCTACTAGAACTTATGTCTTCTCTTCCTCCTTTAAATTAAATCTTGCACAAGTAGTAGATCCCATATGACTGATAAGCATTTATTCTTCATATCATGAATACGTATTGAACTATCTTTCATTTATTTACTTAGTAAAAGTTTTCAATAGAGGTAGAACTATGCTTACCTCATTTAAACCCATGAATCATATATATATATATATATATATATATATAGGTACGCTATGTTGATTATAACTAATAATTCTAATTGTAAAACATGGCCAAGATTAGGGATGGAAAAGATAGTAAACTACATGAAACAAACTCATACATCAACCCCTACCCAATTAATGTACAAGACCAACCCTAGAGAATATCTCATCACCTCTATACTACATTAACTTGGTTACTTTCTACAAGAACAATTTTAGGGAAAAAAAAAAGACGTATGTTTTTTCTAGCCACTTATAACACTTAAACCAATTAATGAATGATCTAAGGTGAAACTTACTACGTATCCCTATACTCTTTCCCTTAACCCTATGCAAAATTCCTACAAAATAATCCCCCCTTACTCCCTATTATTTATAAACCTACCTATATAAGCCAAACTTTACCCTAATGTACACAACAATCAAATCCTTAGATATCCTCCCAATGGCATCATCAAACGACAATACTAAATTTAAGGGTGAAACTTTGTTCTAAATATCAAAACTACATCAATGCATCTCAACCATCAATTCCACAAACGACAATGTGAATATGAGTAGCAAAACATAGTATACTAATAACCATAAATGATAATATAGGAACACTTTAAAAGAAATAAAACTTGCTTGCTCAAAAGAATGACAAATCATTATAATAAGATGCAATAAGAAATGATAAAAAAAAAAAAAAAACAATCTTCCCGTATATTAGCATAAATGTCCAATTGAGAAGGAATGGCAAATCTATATTAGTCTATGTTAGAGTGATAGGCCCTATTAGCCTTAAGTCATGTCAAGTCCAGTTGCATCGAGTCATGTTTAGTTGAGTTAAGTCTTTTGTGGATTATCTTGATTGATATGAGTTAAAGGGAAGTCAAGATTTGCTACTTATTCTTTCTAGTATAATTCTATTAAGATATATAAAGTTTAAGGAACTATGAAACTAAATAAGTAATAAACAACACTCAAATAGGTGATACATAAGGATAAAAGAGGAACTAACTAAAAAAATTAGAAACTATCTTGAAACAGACAAATCTTAAATTTTAAAATTTATCACACAACTCAACCAATAATGGCAACTATATAATGACAGTGACATACTTACATTTATAAGTCAAGATCAATAGGCAATGATTAATTTTAAAATCAAACAATTAATGCAATCGTCACATAATTCAAACAATCCAATTTTACATTTTGAAATGGCTTAATATATAAATAATCAAAGATATAATAGAAAACTTACACCTATACAAGTAACTAAAGTTAAAATCATTGATTTCAAATTATTGTTAGAAATAAATATGAATATTAATCTCTATAATAATGGTAACATAAATAGCAATCACAATCTCTGTAATCAGAACATGATGAAGTTAGCATAAATATGATAAATAAAAGTATCTATAAGTAAGTTATAAGAAATTAGAAGCTAAGGGGACATATCATTAAATTAGGAAATGATTGAGAATCATATCCAAAAGATACAAATATATTCATTTTCATTAAATGATAGAGGAAAAGGAATGTAAAATAGATAATCGAAGCTTAGCCTATAATAAGACCTTAAAATTGTAAGGTAAAATAAAATTAATACATTTTGAAACCCATGTGAGAATTAATGTGAGGAAGAAAGAAAGCTAATGAAAAGTGGAATCTATTTAAACTAAAATGTAATAAGGATTTTAATTAGTTTAAACCCATAAAATAGAGAAAAATTTAGGTAGTATGGATACTTATATAATATAAGAAGGTTATTTTGTAAGGTCACAAAGAACCCAGAATAAATATAATTGTTACATCGATCTAAGGAAGAAGAGATTATGAAGTTGGTTATAGAAGCTTCTATAAAAGTAATACCAAATAAAAAAAAAAAAAACATAACTCATCTGGAATAACATTTGGAAATGAAGCTCGGTTTAATATTAAATTTTCTAGAGACTAAAGAGAATAGAATGGGATATTAGTTAAGCATGGAAAGCAACCTCCTAAAGTAGTAGATAATCAAGTTTTGAAGCGAAAAGCAAAAACACTTCATAGCTGAACATGTAGCAACAAATTAAGGACTTTTGGCTTACCCAAATTACTAATTAATAATAATATAAACTTAGCGCCTAAGACTTAAAACCTAAGTATATAGAAGTTTTAAGGACAAAATTTTTTAGAAGGATAGAGAAAATGTGAGACCTAAACTTTAGCAAATAGAAGCTTAGTACTAAAAATTTAAGATGTCTATGAAAATTTCCTAATTACAGCTTAAATTTAAGGGGTTCAAGTTCTTGAGATTGTAACGGAACTTCTATTTCAATATTTTCCTTAACTGGGAATTTGGGGAACTAATCAATAATACTAGGTAGATAGTTCCTAAAGACATGACGAAAACCTATAGGTACTTGATCAAAATCAAGAGGATAATTTTTACTTGGTTCGACAATAGCTCGAAAATACAAAACTAGTTACATCATAGACAATATTCCTTTCTACTGTAAGTATCTTTTCTCAAAAGTTGTTATCGTAGTATACTCATTATACACTAATTCCAACTCATTCTCCATCAACTGCCAATCATCCTTTAGGTTATAAGATAACCTACACTTATAAGTAAATATGATTTCGTTAATAGTATGAAATGATTGCGAATCAACCATATCAAACAACAACTTTTGCATTCAAACCTGATAATCTATAAGAGACTGATCACCTTCCTAATTAAAATGCATCCAAGCATAGATAAGTCCATTTCTAAGAATTTGAAATAATTTAAATCCTTAAGTTAGTTTCTTTTTTTTCATAATGCTCATAATTGACTAACTTATTAAATTCTCATACATATAGCTTATATATAAATATATATATATGTATGTATATACCTACAAGTCTAAACCTTTTACTACCCGATTATTCCCTCAACTCTCTACTTACCTAAAATGTCTAAATGATCTTAATTACGATGCTTCAAAGATTGGTTCTTAAGAATCATGTTTTGATACCAAGCCAAAACTATTACGCCTCGAACGATGGAATCATAACAATCTTACCATGTAAACTATTTTAAGATAAAAGTCAACCTTATAACAACTATCATATATGTAGCCCACATAACGTAAATACGACTCAACCGACCTAAAGTGTCTAATAGGGTACCTGTTATAAGCAAAACCTAGGGTATTTCCTTCATAATAATCATAAGAAAAACCTATTGTACATACTTTTAACACTTAACTCATGTTTACATGGTTATATTTACATCATAAGTTACATTGTGATAAGAAAAGTTTCAAAAGTTCAAAGGTTCTGACGCATATATATAGACTTCATCAGAAAACAAGTGGTTACCTAGGAAGATTAGTTAGTTTTCTCAAAACAAGACACTAAGAGTGATTAAGTTTCAATAGTCTTCATAGTTTTCCTTGCTTACAACCCCTTGCATATTAACTTGTGGTTGGGTGTAATACTGCATCTTTACGTCTAGTCAATACCTACAACAAAATCTATGAAGATGTGAGTACAACTAACTCCGTAAGTGAGACAAAGACAAAAAAAAGTACCATATAAGCATAAACAAAGTTATCATTTGTAATGAAATACAATACAATCAATCATATATAACCTCCATTGTGAGGTTGGAAAAATTACATAAGCTCTAATCCAAATTAAGGAGTTTTACTCCTCCTCCTAAGACTTCTTTTAAACCACAACCCTTGACCTTATCGCAACCTCCTCTCTTGGTACTCAGTTTGCCTAAGGGTGGAGAAAGGGTCATTTTAGCTATTCTTATCGAATGGGTCGGTATTTAGCTTGACATACTAAATCGTTTCCTTAATGGTTTGCTACGAGTGTCCAATTAAGTTACTAATCATATATCTATTAGTTTCATTCAAGGGTGACCAAATAAGATCAAACAAGCCAATAATATGAAATCATGCAAAATAGCACTCCAACGAGTTCAACTCTTGTTACAAAACAGAATATCAATCACATACATAGCATGTGCATAGATAGCTAATTTACAACAATAAACAAAAGTACTCTTAAGCTTCCAAATATTTTGATATAGTATTTCAACTAAAGGTTAAGCCACAATCCCAACTTACTTGTACATATATTCACTTAGGTAAATCTTTACCATCAATGTTCCACTTACTTGAAAATCCTATATATACTAAAATCCAGATTTAGTTTTTGTAAAGTTTATGAAAATGATAGGATTTTATCTAGCTTTACGTATTATTGTATAACTTAGCTAAAATACTATTTAGATAGTTATTTTAATGAAGTTATATTTATACATATATATACACACTTATCTTATATACCTAAGGTGTATTATAATCTCAATATCCTCTCTTGATTATAAGTTATATAATATAGATACACACATACATATACAGATATATATACTTAAAGTATCTTATTCTTATATTATGAAATGTAGATATATTTATACGTGTATTTAATTATTATAGTTTTATTATATAAGTTATATTAAATTAGTTAATATTACTGGACATACATAATTATATTATTACTTATAATATATCGTTTCAATTGTATTGAAACATACATTTAATCGGTCAAATTATGTTTCAATTACAGAGAGGTCATCGTAGGACGATAATTTTCGTAATATTATAAAAATTCCTATTTTATTACCTATAACTATCCAATGTTAACAAAATTAGCATCATAAGTTCATATGAATTGGACAATACGTAATGTGTATTATGTTTCAAAAGATAATTTCTAAAGTATATTTTTTATCCTAATGTACATATAAATACATGCAACAAGTAATATCGCATTAAGATAATATCATCTAAATAAAGGACATTTTTATAGAATTTTCAAGTAAAACATGATCAAACACATATTATCTATTCCTAGCATGTGTATATCCTAACCCGAGCCATATAATGTTACAAAACATAAAAAAAATATGTAATCATGTTTGACTAGAGTAAATATAATTATTATTTAATCAAATAATTAAAATATTTTATCCTAATATTGCTAAATGCATGTCTCGATTACTAAATTAAGTCATTTAACTAAGAAAATTTAAAATAAATAGCAAATATTAACAATTAAATCTATGAAATTTTCTATAAAATAAAAAAAAATATGGAATTCAACTAGCAAGTTATTTCATCCAATTCGGATTATCACCTATATATGTAAAATTACATTTTTTTTCCTTAAAATTAAGATTAATTAATCAAATAATATCATTTTCGAACAAAATAATTTCTAACATGTCTTGACATTATTACAAATTTCTAGAAATCATCAACTATCATTTTCATCAATTATTTTTATAAAAATCAATTTATTCCAAAAAATTCCAATTTTAGCAATTTTTAGAGTAAAAAATACAATAAATCTTATATGTACATGAAATCAAAATCGAGCTATATACCACTAAAATTGATGTAACAAGGATTCTATGGAAAATTTTTAGGCCTAAAACTACCTCATTTAATATATTTATTTTTAACTTCAAATTTGGATACATAGTAACATTTCTTAAGGAAGGACATAAAATAATCAAAATTTCAAAAAAATAAAATTACAACATGAAAGCATCCTAAAAATAACCTAAGAATAAATTTTTTCATAATTTTCTCAACTAATTTACTATTTTTAGAAAATTGATAAAAAACAAAGTAGAAAATTAGAAATAGTTTTTTTTTTTAGTTCTAGCAACTAGATGGCAGTGCAAGGTTATTGGCTAGCCAGCATAGGTTGTGCTTTGTCTAGCTTTGGCATGGTTACATAATAGGTGTTTGTTGGATTGGGAACAGTCTTAGGGCAATAGCTTGCTTTGTTTGTCTAAATTTGTTTCTTATTTTCTAAAATTTTTTGTAGAATTTTTGTTAAGTCTCTAAGTTGCTAAAATGACTAAATTGAAGAGTTATCTTCCTTATATAGTTATTTGGGCTAGTTCAAAATTCTTAATTATGAAGTTTTCTTTATCTTTTCCCCTTAATTTTTAAGCACGAGGTGTTCATTAATCTTTAATTTGCCTTTTATTTCAACAACTAAAGTGTTTTGAGGCTACCAAGCCTAAATCCACATGAACTGAGGTTTTTTCTTTGCTTTTTAGATAAGTTTATTTAGTATTTTAATGAAATTTTGATATTTTTGGGTATATTATGTTATTATTTAATAGTTTTATTAATATACGTATATATATCCTATATACTTGGTACATGCAATGAGTAATCATATTCGTACAGTTATGTTTTATCCATTTTATAAATTTTTAGGATATATTTTATTTTTATTTTTTCGATTTATCGCTTATTCTACACGTTTTGAGGGTTTTTTGGTTATTTATGAGTATATATATTATATATGTCAAGTATATTTATAAGTGTATATATATTTCATATATTATTTTATGCATTATTATTCACTTTTCAATTTAAATAATTTATCTCTAATGCCTCATTATATTTTGAGGCTCAATTTTATGGATCCCGATGAGTTTTACATTATATTGAATAATTATACTTTTAAGGCTAAAATTAAGGTTTTATGAAATTATTTTTTTTTTAAATCTAACTTTACCGGCTCATTTTTACTAACTTTTTTAACCTCATCGTAAAGTTTGAACTTAATCGAATAAGTTTTCCCAAAAACTCAAAATTTAGATCGATTGCCGTAAATGCAATTTTAGGGCTCACATACAATATAGCAAATTCTCACTATTTTTATTATATTATATATATTTCATTGTATTTTTTAATTTTGAGCCTATGAAAACTCCTCAACTAAAGTTACCAAGTTCATTGTAAATTTCTAACTTAGGTGTGTTATCTTCATGAATGCCCCAAAATCGACTACCGAATTGAGTCGTACATGAAGAAGGCTCACGATTATTTTCGATTAGATTTTTAAAGGCTCGAACGATGTAGTTTCCTTACTAAATTTCTTATATAAATACCTCATTACACATAAAATTCCTTTGTAAAGAATTTCTTTGAAACTTTTCATTTTATTAAGGTTAATTTTTAGTTTCTAGAAAACTGATAAGTTGAAATTTAAGGAAAATCCACTATATTTCACATGATTTTGTCAATCTGATTTCCCACCACTATTTGAGTAATTTTTTGTTACATACAACAGGTTGATCTTAGCTTTAAAGTAATAATAGGAAATCCTATAACAAGATAGGTTTTCCAAAGCTAAACATGTTGATTTTTACGTAAGTGTTTATGGGGATTTTCACTAAGTTATTAAATTGATAATTTTTGTTAGAAAATCATTAATAATTAGTAGTAAATTGAAGATTTTTGCTACTATAAATGAAGAATTTTCATACTAAAAACCATGAATTTTCAACCTAATGTATGTATTTTTGGTATATTAGTTAATTGGTTGTGTTTAACTCTCATTTTGGTTGAAATTCAGTTTTTGCATGTCAATGTTGATGAGTTTCAAGGCATGCGAGTCAATATTGGTAGAGTCTCAACTAAGTTGAATTTGAACAAAGTGAAGAAAAGTATGAAAAGTGGAGCTTTCGACGAAATGGGGCCAATCTAGTGCCTATAGAAGTTGCTGTAGAAGTTCTGGATGAGTTAAATAATGAGCTTGTAGTTGTAGAAGGTTCTATAAAAGTTTATGTCGATGTTGTTACAAACTGTTAACATATAGATGCTATTGTAAAAGCTTTCTTGAACAAGTTGACTATAAGTTACAACTGTAAAACTTTAGTAAAAGGTTTTCTGATATAAAAACTATAAACAAAATTCATATAAATGGTTGTATAGAAGGTCTATTTAGTAATAAACATTAGTCGAGACACTAATAGAAACTTGAGTAGAAGGTTCAGTAGACAAAAATATAAATAAGGACCTCATTAGAAACTTAAGTAGAAGGTACTCTAAGCCTTGGAGACTCCAAAAAAAGGGTACGTAGAAGGTTTCACATCGAAGAATATAAGTTAAAACCCTAATAAAAGCTTAAGTAGAAGGTAACACATACCTAACAGACCTTAATAGAAGGTCATGTAAAAGGTATGAAAAACCTAAGAAACATGTAAAAGGTTAAGTAGAAGGTGAAAATAACCTATGTAAATATAATAACACTTAATACCCATAACCTATACCTATTGAATATTAAAAGAACGTTAAGCTTAAAAAGAATTACAATATTTAAAACTCTCCTACTCCAATGAATTGTATTAAAACTGAAATATGATTTGCAATGTAAGGACCATTGATGATATAAGGATTGAGACAACTGAGTTACAAGTGCAACTTGCAAATGGAAATTCAAATAAGTAGGATTAATGCTTAGTAGCATTTTGGAGTACTTTATAAAATTACTCAAAGGCTATTGTACACTTGTTTGTGCTTGTAAAGTAGTTGATTGTACGTATGCAATGTGTATGCTTAGAAATTAATTACTATGTTGTTTGACTGTTATGCTATATGTTGTGTTACGCTCCATGATTTGATCATTTGTAATTAGTTGGACTCCATTTTAGGGGTGTCCAACTAATAGACTAAGTTAAAACTTGGACTTCAAGACTAACCAGACATATATTGCAACCAAATATAGACCCTTCAACAAAGCATCTATAATTAGCCTTCCCCTACCCTTAAAGATCAACTAAGTGGCAGGAGAGGGGGTCGCAGTATGATTGGGGGCAGGGGTTTTGAAGAGGTCTCGGGAGGAGCATGCCTCCATTACACAAGTTTAGGCTTGGTTGGAAGGCATTGTGGCTAGAGCATGCCTCCATTATGAAAAAAACCCTTAACTAGGATTAGAGTAGGCGCAATTTCTTTAACTTCATGATAGACCGGATAACATTGTTCGGATGACATATGCTTATTGCACTGCATCTAACTAATTGATTGGCAACCCTGCTTAATTGTTATGTTGTGTATGCTTCCGTCTCTGACCCCTTACTAAGCGGTGGTTGCTTAAATCCCTATAATTCTTTTGTAGGTCTTAGAAGATAGACATCAAGATCACATAATCCTAAGTGTACTAACATTGGGTAATGGGTCTAGAGTGAGCAGTAAATTGATTGGACTATTCTTTTTGTCTTAATTTTAGAGTCAACTAGGCCATTTGAATGACCTAAACTAACTTGTAATATTGTATTATTGTGAAAATGATTTTGAATTCTTTTATAAAGTTATTTGTATAAAAATTCCATGTAAATGCCTATTTTTCAAAATAAACATATGAATCAAATTTCTATTTTTAAAATGAAATATATGAATTAAATATTTTTATTTTACTTTAGTTATTGAACTGAAGTTTCTTCAAAGTTATTTAGTCGTATGTGCCTTATGTATACAACGTCTATGGTAGCGACTAAGTAGCTAACCTTTATAATAAGCTAATGTGTACAGTTGGACTATTACGACTCTATCACTCTCGAGGCGTGATAGTTCTTAGGTGATATCAAAGCACTGTTTCTTAATAGCTTGTAGTGCATAGTTTGTTAGGAACTTGTCTTGAAGCGTCTTAACTAAAATCAAGTAGATACTAATAGAGATCATAAACCAATCACTCACTTACGAGCTTAAAGGCTTGCCAATTTGGTTTATTGAGTTGTCTTAAGAGAGTTGAACCTTAAAGAGCAATGCATTCTTAGCCTTGATTTGCCGAGCTATTCCATTTCAATTCTCTATCTCATTGCAAAGACCTCCGAGGTGACCAACTTGTTGCCGAGTCGACCCCTTGATGCCAAACCTGTCCAAAGCCAAACAATGAACCTACCTATTACCAAGTTAACAAACAACCTAAGCCAAGCTACCCCTCCCCATTCTACCGACCAATCGAGGTCAAGAAGAAGGATGACCACTTATTAGACCAACCCTTCCCCAGACCTTGAATTATTGAGCAACTGAGTTGTTGAGCTACTGACTTAACTTGCTCTATTCAGATTAGCTCCGCTTAGCATAAAGCAATGTGTCAACCACTACACTAAAAGGCTAACGCGCGTCATATTCTTATGACATCTATACCGTCTTAGTGAGGAATATTCTTTTCTTATTATTACCAATTTATTCCTTATCTGTAAACATTTTCTATTTTAAGTATGTATCTAATTTTGCAATCAAAAGAATCCTAGGATTTACCTTAGTGAGGGCATATAAATACCCTGCAAATGTATAAGTCAAAATCATTAAAAATATAGAAGACAAAACTTTTTCCTTTTTAGATAAGTGTTCTCCTACTTGCTGTCCTTACTCTTTTATAGGTCATTTGAGTATGAACTAGTGGTGAGTAATCTCCGATCATACTTGTGCCTCATATCAAGTATGATATGAGCTTGTATAAGATGTTAGTGTATCATATCCTATGTCGATACATGAGGACCCTGTTTAACCTTTAAGTATCATTTATCTTTCAGAACATCTTATGGTCTAGACCCACCCCTTAGTTATGCATGATATTGGCATCGTATATTCATCTTCAGTTCCATATCATCTTCGTATTAGAGCTTGTTTACGTTTGAGTATGCTTTTGGTTATTTCTATTTGTGAGTAATTCCTATAGTGTGTTGTGTGTAAAGTTAGTAAGTTAGGAATAATGTCATGTTAAAGGACCTATGTATGGCAGTAGTAAGTGTTGGAGTAATGTACTAAGTTAAGGAAGTTTATTTGTTTTCCCCTATTTTATGTTCATAAAATAAAATGTGTGAGACTAGTGTTTTGTTACTAAGTAGCGTAATACTTCTCTTGTTGTAGTAATTGTTGTTGTGTTAATGCTATTCATTATTGTTCGAAAGAGGATTTTCGAAGTGTATTTCAATTGTTAACCTCTTGAAGTAATCCAACAATGTCCAACTATATTGTTCAAGGAATCCTAGGAAACCAAGAGAATGGCACTTGTAATGGCTAAGGTTAACAAGGTAGTTTCATAGCCCAATCTATAGAAGAATGATTAGACCTAGTGATTGCCATAAATAAGGATAGGTAGCAAGCTAGAAATGACCCCTATAAAGGCCACACCAATGAGCTACCTAAGAGAGGCAATGGCTAAGCTAATTTTTCAATTCAACCATCTCGACCTGGAGGAGTAAACAGACTCACTCGACGTAGACTTATGTTAGAAGAGATAGAAGAGGAGGATGAGGAGATAAGTGATGAAGAAGAAGAGAATTATGAACCTAAGGAGAGGAATATCCAATCTCTTAGAATAGAAGGACCGAGGATGTAGATCCTTAGTTTTTCAAGAAATGATTATGCCAAGGACTACCTAGATTGGTTAGATAAGATTAGAAGTAGTTTGAGTGTTATAAGGTCTTAGGTAGACTTGACATGCTGGAGTTTACTAGCTATGCCACTCTATGGTGGAAAAATTTACAAGCCACCCGAAGAAAGGAAGGAGAGTGCATGAAAAGAGTCATGAGAAGGAGATTTGTTCCGAGCTATGACCTACAAGACGCCTTTAAAAGATTATAGAGTTGAGGCAAGGAGGTTTAAGTGCTAATGCCTATGTAAAGGAATTCCAAATGCTAATGATCCATTGTGAAGTTATTGAGCCTAAATAATAAATTATATCCTGATTCATTAGTGGGTTAAAGTGTGAGATTGGAGATATTTCTAAGACTATGATATTGGTACACTTAATGAGGCAATCCAAGGAAACTAAAGGATTGAGAGGCACGAAGTAGGCAGATTCTAAGCACCTATTAGTCAACTTACCCCTAGCCAAACCATTCCAAGCATACCTATACAAGTGGAACTAAATAAAGTTGTTGAAACTTGACCAGCTTCGATTGTCCGAGCAAAGGAGAGAGAAGTGCTAAGGAAGTTTGAGAAGGGACAAAGCTATGGTCAAAAGATTGGTGAGATCAAATGCTTCAAATGCCAAGGATTCAGACACATAGCTACACAATGTTCGAACAGATGAGTAATAGTGATCAAAGAAAAGATACTGACCATTGAAGTTATAGGCATTGATGAAGAGATTGATAAGCTAAAAGAATTTTGACTCACTGAACAGTCTGAGGAGAAGGAGATCATTTATAGTGAAGAAGTTAACTTTATGCCTATAACCATGGTACTAAGAAGAGTAATGAGTTCGAGTCTTATGCTAAAGGATAAGTAGCATGAAAACCTATTCCACATTGGTTGCAAAGTCAATGGAACACTGTATATACTCATTATAGATAGTAGAAGTTGTACTAATACTGCATCAGCCTTTATGGTCTAGAAATTAAAGTTGTTGACCAAGCCTTACCTTAAGCCTTATAAGTTACACTAGTTCAATAACAAAGAAGTCTTATAAGTAAATAAGCAAGTGGTTGTACCTATCTATATTAGAAGCAATCGAGACAAAGTACTCTGTGATATGTTACCTATGAGTGCATATTATGTTTTTTCAGGACAACCATAGATGTTTGATCAAAATATGATATACAACGTAAGAAAGAACACATGCTCACTAGAATACGAGGGCAGGAAGGTGAAACTTAGCCCTATGACTACCGAGCAAGTTAAAAACATGCAAGCTCAGCTAAGCTAATTTTTTAAGAAGGAGGCTTTGGTGATGACCTAAGTCGAACTGAAGAGAGAAATGAAGCTTGAAGAGCCTACCTATCTATTGGTCAGAAAGTTACTTGAGATGAGAAGGTTAAATGAGGAATTACTACTTACCAATGTGAAAGTCTTGTTAGATGAGTTTACCGACCTATTCCTTAGCAAGTTACCCAAAGGTCTACCACTAGTCAAAGGAATCAAACATGTGATAGACCTATAGCCAGGAGTTGTACTACCAAACAAGATTACATATAGGCTAAATCATGAACAAGTTGTCGAGTTACAGAGGCAGGTCAATGAACTGATGAAAAGAGGTTATGTTCAAGAATCCTTATGCTTACATACTATACTAGCTTTGTTAGTGCTGAACAAGGATGGCATGTGGAGGATGTGCGTAGATAGCCGAGCCATTAATTGAACCACCATCAAGTATAGGTACCACATACCTAGACTTGATGACATGCTCGATAAGTTGCATAGAGCAAGAATCTTTTTTGAAGATTGATCTTAAGTCTAGACATCATCAAATTAGGATAAGGGAAGGTGACAAATGGAGGACAACATTGAAAACACGCCATGGATTGTATGAATAGCTTTTGATGCTATTTAGGTTATCAAATTCACCAAGCACATTTATGAGGCTAATGAACCATATGCTCTAAGAACTTATTGGAAAGTTTTTATTGTATACTTCAATGATATTTTTGTCTATAGTCCTAACCTCAAAACTCACTATGAGCATCTTCGAGTTGTTTTCTCAAAACTTTGAGCTAAGAAGCTTTATGCCAATTTGAAGAATTGTAACTTATGTTGACCTGAAGTAATCTTTCTAGGATTTATAGTGAGTGGAGATTGTATACGAGTAGATGAAGAGAAGGCAAAGGCGATTGCTAAGTAGCCTATGTTAACCTGTTTGCCGATGTGCATATTCATAAAGAATTTTAGTACTATTGTGGCCTCACTTACTGAACTATTGAAAAAAAGCATTGAATTCAAGTGGAGAGAAAAAGAGGAGTTTTGAGGAGGTGAAGATGAAGTTAACTACTTCCCTTATCTTAGCTCTTTTGAGCTTTGAAAAAGTATTTGAAGTGAAGTATGACACGTTTGGGTTAAGCATAGGTGCTGTATTGATACAAGAAAGCCAACCTATTTCTTACTTCAGTGAAAAGCTTAAAGGAGCCATACTCAACTACTTTGTGTGTAACAAAGAGTTTTACTCCTTGATTCAAGCTTTCATAGTTTGGCAACATTATTTATTACCCAAAGAATCTGTAATCTACATTGATCATGAATTGTTGAGACATTTGAAGAGCTAGCCTAAGTTATCTAGGAGGCAAGCTAAGTAGATTGAGTTCATGGAGGGATTCTAATATGTTGTCAAAGACAAGAATGGCAAGAACAATGTAGTTGCCGATGCCCTTTCGTGACAACATACCCTCTTGACCAAATTGCAGACCAAATTACTTAGATTTTTTGTGATCAAGAGCTTATATGTTAAGGACCCGCACTTTGACCTAATATACGCTAGGTGTGAACATAGCCGAACTCTTGATAACAATTACAAGGAAAATAAATACTTGTTTAAGAAGAGATGGTTATGTATCCTAACCTATTATATGCGAGAGCTACTAATGTACGAAGCATATGATGGTGGATTATCTGCTCATTTTGGTATGAACTAAACTCATGAGGTATTAACCTTTAGATTGTTTTGGCCAAAAATGATGAAAGATGTCCAAGTTGTGCTAAAGAAGTGTGCTACTTATAGAAAGGCTAAGAGTCGAATTGAATAAGGGCAACATTTACCTTTGCTGATCTCAACCAAACTACGGTTTGAGCTGACCATAGACATCCTAAAGGAAGGACAGTATCATGATGATCATAGACTGATTTAGCTAGATAACGCACTTTGTATCCTACTCAAGAACTAATGATGCTCTAGCTATCTCTTTTCTTTCCTTGTAAGAGGTCATCAAGCTTCATGGAATGCCTAAGAGCATCATATTAGACTAAAACCCAAAATTCTTGAACCACTTTTGGAGGACATTGTGGAAGCAAATGGGAACCAAGTTGTTATTCAGCATATCCTACCATCTATAGTGGATAAACAGACTGATGATGTTAATAGAATACTAAGGACTTTGCTTCAAGTTGCTATTGGTCAAAACTTGAGTGATTGAGATCTATGTCTGCCCATAATTGAGTTCACCTACAATAAGACTGCCCATGGTGTCACGATTATGTCACCATCTGAAGTTACTTAAGAATTTAACGCTGAGCTTCAACCAAATTAGATGCCCCTTCTAAGCTTGAATGAGTATCAATAAGCCATTGAAAGATTTGAAGCCAATGCACCAAAAGGTCATAAAGTATTAGAGTTGAGCTGCTACCAAGCTCGAGAAGCGAGGTCGGGAACTGAAGGATAGAGAATTTCAGCCCAGTGATCTCGTTTGGATCCATCTAAGTAAAGATCAATTCCCAAGTTTAAGGAGGAGTAAACTATCTCCAAAGGTTAATGGACCATTTAAACTACTGGAAATGATCAATCCTAATGCCTATAAACTTGAACTACCCAAAGAGTATGGGGTCTCAAATTCCTTCAACATTGCCAACCTCCATCCATTTGTTCCCTAAGATGAGCAACAAGAAGTCGAGTCTAATTTGATCCTAAGTCAAGTCTAATTTGATCCCAAATCTCAAACAGCCTAAAGGAGATGATAAAGAGCATAAACCAATCACTTACTTCCGAGCTCAAGGTTTCAACAATATGGTTTGCTAAGCCATCCTAAGGGAGTTGAACCTTGAAAAGCAACTCATTCTTAGCCTTAATTTGCCAAGCTATTCCAATCCTATCTCTCTCCATCTCATTGTGAAGACCTCTAAGGTGCCTGACCTATTGCCAAGTCGACTCCTTGATGCTAGACCTGTCCGAAGCCAAACAATGAACCAGCCTACTATAGAACTAACAAAGGACTGAGGTCGTGTTGTCCTTCCCCATCTAAACTAACTAGTCAAAGCTAAGCAGAAGGATGACCACTTATTAGACTAACCCTTCCTTAAACGTTAAATTGCCTAATAGTTAAGTTGCCACGCTATTGACCTAACCTGATCTACTTAGATCAACTCTGCTCAACATACAACAACATATGGACCATTGAACTAGGAGGCCAATGCGTGTCTTATTCCTCTAACATCCATAACGTCCTAGCAAGGGATATTATTTTCCAGTTATTACCAATTTATCCTTTCTTTGTAAAAATTTTCTATTTTAAGTATGTATCTACTTTGGTAATTAGAAGAATCCTAAGACTTACCTAGTGAGGGCATATAAATACCTAACAATGTATCTACAAAAACCATCAAGAATATAGAAGACAAAACCTTTTTCTTTTAAGCTTAGTGGTCTCCTACTTGCTCTCCTTACTCCTATCTAAGCCATTTGAGTATCGACTAGTGGCGAGTGACCTCCAACTATACTTATGCATCATATCAAGGGTGATTTAAGCTCATATAGAGTGTTAATGCGTCATATCTTATGTTAATACTCGAGGACCCTTGCTCAATCTACAACTATCATTTATCTTTCAGACCATTTTGCGATCTGGAACCACCCCCTTGATTACGCATAATATTAGTGTCATGTGTTCATCTACAATTCTATATCAGATACACTAGGTATCAAAGAGAGAGTAGATTGTAAATGGATAGTAGGTAAGACTTAACAAAAAGGATCCTATAGAAGACTTTATAGAGGGTTAGGTAAAACCTTCTATAGAAAATGAGATAGAACTTAATGATGGCTCCATAGAAGTTGTGGTAGAAGATAACCAAGTGGTGCAACCTAATGGAATGGGATTTGTAGAAGCTAATATAGAAAGCCAATGCATAGGGATGATGAGATAATCTAAGAGGTCATTGACTTAGATATTAATGAGGATAAGGTTCAAGGGATGTTGACTGTAGAAAACGTTAAGGTTCATGAGGTGATTTATATTTCAAATAGTCTAAAGATTGTATCCTTAAGTTTTTTAGTTTTGAAACTAAGGATGAAAGTTCTAGGAGATGAAGTGGAGCGCTTATATGGTTGTAGTAAGGAAGAAAACCTAGAAGAGAATCTTAAAAGCACTTAAGCAAAACATGAGTCAAACTTTAGATGAGAGACGAAAGTCAGATAAACGTATAATCAACTAGCGAATTAGGATGATGATTGACAAATTAAGTTTGGAATTGAAGGCAATGAGCTAGATTAACTTTAGTATAAGATCGATTGAGTAGACCATTACAGTTGGTATTAAACTATATTAATTTAAATAGTTAGGAAAATCAATATTTTTAACACATGCTTACCTTAGGTCTTAGGAACCCATTCAAAACATTCCACAAAATCTAATATAGCCTGGTAACTCCCAATTGAAAAGAGGATTTTTTCTTTTTTCTTTTTTCTTTTTGGCTGATCCGACATAATATAACTTCAAACATGTTTAGACCTTTAATGCATTTAAAATTATCTGATGAAATGTCATTTGAAAAATGTCTTCACTTCCTTATAAGTATAACATTATAATATGGATGATTATGAAGAAATGTAAAACTTTTAGGATATTTTGAACTGTAATATGTATGACCCATGTGTGATGTATTTATATTTTATATTACCACATATGAAGTTTGAAATTAATAGAAGACTTAACCTATGTAAGGAATAACAATTATCTATCACATATAAGAACCCCGTACTAGAACTTATGTCTTCTCTTCCTCCTTTAAATTGAATTTTGCATAAGTAGTAGATTCCATATGACTGATAATGCATTTATTCTTCATATCATGAATTTATGCTAAATTATCTATCATTTATTTACTTAGTAAAAGTTTTCAATAGAGGTGGAACTATGCTTACCTCATTTAAACCCATGAATTATATATATATATATATACCTATATATATATATATATATATATATAGGTACGAAAAAGGCTATAGTTGCCTTGGACCGTAAGCAAGATAAACAAACCAATCAGTTCATCTCTTATATCTACAAGGTCAAAGGTAAATAAGAAAGCTTTCTGTCCTAAGCAAGCTCAATAGCAAGCATTTTCTTGATTATAGCTTTTCATTTCACTTATATTCTCTTACACCCTCTTTAATTCTAATTGTAAAACATGGCCAAGATTTAGGATAGAAAAGATAGTAAACTACTGGAAACTAACTCATACATCAACCCCCTCCCATTTAATTTACATGACCAACCTTGGAGAATATCTAATCATTACATGAACCTAATTATTAATAAGCTAGAGCCAAGATATCAACCTACCTTTGTCTTTTTACTTTCTATAAGGATAACTTTAGAAAAAGAAAAAAGAAAAGAAAAGAAAAGAAAGAAAGATGCGTGTTTTTTGTAGCCACTTGTAACACTTAAACTAATTAACAAATGATCTAAGGTCAAACTAACTATCTATCCTTATACTTTTTCTCTTAACCTTATATGAAATTCCTACAAAATAATCCTCCTTTACTCCCCATTATTCATAAACCTACCCATATAACCTAAACTTTACCCCAATGTACATAAAAATCGAATCTTTAGATATTTTAATAATGGCATCATCAAACAACAGTACTAAATTTGAGGATGAAACTTGGTTCGAATATCAAAACTACATCGATCCATCTCAACCATCAATCCCAAGGATAGTGATGTGAATACGAGCAACAAAAAATAATATTCCAATAACCATAATAATAATACAAGAACAGTCCAAAAGAAATAAAACTCACTTACTCAACCTCTTATAGTAGGCAATAGACATGAAAATAAGAATATTAGAACTAATATGAACTTAAATAAATAAAAACTCCAATAAAATAATGACGAATCATTATAATAAGATGCAACAAGAAATGATAAAAAAGTAATCTTCCTATGTATTAGCATGAATACCCAATTGGGCAAATCTGTATTAGTCTATATCAAAGTGATAGGCCCTATAAGCCTTAATTCATGTTGAGTTATATTGTATTGAGTCAAGTTTACTTGAGTCGAGTCAAGTTAAGTCAGTTGTGGATTGTCTTGATTGATTTGAGTCAAAAGGAAGTCAAGATTTTATACTCATTCCTATTAGTATAATTCTATTAAGATATATGGAGTATGAGGAACTATGAAACTAAATAAGTAGAAATAACATTCAAATATATGACACATAAGGATAAAAGAGAAACTAACCAAAATAATTGAAAACTATCCTAAAATAGACAAATCTTGAATTTCATAATCTATCGCATGACTTAACCAATAATGGCAATTATATAACAATAGAGACATACTTATATTTATAAGATAAGATCGATAGGCAATGGTTAATTTTAAAATCAAACGATTGCTGCAGTTGTAACATAATTCAAACAATCTAATCTGACATTTGAAATGGCATAATATATAAATAATCAAAGATATAACAGAAAACTTATACCTATATAAGCAAATAACCTTAAAATAATTGATTTCAAATTATTCTTGGAAATAAATTTGAGTATTAAGTCCAGTAATAATGGTAACATAAGCAGCAATCACAATCTCTATAATTAGAACATGATGAAGTTAACATAGACATGATAAATAAAAGTATATATAAGTAAGTCATAAGAAATTGAGAGGCTAAGAGGACAATCATATAAGGTAGTAGGCACATAAGCATAATTAATATATCTAAGATGATTGACAATATAATTACAAACGAATAAAATCAAAATATCATTAAATTAGGAAATGACTAAGAATTATATCTAGAAGCTACAGATAAATTTATTAAATGATAGAGGAAGAGGAATGTAAAATAGATAACTGAAGCTTAGCCTATTATAAGACCTTAAAATTGTAAGGTACAATGAAATTGATATATTTTTAAACTCATGTGAGAATTAATATGAGTAAGAAAGAAAGCTAATGAAAAATGAAATCTATTTAAACTAAAATATAATAAGGATTTTAATTAATTTAGACCCATAAAATAAAGAAAATTTTAGGTAGTGTAAATACTTGTATAATATAAGAAGAACTATAACTGCAATACCTTAACCTTAAAATTATTTATTAAGGTTGCAAAGGACCTAGAATAAATATAATTGTTACATTGATCATAGGAAGAAGGGCCTATGAAGTTAGTTGTAGAAGCTTCTATAAAAGTAACATCAAATATAGGAAACTTAACTCATCTAGAATAGCATTTAGAAATGAAGCTCAATTTAATATTAAATTTTCTTGAGACTAAAGAGAATAGAATGAGATATTAGTTAAGCATGGAAAGCAACCTCCTAAAATATTAGATAATCAAGTTCAAAAGTGAAAAACAAAAACACTTCATAGATTAACATGTACCAACAAATTAGCTTTAAGATGTCGAAAGTCATAACAAATAAGGACTTTTAACTCGTACAAATTACCAATTAGTAACAATATAAACTTAGCACCGAAGACTGAAAACCTAAGTATACATAAGTTTTGAGAATAAAACTTTTCTGAAGGGGGGAAGAAATTATGAAACCTGAACTTTAGCAAATAGAAGCTTAATACTTAAAATTTAAGATGCCCATGAAAATTTCTCGGTTACGGCTCAAAAGCATGTTAGGACCACAAATCAATTAAAACGACTCAAAGAATTTAGATGCTTGAAATGAAATAACAAATTATAAATACCAATTTAAAAAATTGAAAATTTTCAAATTACATTCGTTATCAATAAATACAATAACTCATAAATGCTCAAGGTCAAAATAACGAGATCTTGGATATAAATTAGTTATTAGTAAAATTTAACAAATTGACGTGAACTGATATTTAGAAATAAAATTATATATGTATGAAAAAATTAATAACCCAACTAAAATCATAAAGTTCAAACTCTCAATTTAGGCATTCATGAAACCAGTCCATTTAGGCACAAAAATTAAGGTTAATGTCACAAAGGTTAGTCAACTTATCCCTGTGAACTTAGATTATAGAACTAGAATACTTGAATGTCGATATAAGTTAAATCATCATACTAATGAATTAATTAGTTAATTATTGGGATTATGGAAATCTACAATCGAAATTAATGAAATATAAAGAATAAATTAAATAAATAAGAAAGGTAATAAATAATATAATAATACATATGACAATAATAATTAAATATGATATAAGATGTTCAAATAAATAAATAGGTAACCTATTATAGACACCTAATTTTTACCCTTTTATTTTTATTATTTTTTGTGCATTTCTCAATAGGCCTTAAATTAAGAAAAGTACAAAAAATAGAAAAATAAGAAAACCCCAAAAATATGAAGTTCAGGAAAAAATGCAAAAATTTTCAAAAAAATAAGAAAAGCATAAAAAATGAAATTTGGATTTAAAAAAACCACAAAAATTGATAAATTTAAAAAATGAGAAAATTTGAAAAAAAAAAGTTATAAAATTGAAAAATTACAAAAAATTAGAAAAATTGAAAAAAAAATAAAAGATTCTAAAAAATAACTTTTTATTAGGGTTGATTTCTTTTTTTTTTTAAATTTTGTTTAGAAGTTAGGCCATTGAACTTAGGCTTAGGTTTAAATCTAATCCAGGCTAACCAAGTCGATATGTGTAATTTGATTACATATATAGACAAGGTATAGGCCAACGGCCTAATGGTTAAGCTTATGCAATGGGCATAGGGTTTAAGTATGAGGTCTTGGGTTCGAATTTTGGCAAAAGCAGGGTGGCTTTTTTTCTTTTTATTTTTTGTTAACTAATACACTACCACATGTCAAAATCTGGTTACACCACGTATCCTAATACATGACAATATCGAGTTAGGCAGTCTTACTGACATAGCGCCACATAGCACCTATGTGGCGTGCCGTGTCAACTGCCACGTATCACGTGATGATACGTTACAGATCGATAGTGGTTGGCACAGCTGATGTGGCGTCACGTCAACTCTTTCCCCCTTTTTTCCTCCCTTTTCTCGGCTCAAAAAAACCCAATCCCTTCACTTCAGCTCTAATTTCCACATTGATTTTGCACACATTCACACGGTTTTTTGCCTTAATATTGTTGAACACATGGCCTACTTTGAATCAAACATAATAACGCATCCAAGTTTGGTCAAATATGAATTCAATTAGAGTTCAAAAAATCGAAAAAAACTAGATTTCTGAGGATTTTCAATAAATTTGAATCTGAGCTTTCCTTTATTGTTGTGTTGAATTTGTGTATAAATTGGTGATCATGGGACACAAACAACACATACAATCACCTACAAGCTTCAGAATCAACTCCCAAGCTATCCCTCTCTCTCGTGATTCTCTTTCTCTCTCTAGCTCATACTCTCTCTTTTTGAATCTCTCTTTTTCAAGCCCTCCACCACAACCTAACACCACGACCGTGACCCCCAATTCATTAACTCCCTAACTCGATCACCCTCGTTCACCACTATAGCCCCTAGCGGCTTCCCTAAGCCATCCTCCATCAAACCCTAACTGCTACCCCTCTCTCTCCTCGAACCCCCATCCTCAGCTACCTTCAACCCAAACTAGCCACATAATTGAACTCTCTATACTCTAAAATCTTTACCCTAATTGACCAATCACACCCAGCAACCCCAACACAATTGAACCACCACCGCCACCTATGGCCAACTTCCAAAAACCACCAACCCGAGCCCCACTAGTCTTAGCACTTTGCCTTCCCTCCTTAAACTCAAAAAAATACTCACTAAAACTCCTTGTCCCTATCGTATAGGTGGGCAAAAACACCTATAGCTCCTCCATCATGTGTTGCTACTCTCTTTCCATTCGTAACCTGACCCAGATCCATACTAGCAACTCGAACCCAACCTAATGACCCGACTAACCCAAGTTCAACCCGCTCATCCAACCGCATCCATCCAAAGCGTATTTTCCTTTTTTTGTTTTGTTTATTTATTTAATTGTTTGTTTTTACTTACTTATGTAAATGTAATAAAAAATAAGAAGAAAAGAAAAAGAAGAGAAGAAAAGAAGAAAAAAAAGTAATTTTATTTTATTTTATTAGTTTAATAAAAATAAATAAGATATAATAAGTAATAAATAAATTAAGTGATGAAATAGGATAAAAAACAATAAATAAATAAAGGAAAAATAAATAAAATAAGACTAAATAATTGTTTTTATCACTTAGAAAATTGATTTTATAGAAATATATATATATATATATATAAATGAAACCTTTACAATTTAGGCCATTTTTAGAATTTTTTTCAAAAATAAATAAAAATCCAATTTAGGACCTTCCTTTTTTGGAACTTTCATAAATCAAATTGACTAAAAACATAAATCCGATCTTTTTCAAAAATTAAAATCAAACAACCTACTAAAGTTTTACAAAAAAAGAACTACGTACGTCTAATCCCGAATAGCGGGTACGTCTAATCCCGAATAGCGGGCACCTATAGGGCAACAATAAAAATAAAAAATCCTAATTTTCCTTTTTCAATTTAGATTATTTCATTTATCTAATTAAAGTAACCAATAATTAAGTTTTGTCTTTCAAAATTAAATTTGATTTTTAAGTTTAATTCTAATTTTGGAAAGTCAATAATACTCATAAGAGTTTAAAATTCTTAACCCCCGGACCTAAATCTATGGTTTTCAAAAACTATTTTCACAAAATTGGTTCTAATCATTAGACTAATAACTAAGTTATAACTAATCTATCCAATTGGTTGGCTATAACTTAGATTGGTTATAACTTAACTGTTTTTCCCGACTCCAGTCAGATAGTGACTCCAAAGTTGTTTTCAAAATGAAAAGAAATGGTTTTCTTTAAACTTTAGTTGAGGATCAGTATTAAACGGGTAGGGTTTAATACTGGTTGGTTTAAAGAAGACCTAATTTTATTAAAAAAAAAAATGGGAGGGTGAAAAACTAGGCTCAACACCTATGGTTTTAGAAAAATGTGGATTAAGGCTCATTGTTTTAGAAAGAAACTGTGGATTCGAGTCATGGTTTTAAAAACCTATGGATTCTAGGAGACAAGAATGACAAGTTTCGATACTTGTCACTTAGGATAGCAAAGAGAAGGACAAATGTTAGCCATACAAGCAACCCTTCCACTAACTCAATTATTACATAAACATACCTTCTCCTTCATTTGGAACTTTTGGCCAAAGTGAACTCCTAGGATAAATTGGGAGCTCAAAGAGAATTTTAGAAAATTCTAAGAAATTAAACAAAATAATAGGAAAATTAGAGCGAAATATGCAAGCATATGGAATGTGAAGCAACCACCAACCTAACAATGAATGGCTACCATCACCTAACAGTGAGGGTAACACCAAGTTGGATCAACAAAGTCACCACCACCACCTAACGAAATCTCTTGCATTAGAGAGTTCAATTTTGCACCCAATTTTCATAAATTTGTTAAAATATCAAACTTTATTTAAAAGTTATGGAAAAAATTATTCTTGTATAATCTTAAGTATATTTTCATGAAAAAATATTATTTTTATAAAAATCTTTTATTATACATATTTCCCTTAAGAAATAGATCATTGGAGACCAATTTTCGATTGGATTTTTAAAGGTTGAATGATGTAGTTGCCTTACCAAATTTTTTATATAAATACTTTATTACATATATAAAATTACTATGTAAAGAATTTCTTTGAAATTTTTCATTTTATTATGGTTAATTTTTAGTTTTTAGAAAATTGATAAGTTAAACTTTAAGAAAAATCCACTATTTTTCGCATGATTTTGTCAAATATGATTTTCCACCACTTTTTGAGTAATTTTTTGTTACTTGAAGTAGGTTGATCTTGATTTTGAAGTGGGAATAGGAGATCTTCTAACAAGACAGGTTCTCTAAACCTAAACATACTAATTTTTACTTAAGTGTTCAAGGGAATTTTCACTAAATTATTAAATTGATAATTTTTGTTGGAAAATCACTAATAATCGATAGTAAATTGAAGATTTTAGCTACTATACATGAAGATTTTTCACACTAAAAACCATGAATTTTCAAACTAATAAATGTATATTAGGTATATTAATTAATTGGTTATATTTAACTCTTATTTTGGTTTAAATTTGGGTTTCACATGTTGATGTGGATGGGTATGCAAGTTAATATTAGTAGAGTCTAAACTATTAAAACATTTGATAGAAATAGTTAACATTCGATTGTGATAATGCCAACCATTCCCTTACCCAGGACTCTATGCCGAGTAATCCAACCAACTACTATCGAAAGGTTCTTGTTGAGTGACAAGAGACTTACTTACCGGCCAAGTAGTTTTCTCTCGACCTGTTACCATTTCTCCCGTCACCCTCTTCTCATCTCAGCTTCTTTATTGCTGCAACATCTAGGTCCTCCTTACCTACTGTGTTCAGAAAATATTCATACAAGACCAATGTTACATCGCTACCTATCCACCTCATCCCACATTGTACTACTTTTCCATTTTTGTCTTTTGTCCCTTTTACCCTTTTTCATATATATTAAGAATCCCTTTTTTGTATATACTTTTTTGTAATTTCTTTATTTATAATGTTCCCCTATGAACTTACTATAAATAATCCCTTTCTCTTGTAAGCCATAGATATTTGACATTTAAACATTGAATACTCTGTTCTTGTGAGACAACCTTCTCTAAATCCATTTTTTATATACTCTTATCTAATCTTGCCTAGTTCAGGATTAGTTACGGGTAGACCTTGACATCAACTTTTACGTCATATCAAGTGAGGTGTTAAGTAGTGTTGTGTTTGTTGATGAGTCACATCCTTCGAGCAGCTTCACATCAGCTATTTTTGTTCATTTGTAGACCATTTCCCTTTAATTTTCTTCAATATTTCAAAAGACCCATTTTAATTAGATTTGCCACAGTAAGTCTTAGTGATAACTAAACTCCTGGGTACACCATATAATTTCCTAATATCATAGATTAAGGTTAAGACCGAGAGCTGTATAGTGTTAGTCAATCTGCTATTTGAGATAATTATGTATGTGTTGAAAGCATATGAGTGAAGTGTCTTTACTGAAGCTTTATGTTGAGAATGTTGAACCCTACTATACTAGGAGAGATTAATGATACCAAGAATGATGCTCATGGTTGTAGTCGAGTTACCCAACAAACACCATGTACTATTGATGAGCATATCCAAGATCTTACTGCTATTGTGGCTAACTTAGTTGTCTCAGTAAACAGGGTCTTAGAGACTAGACCAAACGAAAGAGTTGCTGAATAGGGCCAAGAAATAAGAAATAGGCCAAGGGAATAGATGAATGAGTGAGCTCTGGAAGCCTTTCCAATAAACCAAGCACTACTATGATATACCAACAAAGTCACGAGAAGGAGGTTGGAGTTGGATGAAGTGGAAGAGTACGAAGAAGAATAATACCAATATGTTGGGATTGATTAGCGTGAGTTTAGAGAGCCAAGGGGCATCAAACATCTTAAAGTACAGATTCTAAGCTTCAATGGGTCTAGTAATGTTGATAACTACCTGGATTAGGAAGAGAAGATCGAAAAGATATTCAACTTCTACAATTATGAAGATGCTATTCGTATTCAAGTAACCACGTTAGAATTTCCTAGCTATGTGGCAATGTGGTGGAAGAAACTATAGAATGTTCGCCTGAAGGCCTGACGTGAAGTCTGAACATGGAACGAGATGAAGAGAGTTCTTAGAAGTAGGTTTATTCTTGAACGCTACTTTCCGACAACTTCAAAACTTGAAGCAAGGTAATAGATCCATAGACGATTATGTCCAAAAGTTTCAATTGCTCATGATACGATGCGATATCGACGAACTTAAGACTTGAACTATAGCACGGTTCATCTCTAAACTACAAGCTGATATTGGTAACATCATGGAACTGCAGAACCACATAACTCTGGATGAAACTACCCATATGGCTTAGAGAGTTGAAAAGCAACGATGGAACTAGGTTAGTTAAATGTCAAGTAGCCCAACACCGGTGCCAAATAGGAGTAGCCTGCTAAGCAGACTAGTAAAAGATAAAGCATAAAACAATTCCAAAGTGAAATGTTGAGGTCAGATACTAAGTTGACTAAAAGAAGGCCGAGGTAAGAGCAAGATCGAGGAGCTCGAGATCCAAAGAGACCGGGGTTAGAGTTAAGGAACGAAAACACGAGAAATCAAATGTTTTAAGTACTTTAGCTACAGACACGTAGCTAGTTAATGTCCGAACTGTCGAGTCATGACCACAAAGGGAGACAAGCTCCAATTTGAAGTAGAAAGTACAAGTGAAGGAAAGGAAGACGTGGCAACTGATCAAATGCTAAAATAATTTTAGAGAGACCCTAATGTAAAGATACTTCCTAAGGGTGAAGCCGAGTACTACTTTGTTGTTCGACAATCCCTCAATACTTTTATAGCTAACAAGAATGAGCAAAGGGAGAACCTTTTCCATACAAATTGGTAGGTAAATGGTAAGTTATGCATCTTGATCATTGATGGAGGGAATTGTACCAACGTCATCATGCAAGGGGTAGTTAAGGCCATGAAATTGCTAACCCTTCCATACCCCAAGCCATATAAGATTCACTAGCTGAATGAGAAAAGAGGACTACAAGTTGTCGAACAAGTTAAAGTGCTTATTACTGTTAGTGATAGGTACAGAGATGAAGTGTTGTGTAATGTCCTTCCTATGTGTGCTTCTCACATATTACTCGTCCGACCGTAGCTATTTAATTTGAAAGTATATCATGATAGGTATAGAAACACCTACATGTTCTAGAAGGATGGGAAGAAAATTATATTGACAACTATGAGTCTTAAGGAAGTGTAAGAAGCCCAAGAAAAGGTTGATAGATCTCTATAGCAGAAGTCCCTGGTGATTTTCTGAGCTCAATTTGTACAAGAAGTTAAGGCCAAGGATTATGTGTTCCCTTTAATGAAGAGATTTTTAAAGGTAAGAGAAGCTGAGAACTTACCTACCGAATTTACAATAGTTACTTTAGGACTTTGCTGATTTATTCCCTACTAAAATGCTGAAAGGTTTACCTCTCTGAGAGGTATTGAGCATTGCATTGACTTATAACTAGAGGCTGCCTACTAAACTGACCTACTTACAGGCTCAATCTAAAGCAGGTAGCCAAACTAAAGAAACAGGTAGATGAGTTGATGGATCATAAATATGTTCGTAAGAGCATGAATCCTTCTGTCGTACTTACTGTACTTGTGTCGAAAAAGAATGGACCATGGTGAATGTACAATGACAACAGAGTTATCAATAAGATCATTATTAAATTCTAATACCCAATCCTACAACTTGATGATATGCTTAACGAGTTATACGAGGTCTACATCTTTTTTAAGATTGACCTAGAGAGTGGCTACCACCAAATATGGATGAGACTTAGGGATGAATGGAAGACGGCCTTCAAGATAAGGGATAGTCTATTCAAATGGTTAATGATGCTGTTTGGACTAAATAATGTGTTGAGTACACTTATGCAGTTGATGAATCATGCACTAAGATAGTTAATCGGCAAATACATTATGGTTTATTTTGATGATATTCCGGTCTACAGTGCCAACCTCCTCGTTTATGTCAAACATTTGAGATTGGTGTTTAACCTAGTCGACGTCAAGAAATTATTCGATAACCTGAAGAAATGCGTATTCTGTCAAAGCAAGGTTATAGTCCTTGGATATATCATTTCAGGGAAGGGAGTTCGAGTTGATGAAGAAAAAGTCAGAGCTATTAATGAGTAACCTACGTCGACTAGTGTTGTTAAGGTCAGGGGCTTCGATGGACTAGCCTCGTTCAATTGGAGATTTATTCAGAACTTTAGTTCCAAAATTGCACCACTGATTGAATTGACCAAAAAGAACGTTGAGTTTAGATGGACAGAAAAGGCTTAAAGGAGCTTTGAAGACGTGAAGACTAAACTAACGTTTGCTCTAGTACTCACCTTACTAGATTTTGAGAAGGTTTTTGAGGTTGAAAGTGATGTGTCTAGTATTAGCATTGGTGCTGTCCTTATGCAAGAGTACCTACCCATTGCCTACTTCAGCGAAAAACTCCAAGGTGTTGCCCTGAATTACTTAGCCTATGACAAGGAGCTCTATGCCCTTGTTCAAACACTCCAGAACCAACAGCATGATCTATTTCCAAGAGAATCCATCATCTATTCAGATCATGAATCTCTTAAGCATCTTCATAGGCAACAAAAGCTTTCTCGGCATCACACCAAGTAGGTCGAGTTCTTGGAGACCTTTTGTTATGTCATCAAATATAAGAAGGGAAGCACCAACATAGTAGCTGATGCACTTTCTTGTCGTCATACCCTCATCACAACATTACAAGTTAAGGTACTCAAATTCGGCACTTTACCTGATCAATAGGAGCATGACCCACATTTTGGACCTTTAGTAGCTAGGTGTAGTGTTAGGGGAACTACGAAAGGGTTCTACTTAAGTGAGGGGTTCTTGATGAAGGGCAAACAGATTTACATGCTAAGTAGTTCTGTAAGGAAGCTACTGGTTCGAGAAGTTCATGCCAAGAGTCTGGCCGGCTATTTTGAAGAAAAGAAGACAATTGAGATATTGAAGAAGCACTTTTACTGGCTTAGGATGATAAAGGATGTACACCAAATACTTAAGAGATGCAATATATGTAAGTATGCAAAGGGGAAGAGAGAGCCTTACGGAGAATATACACCCTTACCAGTTCCCAAGCGACTGTAGATAGATCTAAGCATGGATTTCATGCTTGGCCTTCTCCACACGTTGAGAAGACATGATTCAATCATGATGGTGGTTGATCGGTTCAGTAAGATAGGCCACTTCATTCCCTACCACAGAACTAATGATGTTTTATTCATTGCTAGCCTCTTTTTGTAGGAAATTATATGACTACATGGAGTATCGAAGAGTATTATGTCCGACCGTGATTCAAAATTCATGGGCTTCTTTTAAAAGACCCTTTAGAGTAAGCTCGATACTAAGCTCCTGTTTAGTATCTCTTATCAGCTCTAGACAAATAGCTAAACTAAAGTAGTTAACAAAATCGTCGGTAACCTCCTATACGCCACTATTAGAACTCTCGTGAGTGGAATTTATGCCTACCCGTCATTGAATTTGCCTATAATTGCTCAACTGGAACATCACCATTTGAGGTTATTTATGGACTTAACCCGAACTTACCTTTGGATCCGACTACACAAAGGGAAAGTTAATATGGCCTATAGTGTGCCGATGAATTCCAAAGGTTACATCAGAAGATTGGCCGAATAACTTGCCAAAACTATAGCCCGACAAAAGGAAGTAGGAAACCACGAAAGGAGACGAGTTGTTTATATCTCTAGGGACTTTGTCTAAGTCTATCTTAGCAAGGAATGCTTCCCTAGTAAGAGAACAAACAAACTCCTGAGGTGCATTAATGATAACGCCTATGAGATTGAGCTACCCGAAGGTTTCGGCATATTTACCACATTCAATGTTACGGATTTGACTCCTATGTGCCCAATGATGACGAAGACCAAGATTTAAAGGCAAATCTTTAGCAACCCCAGGGAACTAATGAACTGTTAACCATTGGTCTCATTACTCATACATAGCTCTAAGACCTCCAATCCCTTTTTTGAAGAATCCTCTCTTAGCAACCTACTGATAACGAGAAACTTTACACTAAAGGAAGTTGGCTAAACTCCCTAAGCTCCCCACATTATCACACATTGATCCATACACTCGGTTATGATGATGCTAACCATTCCTTACCTAGGACCCTATACCGAGTAATCCAACCAACTGCTACCGAAAGGTTCTTACTGAGTGACGAGAAACTTACTTATTAGTCAAGTAGTTTTCTCTTGTCACCCTCTTCTCGTCTTAGCTTCTTTATTGCTGTAATATCTTGGTCCCCCTCGTTTGCTGTGTTTAGAGAATCTTCGCATGGGACTAATGTTGCATTACCACCTATCCACCTCATTTGACATTATATTACTTTTCCATTTTCATCTTTTGTCTTTTTTGCCTTTTTTCATATGTACTAGGAATCCCCTTTTATATATACTTTTTTATAATTTCTTTATTTATAATGTTGCCCTAAGGACTTATTATAAACAATCTCTTTCTCTTATAAGTCGTAGATAACTTGACATTTAAACATTAAATATTATGTTCTTATAAGACAACTCTCTCTAAGTATATCTTTCATACACTCCTGTCTAATCTTGCCAAGTAGCTCTGGATTAGTGGTGAGTAGACCTTGACATTAACTTGTACGTCATATCAAGTGAGGTGTTAAGTCGTGTTATGTTCATTGGTGATTCACATCCTCAAAGCAGCTTTATGTCAGCTACTCTTGTTCACCTATAGACTATCTCCCTCTAATTTCTTCGACATTTTAAAGGACTCATTTAGTTCAAATTTACCACAATAAATCCTAGTGATAATTAAGCTCTTAAGGACACCACAAAGCCATGAGAAAAATATAGTCAAATTAATAAAGCATGGTTATAAAAATTAGTCGAATACCCCAAGAATGTTATAGGAAAAAACAAATATGTTCACCATGGCCAAGTGAGATGATAGCTTTCTTCATACTTTTATTAAGAACATAATCCAATCTCTTTACTAGTTGAAAAATCATCATTATTTAAGTTAAAAGGATATTCTCAAATGCTTTTTATTTTGAATCCCGTTTGATATATGATGGTTTGATTCTTGATGCAGTTCCAAAGAATGTAATCGAATACCTAGCTTTTTCCTAGTTACTACTTTGAAAATAAATTACTTATCTCTTCGAGAAGAATTCAATTTACTATGAGTTCCTTATCTCTTTTTACTTTTCTTGTATGTAAAAATGTAACTAAATTTTAACTATTCATTTATATCTCCTAATCTATCGATTATATACGGCTAAACTCTTTACACTTTGAAAGTATATCTTTATCTTAATATGATTTTTAAGAATATAAATATAAATTCCAATATGTTAGTACATTCCTATAAGATAGGTGTTTTACCAATTGTTTGGGGATTAAATTTGTATATTTTCAAATGTTATGAGAGGTAAAATAAAATGTTAAAAGTTTAAAGGGTTTATTCATACATGCTTATAAGTTAAAGTGCTTATAGCTTAAAGTATTCTTGTAGCCATCTAAAATAAATAAAAATTAAGGGAAAAAAAAAAGGAAAAGATGCCACATAACAACTTGCCATCAGGATGCTTCTTTCCCATTTTGTTTGCCAAATGGGATATGATTGTGAAATTTCAATAGAAGAACATACAAACAAATAATTACTTTACAAGAATTTTTTATTTTATCTATATACAATATATATACTATTTCTTAACTGGTTACACCTAACAAGTGTTTTGCAATTTTTTGCAAGAAAACTTTTGCTCGATTATAGCCCCATGGTGATATCTCCATTACGTTCTGGAGTCTATGCTAATGCAAGTATCTCTCCGTATATCTCATTTGAATACTCCCATGAATAAATACACATAAACAAACATAGACATGCACATATATCATAACAATGCTAAATGTTCATGTCTTTGGCATGGTTCCAAACTTACTACTGGTAATTCTTCTACATCCATAGATAATGTAGTGACTTACTAACTATTATCCTAGAGAACATGAGATGAAATTCCTATATAAAATTATCGCTTTGGCAAGTTACTATTTTTGCAAAGATGATTGGAGAACATATATCAACATTTACATTGCCATTCTATCATTATAGTAGTTACAAAATGTTATACCATTGAGCTACCTATAAAGCATTGGTTTTTTGCTACCAAAAAACATACAAAAAAGAAGTGGCTCTATCTACTTCCAAAATATACAAGTGAACGAAATACGCCATTGAACCACCTATAAAGCATTGGTACTTTGCCACAAAAAAATATACAAAAAAGATGACATAGATAGTGGTCATCGAATTACAATATTGTCCATCAATATAATTCTTAATACTTACCTAGCATCATTAAACATCATTTCAATAATAACTCTAACCTTCTTAAGCAAGGAACCCCAAAAAATGTCCAAGTGCTTTGACGATTTTTGCATAGATAACAATATGCGATCAATTGAAAAGTTGGATCCACACTAATAGCTTCCAATTTTTTGAAAAAAAAAAATCCTCTTCACAATAATATGATGGTCGACTTCTTTCCAGAATATGCAAAGATTTTTCACCAATCACATTCCCCATTTCCAAAACATCAATAACCCTCTTTGTAACTGTATTCCCCTTTTCTAAAACACTTGCAACATTATCCATGCACAAATTGAATTTCTCATATTGATTCTCAATGATCTCTGCTATAATACTAACCTTTCATTTTGTCCCTTTAAATGGCAATCAACCCGGTGAGTTAACAAAAAGTGTGTACATAAGACTAACTGCAGGAGTCATCCCCCCACCGTTATGCATGTCATTACTCCAGTTTACATCACTATTAGAAAACATTGCATCTATAAAAGTATAATTTAGGTCAAATTAAGACTCTATGCCTTCTCTTTACCAATGTTGCAGTTTGTCTCTTGTACTTTTTGGATATTCACCAAGTGTTGTCTTCTTTGTAGAGCTTAAATAATTTGTCATGATTATGTATTGGCTTATTCCTCCATTTCTTAGCTTATAGCTTCTTTAACAAAGTAAGAAAACATTTACTAGGCAACTACTATCAATGTAAGAAAAGGAAAAGAATCCACATAAATTTATCTTTTTATCAATATCTTACCTTGATCAATTGATCCCATACTTCATCAGTTGCCTCAAACTTCTTAGTATTTACATTCCATGCAAAGCCGCTTGATCCATGAAATAAGTCCTTGTAGCTACCAAAATATTTTTTCAAAGTCTTAATTCTATTTTTTATATTATGCTTTTGCATGTTGGAACCAAAAGTATACCTCAATGATGTTAATACATTATTTTAAGTTTATGTACTAAACACTCCAACATGACGATCCCCCTTATGCTCCTCATCCAACTACACATCTAGCAACAGTGTATCCATTTCTGGTGTCTAAACCAAATGATCTTTGCTCATTCTTTCTCCATTATTTGATTGCATTTTTTCCTACATAAAGAGTTACTTATTTGTAATATAATTAAATAAATCAAATAAAATGTCATAGGCAATGGTAACAGGTCACATTTCATCAATTTCTATTAACATTAGAATAACCAATGCAATGATACATAATTGGGAGCTCAAATAGCATAGGAATTACAGGTAAAAAGGGCCAACTTTATGAGAAGAACCTAATCCTATTATTCTTCTAGGTCCTTACTTTTTTTTTTATCTTTCTATTTTGACTTCTTTCTTTGGTTTTATTTCAATAAAATACAACCAACACAATAATAAAATAATAAACTCATCTAAGAAAAAGACCAGTAACCTTTGAAGACCTTACCAATTAAAATGCTCATATAATTGGAAATATAAGAAGAGGAGAAGAAGATGCACAATAAATACCAATAATGACTCGAAATTTACTCTCACTAGATGATAAGTAGCAAACATATAATTGATAAGTAACAAAAGATCATATTGTGTTTGAATATGCAGATGTAAGGTCCAATTGGAGTAGTTATGTATGTACTGCATGAATGACATGTTACTCGTGGTTTCAAAGAAGTGAAGTGAGATTGTCACTTGAAGGGATAATTAGGTGAGAACGAGGTAAGAAGGAAGAACAAGTAATGTCAATGTCTTAAATGCACAAGTGATAAATAAGGCAACTTTAGAGGACCTTAAGCATTCACCTTGTAACTTAAGCAAATGATATCAGTTTTTTGCTTAAATCGCTTGTTTGATCTTAGAGAGCAGACATTTTCCAGAGTTATTAATGAGGAGGATAGGCTGGGTATTCATAGGCTCTTAAACAAAATAGCATTCATTAGATCATTTAGGTAATCAATGGATGAGATGAAGCTTGCCCAATTCATAATTATCTTGAATAAATAAACTGATGGGCCCCATGCCAGTAGCCTTCCTCATGAATGCACGAGTCTATTTGGGAAAGGTTAGAGACAGACAAACTGATCCAGCAATACCTATTTTGAGCTTACTAAGTCAATTCTTCCTGAATCATCCTAATTATAGACAAGACTCTGCTGACCCTATCACTTAGCCTAAAGAGTTAAGCTAGATAAATAATGAGTTTGGCCCCATACTAATATAATAAATTCTCAGGCCTCTACATTTTACTCCCTAACCAAAGTCCTTTAGACAAAGTCGAAGAGGTATAGGCATTAAGTGAGTCTTTCAGAATCTCATCCTGAAAAATTACATCTTCAATGGTTTGAAAATTTCTAGGATGAGCCATTAGTTTATCCAATGATCTCACGTGACTTGTGGTTCAATCTTTAGTGCGCTCTTCATCATAAAATCTATTTAGAATAAGAATATGATGCTTTAAAGCATCCCTAGAACTTCCTCCTCCATATATCGGGATTAAAAAAATGACTTCAAATTCAAATCATTTTTTTTTATCTTCACTCACCATATTTTCACCTCACATCTCTTTATTAAAAATATCACCAAATCTTTTAAACTCCCAATTCAAACACTTAAATCCTTATCTCCTCTTACATCCAATCAACTAATATATATGGATGTGTAAGTTCATCGATTAATTCCCGTTCCAAACTTACTCCTTCAGTCAATGGCTTCACTTATTGTACTTAGCATGCACAACAGATGTGGTCTGCATTTCTTAATCCTTTTCCTTTTTTTCTACTTTAATATTCAATTCCATGATTCAAATCCTAATCATTGCCAATTAGGTTCAATTCATTGACTCTCAGTGCAACAATAGGATAATAATCTTTAATCTTTCATAGTTGGAAATTCTCAACAATTACAATCTAGTCTTTTACATCGTAGTAGGTTCGTCCACTTCTAGTCGATTCTCTACCTTACATATATGCCCTTTTCTCTTTCCACTTATTCTTTTGCTACTATGGATTTAACTCATGTCGATTATATCTTTATATTAGTTATAATGTAGAAGCACCATCACAAGCAAGTTATTAACAAAGATACGATCTTAGCAATTATCTATAGATAAAAAAAATAAAAAAAACACTCAACAAGGAGTCACTATCATGGACCTAGTAAAGTATTTATAGTTTGCAAAGATATCATAAAAAGAGATTCAGTATCAACACTACTATTAGCATAGTAAGCTTTCTCTTATTATCTTGATTACGACTTTAATTTTCCTCTTTTTCCAAATCATGAATGTCTTGTCTTGATAACTTCTTCCCTTATTCTTACAAGTGTAGTATCATAATTAATAATGCCTTCGACCAATCTCAATATCTACTTCAAGAGTCAAAGTTGGCTAAGCACTTCCTTAGCAAGGAATTGACCTCCAACAAGCAAGCTTCAAGCATAGCATTCGTTGAAGCCTTAAATGTAGTGAACTTTACATGGAGAAGCCTTAAGTGAGAAAGCTTCAAGTTTAGTAAGCCCTAGTAAGTCTCAAGCGTAGTAAACATCTCGTACAGTAAGTTATAAAAGTAGAAGACCTCAGTAAACCTCAAACAAAGCAGGGATCACATGCGGCGATCTTCTCTCATAATGAGACTTGAGGGGACTCTAAGATCACCATTAAAGAAGACTTGGTAGGCCTCAAGCTTTGCAGGTCTTAAGTAAGAAAGCTTGGAGTGCAATGAGCCTTAAGAGCTTGTAAACGGTAAGTCTCAGTAAACCTTGGATGCATTAAGTCTTAAATGCACCAAATCCTAAAAAGTAGCACAATATGACTCATATACAATAAGCCCCAACTGGCCTTGCATGTAATGAGCCTTTCTCACAGTAAGCTTTGGTAAGATTATATGATCACCATTAGAAGATATACGTTTGCCTTCCTCCTATACCCAATTGCCTTCTTGAGGAGGGCACATCTTAGATGAGGTCTTGAATGGCTTGTCTTATACAAAACTACAGTATGCAATGAGATGGAAGTGTAGTAGATTAGGATCCATCATTATGTTACTAATTTGATTTGGTAATGATTCCCATGCGTATGTAAGATGCTAAGGTATTGTCTAGGCTTAATATGTAGGAGCAATGATACTAAGGTGTTGTTAACTCTTATGGTACGGGAGTTAAGATACCAAGGAATTGCCTGGTTATAAAGCACAAGGGCCAAGGCATTACATGGGTACTAGAGTGTCGCCTGCACTTGAAGAGTAGAACTAAGATGCTAGAGCTTTGTCTAGGCTTAAGAAGTGAGAGTTAAGATGCTAAGGCATCATCTAGGCTTAAGATGTGAGAGTCGAGATGCCAAGGCATCGTTTGAACTTGAGGCGTGGAAGCTAAGCTGCCAAACATTACCAAGTCTTTAGGTGTAAGAGCCAAGATATCAAAGCATCACCTAAGTTTGAGCCATGGAAATCAAGATGCCAAGGCATTACCTGGGCTTTAAGCATAGAAATCGAGATGCTAGGGTATCGCTTAGGCTTAAGGCGTAGAAGTTGAGATGCTAGGGCATCTCCAAGGCTTTAAGCATGGAAGCTGAGACACCAGGGCGTTGCCTAGGCTTTAAGCGTGGGAGCTAAGATGTTAAGGTATTGCTAAGGGATTGCTTAAGCTTGAAGCATGGAAGTCAAGATGCTAAGCCGATGCCTAGGCTTTAAGCATAGAAATTGAGTTACCAAGGCATTTCTTGAGCTTTAACCATAGAAGCCGAGATGCTAAGGCATCAACTAGGCTTTATGCATGGAAGCTAAGATGCCAAGCATCGCTTGGGCTAGAGGCATCGAAGGCAAGATGCTAGAGCATTACTTAGGCTTAAAGCCTAAAATGCAAGACGCTAGGGCATCACCTAAGCTTAAGGCATAGAAGCAAAGATGCTAAAGTGTTGCTTAGGTTTTAGCTATGGAAGTCAAGATGTCAAGGCATTGCCTAGGTGTCACTTAGGTTTAAAACATGGAAGCCAAGATGCTAGGGCATTACCTTGGCTTTAAGCATGACAGCCAAGATGCCAAGGCATTACTTAGGCTTTAACCATAGAAGCCGAGATGCTAAGGCATTTCCTGAGCTTTAGGCGTAAAAGCTAAGATGCTAAGGTGTTACCTAAGATTTAGGCATGAAAGTCGAGATGCTAGGTGTTACTTGAGCTTTAGGCATGGAAGTTAAGATGTTAAGGCATTTCTTAGGCTTGAAGCGTAAGAGCCGAGATCCTAAGGTATTGCTTGGGCTTGAGGCATATAAGTCTAGATCCTAGGTCATTGCCTAGGCTTTTATAGTAAAAGCTAAGATGTTAGGCATTGCCTAGGTTATAGGTATGGAAGTCAAGATGCCAAGGCATCGCTTAGGCTTCAAGAAAGTAAGATATAAAATATAGATATGAATAAGATAATAAAAGCTTTGTTATTGAGTAGAAAAATTCGTTCTTTATTTACAAAAGTAATGTCATAGCTTAAACCCTTTTTTTTTCATGCCTAACAAATCACTAATCACTTTCAAAACACTTATGTGTTACCACATAGGTATCATAACTTGGAAACGATTTGTTGCTAATGTCGTCATCTTCTATGATAAGCTCCCCATTTTGAATTCTTTCATGGAGTATCTTTCTTAAGTTTTGACAATCCCTAGTAGGATGATTTATTGTTATATGAAACCAATAATATTTAAGATTTGCTCTTTCATTCTTCGTAGGTTGGCGCTCAACTCTTGGCAACTTAATAGCTTCATCCTATAGCCAACAGTCAAAGATGGCATGTACCTTACTCATTTGGCATAGAAAAAAAGGAGCTTCTACATCTTTCTTAGATCTTCTACTGGCATTAAAATCCCCACTCCTAGTTAAGGGCATGAATGTTACTTGTTTGTTGAGCTTGCTAGTTTCCACTCATTGCCTTGTAAGAGTGTTGTTATTCCTTCATGCATTTTAAACAAGTGCAAAGAAAAAGCATATGGAGAGGTTCTCTAAGTGTACAGCATACTCAGAGAACATCCCTTGGATGCAAATCTTCACCTACTCTCTTTCATCACAAATATCTTAAATGTTTAGGATACACTCTTTGAAGCGCATTATATAATCCATCAAATCTTCCTTTGGGTTTTATTGTGTTCTTTCCATGTCTGTAATTGTTACCCGATCCTGAGTAGAGAAAAATTTCTCTAAGAAGAGTTTACATATAGCCCTCCATGAATCAACTGACCTTAAGGGGAGGTTAACATACCAAGTATATACCTTTTTTATCGATGATTTAAAGAATTCTCTAAGCTTTGGGTCATTATCAAGCCTATAAGGCTCTAGGGTTTTAATAAATTTCAGTAGACATTCTTTCATACTTCCCTTATTGCCATTGAAAGGCATGAATTTAAGACTTATATATCCCTTAGGATATGGCTTCACTGTGATGCATTAATGATATGGGAGTTTCAGCTCTAATATTCCCATTAATGACCTAGCTTATATTTCCTTTGTATAAATGTCCAAGTTTTCCATTGTTATAAAGGAAGACCTTGAGGCAAAGGTTGTGGATATAAGTGGAGAAGTAGTAGCAACATTGGGATGAGAAGTAGATCTACCCAAGATTAGGATAGTAGGATTAGATGGAAGTGTAAGCATGCGTAAAGATGAAGAACTGCCTGACTACACTCTTACCTTCCCTATTATAAGAGTCGGTTGTTGTGTAAGTTCTAGCAAGGGTGTTTAGTTACCCCCTCCTTGATGTGAATCTTCTTCAACAACTAAAGGGTTAATTGGTTAAGCTAAGGTAATAGCATTTGGCTGTGCAGCAACAGTAAGGTTTAGTAAAGCCACACCCGATTGTATTGTAGTAATGACAACCGGCTTAGTCAAGAGGGTTTAGAACATGGCCATGAACTGGTTTAAAGCCATTGTAGCTCCATACATTGCCCATGTAATGTGTATGGGATCTAGAGGAGCCTTAAGCCTTAAATGATCTTGGCTAATGCTCTTAAGTGGTGGGAGTAGATTCTACTTAGTAAGCTCAACATTAATGTTGAGCTCTTGGGATATGGTATCAAACGTGCCAATTATTCTCTTTCTAGGAGGTGCTATGTCTTTGCAATCACCCTTCCCAAGTGGAGTGATATGTCTTAAGGGTCGTACATACGGAAAAGCACTACAACGAATGAATTGAAAAGGAGATAGAAAAGAAAACTTGCAAAACTTAGGTAACTACCGAATAGATATGACTTACCACTCGATTTTACTCGGCCAACAAATTGTCAAATATAATTTGCCGAATATGATACACTAGTCCGAACTGAATGGTCACTCACCACTACTTCTTGCTAAAGGGAATAGATAAGAGTTAAGAGATAATGAGAACACTAAGGTTGCTCAAATGAATGACTCTGTCTTGAAAGTTGAATTATTTTTATGTACAAGGAAAGTAGAGGTTTATATACTTGTTCTCTATGGTTGCTTTACAAGTAAGAAAAGACAAAAGAGTATTCTACACTGAGTTACATAAGACATTCTAAAAGGGGTAAAAGAGACAAAGAATGTAAAATACGGAAAAAAGAAAGAATCATTCTAGAACATTGTGTCAAAAGACACGTGTTGCTTGGTAACTGGATATCTGGGATATGATACAATGTAGGTAGAAGCAGGAATGAGTTATAGTCAAGGGCCAACCTAATCTAGATCAGGTTAGGAGCCAATCAACCTAGTAAAAGGTTAGCTATCTTGAAGTTAGACGATAGTGGATTAGGTTAGTTGCTCGGCTTGGTTAGTTTTAGGCAATCTTCTAGATTAAGACTTCATTATTGGGTAGGAGCATATTGGAAGCATGTAAGGATCTAAGAGACAGGTCGGCAGAAGGTCAAATTGGGATAGGAGTCCTCGTCTTAGCTATAGCTTAAAGCTAGTATTTTTCGTACAAGTCCTTAAAGTCTTCTAACTTAACTTCTTGTGATTAGTCTAGGGGGTTGAGTCCTATCATAGAGTCACCAAGCTAACTCTCCCTAACTTTGAAGAAGTGAAGTAAGACTACCATCTAAAGGGATGATAAGTGAGAATAAGGTAGAGAAGAGGAACATGCAATCTCAGTGTCTCAAATGCACAAGTGATAAATAAGGCAGTCTTAAGTAACCTTAAGCGTTTACCTTATAGCTTGAGTAAATAAGATTAGTTCTTTACCTAAATCACTTGTTTGATCTTAGTGAGCATAAGCTTTGTAGAGAAATATTGTTTTTCTATTCTCTCTCTAAGAGTTCTTAATGAGTAGGATAGGCTGGGTATTTATAAGCTCCTAAGCAAGATAGTATTTGTCGGATCATCTAGGTGATCGATGGATGAGATAAAGCTTCGTCGATTCATAATTATCTTAAATGAATTAGTTAATAGGCTTGATACTAATAGCTTTTCTCATGAATGCATAAGCTTACCTAAAAAAGGTTCAAGACGAATGGATCGGTCCAACAATCCGTATTTTGAGCCACCCTGCCAATTCTCCATAAATGATCCTAATTATAGATTAGACTCTCTAGGCTCTATCACCTAGTCCAAAGAGTCAAGCCAGATAAATAATGGGTTTCGTCCCATACTAATATAATAAATTTGCAACCCTCCACATAATACAACCAACTTTAAAGTATTTAACAAATTACAAAAGATTGAATATAGAAACTTTAATCCTTTGAACTATTTTGATAGTCAAGCCACATTTGCATTGCTATGTTATCTCTCATCATCATCCCTGCCTTGTCATCTATATTTAAGCTTTGCCAACATGAACTTTACGGTTTTCTATAGGGAGTTGTTGGATTTCTTGATTGACTTCAACAATTAACGTTTCATTGGGGTCAAAATCTATCAAATAGTTATGAATTATGCAACATGCCAACAGAATTTTCATTGCCATTGTAGACTAATAACATGGTTTAGTGCCACTAGCAAAGATGGGAAATCTTGTTTTTAGTACACCAAAAGCGCACTTAATGACATTACAAAGTGAGGTATGATGATGTTTAAAAATTTCTTTTTCATTTTTCAATCCCCGTGAAATATACTTTTTTATGCGGTAACATACATTTCTATATGGTATTAATAAAGACCGCTTCAAAGGAAGTCTCACATCCACAAATTAAAACTTTCCTAAAGAGTGAATTGATTAGTTTATGATTATAACATACATAGTAGTTAAAAATTTAGATAAAGAAAACAAGACTTACCTTGAGGGATGATTAATATATCGTCCTTAGTTAATGCACTTCTAAGAACCCTTGAGTTAAAGGCAGTTCTCTCCCATCCAGGTAAGATATATAGAAATTTCATATATAAACAAATGTGTTGCCAAGACATTTTGGGTTGGCTACTCCTTTCTCCCTTGAAATCTAGGTACATATGCTCTAGGAACCTTTACTTGTGCGTAATACCATCTAATGCGTCGATACAATCCTATATATATTTACAAAACTTTTCATATCTACTAAAAATTATATTTAGTATGTAATTAATCACATAAGGGAAAAGAAGCAAAAAAGGAGCCAACCTTAAAATATGGGTAAAATCTTGTGTTGATAAATTTCTCTTGTCATACTTCATCTTTGTTAGATTGTTTCAACAATCCTAACTCAAGAGATATGATATCTCTTAAAACATTATTGAAATGGCAACTTATTGTTTCCTTTGAACAACCATAAAAGGATGCTACAACACGAGTTGTAAAATTTTATCCTAAATTTTCTAAGACCTTAGTTACTTGTTATTCGATTGTAGCACCTCTATAATTTTTAAGATAACCAATAATACACAATTTCTCACATAACATGGCAAATGAATGTAGACCCTTCTAAAGAATTTCACAACAACCATTTTCATTGCTTGAAAGTTGATTCAGTAAATTCTTTCTTTGAGTCTCTCTCTTGATGTTTGAGGTACATAAAGGCTTATCTACCTCTAGCATGTAGATAGTTGAAAGATGTAATACAAGCATAACAGAGCTAATCACTATACCATACATTATTGAGAATAATGCAACCTTAAGCGCCATCTTCCACTTCTTAAATTGTTATCTTCTTGTGTCTCTTTATAATCATTAACAATACCCCTCTCATTATTCCCTTTGTTATTCATGCTTTGTACAATGAAGATATGAGTTAAAATTTTACTGGTTCTAAAGTACAAAAGATATCGTCTTAACATTATACCAAAATATGACACTAGTATATTACTTATGAATTAAAATATAGTTTATTAAAACTACGATTGTCAAGACACAAAAATTATTCCACATGCAATTATGCCAAAAGTTTGTTTAATTCATTTTGAAGAAGCAAAGTGATGTATTGAAGAGGGAAAATAAAGTATTTTCCCTTCACTATTAAGCAATGATATGGAAAAAGGATTACACATTTGTTACACGGTATTAATCATAAGCTAACAACTTACTTCACACATGGCTAATGAAAAATTAGACATTATTAGATAAGAACTTTCTATTTCATTGATAGAACATAGTAGTTTACCATTTATTAATGGCTCCATGGTGAAAATGTGCTATAAAGATTGTTAATGGGAATAAAAACGTTGGTTGCATCTACTCCCTATTAATTTAAACCTTCCCGTAGTCTCTTGAACATAAAAATTGTTTTTATTAGAGAATTTCTAAGAGAGATCTAACGAGTCATATGTTTATCAAACTCAATCTATATTAGATAAGGCCTACTAAGACCCTATAGAATGCGGTAGTAGTGAAAAAATTATTAACAATAGATATAACATTAAAAAAAAAACAGTGCCAATAACTTCTATTTTCTAGTATTAATCACAATATAGAAACATGTAAAAAAAGCTTGTAACTTGTAACATACACAATCAATACTTAGAGCCGTATTATATAAATTAGGCTTAGTAAACCAGCTCCAAAGAAAAATGTAATAGGTGTAGTGTTTAAAAAAAAAAAAAAAGGAAGAAACATCATCTTTCCATGAAATTGTTTAATCTTCTATTTTTTTTTCTCCCTTATGCTCAGCGTTAACCATAACTAATTCAATAGGAATAGAACAAACACCATTATAGCATAAATATTCATGTAGCCTATAAAATTTTTATGTCAAGATTGTACCTTTAATTCATTAATGGTTTGATTTCACTTCACATTTCTATAAAAAAAAATAATTTGCATCAATTAAAAACAAAATTGTAAATATATGAAACAAAATCAAGAAGAAGTAGAGAAGAAAGAAGTGAAATAAATTTTCCTTACTTGAATAGTCACCCATAAAAGTGGAGCAAATAAGGATTCATGAAGGTTTTTTTATGATAGGGCAAGGATGGTAGGGAAGTAATGAGAAGAGAAAGAGTAACAAAGGCAATACAAGGAGGGGGTATGCTATTTTTCTTTTTCCAATACACAAAAAATGGCCGTGAAAACACTATAATTGAAGGGCAAGTAAAGATTTTCCATCCTTTCCCTCCTTATTTCCCTCTATACATAGAGTGACTAAAATATGTTGAGCCTAGGGGAATGCATTCTATTTGCATTCCTTTCCTCCGACAATCCATCCATAAAACAAAAAATGGAATTATTTCCCTCTAGTTTTCTCCCCTCCACCTTCCTTTCTCCCGTTCCAAACACGGTGTAAGTACACCTTTGTCTCTATCTTGGGCTTGTTCTCCTTACCGTCACCGCCACTGTGAAAATGACACAATCTTTCTGATGGAAAAAGACTCTGTAGAGAGGACGAGAATGCTGTTGCCTATGCCTTGCATTTGCATGTGAATCTGAGTGCAACAGTAGCTTAACTTAGACCATCAACGTGCATCGGTCAATGCATTTTTTCCCTGTTAAACTGCTCCTCCCGTCTCTTTCTCATACACATAATGTTTTGTACCAAAACCATGCATATGTACAGCAAAACCTAAACAGCCCAACATCAAAACCTTAAGTTTTATCCTCATAACATTCATTTTTCTGTAAACCCCAACTCATCCTTTGCTCAAAAATTTCCATTACGAATGGACCTCACAACTCGCAAGTACTACCAATCCTCACCCCCATTTCAATCTAATGAGGTAAAATATATTATTCAGTTTGACATGGTATTGTATCAATCCTATAATTCATTTTCGCTTTTATTGACAATGTTGTTTCTCTCTCTCTCTCTCTCTTTTAATTGTATTTTTCTGTTAGGAAAATGCTTTGAATGCAAACACAAACTTCTATGGGAGGACCACATTGAACCCTTTTGTTGAAACTTTCTCTGACCCACTTTGCAAGCTGAACCTGAAAGAGACATCTGAGTTTGTGAAGTCATTTCCAATGGGAAACAACACAGCACCAGCAGGAGGAAGAAGAAGATCAGATGGTGTGAATTCAGTAGCCACAACTCAGAATAGAATAGTAACACAAACACAAACAACTACCATAGCACCTTGTACACCTGGTAGGCCAATTTTCAGTTTCAGTGCTGGGGGTAATTTTGCAAGAAGAAGCTTTCCTTCAAAGTGGGATGATGCTGAGAAATGGCTTATCAGTAGCTCCTGTATTAGTTCACCTGCTCACATGGTCAAATCACCTGAAAACCAAAAGCTGTTTAAGCAATTTCATAATGGCTTTGATTCACAAATAGAAGTGTTTGCTGAGAAGTCCAGATTTAATGAAGAGAAGGTGTCAAATCTGGTTTCTAAATTTCAGGGTTCTTTGTGCTTGGACCATCAAGACTCAGCAGGCACACAAGGTGTTGTCCTTAAAGGTAAATATACCCATCTATCAAAACATTAATTTCATGAAAATTTGGATTTGGGCTCTAATCCTGAAATTTTGAGAGAAGGTATTTATTATTTTTTTTATTTTACTGCTTTTTCAAAATTTAACCACTGTACTGAATATGTTTATTTACTTATTATTTTTTTCCAGGAAGCAAAATTACATTTAAAAAAAAAAAATCTTTTCTCTGCATGGAAGTGCTTTTGCAGCAAAAGTTTTCCTTTTTTTTTTTTGTTCTTAATTGCTATACTCTTCGGTTTTTTTCCTTTGATTAGTTCAATAATTTAACCGGATATTTTTGGACTTTTGTAGTTTTGTTCTTACTTTCAATGGATTGACATGTCCGGGACTTTTCTTGTTGCAGACAAATTCACAGATGATGTGCAGACGGTTCTGCCAAAATTCAGATGTTCGGAGCCATCTAGAGAAGGGTTCTTGTTCAGAAACTCAGCAAGTGAGCCTATGAAAGATGCAAGCACAGAAGTGGTTCATATTCACCAAGTTCAACACAGGGATGTGGGGACCGAAATGACCCCACTTGGAAGTTCCACAAATTCAAGGTGGTGTCATCTAAGAGGTTTAAGCAAATTGAATTTTGAATTTTTGGGACTTCTACTCAATCGATCTAAAAGTTTTTTTAGTCTATAGATATACTTATTGCGGGTTTATGTTCTATGTTTTTTTTAATAGGTGCCACACACCATTCATAATTTCATCGCCACCAAGGCACAACACTCCGGCTAGCAGGTCGGGTCCATTGGCCTTGGAACGTTCACACACCAATGGGAGTGCAAATGGGAACTTTATTGATATTGCCCAGCTTCAGGAGTGTCATTTGGCTAAGTTACAGCTTGGAACGCATTATGACTCGGTTACTTCAAACTGGAGTTCAAGGGAAGAGGAAGAGGAGGAAGTTTCAAAGAGCTTGAGACATTTTGACAATACCCATGTGATGGTTCAGAAAAATGGTTGTGAAGCAAAGACATCTGCATGGGAAGAAGAGGAAAAATTGAAATGCTGTCTGAGGTAAACTCTATTGTCCATGATAGTACGATGTTCACATTTTTACATGGAGAAAACAGTTGGGTGGTCCGGGAGAAAGGAGTTGTTAAAATTGAATGGTCCGGGAACCATTCAACTATTGGTTCGGCATTTGCTTAATATAGAGTATTTGGTTAATTGTTTTCATTAAGCATTCTAATCCCTTTAGTTTTTGAATTGTGGTTGGTAATCAAATTAAGCTACCTTGAGTTCTTTTATAAGGTAGTTTTCACATTTTTAAGGACGGTTATGTATGTAATTTAGAAACATTTATTATGTGAACTACAGATATCATAGAGAGGAAGCAAAAATTCAGGCATGGGTAAATCTCCAAAGCGCAAAAGCTGAAGCTAAATCCAAAAGGCTAGAGGTACTTTCCCATGTCTTCTCAATTCATTGCCGGGTCTGAAAAAAGACTAGTCTACAGCTTCCTTGTCACATTCTTTTTGTTTTTTCTTAGCTATTATGATTGATTATTTAATTAATTTTAGAATAGTTTCGCTAATTGGTAATAGGGACAATTGTTGTCGGTTTAGAAAAGAAACTTTCTAATTTTCTTTGCTTCCTAATATCTATTCCGTTTTTAGAAAAAACAAAATATATATATGTATACAGAAAGACGAAAATTTTTTAACTTAGTTCTTATTAATATGTGCTTCGAATCACTTAGAATTCTTTAATGTGAAAGTGAAGAGAGCAGGGACATAGGGAAAAATAAAAAATAAAAATTCAACTATGTGCAGTTTTAGCATTTACTTGCTTCCAATAATTGATGATGCAAAGTGCCTTCAAACTTGGGAAGACATTATTGCACATATTCCCCATTTCTTTGCTCTCAAGCCTATCATAGGATATAGGACAAAGACAAATGTATTAAATACCGGTCCTATGTATTGACCAAAAGAAAGATGTAAGCACTGTCTAGCCTTTAATATGTCCTGTACTAAGGGTTGTTGCGAAAGCCAACTACTTAGTTTGGCTAACCGTTTCCAGTAATTTGAGATTCACATAAGCATCATGCATGTGAGGAAAAATAGCAAAAAACATTGTCTAAATGACACAGGACTGGCTAAATTCACAAATAAACCCCTGAATTTTGGCTACTGTACAATTAAGATTTTAAACTACTTTTTTTTTTTTTATGCAATAAAAACCCTATATTCTTAAGTTTCTTTAAATAGAACCTTAAAAATTTCAGTATTGTGACCTATTAGAAAAATTTACTAACAATGTCCTTAAGTTATAATTGAGCTTTGATTTCTTACGGGAAAGCTTTGATTAAGCTTTCTCTAAGGTTAATCTAATTTGTGGTCTCCTATATGCTAATATTGAAGTTTAATGCAGATTTTATACGTAAATGTTTTCAACTTAGAATTAAAACTGTTGGGGGTCCATTTGTGGTCTCCTATAAGCTTTGATTAAGCTTTATTATCTAAAGTGAATCTAATTTGTGGTCTCTTATATGGAAGTGTATGGGCTTAATTGCATGATGAATAATGTTTCTGGAATTATGTTATATTGCCAATGTCGCCCAAAACTATCATTTAACTCCTAAACGTAGGTTTGATTCGATTCAGTTCCTGAAAATTTGGATGACGCAGGAATTTTCAAGCATAAAGTTTTTCATCTTAAAGAGATTTATGCATGATTTCAAAGGATCAAGAAAAACTTCACGTCGTAGAAAAACGCATTTTGGAGAATTCATTCTATTAGAAAAACTAAGGGTATTAGGCTATTTTACACCCTAGGTATTATGGTGCCGGGGGCGGGTAAATATGGAAGGGTAGAATAGAAAAGAAAATGGGTGAACCATGAAATTGTCTGTCGGGATGTAAAATGTAGTAACTTTTAGGAGCATTGTCGGGCTTGATTTACCTTGGCGTTTATCTTCTCGAGCCACACGCTAGTAACATTCAGACACTATTCTACTTTTTTTTTTTCTTGACTGGTCCACCTCTGGATGAGTGTCTTCTGAAATAAAATAGAGCTTTTATTGCACGCTTAACTCTCTAGAAGTCATCATGTTCACATTTTTGTACTTCCGTGTTGTTGTTGTTTCATGTAATCCCATGTAACTGATACTTAACCTCAATTCCTGGGGAACCGCTACTTTTCCTTGAGGTTGGGACCTTGGAGTGTTTCTCATTTTTTGAGCACGTTGTTTTTTAATGAATAATGTAACAGAAGACAATATTAAAAACTAAACCACATTTTGATATGCTTGTTTTTTCGTAAAGTATCAATGTTAAAAGGATACGAAAGATTTTCTTTTCGGGTTCATAACAATTGTCCCAAGGCACCCATTACATTAGCCTAATACAATTATTGATGTGACTCTTTAAATTTCCGAGAACAAATATATTATAAATTTAGTAGGTATACTTCCTCTATTGTCACTTGCATATGGGTTATTTTAAATCCTATATATTTGATTATCCTATAGTCTTGTAGGAGCAGTCCCGAGGACTTTGGCATGCATTGTCAGAAATACTTGCCCACCGCAATAAGTCGTTCCCACCCCCATGTTACCTCTCCCACCGTAGGATACGTGACTCTATAAATTAGCTTACAAGAAGTGAGTGAGGGGAATCAAACCCATTTCATATATATGGAAAAATAATGTTCATACCAACTCAGTTGTAAGGACTTGATAATGTTATGTGGATATATTAGAGTGATTTATGTGTTTCATTAGACTATTTAAGATCTGATTGTAGATATTTATATGGTTTGTAAAATCCACTGTCGTAACAAGCTTTATCCATCCATTATTCATGCATGCTCTCTGGAAGCATTTATCAAAATTCATGTTTTGATAGACTGAACCAATGCGCACGCATATCCATGTCATTGACGTTCTCTGTTTCATTTACTTACCCTAGTCCTTGAAATCGGTGAATTTGAGTAGGAACATGTGTTTCGTTCATCAAATGTTAGGTTTGAAAACCCTAAAGATATGTAAATTTCCCCTTCTTTGGTTATATACTAAGAGTTTTACTGTCTTAAAAATTCTAGCTTTGAGATGGGTTCTTTACCAATTTTTATAAGAATATTTGAAAGAATATATTATTAAGTAAAACAAAGTTCATACTTTACCTTTTCAAAACAATTGAAAAAATCCATTTGTTACATCCATTGACAATTTTCCTTCTTGACCAGTATCTATTTAGTTAATGTAAGATTAACATCAATCTTAACACAATTGTTTAAGATAATGGTGGAAGCTTTCTTAGTCTTTTGAAAGGACGTTGGTCCAATCTATCTCGTATTTCTAAAATGTAATATACATTTAATTACATTAATATTGTATAAATACAAAAAAGGTACATATATATAGCATCTCTTAAATGCAATATAGTTATTGTAAATAAAATATTAAATTGTATTTATGAAATGAATATTTTTATTATTTTCAATATCGTATTTCTTAAATACGATTTAAGCTTTATATATATGTAATATTTTTTATTTAATCCATATTTATATAATTTTTTTCTAAAAAGTAGTAAATTATTTTTCACCTGCAAATATCTATAAAATTTTAATATATAAAAACATATATGGTAGTCTTTAAAGATTAGATATTATAATTGATACTTGTGTGTCATTTATTAAGATACATGGCATACTAACATTATTGAATTTTTCTTAAAAAATATGGACTCAAACTAACAATATGAAAGTTGGCTACAATAGAAAGTAGCCAAAGGCAGAAAACCCATTTTGCATATTTCCTTTACAAATTTCATTTCTATTATCTTATGTTGTATACATGGCATAAATAATACCCTTAAAGCTAAGAATGTTGTTTTGCTCTAGCCAGATTTCATACTTAAGACTTTGTTGAAACCTTTTCAGGTGAAAATACAAAAAATGAGATCGAACCTAGAAGAGAAGATAATGAGGAGGATGACAATTGTACAAAGAAAAGCAGAGGAATGGAGAGTGGAAGCTAGGAAACAACATGCTGAGCAGCTTAAGAAAACAAGTGAACAAGCCAACAAGATGATGAAACAAATGAACACTAGTTACACCACTTGTGGTTGCTTTCCTTGTACCAACGCCCTTCATTAACTAAGGAAACTATACAAGGAAATAAAAAAGAAAAAGAGAATGGTGAATGTTGATTTCCAACAGTGTATTTTATTATGTCATTTAGATGAAAAGTGAAATGGAAGAGATTTTAATTAATTTTTCATCTCAAATTTGGGATGGGTCCAAGAATCGACAGAATAGGAGCTATATAGGCCAGCTAAGATGCCAATAATGCATATAGGCAATAGCCCTTTTCAGCCCCTGCATCAATAAATGACAAGTCTGGTCAGTTCGGTTAAAAAGAGCACTGTTCTATGAAAACCTTGATTGTGAATAATTAATATATATGTAATATAAAAAATCCATGATGACATTAAATCAGATTTTTTTTCCATGAAGACTAGACTTAAAAAAAGAAAAGAAAAGAAAAGGAAAGAAAGAAAGTATTCTATACTCTTTATAAATGCGATATGAATTTGTAAGACCTCTGGTGACTCAGGCCATTCGTTAGACATAGGCAATAGGCTAGGTGTTTGTTATATTCATAACCATAAGAGTTAGGACCATACAAGACGGTTGCCATGGGCATACATCAGTGCAAGTTGCTGCGTCTTTTCACATTGAAAAGTTGACGGGATACAACTTCAGAATTTTTGCACAAAACATAGAACTCGTAGGTTTTTTCAATTTATGAAAACTAGCATTTAAAAAATTATAAATATCTCTATAATGGTGATAAAAAAAATCGAAATACTTAATAAAAATAAAGGAATTTAGCATAACTCTTTGTCATAAATAAGTTATAATACAAATAATCAAATATAAATCATTATACTAATGCACAAAGATAAAATATAAATAGTAATATTCATATAAATTACATTACAATATATTTCATTATGATAAAAATATAAAACTAATTGAGACAAACAATTAATCATCAATTGCATTATCATCATCAAAACTACTACTAACTCTTCGATACCTTGATTATCATCATCATTGATATCAGGCAAGTGCACCTATCAATTTTAATATAACGGATATGAGTCCGAGTCGATCCCTAAGAGACTTCGAGTCGATCCCTAAGAGACTTCGAGTCGATCCCTCAGAGACTTCGAGTACTAATATTAACCTTAACTCTATTATCTAACCGGAAAATTGTGATGGATGGAATGAATTAAAAAGACTAAAATTAACAAACTAACCTAATTATGAGACTTGATTAAGTAATTTAGAAAGAGATAAAACTAAGAACATCTTCAAGAAGGTAATAAAGTATTTAGGAATTATTTCCCCTGGTGTTTAACATGTGACCGTTCAATTTCTATTATTCTTGACCGGAGGGATTCACAATTAAAGTTAATACCTTTCTCGAGCCTATTAACCCTAATCCTAAATTATTTACCGGAATCTCTTCACTCAGTAATATAACTTAGAATCGCATTAATGTATAATGAATTCCCACATAAAAGAATGACTTTTCGGAAAAAAACATATATGTTATCTCTAAGTATATATGTAATTCTCTCCAATTATGTCAAGATCTCATTACATATGTGATTTCTCGATCTCATTACATATGTGATTTCTCGATCTCATTACATATATGATTTCTCAATCATCATGCATAATATCATAGATTGATACTCTAGAAATATCAATTAACAATTAAATAACATAATTGAATCAAGAAAAGATAGAAACTTTATTGAAAATTATTAATCAATCTAATAGTCACATGAAATCCTAGGTTCCATAATCCTAAATACATGAATCTTAAGCTATCATAATGAAACTAAAAACAAATTCCAATAAAACCAATAAATAAAACATGAAAAACCCTTTTTGTTGATAATCAATCTCTTCAATCTTGAAGTTGAATGTTGCTTTCGCCTTTTTCCTCTCTTTCTCCTCAAGTCTTTTTTCTTGTGAATGTCTAATCTTCTATGCGAAAGCCTAGTATGTCCTTTTATAATGTTACGCCCCGAAGTCGCAAAGTCGCAACAGTTCCGCCATGTAAACTATTCTATGATAGTAACTGGCCTCACAGTGCCTACCATAGACATGATCTACACAAGGCGTCGACGACTCCTCGTTTTGAAGTAAACAGTCCGATTAACAATTAAACTACAATTATGATAAATAGTACAAATTTCTAATAAACATGTATAATTATATATAAATCCACAGAACTTCCTAGGAAGTTTTACATAAATACAACAGTTCACTAGATTACATAATAACTATCAGCCTTTTATCCTTAACCACAAGGTCACTCTAGTTACACATTAAGGTCACTCTAGTTACACATTATACTAAGTAACTTGACCCTCACACCCCTAGCTTCAAACGGACTAACCTTTGGGTAATTGTAGGGCGGCATAGTACTTGAAGTATTCAGAAATCAAAACCTGCAAAAGGATCTATAAGGGTATGAGCAACTACAGCTCAGTAAGTTGAATTAGAGACTCATGAATGCATACAAGCACAAACAAGGTTATCAAGCAATTATTTTCATGCAATGCAACAATCAAGTGTTATCGCACAACGTAGTCCGGTCCGTTGTGAAATCAGAGAAATTCCACCCGCTCCAATCCGGGTTAAGGAGTTTCCATGTTATGTAGCAGCTCACAATCAAACCCAGGCTTGTGCAATGGAGACCTCGCTCCTCCCGCAACTACCTTCGAACCATTGACTTCACCCTCGTCGTGACCTCCTCTCCTGTCATTTAGTTCGACTAAGGATAAAGAAGGGACCATTTTGCAATCCTGCGCTATCCCTTTCGAAGGGATCGGTATTTGGTTGGAGAATCCTATGATCCCCTAACGAGTTGCAATGCATGACATTTTCGGTTATTAGGGTCGAATAAGATTAAATTCCATTTAGGGTGTTCAAACAATTTCATACCGATTCAATTAGTCACAAAATCACTCACATTACAAATTCAGCATGAATTCAGATACATCAACCACATGCGTAAACTACTTATAATCATAATCATATACAAGCTTAAGTCTCCGAGTACTATAAAACTAGTACTCTATTACAGTAAGCAATAACCCAACTTACTTGGAATCGCTCGATCGCTCAATCCCTTAGTCGCAAGTTGATTTGTCTCTAAGTGTCCTATAATACAGATAGGTCTTTTTAGTACTTATACTCTATGGATTCATATTCCAAGTTATATTTTAACTCATTTTTTCCGTGTATACCTATTACATACTAATGATTCATTGTACTCTATTTCGGGGTTCAAATCCTAAATTAGATTTTAAATTTTAATTCATAAGTCTTAAATATACTCGAATCCTAATATAAAATTAATCACATTAAGTTCGAGTGTCCAAATATCTTCTTGGGTCTTAATGTAGTATTTTAAACTAGTCGATACACGTTAATGCTAATGCAGGTATCGGATTTATTCCCGATGTGTGAAAACCTTACATTTTAAGATATTTACTTAAAATTAAATGTTATTTCAGATTTATTATTTTTCTGATTTCTATTATAATATTATCTAAATAACCTTAATTTTTTTAGATTTATTAATTTACAATTTCACATATTACTAATTTCTTATATTAATTACCTAATTTCCTAAATTAACCATACTTAACACTACAAAGGCTAGGATTAGAGTTCCACATCAGAAATTAACATCCTTAAACATCTAATTAATATCTAAATCAGTAATTAATATCTTAATCAATCACCTAATTTTTCCATCATTTTAGGGCTAAAAATTAACTTAAAATTTTCAAAAATTAATTTTAAAAAAATGGCTTCATAACACTATTCTATATCACATGAGCATCCTACAGAAAAAAATTGAGCTCCAAACTATACTCCTAAGCCTATTTATTTTCTGTTCTAATCATGCTCGGTTTTGAACAATTTGTTAAGAACCCTATATTTTCAGACATAATTAAACTAAATCACTATTTTTCTCTAAATCTACATATAATGAAACCTCAGAGTAACAAGTTTCATAATTTTCTGGGCAAAATAACTAATTTTACAAAATTATTCAAAGTCGAGAAATTTAAGGGACTAACCGGTTCAAAGCATTCTGGCCGTCCAAACTCGGTCCAAGGCTGTCAGCCGGCCTAGACGGTGGGGTTAGAGTGGTGTGGTAGTGGTGGCTCGGTCCCACGTGGTGGTGGTGGCTCGGTCCCACGTGGTGGTGATGTGTGGGTTTCTCTCACTACTCAAATCTGCACAGTTTCCTTTTCTTTTTTTTTTTTTGGATTTTCTCTCGATTTTTTTTAGGTTTCCTATTTTTCTCTAATGCTAAACTGTCCAAATGAGTTCTAGAAATTTTTTCCCTATTTATAGACGATTTTTGTAATTATTATGCATTAATTAGACATAACTTTGCCCAATTTCCTTGATTTTTGGCTTTTGTGTTATCTAATTTTAATTGGTTAATTTTTATTTTACAGATCTTGACTTGCCACGACCTGATTTAGATTATTCTAGCCTTTTTTTATTTTTTTCTGATTTTTTTCATAATTAATTTATAATTTTCTTTAATTATTTACTTACTTTTTGGCCAATTTAGGTAATTTCACATATTTTTATCTACACGTAAATACATGTGGGGTACATGTGAACATTCCTAATTATTATTTTGGTCATTCTAAAATTTTTAGTGTATATATAATCTATCTTTGGTAATTTATTAGTTATTAGATTATACTTTTCGCTTTTTCGGTAATTAACAATTATTATGCTTAAAATTTGAAAATTTTACAGTCTCCTATTTTATTACTTATTTTCTTAAATTCAAGTTTACGGGGTCATTTTTTTACTAATATTTCTCTCAATAGTTTATAATTTGGGTTTGATCGGATCCTTTAACCGATTGTCCTAAACCTTATGTTCTAAGTTCAAGTCTACGATCACTTGGTTTAGCTTTAGGGCTTACATATAATGTATTGAAAGGTTTCCGTTTTCGTCATCAGACACGGCCTGGGACATAGTCGTGTCCCCAAGTCGTGTCCCCAGGTCGTGTAACTTTCTAACCTTAGCATATTTTCTTAGATGGACACAGCTGTGTCCTAGACGGTGCAACTTCAAAACTTCATAACTCATTCATTTGAATTCCGAATTGTGTGAAACTTGATTCCTTTTCTTTGTTTTCAATCCAAGAATGCGTTCAAACCTTGAAATCAAAATTTTACTAAATTAAGTATCAATTTCTTTAAAGAAAACTAAAGATGTAAGGGAAATACTATAAAATCACCATGTGAAATGTATTTAAAATAAGAGTTATCAAACTTCCCCACACCTGAGCATTTGCTTGTCCTCAAGCAAATGAATTAAAACAAAAATTCCGAGACAAGAAATGCTAAGCAAAATTTATCACTATTTAGGAAACTGGTAAACAAATACACTAGACCCGATGAAAGGTAAGAAGATCATTTTCAATTAACTAATAATAATAAAGTCAATCAACATAATTTCACCTAACCATATTTGAATGCTCCAACAATACTTAATACTAGAGTTCATTAATTAATTTATGAAAATCAAAGTTTACTCGAGTCATTTAACTAAGAATTCTTAAACTAAAAATTGGATTTAACATCTCGCTAACCGAGAAAGAGTCATAAAAATTTTGTCCATTTGACTAAAGTGTATACAATTTTCTCTTCAATCTCACTAAGCACCATAATCTAAAGCAAACACATTTTACATCCACTCATCCTCTGATCATCCCCCTACTTCATGCTTTTATTGGGAGGTCTTTTAAATTTACTTTATTTAAGCACAATTGTGTTGGTAGAGGGAAAGAATCTCACTCTTTTGACGAACCAAGGTCGATCTATACCAATTTATTCCTTATATTGATAGCGGAAAAGAACCTTACTCTTCTAACGGACCAAGGCTAATCCATACCAATTTTTTTTTTTTCATTAGTATTGGCATTAGGACTCAATCTTGCTATTCTGATGGACTAAGACGAATCCTTACCAATTTTTTCTATTCATACACTTGTTATTACTTTTGACCTCTAATCATTGTGATTTTTCAAGGGTTTCTCAAAAGAAGAATTTCATTTGTTTGTTTGCTAAAAATTATAGGGCTCTAAAAATTTCTAAGAGAAAGGTATATATAAAAGTAAATTTAAAAATAACCATAACTAACTCTCAACTAGTGATGTTGCTCCAATCTCAAGTCTTAGAGTCCCAAGCTAAATAACTTGTAACTTTACCCTCCACAGATTTGACTAATCAATTCTAGTAAAGTATAATAAGATCAATAATGATCAAGATGACACAGTTGATTTGGCCCAACACTTGTTAATCACCTATTGCAAGTTAACTTAAAAAATTAATTGGGTTAAATGTAAATAATTGGTCTCCTAAAACAGTAACAAATTCATATATATCCTTTCCCCACACTTAATAACGTATATTGTCCTCAATGTACGACTAAGAAAGCACAATAGTAAGAAACGAAACAATAAAAAATATCATAGGGAAAAGGAAATACATGTATGGAAAAAGAAACTAATACTTCCCTACCTTGAAGCATAAGATACTCTAGTGGAGAAAGAGTGGCTAGTAACTCAATAATAGTGCCCTTATGAGTGGAAGATGATGTAATAGATTTGGACCTCCTTTGAACAATCTATTTTTCACGAGTTTCCATTGATTACCTGAGAAGAAACACCACACCAAACCAAATAAAAAATGAGCATCTTTGCCACACTTAGTTCAAACTAAGACAGAGTTATAAAGGAGTAAAAGTGATGGATATTAAAAGAATTCTCATTGGGACATTTGAACAAACATGTAGAGTGCATCTGCAAAACTAGTTGGTTTAAAAGAAATGGCTAGCAAATTCATCCAACTAATTATACATTAGACTCATTACATGACAATCTTCCTGAAAAGAAGGCATCTTAACACGTCAAAAACTCTAAATGTCTCAAAATCACTTTCACAATTCTAACCTTAAATGGCGTAATTGAATAGTTAACATTGAATTTGCAACTGACATTCGTATTTGATAGATCATAAAGTAATATCTAGCCATAAAGGCATCACAAAAGCATGTAAATCTATCAATACAAGGTAAATGTGTGTCTTTCATGAAAGAATAAAAATCAAGTAAATTCACAAACAAAATTCATAGACCAATTCACAAAAGACCTTAATTTCGGTTACTGAAACATGCCAAAACAATGATGAAAACAAAGCATGAACAAGAGAGGGCAGAAAAAAAAAATTAGAAGAACTTATGGGATCGAGAACGTGAAGAGAAGATGGAGAGAAGATGAAATGTGAAATGAATTTGTATGGATGTTTGTAAGTGTTTAAGAGGGTGTGTGTGTGTTTTATTAAATTGTGTAGGGCGTGTAGTGAATCGTGTGGGTGTTGGGCAGACACGGGCTAGGACATGACTATATCCCATACCCGTATAACTCTCTATTTCAGGGTGGCTGTCCTGGGCGAACATGGGCGGGGACAGGACTATATCCCACGCCCGTGTAACTTCCTGTGTTTAAGCGTAAATTCTGGACACATACGGGCTGGGACACAACCATATCCCACGCCTGTGTAACTTTCTGTTTGCGGTCGGGAATACTGAGCGCACGCACACGGGCTGGGACACAATCGTGTCCCACACCCATGTAACTTTCTGTTTGCGGTCGGGAATACTAAGCGCACGCACATGGGCTGGGACACAGCCGTATCCCACACCCGTATAACTTTCTGTTTACGGTCGGGAATACTAGGCGCACACGAGCTGGGACACAACCGTATCCCACACCTATGTAACTTTCTATTTGTATGGCATATAACTAGGCGGACACGGGCTGGGACATGATCGTGTCCCATGCCTGTGTAACTTTCTATGGGTGTTAGTGCATTGAAGGGGTCTGGATGGACACAAGTTAGGACACGACCATGTCCCATGCCTGTGTAATTTTCTGTTCTATTTTTTTTTTTTCAATTAATGAATTTAAAAATATAAGAAACTTTAAAAAATAAAAGTACTTAAACTAGAAAAATAAGAAAAATAAAACTAAAAAATGAAACTAAAAGGGAAAAGCCTATGACTAAAATTGAAACAAATAAAAGAAGCAAAGAAAAGTTAGATAAAAGAAAAATAAAATGGAATAAACTTAAAGAACTAAAGTGTAAGCAAAGTTAGACATGGGTTGCCTCCCAAGAAGCGCTATAGTTAACGTCGATAGCTCGACAAGATGTCTTCTCATGATAGTTATGTCGGGTGGAGATAAAACTCCTCTTGTCTAACATGCTCCAAGTTTCCACTCAAGTATAACTTCAACTGTTGCCCACTTACCTTAAATGTGCCTTTCTCCGGGTGTGTAATTTCGATAGTCCCATACAGGAAAACTTGTGTAATTGTAAATGGTCTAGACCACCTAGATTCCAACTTACCTAGGAATAAACGAAGGCAAGAATTATACAAAAAAACATGATCGCCTTCTTTAAATTGTCAACCTTGTTTGATTTGCTGATCGTGGTACTTTTTGGCCCTTTCTTTTTATAATTTGGAGTTCTCATATGCATTCACTCGCCATTCCTCTAGCTCATTCAATTAAAGTTTCCTGTAAGAACCTGCACGCTCAAAATCAACATTAGCATTCTTAATTGCCCAATAAGCCTTATGTTCAATCTCTACCGGTAAATGACAAGCCTTCCCATATATAAGTCGGTAGGGCATGGTTCCTAGTGATGTTTTGTAAGCAGTTCTATATGCCCATAGAGCATCATCCAACTTTCCTGACCAATCTCTCCTATGATACTTTACGGTTTCTTCAATAATTCACTTAAGATCATGATTGGCAACTTCCACTTGGCCACTACTTTGGGGGTGGTACGGGGTGGCTGTTCTATGTGTAACGCCATAACGTTTCAATACTTGGTCGAGTTGGACATTACAAAAGTGTGTTCCCCTATCACTTATAATTGTCCTAAGGGTGCCAAATCGAGAAAATAGGCCTTTCAAGAATTTTTTTACTACCCTAGCATCATTAGTAGGTAAGGCTTTAGCTTTCACCCACTTAGAGAGGTAGTCAATAGTTACTAGGATATATTTATTTCTATTAGAGTTCGGGAAAAGACCCGTGAAATCGATCCCCCATACATCAAATACCTCAACCTCGATGATGGGGTTTTGTGGCATTTCATCCCTACAGGATATATTCCCCACTCGTTGGCAACAATCACAAATCTCAATGTATTTTTGGGTATCCTTGAATAAGGTAGGCCAATAAAATCCAGCCTCTAGGACCTTATGAGCTGTCCTATTGGCATTATGATGCCCACCCGTAGGCCCCGAATGATAGTAGCTCAAAATTCTCCATCCTTCAAGGTGTAGTACACACCTTTGAATAACATGATCTGCACATACTTTAAACAGGTAAGAATCATCTCAAAAGTAATGTTTCACATCAGAAAAAAATTTCTTCTTTTGCTAGTGTGGAAGTCCCTTTGGTATAATCCTTGCAGCTAAAAAATTAGCGATATCTGCGAACCAAGGAATTTTCATATCACTTACCTGGGTAATGGCATAGAGTCGCTCCTCAGGGAATTCATCTTTGATCTCATTCTCGTCGAGCATTTCTAAGTTTGAATTCTCCAATCAAGATAGGTGGTCTACTGCTAAATTCTCAGTGCCTTTTTTGATCTTTGATCTCCACATCAAACTCTTGTAGCAACAGATCCACTTAATCAGTCTTGGCTTTGCATCTAGTTTTGCTAACAAGTACCTAAGGGTAGAATGATCAATGTAAACAATCACTTTAGATAGAAGCGAAACTTATCAAAGGCAAAAACAACTGTTAGCAACTCTTTTTCTGTAGTAGTGTAGTTCTCTTGAGCATTAGTAAGAGTTTTGCTAGCATAGTGAATTGGTTGAAAGTGCTTGTCCCGCCTTTGCCTCAACACTGCCCTAACAGCATGATCACTAGCGTCACACATAAGTTCAAAGGGAAGTGCCCAATCAAGTACTACCATAATTGGAGCATTGGTAAGTTTCTCTTTAAGGATATTGAAAGCTTTCAAATATTCTTGAGAGAAAACATAAGGCACATCCTTCTCTAATAACTTAGTCAAAGGGCGGGCAATTTTCGAGAAGTCCTTGATAAATCGCTTATAAAAACCTATATGTCCTAAAAAGCTTCTTATGGCCTTAACTGAAGTTGGGGATGGGAGTCTTGTAATCGCATCCACTTTGGCAGTATCCACCTCAATTCCTCGATATGAAATCTTATGGCCCAACTCAATACCTTCTTGTACCATGAAGTGGCACTTCTCCCAATTGAGGACAAGATTGGTCTTTTCACACTTGGTAAGTACCCTGTCCAAATTATTCAAACAAAGGTCAAATGAGTTGCCAAAAATTGAAAAATCATCCTTAAATACCTCCATTATGTCCTCAATCAAATCATCAAAAACGGCTAACATGCATCGCTGGAATGTAGCAGGTGCATTGCAAAGACCAAAAGGCATTCTGCGGTAAGCAAAGGTACCATAAGGACAAGTGAAAGTGGTCTTCTCTTGATCTTCTGGTGCAATAGGTATCTGAAAATAACCAGAAAAGCCATCTAGAAAACAATAAAACATATGTTCAGCTAGTCGTTCTATCATTTGATCAATAAAAAGTAAGGGGAAATGGTCTTTACGTGTAGCATCATTTAACTTTCGATAATCGATACATACATGCCAAACTATTACCGTTCTCATTGGGATTAATTCATTCTTTTCATTAGGAACTACTATCATCCCACTTTTTTTTTGAACTACTTGCAATGGACTCACCCATGAACTATCAGAGATAGAATATATCATACCTGAATCAAGGAGTTTGATAACTTCCTTTTTGACTACCTCTTTCATGTTTGGATTCAAGCGTCTCTAGGGTTGCACAACCGGCTTGTGGTCTTCTTCCATTAAAATCTTATGAATACAAAAGGAGGGATTGATACCTCGAATATTGGATATTTTCCAAGCAATGGCTCTCTTATGCTCCTTGAGTACTTTCAACAACCTTTCTCTTTGTTCTTCTTTCAAATTGGATGCTATAATTACCGGTAATTTGGAGTCCTTCTCTGAGAAGGCATATTCCAAGTAGTCAGGTAATTGCTTTAGCTCCAATACTGGTGGCTCCTCAATCGAAGGTTTTAATTGTGCTTCCTTCCTCTTTTCAAACTCTTCAAACCCTTTCTCAATAGAGGTAGGTTTATTTGCCTCCAGTTGGGCTTCTACCTCGGATTTGACAAGATCTTCCGAAGCTTCTTCCATACCTAATTGCAAGCAACTCTCCAAGGGATCCTTATGAAGAACTTCCTGCATATAACTTGAAACAAAAGTATCAGTAACATCTAAAAGGTAGCAAGTATCATCCCGATCGCTAGACTTTTTCATAGTCTCCGAAATTTTAAACATGATCTCTTCATCTCCTACTCGAAGAATGAGCTTGCCATCACTAACATCAATGATAGCCCTAGCGGTAGCTAAGAATGGTCTACCTAGGATAAGGAGCAACTCAAAATCTTCATCTATATCCAATATCACAAAGTCAATTGGAAAAATAAATTTACCTACTTAGACTAATACATCCTCCATAATGCTTCTAGGATACGTCACAAATCTATCAACTAATTGCAAGCTCATGCGTGTAGGCTTAGGTTCCCTTAATCCTAATTTCTTAAAAAATTTGTAAGGCATTAAATTGATACTAGCAGCCAAATCAGCTAAGGCTTTGTTAATTAACAAGTTACCAATATGACAAGAAATCGTAAAACTTCCTGGGTCTTTTAGCTTCTTGGGCAACTTGTTTTGTACGATCATTGAACACTCTTCACCCAAGATGATTGTGGAAAGCTCCTCAAACTTCCTCTTGTTGGATAACAAATCTTTTAAGAACTTAGCGTACTTCGGCATCTGTGACAGGGTATCAACAAGAGGTAAGTTAATATGCAGTTGTTTAAAGAGGTCAAGAAACTTACTGAATTGTTGGTCATTGCGATCTTGTTTGAGTCTTTAGAGATATGGGATAGGTGGTTAATATTCCTCCACCTTTGATGACTCTACGTCTTCCGTTGCTTTCATCCCCTCCTTGCTCTTACTAGTCTCCTCGCTAACCTTCCTCTCAGCATGTAATTCCTTCCCACTTCAAAGTGTCACTGCCTTGACATGGTCCTTTGGATTGGTTTCTGTATTCCCCGGTAGTGTTCCCTATGGTCTTTCAGAGATTAGCTTTGTAAGTTAACCAATTTGGTTCTCAAGGTTGCGATTAAAAGCCTCTTGATTCCTCAACGATGATTCAATGTTAGATAAGCGAGCTTCATTGCCTTGAATATATTTGGTGAGAAGTTCTTCTACACTAGACTTCTTTTCTTGAGAAAGAGGAGGTAGGAATGGTCTTTGAAATCCAGGTAGGACAAAGTTACTCTTTTGCTGGCCTTGGTTTTGATTTCCCCATGAGAAATTGGGGTGATTCCTTCATCCGGGATTATAAGTGTTGCTTAGGGGGTTATTTTGTTGCTTAGGTGGATTTCCTAGGTAATTAACCTGTTCCAGTTGTTCTTGTGATCCGTAACCCTGCATACTAAAGTCACTTACATTCGGTTGGACTTGTTGAGGGCCAATAGAGAGTGCGTCAATCTTCTTACTCAGTAGATCCACCTTGGTGGCCAGAGCAGTGGTCAAGTCTACATCATAAATTCCCATAACTTTTACTTGGCTCTTATGCTTTCCCACTGATAATTGTTCATCGCTATTCCTTCAATTAGGTTTTGTGCTTGCTCAGGTGTCTTTGTGTTCAAAGTACCTCCTGCGGATGCATCAATCATCTGTCTCGTAGATAAATTGAGACCATTATAGAAGGTTTGAATCTGCATCCATAGTGGGAGGCCATGATGTGGGCACCTCCTGAGTAAGTCCTTAAATCGCTTCCAAGTGTCATATAGAGTCTCCGCTTCTAATTGGGCAAAACAAGAAACGTCGTTTCGAAGTTTAGAGGTCTTCGTAGGTGGGAAGTACTTCTCCAAAAATTTCTCTACCGATTCATTTCAAGTTGTAATTGAATTTCATGGTAGGGAGTTCAACCACTGTTTTGCTTTACCCCTCAAGGAAAAAGGAAATAGCCGCAGTTGAATGGCATCATCTGTGGCTCCGTTGATTTTAAATGTATCACAAATCTCTAGAAAGCTAGAGATATGAGCATTAGGATCTTCATCTTAGAGACTGTCGAATTGAACATATTGTTGCACCATTTGTATGTTGTTAAGTGCAATTTGGAAGTTATTAGTCGCGACGGTTGGCCTTGTGATACTGGAGTTAGCTCCAATAAGTGTAGGCCTTAAATAATCGGACATAGTCCGATTTGCTTCGTTATCGTAGTTAGCCATGTGAGGTGGATCTTCTTGATTGATGAATTGAGTGTTGGCCTCTTCACCTTCTTCCTTGATCTTAATGATTGACTTGTCTTCTATGGTAGCCATAATTTATCTAGGTCGCGATCTCAAATTTTGATGGACAGTTCTCTCAATTTCAGGATCAAGTTCTACCAAATCTTCCAGGTTGCTTCGAGTCATGCACTACAAGGGTAAGAAATATAGAATCAATTGCAGCTCTAGTTAATAAAAATATATAATGAAAACAAAAGAAAAACAAAATGGTCAAAGTGATAAAGTAACTAGTGTTCTTAATATTGAAAATTCTCTGGCAGCGGCGCCAAAAACTTGATATCAGGTAAGTGCACCTATCGGTTTTAATATAGCAGATGTGAGTCCGAGTCGATCCCTCAGAGACTTCGAGTACTAATATTAACTTTAGCTCTATTATCTAACCAGAAAATTGTGATGGATGGAATGAATTAAAAATATTAAAATTAACAAACTAACCTAATTATGAGACTTGATTAAGCAATTTAGAAAGCGATAAAACTAAGAACGTCTTCAAAAAGGTAATAAAGTATTTAGGAATTATTTCCCCTAGTGTTTAACATGTGACCGTTTAAAATATATCCAATTCAATTTCTATTATTTTTTACCGGAGGGATTCGCAATTAAAGTTAATATCTTTCTCGAGCCTATTAACCCTAATCCTAAATTATTTACCGGAATCTCTTCACTTAGTAATATAACTTAGAATCGCATTAATGTATAATGAATTTCCACACAAAAGAATGACTTTTCAGAAGAAACATATATCTTATCTCTACGTATATATGTAATTCTCTCCAAGTATGTCAAGATCTCATTATATATGTGATTTCTCAATCATTATGCATAATATCATAGATTGATACTCTAAAAATATCAATTAACAATTAAATAACATAATTGAATTAAGAAAAGATAGAAACTTTATTGAAAATTATCAATCAATCTAATAGTCACATGAAATCCTAGGTTCCATAATCCTAAATACACGAATCTTAAGCTATTATAATGAAACTAAAAACGAATTCCAACAAAACCAATAAATAAAATATGAAAACCCCTTTTGTTGATGATCAATCTCTTCAATCTTGAAGTTGAATGTTGCTTTCGCCTTTTTCCTCTCTTTCTCCTCAAGTCTTTTTTTCTTTTGAATGTCCAATCTTCTATGCAAAACCCTAATATGTCATTTTATAATGTATTGAAAGGTTTTCGTTTTCATCACTCGACACGACCTGAGACATAATCGTGTCCCCAGGTCGTGTAACTTTCTGACCTTAGCATATTTTCCTGGATGGACACAGCCTAGGGAAATAGCTGTGTCCTAGACTGTGTAACTTCAAAACTTCATAACTTATTCATTTGAACTCCAAATTGAGTGAAACTTGATTCATTTTCTTCGTTTTCGATCTAAGAACGTGCTCAAATCTTGAAATCAAAATTTTACTCAATTAAGTATTAATTTCTTTAAAGAAAATAAAAAACGTAAGGGAAATACTATAAAATCACCATGTGAAATGTATTTAAAATAAGAGTTATTAGTCATCATTAAAATCATTATTGATAATACTGTTATTGGTACTATTAGTAATCGTATCCATATCTTGCAATTCTAAATCTTTTAAAGATTGCATTTGTACTTTATTTTCACTTGCATCAATGTCATAAATCTCTAACTTATCTTATATCTATCTTTTATGACTCTAAATCTATGTTAGCACCAACATCTTCCTTTCAATAACCTAGGACAAGATGTAGAGTTAGTAGAATCATGAACTTGTGATTCTACTAAGTTAATGTTCTCAACTTATGATTCAATTATGAGCTTAGACTTAAACAATTTTATATCTGTTTTAATTAGAAAAAGTTTATGATTTAAATTAATTCAACAACCATGTTGCAAAAGGATTCTTTTTAGGTCTTAATGAATATCTCAATGATTCCCATTAATGAAATACTTTCTAGATTTTATCATCTTGTTATTTGGTGGTTCTTAGGTTCGATTGTAAAGCTACAAGAACTTAGATGTTTTAGCTTAAATTGTATTTTCTTTTTTCAAGTAAAACATTGAAAGGGTACTCTTAAGGGTTAAGAGTCATTATCGGATCTATTAGAGCCTTGAACATAAATGACTCTACATGGTTATTCTTATAATTAGTTGGTACTCCTTTTAAATGTAATATGATCAAATGATATTATTAAGGTAAAGTAACTGATTGTTATGATTACATTATATCTCATAACTCATATCTTAAGATTTCAATAAACAAATACTATTTTTGTAAACCTAAGTTTATAGAAAAATAGAGCATACATCAATTTATTTTTAAAGTAAAGGCCAAAGAGACTAATTCGTTTAAGTTGTTAAACTCGAACATTTTATTTTTAACGATTTATTATAGAATTCAAGTTAGTAGGAATTAACATTTTATTAGTTCAAGTTGTTAAACTTATTAGCTTTCTATGAAAAGCTTTAGGTTTTAATCCCAACATAAAAGCAGGCACTACTCTACTCTTGCGAGGGGTTTCATGTATTACATTTATTTTGGTTTGAATATAGTAGTATTGATAAAGTTTCATAAAGAATAATACCTAAGAAAAAAAGGTTTCATAAAGAAAAGATAGTGGGGTAAAGTTACTTAAAAGTGATTATATCAGTACATGTGTTTTCTCCTCTTTGAATGGAGAAAAAAAAGAAGAGTATTTTTAAACAATATTATTAAACTTAAGTTGATTCGCTTGGTTTAATTCGATAAGACCTGATATAGTTATAAAATCAATCTAAGTTATCTTTTGACTCTCATTAATAATAACCTTGTTTCAATTTAGTTGACTTAGTAGGTCTACCAAATTCCTATAAAAACCTAATAGATTTTTAAGGTTATAATATACTATTTTCCTTTGTTTTTCTTTTTAAAGAATGTACAAATTTACTAAAAGAAATAAATATAAGTCTAAGAAAAACAAAAAAATCAATTGTGAAAAGTTCTAAATTTTCAAATATCAAGAATATGGATGATTTATTATTTTATAAATACCTTGATTTGACCTTATTGACTCTTGATTTCTTCTCGTTCTTGGATCAATCTCTTGATTCGTATATTACAAAATTACTTTTAAATAATCTCATATGTAATTAATTTATTTAATTATTTAGATCTTTTAGCAGCTATGATGCTAATAATATACTCATCTGAATATAATTATATCGACCACTTGAATATACCTGCCAATCGTGATCCGAACTCAAACAGAATCATGAGCGAAACTTAATTGGAAAAAAAAAAAAAAGAAATCAAAATTTCGATTTTGTTTCGTCGAACCCAGCCCCATTTAATGCTGAGCAGGCCCATGGACTCGATGCCAAATCTGAATCACACACTGAAAGGCCTGCTTATGGACCTCGGGCGAGCCTTATGATCGATCTACCCACATTACAAGGCCCAAATCGTCCCTTTTCTCTGTTTCCCTTTCTGTTTTTTTGACTTGCTTGACAAGAAGGGTTGTGTTCGTTCTGGTTCTGCTCACGACTTAAATCTCAGACAACAAGACAGAGAGTGAGGAAAGAGACTACCTTTCATCTCTCAGACGCTCTTCCGCATCAGGTAATGAAATGTCCATTTCTCTGTTTTTTGAGTGAATAATGTTTATGCATCTTTTTTCGTAGATTTTAAAAACCTTTCTGTTTCATTTGGTGCTGCAGATCGTAAAACCAATTGAATTCTTATCAACATGTTTCTCACTAGGTAAGCAGTGTGTTTTATTTTATATTCTGTCATTATAATGGAAGCTTATGTTTCATAAGACTGATTTTTCGTTGCCTGTTATTATATTTGCTGCAATCTAGTACCTAATTCCTGTTGAATATTGCGGTGGTACGCGAAAGATGTCACTTGATAATTAGTGTTGATCATTGGTTGGAAGTGTTGTTAATGGGGTGCAGTGGATTGTAAGGTCTAAGCTGAAAGAATGAGGGGAATGGATTTCTTCTTCTTCTTCTTTCTTTTTTTTTTTTTGGGTGGTTGGGACAGAAGGGAGGGCGGGGGGAGAAATGAAATTGTTTTCCATATTTTTAATAGAAATGTTCATTTTATCAAAATTAGACCGGACGCTTGTACTTGCATTAACCACACTATGAAACTCTTGTTGTTAAGAATTCTTGCTCGGTATAGGTAGCCCCAAGGAGTACCCAAATATGATGAGAGCCCCGTCGGCCAATCACTCGTTCTTTTTAGTTGAAGCTGTTTTCCTAAACTTGGAAAATTCTGGATTCTTAATTGTTTGTGTATGCATGCTTCTATAGGACTGAGTACGATAGAGGAGTGAATACCTTCTCTCCCGAAGGTAGATTGTTTCAAGTTGAGTATGCCATTGAAGCAATCAAGGTAAAATAAGTAACGAAAGCATAATCCTTCATTGGAGGAAGTTTTGATTATTTCGGATTTAACTGAATTGGTGGTATGTGTGAATGAATAATTTGTAGTTGGGTTCTACCGCAATTGGGTTGAAAACTAAAGAAGGTGTTGTGCTTGCTGTCGAGAAGCGTATCACTTCGCCATTGCTGGTTTGTTGTCCCTATCATTATTCTGTCATCTTAATCGTTTGTCTCTGTTGAAATGCAGCATCAAGAATTTATAGGAATTGGATTTTTATTGTTTCATGTTTAGTAGTTTTTGTATTCATCTAATCCATGAGCTAAATCATATAAATAACTCTGAAATATTATGTTATCAGGTTAGCTTCTAAAGTTATCAAAATTGAAATTGCTTTTGTTTCATCCTATTTTTCTTTAGATCTTGGGAATGGTAAGTATGCTGTTCTCCCAAAATAGAAATCTTTTGGATGAAAGTGATTCTATTTGAAATGATGAAGATGAATCACTTTGGAGAAAATGGAAATTATAGTCATTGGCCTATACCACCAAGAACCACTAGTAGTTTTCTTGGGAAAGTAAATGAATTTATCGATTGAAGGAAGACACTACAACTGCTGTGAGCATGGGAAGTGGAGTGTACAAAACAAAAGCCCAAGAGTGTACTAAAAACTACTAGGTAAAGAAAGTTTGGTACTTACCCAAAAAAAGTACTAGGTAAAGAAACTAGAGTAGACTAAGCTTTAAGATACAAGACTTATGTAATTTAAGATTAATCTTGCAGGACCATGAGAGGACAGTAGTGGGTCACTGAAACGCATAGCGTTGTATATAAGCAACAGCAAGCTTCCAGAAAGTGATAATTACAACCAAATTATAGTTTGTGCAGCTACTTTTAAACACCACTACAGTTTTTATTTTGATAATTACAAAAACAATGTGTTTATCAATTATGAATACTGCATTCTGATATTTATCAAAAAGTAAACTCTCTTACAAAACAAATGCACCCTAAACTATCTTTTCTGTAGAATCCAGTATTCACATATAAAAGTAATTCCACATCATATTTATAAGATTTAAGGCTTTAGATTACTTGGTTGTGGTATTAAATCTGGTGTTTCTGAATATACAGTAGCTCTTAATGTGGTGTGACTTCTGCATGCTTCATGATGCATTTTTAAGAACTTAGCTGATACATTGTTAAGCTACCCTGAATTATATTTCAACTGCAACTGTTGAAATATTAAAATAGTTTCTAAAGAAAAGGGAACATTATCCACTTGGCTTGATTGTTAATTATTCACAATACAATATGCAAATGCTAAGTGATGTTTCCAAACAGTGTTCTTTTATATATTTTATTGCATAAAAATGATTTCCATTAATCATTGTGTATATGATTATTTGATTTCAGAGAAGATGTTCATATGATGTGAAACCTAAGTGAAATATTCTCCTTGATGTATGATAGCATTGAGAAAGTTTGGGCATTTTTACTTTTTACAGTACATAACTTCATGATATTTCAGGAGCCAAGCAGTGTGGAAAAGATTATGGAAATAGATGAGCATATTGGCTGTGCTATGAGTGGATTGATTGCTGATGCACGTACTCTTGTTGAGCATGCTCGAGTTGAAACTCAGGTTTTGCATTTTTTCCATTGACCTGTACCATATATATTATAATCACTTTATTACTCAATTGTTTTGCTTGTTTTACAGCATCACAGGTTCTCATATGGCGAGCCAATGACAGTGGAGTCCACTACTCAAGCTCTTTGTGATTTGGCGTTACGTTTTGGTGAAGGTGATGAAGAATCCATGGTAAGAATTTCTCTGTGCCCGAACATATTCTAATTTCCTATACATTGGATCTTGCCCTACTTGAAGAATAAGTCATTTTTGCTTTTCCTTTCCTTTACCTTAGTACGTTCCTGCAGTAGAATACTTGCCTATGACATTTTTTTTTTTGCATATCTGTCCTATGGCATTTCTCTGGGGAGTAACTTTTTCGGGTCTAACATCTGTAATATGGGGCTAGCCACTTTTACTTTTTTTCACTGAAGAGTCGTAAAGAGTGGCACTCTTTTTTCTTTTTTTATGTTTTATAAATGTGATTGCTATTTTCTTTGGTGCTCATCATAGATATTCTCTGCCTTATACATATTGGTTCCTTTTATCATTTTCAAATTGGAAGCACTCTATCCACATGTATCTTTCAATGTACATTAGATATTGTCCAAGCTGACAATTAACACAAGTTTAAAAATTGCTGATTGGTTCATATGCAGTCTCGCCCTTTTGGTGTATCTCTACTAATTGCAGGCCATGACGAGAATGGACCCAGCTTGTAAGTAACAAGTATCCTGCTTCATTGTTAACTTGAAATGCTGTTGTGTCATTGAACTGTTTTCACTCATGGATAGAATGCTTTAGACCACATTCCATATGTTGGCTCTATGCTGTTCATTCATCTACTTCCTCTGCTATTGTTAATTAGAGGTCATACTTGTAAATTTGTCAAAGTAGTTTGAAATTGTACTTAACCCCAAAAGGGGGGGAGAAAGTTCAAAATAGTATCTGAAAACTCTTTCCAAGATAAGTTGCTAATCCCTTGGAAGAAAAGTGAATAAACTGGTGAAACTATAAAATTTTAAGTTTTGATTTCTGTTATATTTTGGTATCTAACACATTAAAGCACCAAAGAGAGAAGTAAAATTATATTTTGCCTTACTGAATTCCTGATGAGTTTATTTCAAACATACTAGGATTACTGAGCTTGCATTTCAATTCTTTGTATAATTTCTATGATTTAAATATGTATCTTCCAAAGAAATTACTTTCAATTCATGATATCTTGGGTAATATGTTGATTTGGAGATGGTAAACTTTGTTTTATGTCCTTCTAATTCCACTATGTCAGCTCTAGCTTGCAGTAAATAACTAAAAGGCTGCTCCTTTCTTTCTTTAATAGAACATGCGTTTTATATTTATTGACATGGTATTGAGTGTCTATAAAATCGGCTGAAATGAATACTTTACATCTTGCACAAGTTGGGAGGTTGTGCTTGCATCACCTAGTGTCTCCTCTCTGAATCAGTTATAGGTGCTTAAATGAGCTAGCTTCTACCAACCAACTAGGAATATGGTCATATAATTAATGCTTGTGTATAATATACTGTATGATCACTACTGCCCATGGATCATTAGTTATGAAGACCGGAGTTGATTCACCTGTTTGTTGAGGAAAACCTTGTTATCATAAATCAGAGGATACCCCATCAAACCACAACATGACAAAATGTTCTTGTTTTCTTATTGGGAGGGAGTGATGGTTTTGTCAGTCAAGCGATTCATCGACTCTGCATTTGTGTGAAATGTTCTTGTTTTCTTATTGAATGAGAAAAAGTATGAATAAAAAAATGATGAATTAAAAGAAATGGATTGTTTGCCCTTCTAGGACCGTCTTGCTTTCTTTTTATTCTTTTTTTCTTTCTTTCCTTCCTTCTTTATTTATTTATTATTTCACAAAAGTATTTGGCCATGAACTGTTTATCTGCATACTTTCATCCATAGTTGTCAAAATCGCGATTTTATCCGTGTGATTCTACGAATTTACAATTTTAGGTGGTTCTTTCGAATTAACTTGATATAAAATCTTTTTTTTTTTTTTTTATATAGAAACTTACGTTTTTAACAGAATTTACATATAAACTTAATAAAAACTTACGTTTTTTAGTGAGTTTATCGATTCTATGTATTTAAGTTGAACGAACTACAAGATTAAAAGAAAAAAATACAACTAGTCTTTTACAAGCTATCAACTATTAAAGCATTATAATGTTTATCTTATCCTATTCCAATTTTTTATATCTTTCTTTCTCTCTCAATCTTTTATTTTATATTCATAGTTATTATCCAAGTTTCAGCTTCAATAATAAAGTTTATAAAGAAAATTATATATTTTATTTTATATTGTTAATAACTTAAAATGAGTTTAAATATTTGGTTCTTTTTAATTAACAACTTTTAAAAAAGAAAAATGGACAAAAGTGTAGTTTCAACTCTATTTGCCTTTCTTCCATATGTATTAAATTATATATTATAAGTTTTTATGGGGAAAAAAACTTTAATTTCTTTATTATTTTTATTTCTATCATATATTTCAAGTTTTAAATAATTACTGTTAGTACGTTAGTAATTTTTTGAAGTTATTTAATATAAATTGTAAAAACTTATATTTTTACGTTTTGATTATATATTTTGATTTTACAAATCCTCTAATGATTTTAGATAGAATTATGAGTTTGATAACTTTGTTCCATCAATGAATGATCCTGAATATTACAGCCTTTCTTAAAGTAGAAAAATTGCTGTTTCTTGGCTTCAATATGAGGATTAAGGTATAAGAGGACTTGAATATGTGTGATGGATGAATAGAAATAAATGCCACCTAGACACCATAAAAGAAATGAAATGTTAAATATAGGTTTGGTGGATAACACTTTCTGGACTTTGTTTGACACTTGTGATCTATTAGAACTTAATAAATGTTAAGACATTACTTAACATGCCAAATACTGAATAGGATGCATTAACTAGTGGCTGTTAAGGATAGATGATGGCAGGAGATGAAGGCCGATAATGATGGAATTGGAGACATTATAACCTATGCTCTTGCTTCTTTTTCTTTAGGATGTTTTTCTTGGCTTCTTGATGCAAGCATTGGCATGCACGTTTTGGTTTGCCCTTTGATTTTCTGCCCTCAAGAATTTCTGCTGTGTTGGACAGATACTATACCGATCCATCTGGAACATTCTGGCAATGTAATGCAAAAGCAATTGGTTCAGGATCGGAGGGGGCTGATAGCTCTCTGCAGGAGCAATATAACAAGGTCTGCAGTTTCTGTCTTTCAGTTTTCCCCCATGAACAATTTTTTCTCTTTCCTTGCTGAATGGTTTTGACAATATAGAAAGTGGTTCAATATTTCTAATGCTCACTTCAGTAATGGGTATTTTGAACAGGATTTAACTCTTCAGGAAGCCGAGACAATTGCACTTTCCATTCTCAAACAGGTTATGGAGGAGAAGGTATAAACAAACATGATTACCTCTTTTACATTTCAGCCTCTGGCCATTTTTTCCGCTCCATTCTTTATTTTAATTGCATCATCCTGCTTGCATCAGGTAACTCCTAATAATGTGGATATAGCGAAGGTGGCTCCAACTTACCATCTCTACACCCCATCTGAGGTTGAGGCTGTCATAAGTCGTCTATGAGGAAACCTTTTCCAGGATATTCGATACGCTTATTTCATGTCAAGGCCACATGCGTTACTAGGAGAAGTTTGCTGTGTAATGGAACAATATGACGGCTGTGTTTGTGATATGACCATCATCTTGTTTTTGGTGGCTGTTGTAATTTGTTGCAGACTGTAAGGATTCTTTGGCGGACACGGGTTAAATTGGAAATGCTTGTTAGAGATCCCGTTCTAATCTCTCAGTATTATAGAGGTTCTGCTTCGCCATTGATGTCTTTGACAAGCTCAATGTCAACCATAATTAGACTGTCTTCTCTTCAGGATAAATTAAATTAAATGGTTAAGATGGAAATAATTTGTCATATTAGGGTGGGGTAAGGTCACTGTTAAGAAAGTAATCTAGTTTAATGATTATATAGCATAGGTTGAAGAGATGCCAACTTCCAGTATTCGCTAGTTTGTGTGTATTGTTAGTTTTGTTTCGAGTCTTTGGATGCATAAATACATGTTCCAGGATAACAATCCTAGAATATCTAATTGGTGATTGGACAAGAATCTATCTAGAGTGGTCGTGTCCAGGATTATATATTGTTGGGTGGGGGTTTCCCATCTTCATTCTGATTGTCTGAATAAATTATCCTAGTATTATGATTAGGGAAAATTAAAATTACATGACTTTTGTATTAATATTTATTCACTTTTATGGCCTATCGGACGGCATTAGTCGTGTTTTAGTGTATGTTCATCTTTGTATATCTACATTACGTTTTATTCAGTTATTTAACTCTTGTTCTTGTGATATTTTTATTTTTCACGACCCCATTTTCTATTATTATTATTCAATCTATGGCTAATATAATATTCCATCTTACAATCTGAAGTATTCATTAGTTAAATCATACATGCATGCATGGGTATAAGAAGTTCCCGAAGCCTAATCGCACGGCCAAATTCATACATAAAAGACCTCTCAAACACATGTTATATAGCTAACAAGACATAACAAAGATTGTAAAAGTAAAAACACTCTTGAACGCATTTTTCCCCCATACTTTAGCAAGTAGGTTCTAAGTGATCAATTTAAGGCATTCGCGAAAATGATTTGATTGAGTTGATATTTTATTTGTAAGTTATAAGAGTTAGTTGAGGAGACTTCACAATTATGGATTAGGAAAATATAATGAAATATTAATAATATAAATAAAATAGTTGGTTTTAATAAATTATTCTAAATGTATTGGAATTGTACAAAATAGGTTTCGACAATTGATGAGTTTTTAGAGATAAATTACGTGAACAATAATATAATAGAATGGCAAAAATAATATGTAAATGTCATGTATGTATGTCACTCGTAATTATTATATATAAACATACATTGATAATTACTTAAAATACCGAAATATTAGGTAAATATGCTTAAATTAATAGAAAAAGAGTAAATAATTGAAAAAAAAAAGGGCAATAGGGAAATTAGTGGAGTATGCGTAGCAATATTGAGAGTATTTACGGTAACTCGCTGAAGTATTAAGAATGGTTAACGACACTTAATAGGAGGTAAATTGACACTTTAACGTAAATTAAAAATCAATCTAAGCTACACCCCATATTTAAGTTAGAAATTTTCATCATAGCTCATTTTGGCCTCTCTAAAAATTTGGAAAAATATTAAACCCTTTGTAGTAGTGAGAAAAGGATAAGAAAAAAACATGGAAAGAAATAGATACAACTTTAAGGTTGTAAGGATTCATGTACTTAGAGAGTTGCGGGAAGCTAACCACCACCAAAGCTTGAAGGAGTGGTCCCTGAAAGTTTTGGCCAACATACCCTCCCCTCACAAAGTTAGTTGGTGGTTGGAGTTCTAGTGAGTGCTCACTTTTTTCTTGTTTTTTGTCAAAATTAAATTAAAAATAATAAAGGGTTTCAAAAAATTTTGAAATTTGTTTTTTTTTTTTAAGTATTTTTGCATGAGGATTTTAAAAATTAATCTAAATTTTCCAAATTTTAAGTGTAAATATAGGTTTTTCAAGAAAAATGTCATTTCCATTAATTTTCAATCACATTTTCGAAAACTAAAATGATGTAGTTTTGGCCTATTTGTCAACAAGATCCTAAAAGGATATATTTTCAGATATATGATTAATTTTTTCAAATTGTGAATTTTGATTTTTGATAAATTTTGACTTTGTGCAAAACAAAGTGTTGGAGGGTAATTTTCTTTATAAATCCTTAAAGAACATTACTTGAATCTATTGTAATTCGAGTAATAAGAGGTTTTTGATGATTTCCAAGGAAGGAAACTTTTGATCATTAGTGAAAAGCATGTCTACAAGCTGATTTTGTTGGAATTCAAAGCCAAAACCATGTACTTTCAACTAAATTCATACATTTAAGTGTTACCTTAATATTAAATTAGTGTAATTAGGTTCAATCTTTATCAATTAAGTTGGATTAAATATTACAGTTAGATATTAGCTGTTGATCAGTGAGTATCATGATGGAGTCATATCATTTTGTGAGTATGCAAAGTGATTTTTTTTTTTTTCGTTTTAAGCTAATCATCCATTAAGGAACTTGAAGATGGAGTTGAATTAGTTATTGGTTAGGAGGATAAGGTTTAAAAGTTGAATCGATATGTTTTGTCGATATAATGTTGAAATTAGAAGAGAAATGAGGGATATTAATGAGCTGTTTGCTAGAAAATTTAACTCAGAATGTAGCTGAAAAAGTGGGTTAGAAGGTTCTTATGTTGGAGATAGGAATCATGACACAATCACTTCACCTAATGCAATAAACATTTAATGGAATTCCTATTACTTATGAATTGAATAATGTTGTAATGACAATTATATTATTCCCTTGGAAAGAAAAAAAATTACAAGTAATAAATGTGTAATATAATTGAAATTACCATGCCACCTTATCTTTTTCTCTCTTTGATCTTAATTTCCCTTTTTCTCTCTTGAGGTCCGTTTAGGAAAAAGAGAAGGTAGTTGTAAGGAATCATTATTCCTTTAGTAAACGTATGTAATGGTAATTACATGTTGTCTAGTAATTGTCATTCCATTACATGAGCCTAAAAGTTTGAGTGAATAAGGTCGTATGTAATAAGGAAGGGAATGGAATAGCCATCCCCTTCCCCCCTAAGTGAACATGTTGTTAGAAACTACCTCAAAAAGTACCCTGTTTAAGAATTCTTATATTAGTTAAGCTTAGAACCTCGATCATAAGGTTTTCTATCTAAAACCTTAACCTAGCTAGACTCATATTCTAGCTCAAAACTTAAAACAAACCTAAGATTCATTGATGAATTGACTTAAAACCTATGATTGGCTACATGAAACCAAACAAAACCTATACTTAAACCTTAAATTAACTATTTATCACATAATTTGAATAAAACTAAAGTTGTCTAATAAATCCATAAGGATAATTAAATTAACTATTTATCACATAATTTGAATAAAACTAAAATCGTCTAATGAATACATAAGGATAATTGAAGAAAATCAATATGATCAATAGGGTTGATAAGTAGTTTAGTTTCCTAGTAAGTAGAATCAACACTTCACTACATTTTGTAGTATTATTTCAGAATATTTGAAGGTTTAAGTATATATTTTGGCTTGTAATTATAATTTAGTTGTTTGTACATATGTTGCATATGTGCTTGAATATTGCCATACTACTATGAGAGCTAAGCTCCATTTTTTTTTTTCCGTATATTGTTTTGTTTGGACTACTTAAAATTAGTTGGTCATCTAAAAAACAAACTAACTTAAACTTGGCTTAATTTTTAACTTGACATGTATTGTAACCTATTAAGGGAAATAACTGAGAATATCGGGTCAAACATGGACCCTTCGATAAGAATAGTAGAAATGGTTCTTTTCTTATCTTTATCCTTAGTTAAACTAAGTGATAAGAAAGAAAGTCGTGTTAAGGTTGAGGATAATGGTTCGAAAGTAGTCTCAAGTGGAGAGTGTTCTCTATTACATAAGTTCCGATTTGGTTTCAATTCTTGAATACATAACGTCAAATCCCTCAACTCGGATTAAAATGAGTGCATTTACTCTAATAGCATGACGGACTAGATAACGTTGTGAGATGTCATTTACTTGTATATGTATTGCATCTAACTAACTTGATTAAAAGCCTTATTATTTCATTCTGGATGCATACTTCTAACTTCATCCTACTTATTGAGCAAGTTTTAACTCATTCCCCAATTGATTCTTTTGTAATTCTAGAGTATAATTTAGTACTTTACCCAATTCCAGTATAATTTAGTCTCCCCTAGCGACTTAATAATTTTCAAACCTTAGTTTGTAATATATCTACCATAAATTTGTGGTCTTAAAAGACTTTTTTAAAAATGTAACTTTTTTTTTTATGTAAATCCTGCTTGAAATTATGATTATAAATCAAAAGTCTTATTCTACAGGTTTTTGATAAAGAACTATTTTGAAGGGTTATTTTACAAGTTTTATAACTGATAGGTACTGAATTAAATGCTTCAAAATAATTATTATGTGAACTAATTTTACGATAACAGTTGTGAAACTAGCTTTTATCTTAAAATAATTTATATGACAAAATTGTTATAACTTTATCTATTCAAAGTGTGACAATATAACAAATACATATATTATAGAAGCGAGAAAATATTGCAACGTAACTTATATATATAATACACATATATGCGCGCACGCACACACACACATAAAAGACATGCATTATTTTATTGGAATTTACCCTTTATAAAAAATATAGAATAGACTTATAGGACTAAAACTAATTCGAGATTGAATTTGTAGAAAACTCAACTTTAGGGCAACCTTTTGGGCACTATATCATCAACTAGACTGGGGCCGCCAAGGTAAGCGCAACGCAACTTCCCTATCAATAAAAGTACTTTTTAACTCACTAAAAAAAAAAAAAAAAACCATTTGAGGGTGATGTCCATATAGAGTACGATATATATAATATGTATATATAATGGGATGGTTCGCCTAGGTAGTGTGATAACATGGTGGTCCAAGAAATCTATTGGAAAAAATGGTTAAACATTGGCCACTTGCGGCATAACATAGAAAGTGGTATAACATTGTATCCAAAAGAAGAAGGAAAAAACCAAAAAAAAAAAATAAAAAATGAAACACCTATTAAACAAGATATATATACGTAAAAAACGGGTAATTTGTTAGCACGATGTTGTAACATGAATATAAATACAATATTCTCAAAAGATATGAATATAAAGATAAACTATGATTATATGATATAACAAAATAAGATTATTCATCATATTAAATTGATTTTATGTATATTATATAATTTCAGATATAATTCTCCGAAATAAATTTTCGACCATCGGCATAGCTTTTGTGTAAAGAATATTCTTCTTTCTTATTCTTAAGTAAGCTTCCTAAAAGGATTTAATCGATGCTGATGTTTGATTTATGTTATATTTTTGTGTTTCCAACCATCAAATGCGATGGGGATGGGTCAGCACACATACTTCATTTGATAATATCACTTGTGTTTGATAAATGTTACAAACAAATCAAACAATTTACATATCCTGAGACCATTCACCACAAGAAGCAAATAGCAATTTGTCATCTGATGCATGATTAAGTTTAGGATACGTATATTACAAAATACAACATTAATCACAACACGTGCGGGTGCACACACATAATAATAATAATAATAATAATAATAATAATAATAATAATAATAATAATAATAATAATAATAATAATAATAATAATAATAATAATAATAAATCATTGTTACATTACACGAGAGAAGAAGAAGGTCCAAATTGTCCTAACGTGTCGGGTTCGTTTAGGATACTTATACGTGGTTTTTTAACTTTTCCTTCGGCTGGAGAAGCTGAGTCCATTAGTATAAATTACCAATATATTCCTTACAATTGCTTCATGCACTTGATCTCCTAATCTTTAAAACTTAAGAGTTAAAACCCAAGTCTTCGCGATAATGCTTGCATAAGAATGAAGGATAAACAGATTAAGTACATAGAGTGAAAAAAATATTTAATTTCAAAGATAAATGAACAAATATAAAAGGATATATTTATAATCTATCCATTTTTTTATGACCATGACCATGAGAGAAAGTAGATGCATCTTCAGGAACAAAAGGAGAAAAACAATGATAACCATCAACCAAGAGAACCTCACGGTAAGAGGATGGAGGGTTCAACTTTTGCAAATATCTTTGCCAGTCCTAGCCCTAGCAGTACGACTCATTCTCTTAAATTTATAAAGATACCGTTAATGAATACTCCAAAATACTTGTTAAGAGTGGAAAGAAAAAAGAAAAAGAAAAAAAGAAAAAACATTTTATACATTCTAATATTGATAATACACTTCAATAAAAAAAAAAAAAAAAGTAATTGTACACTAAAAAGATACCTTAAGCGTCGATTAAAATTTTCAATACTAGCATGTAAAGAGGGTGGCCTTTCTACTTTTTGAAATAGATAATATAGAAAACAAAATAATTATATATTGAAAATGAACATTATTAAAATAAATTAAAAATTTATATTATAATATATACTTTATCTAATTTTTAATTATAAAAAAATACTTATTCCAACACTTTACTTCATCTCATTGATTATAATATTAAATTAAAAATATGACCAATTATACTAGTATACACTTACGAGGTCTTTTTGAAAAATAACAAAAAGTCATTTTAACTTTTCTTATCAATCAGGGCATGATATATCTTATATAATAGGAGGAAATAAGTCCTCTAAAATACTTTAATTAAAAGTTACAAATTTAATAATAAAGATTATTTCAATTTATAAAATATCATGTGATGTCATACAAAATCTTTTTTTTTTTTTAATATCTTATATAATAGGAGGAAATAAGTCCTCTAAAATACTTTAATTAAAAGTTACAAATTTAATGATAAAGATTACTTCAATTTATAAAATATCATGTGATGCATCTTCTGAAGATAACTTCAATAAAAACTTCAGGAAATAAAAGATCCAAAATCCATGAACCCGGCGGTTAAAAGTCCCATGCACCATCTCGCAATCTGGCTCGACATATGCTTGAGTTAAAGCTAATCAAAAGAATATCGCTCAAGATCGCAAGCCCCAGTGTCAGCATTAAGCTGGAAGATTCCAAGCTAAAATTCATTTCCTGCCACTCGCAAAGAAATATGATCGATGCCACTTGAGCTGTGCAAGAGAAACTTGCTTAAATTAATATTAAATGGAAATTCTTTCAACAACAAAAGAACATTGAAGGCATCTAAACCCGCTTGCCTGTGCTCTTATTAGGACCGGAGGGAAAAGGGAAAAAAAAAAACACAAAGAAAGAAACAAAAAGCATAACATTGAAAAACCTCATTACAACGTTATACAAGTTATTTTCCTTCCATTGTAAGATACTCATCGATGCTATCTGGGCTGCACCTCAAAAGCTCTTGTTTGAAACTCTCAATCCTTAGTCACGGAACTCATTCATAAACTCCTCGTGGAACTTTGTCAGCCGCGATATGACTGCCGGAATCTTATCCTCCTGGGGCAGAATTGTACACCGGAAATGCCATGTGCCAGGTACCTACAAGTTACAAAAACCAGACGGCACGGGCATTTTCATATTAGCTGTGTAGCGAATTTAATTGAATGCAAAACGATGAAATTATGAAGTTACAATTTACAATAATCTTCTCTTTTTATTATATGAAACTGCAGAGATGGTGGGTGGATGGATGCTTGGTAATGGATTTGAATGCATTCAAGAGTCGAGACATGATACGGCATGGCATGATAAAAGACCAAGTGCCTACTTCCCACAAAGTGAAATAAGACGTACAAGGCCATCAGACTCACCTGACCGAAACCAGAACCAGGGACGACAACAACTCCTGTGGCATGGAGGAGGCGACGGCAGTAGAAGTTGTCTGCAGCAGTTTTTTCGGCCTCAGCTGCCTTAATTGCTTTTTGGGGAAGTCGGATACGAGGAAAGAGATACATGGCTCCCTCAGCTCTGTTGCATGTTACTCCTTCTAAGCTGTTAAATGCACTTTCTAGCATCTGTTTCCAAAGACGGGGGAAAAAAGATCAGCAACGGCTGGTGAATAAAATACTCGGCAAATCATTCAAGTTAAAGATAATGGTACCTGCGCACGTCTTTTCAAAGATGATAAGATTCCATCTCTTTCAGCACTGTATGATTCGTAAGATTCATCTCCAGGCTGCACACAAGTTATTCGTCTTAAGCTAATTCTCTTCAGCCTTAACCAAAAGAGATGAAATAGAAGTGGCATTGAGAAAGACGAAAACAAACCTTTGGTGGATTCATGACAAGGCTTGCGAGAATCTGACCAGTGATGTTAGAACAAAGATTCACCGAAGCGACTTTGTAAATTTGCTCCCTGACTTCTGGAGTAAATCCAGTCACCTCCATGTAACCTCCTCTTTTGCCACATTCTCCATAGTAACCTGGTAACAAGGGCAGGAGGAGGGAAAAGAAGCTGAGCGTATGTACACTTATTTTATTTTTGAATATTACTTCAACAGTAGATACCTTTTGAGACTGATTGGAAAGAAACTAAAGCAATGTCTTTATCACCATAGCCCATTTCGCGGGAAATCTTCTTAAATGAATTGAATTGCTTCTCTGGAACATAGATATTCTCCTGGTACACCTGTATGAGTTTTCGCCTAGCATTACTGAGTTGAATGTTATTTGTAAATCTGGAAAATAGATTACATTTGCTAAGGCCAGAAAAGTGTAAATAAGTTGATGCTACATTAGATTTAATAACCAGTAAGCCATCAAAATATGAGAAAGTTCTACCAATTTCATGCCAAAACATGAAATCACAAACCTCATCAGCCAAAAGAACAAGACCTTCTTTCTTACAGAATTCCACAATTTCCCTCTGGTTCTCAGCTGATAGAACCTGCAAGTGGAAAACATCAACATTAAAACATCTACAAGGGTGGCATTTCTTGAAACAAGAACTGGACAGATCATCTTAACAACAGTAAGCTAATGAGTGCTCACCTGCCCAGTTGGATTGCCAGGATTAATAACCACCAATGCCCTCACTGTTGTGCCCTTGGATTTTGCAGTTTCCAGCTGCTTCTTAAGTTCGGAAATTTCCAAACCCCATCCTGATTCTTCATCAAGATAATATGGAACCTAGGAATAATGAGGATTTACTTCTCAATAACTGTCTCTGTAAGATTTATAGGAAGATAAGCATAGCACAATGATATAACTCTAGTATATATAATAGTGATGTGCACAGTAATGTGCTGCTTTGGTGTGGTGTGGTGTACAGTTGTTCTGGCGTGTTTGTGTCTAGAGGCTTCTATAGTTAGTTGTTAGTTAAATATTATAAATAGAGGATATTAGTTAGTAAGAAAATAAGTCAGAAATTTTGTTAGAAACTTGTGAGTTAGTTTGTATAAGCAATTGTGCTCATGAGTGGAGAGAGACTAGGGTTTGTTATTCATAATTCATTCATTAATATCAATAAAACACGGTTATTTTCTCTTTACTCTCTCGCTGGTTCCTATCACACAAGATCTCAAGTTTATGCATCATCAATTTGCAGATATCTATCAGTGCCAAAAAAATGGGTCAATTGATTAAGGGAAATTTGTCTTCGGGGCATAAACAAACTGCCCAAAATGTAGCAGAGGTATCAAACAGTGTCTGAATCCACCAACAGATAAATGTTCTATATAAAATAGTCCATACTTGACATTATCAACATACCAGTGTACCACCATGAAGAGCGATTGAAGCAGAATAGAGAGGATATTGAGGAATAGGACAAAGAATTCCATCATTCTCTGATCGGATCAATAATTGCATCATATTATGAACCTTGAAGCAAAGCAAATGTCTTAATAATTTATTCAAAATCCAGGTTTAGAAATGCAATCATTGAAATAATAGAAACGATTACAAAAGGGAGGGGGACTTGTCATTGAAATTTTAATACTGACAGAAACATCAATATACATGCGAAAAAATTTACCCCAGGGCTAGCACCATCAGTCAAAAATATATCATTTGGATCAGCGGGGAAACCATCACGAGCTGCAATACCAGCAGCTATCGCATCACGTAGTCCTTTGATACCCTATGTTAGATATCATAATCTATTCGGTCAAATGACAAGCTTCTCCATAAAGACCAACATGATTAATGGTAATAACGATCTCTGCACCTGGCTGTGACTGTATGCACCAGTCGCTCTTCCCGGGATTTGGTCTAGGATTTGCCAAGCTCGCTCTATCGCATCAGCACTGCAACATTGCACGAACAGAATGGTAGGAAATAAGATTCTGACGAAATTAAAGCTTACTGCGATCTAGAAGGTAAGATTATGCTTAGTTTGTTTTTTATTTTTTCCTTTTTTCTTTTGTTTTCCTTCTTCTTCTTCTTTCCTTTCTAAATAGCCTTTTCAAAAGAAAATACTTTTTAAAAACTCCTATTGAAATCCACAGAATTCACATATGGATATATAGTTCTGCTGACAAATCTACAGAGCAAATAACAGACACAGTTCATATGACTATACCTGAACAAACCCTGGGTTTCACTTCTGTCCAAGATGGTGGGATGGTCACACAAAGCAAGTACCTACAAACATCCTACTTTAGTATTCTGAAAGAGATTACAACAGGCCACTAATTTCCAAGAACCTTACCTCCCGGAAAAAAGTGATTGGCTGCTGGCCAAGAGATTGAGGATTTCCGATATTGCAGTAAAGGATCTGTACAAAAGAAAGTTATATCAAAGTAACCAATATACAAATATTTCTTTTGATGAGAGAAATAGAAATTTTCCTCCAACAGATGAGGGAATCTATAAATATTTCAGACGTGGTTCTTTTCTCAAATAATAACATCAATGCCTTGAAATAAAGCATAAGAAAAACTGAAAAAGTACCTCATCAAATGGATGAGAATTAGGATTTTCTTTCAACTCTTGCTGCAATTTCTGCAATAAAAATACAATTCAAATACTCTCAGAGACATATAGATACATGCATACATGTAAAATTACTATAGATCATATAATTCATATGCAGACTTAACATAATTCATTGCCCAACTTATGATGAAACAAGCTGCAATCAGTTTCAAAATATCACTCAATCAATGTTGAGAAAAAGCATTGTATATCACTATCATTGAACTGGCTAATGCATTATTAGATTTCCCATGAATAGGAACCTCAAATTCTTTCTCCCACACGTGAATGCCTACTAAACATTATCATGCAGATGCAGCAGCATATCACTGACTGTCATCTAACCTGAGCAATGGAGACAACTTCTCCACGGACAGCATACTCACAGCGAAGAACCTGCAAGAAGGAAAACCAAGTAACCAACAATTAATCAGGCAGCAGAACTAGCTCTCTACTATGTTATCAAGGTATAGATATTGGGAAAGCTTCATAAACAAATATGAATAAATAAGATGGTACATACATAACAATCATGAAACCACCATTGCCCTCCACAATTTTTCTGACATAATCACTCTACAAAGAATAGTTAAAACAAAACTAATCTAACCATTCAACCATATACTCAGATATGCTGTTCAGAGCTAAAATATCCTCTTCTACACATCAGCGGTAGCAAACTAAAAAGGAGATCAAACAACAACCATCACTGCGAGAAAGGTCCATTGCTCATACTAAACAAAACAACAATAATGATGGGGAAAAAAAAGAACAACAACAACAAGTAACACTTTCAAGCAATTGTGAGCATCACAATTACTTAAAGACTATTCTCTCATGTATTTTCCTTTGAATCCACTCCTTCAAGAGTGAAAATTATTGCATAATTGTAATTGAGCTCCATGTATCAAAACTCGGAGTTCTGTGTCATTGCTGAGACCATCGGTCTTGTAAAGATTATAAAAATGACCGGTGATGATGGTTACAATTAAATTTCAAAGACTTAGAAAGGTCAAAAATCACTGTAACAAAAATTTACCCCAATGGAACAGTGGAAATCCTATTTTCTTAAGATAAACAACATCTAATCCAAAAGATAAAACAATCTAGCTCAAAGTTCCAATCTGCAGCTAAGCTCTCCCACAACCGGGTGGGCAAGAAAGGAGAGGTTGCTTGTTGCACATGTACACAGCCTTACCAAGTTCCCTCACAATTTTGCAAAAATGCTGCTTCTGCCAACTTAAAAGTTACAGTATTGACGAGAAATATCTACTCAGAAGCATCAAATTGTTGTTCCAGGAATCAGTCAAACACCATTCTGGACCACTATTTACAAATCACAACATTTTCATTACTTTTTGATCAAGTGGGTCCATGCTGCTTTTGAACGCATAAAATAAAACCCAATAACCATAAAAACGACAAATAATTAAAGGAACAATAACATGATGAAGATTAAAAAAAGCAATGATCAATTGAAACTAAAACCGCACATATCAAAGAATAACATATATAATAACTACAAAGTTAAAAACCATTATGCCAAAGAAAAAAAAAAAGAAAAGAAAAAGAAAGAAAGAAAACCAACCCAGAAACAACATGATCAAAAGACCCAAGTTCTAATACTATCAAAATTACGAATCTAACTAGTAAAGTTCCAATCTTTAGACAAAATAACAACTGGGTATTGATAAAAGTAAAAATAATAATAAAATACCTTGGGATTAATATTACCAACGGAAACAACGGGATGATCCATAGTGGAAGTCAAAAAACGAGAAGGAAGAAGAAAATGAGACCGAGAAGAAGGAGAAAGAAAAATAGAAGCTGGGTTTTGACAATGAAGAGAAGAGGAGGAGGAGGAGGAGGAGGAGGAGGAAGAAGAAAGAGAGAGGAAGTTTCTGAGCCTACGAGACACGAATCTCCGCATGGGGTATGTGGGCGTGCCTTTATAACGCAAAATGGCGCACGCGAAGACACGATGGTGTGCGGGGGGGATGCGTCAACAGATTCTCGAGACAAATCAAATGCAAGGTTAAAATTGTAGTACAAGGAAACCAGCTTCCGTTAGGGAGAGATAAGAGAGAGAAAGTGATTGTTTGATTGTTAAATACCGGCGCACATAGTATTCTGGTTCTGCGTCCGTATTTCCTTTTTACTTTTTGTTTTTCCTTTCACCTTCTCCCCTTTCTCAGTTTCTCTCTCTAGGTTAGCAAAGGGGTCCACGGCTTAATTATGCGTAGGGTTTTGCACTTGTTTTATTATTGTCCTAAAATCATAAAATGTGCTAATTTTCATCTAAGAAAGAAAAAGAATTTCTTCTCCTTAATTTTTTTTTTTTACTTGTATTCCAATTAAGAATCTGTGCAACGTGCGAATAAGTAAAAAAAAAAAAAATTCTATAAGGAAACGAAAATTCTATATAGAAAAATAAAATATATGTCTCTATTAAGTTTTTTTTAAAAAAAAATGCTGTCTCTCTCTTTGATTGACAACTATTCCGTTACCTAATTCATTAAAATACAATTTCAGTATATAATAATATATATTGATGCACTAAACATAATAATTTTCAAACCAGTAAATTTTTTTTTTTTTACTAGTATCACTATTTTTCATAAAAAAAGAAGAAGATCTTATTGTTCCACTATAAAACCATCCACATACAAATTTGAAATTAAACTATATAATTCAATTGAAAAAGATAATTGATAATATTAATTTTCTCCTTGTCAACCTATAAAGTATCGTTCTTCTTGATGCATTATTGAACATCACTCATGCTGATTATTTCCAATGTGTAAGATTTACAAGGAAAAAATGCCATTTGATTCAATAACACTAGTTTCTCAATAAAGAAGTCCCATTCCATCAATAATCATCTTTACTAGTTACGTTATTATTAAAGGGATCTGTAAGGATCATCAATCCATCCACTTTATACCACTAAATTTGATTCATAGCAGAAAAAGAAGAACGGGGAGAAGTTAGAAGACAGTAAAGTTGCTATTTCCATTGACATAATGGATGGATATCACTCGATAACTGATAGAATTATACAACAAAATAATAAATAGGAAACATAATGGATGAAAATTAGTAACGAATACAATAAAAGATAGATGTGATCCTATAAGGAGTGTCATATTACAATGTAAGGAAATCCAGTAATAATGACATATAAAGATGAATGAAAATTTGAAGAAATTGAGTAATAATATCATTAAGTTATAACAGATGAAATTTTAAGGTATTTCAATAATTACACATTAAAAAAATTTAATAGATGAAAACATACAATATAAAATCTTTTGAAATTACATACTGTTAAAATAGATGCTAATATTTAAACGCTGGAAAAAACACCATATGAAAAGATAATAATTTCTCAAATTATATATTGCTATAACATTTGTTATTTGTATCTAAACTCTAAAAAAGTGATTTTAGGGTATGTTTGTGGAAGCTTTTTTATTTATGTATGCATTTCCTTTTTATTTCCGATTTCATATCGTCAAGGAAAATTATTTACTAGCTCTAGCAATCTCTTTGCTCTTTAACCAAAAATAAGAAATCCATAATTTAGATAACATCCTTATGAGTAAGCTTTAATGCTATATATGAATTGAGTCATTCATGAGTTATTTGAGCTCAAATCAAGTTAGGCTTAAGCTTAATTTGTTGATGAATTGAGCTCGAACTCAATATAAAGCTGATTTAATGAGCTTAGCTTAAGCTTTTATAGAAGCTTATGAGCATATTTGCAAGCAAGCTCATTATTTGAGTCATTTGCATGCTCATTAGTTGGATCGTAAGTAGGTTTGCTAATAGATTTGTGAGTTATACATACATTAGTAAATGCTATACCCGCGATACATGCGTAGATTTAACAACATCAAATATATGAAATATTAATTGCAAAACATTGAAGTAGTCAATTACATGTAAGATTACATAGGTTAAAATACATGGTTGATATAATATCTCTCAAAATATTAGATAAGGGAACTCTAATTATCAAAGCACCTTTTAGCATGGCACCTTAGAGTATGATGAAACTTTGAAATTAAATGTATTCAGGTTAGGTCAATCCTAAAATAGGTAACCGCTTGAGAAGCTACTATACTAAGGGTAGGGCTATTCATCAAACCAAACCAAACCAAATGAAATCGAATTGCAAAATGAGATTCTTTTATGTTTTGGTTCAGTTTGGAGAAGATTAAAACAATTTACGATTTGATTTAGAGGCTGAGTTGAATTGAACTGCTTGAACCCAAACGAAAGTGTTTCTTATAAAAATTATAAATATGCAACATTTTTTTGGTTTAAAATCCCATCAACATTTGAGTTTAGTCTTATTAACTCCCACCCCTCCTTTTTTCTTTTTGTTATCACTCATTTCATTCTTAACCTTTACAACTTACTTATTTTCCTTTACCAATATCTCTTATCTCTAGTTGACTTACATGCTGGCACTTTATTTAAAATGCAATATTGTCATGAAATAATATCATGTGACTTTTATTTTTGCATAATAAACTTTAATTTGGGTCTTGATGTTGATTGAAAATTTTGATAAGTATTAATAATATTAAAAAGAAAATTATACTTTTGAAAAGCAATTCAGACCGAACTGAACTGTATTTAAAATAATTTAGTTGAAAACCCTTAATCACTAAAAGTAATTCAGATCATTAAGTGTTTGAATTGAACCATTTAAATGCGGATTAGATCAGTTCTACCTCTAAACCAAATTGAATCGGACCATGAACACCTTAACTAAGGCATAAAACTGTGTTGCATGCCAAGCTAAAGCAAACAATACTTTGATGGGAAGAGCTTCAGTTTGATGGCTATAGGTGGTATCAGAGCAATTTACTAGTCGAAAAGACAAAATCCCTGCCTGGTTGTGATCTTATACTTGAATAATGAATCTAATGAGGACATCAATTCTTTAAGGAGGTATGGATTATAGTACCTCTTACATACTACACAAAATCATACACCATTCCAGGCTAAAATAGATAATACCTTGATAAGAGGAGCTTTGATCGAATCGCTCCAGTTAATATGACAAATGAACCCATTTAAGTGTCTATACCAATTTTTAGAAAAGTGTAAATAATAATGTAACAATTAATTATGTGGTATTTTTAAAAATAAATATAACCAGATTGGCATCCCTTATTTTTCTATTTTATTTATTTTTTTACAGGAGGGTTGTTATATTATAGTTTTTTCTATCACTCCATAAAACCAACTTCGCTTCATCAAAGGGTGGTTACATCTATATAGGAACATATATTTTAAAAATTATAGTGCAACAAAAAATTTTAGATTATGGTAATAAAAACAAACTTAAAGTGTAATGAAGATTTTTGTAAGAAACACTGAAGTTGCTTTATATATATATCTATAATATTAAAGTAGCTAAATCCACTTTTATTGTCTTTAATATGCTTTATATTATATTTCTTAAATATTGAATTCACAAAACTATCCTTTGTGATCACATTTAATCAAACTATGGGTTATCAATTATTATAAAATACTTCCATGACCACTATAATATATTACAACTAATTTCGAAAATTTTTATTTTTTTACATTTTACATTTTTGTACACTATATTTTTCTTATGATACCATTATTAAATTTCATTAAATTTAATAAAAGTTATTACTATTATTTTCTAATCCTCCAAATTATGTATAAAAACCATTATCCTCCTTTATATATATTATCATTGTAATATATGGCTATTTATATATTTAGTTCAAAATGGCATTTTCATGTAAACTCATAATTTTACTGTATATTTTTGAGAATTTTTTTTTTTAGGAATGACATTTGTTTGTTTATTTTTCTATTACTTTCAAAAGCCTTTGATTGATTTTATTTTTTTTCAAGATTATACTTATTATTATTAGAGACTAATATGGCCACTCGACAAGTTAGCTTATATGCTTAATACGTTAGTACGTCTGTTTGACAGCTTTGAGAACCATGTTCGCATATGTGAGAGCTTAATACTCAAGTTGGTAGTATAGTGAAACATGGAGGTTAGAGTAGAAATCCTTGTCCTAGATAGGGCTTTGAGCTAGTATACTTCGTATGAATCCTTAGAGTCTTTTAACTCAGCTGCACGTGATCAATCTAGGGAGTTGATTCCTATCATCTTCCTAGGGGTTAAGAAGATTTGTCCTCAAATTCGAAGTAGTCTCAAACTTTTGTTCTTCCTAGGCATCTACAGGGTCTTCTTCTTCGAGTCGATGGGCAATTAGGTTAAATATGTTTAAGGTAAAAGAAACACATAGCTTTTAGGTAGTTTGATTTGGTAGGCCTTATGGTTTATCCTCTTTACGAGCCTTAATGGACTATCATCTCGTAGAGATAGCTTGCTCTACTTCAAGTGCAGAAATCACTCTCAACTGAGATGAATCCATACCAAGTCTCCTAGTTTGAAAGAAATAGTTTGATGGCCACAACTACTAATCTCTTGCTATCTTTAGTTGAACTTGGTGATCTTCTTGGCCACAGACTGATATAGCTTGTACAATTCTTGAGCTCAGTTGACTCTAGATTAACTCTCTTTGATAACTGCGAGGGCGCCAATCATATCTAGGGGGATAGTGGGATTGAGGCCATAGATGGTCTCGAATGGAGTCTTCCTAATGGTGCTGTAGAGTATGGATGGTTTGGTTGTATGCGAACTCCACAACTAGCAAACACAGATCTCAATCTTTTAAGCTCTTTCCTACAATAGTTTTGAGTAAATCGCCTAGCATTTTGTTCACCACTTCAGTCTGGCTATCAGTCTAAGGGTAGCTACTAGAGCTGAACACAAGTTTAGTCCCAAGTCTTCTGTAAAGACTCTTCTAAACTAGCTCAAGAATTTGGTATCATGATTTGAAACAATTGTTTTCAATACCCTATGTAGTTAGACAACTTTCTACAAAAATAAATTAGTGATATATAAAGCATTGTTAGTTCGATGGTACGGGACGAAGTGTGCCATTTTGCTAAAACGTTTTACTGTAACAAAGATTGAATCTTTTTCCTTGGATGTTTAAGGAAATCTTAGGACAAAGTCCATGCTGAAGTTAACCAAAATTAAAGTTGGTATTGGCAAGGGCATACACTTTCTATGAGGTTCTCTTTTCCTCTTAGCTCTCTTGCATACTTTATAACTACCAACTATTTTATAGACATCTTTAGCCAATCCAAAATTCAATGTCATTCTTTGATGTTGACTACTCTAAAACAACTCAAACCTTTTTCTCATAAGCTCGAATTCCTTCTCTTGACACAACATGCCCAAGAGAAACTACTTCAGCTTGACAAAATATACACTTCTTTAGGTTCTTATATAACTTCTTAACTTGTGAAATATTAAAAATAGCTTGGAGATATTGAACATAGTTGTTCAAGATGGCATTATATACTAATATGTCATCAAATTACACGACTACACATTGTTTGATGAGAGGACGTATTACATGATTCATCAATTGCTTGGTGCATTTATAAATTCGAATGGCATGACTAACCATTCATATAGACTATGCCTCATCTTGAAAGTAATCTTCTATTCATCACTTGGTCTCATGGGAATTTAGTGGTAGTTACTTTGTAAGTCAATCTTTGAAACTATCTTAGTGCTACGAAGCTCATCTAACATGTCATTGAGTCTTAATATGGGATATCTATACTTAATAGTGATACGATTGATGACTTAACTGTCGATGCACATGAGCTATGAGCCATTCTTCCTTAGATAAGCTAAAACAGCACAAGGACTCATGCTTTCCCTCAATATCCTCTCTTTATGAGCTCACCACTTGTTTCTTTAGCTCGGTAGCCTACTTGGGGTTCATTCTGTAGGTAAGTTGGTTTGGTAGGGTTGTGCCTAGTTATAGATTGATATAATGTTCTATGCCTTAGGTTAGGGGTAGTCCTTTAGGCAACTCCTCAGGAAACGGGTTGGAGAACTCATCAATCAACCTTTGGATCTCATTTGGAACATCTTATAAGTTTCTTATTTCCAATAATCTTTTGATTACCACAAACATAAGCTCATCAGCCTTCTCAATAGCTTGGAGCTCTCTTCAGCTCATCACTGAGGCTTTTTTCTTACTAGTTCGAATGAGTTGATTATAGGTTTCATTTACTTGGGTTGGTGTCATGAGTTGTAGCATAATCTTCTTCCTATCCTTAACAAAAGTATAGGTGTTCTTATATTATTTGTTATGAGTAACACATCAATCAAACAACCAAGGTCTTCTAAGCAATAGAAGTGAAGCTCCCATGGGGACAACATCACATATCATTTCATCCATATATTTATTCCTAACACTAAATGGTATAGATACTTGTTTAGTTATGTGTAGAGTACCCATATCATGAAACTAATGTAGTTTGTAAAGTTAGGGGTACTTAGAGGTCGACAGTCCTAACCTCTACATAAAGGATTGTGCAATGACATTAGTGCAACTCTCTCTATCTATGATGATGGTGCATAATTGTCCTTTGATAGTCCACTTTATATAAAAAAAATTCTCCATCTGGTTTTCCTTGAAGCTTAGCAAGGAACTTAATATTCGCCTTAATACTAAGGTCATCACCTCTTCTAGATCAGCATAGGTACAAGTCTCTTCTTCCTCCTCAGTTTCAACTCTTCTAGCATTCTTCTCTTCCTTTGGTTCACTCTTGTCATTACTATCCACTACATCTTTTCGAAGCATTACAGTACATCGTTCGGACACTTAGTAGCCATGTGTTGAAAACCTAAGCATTTGAAACACTTTACCTCACTCGTCTTCCTTATAGAGGTATGTTCTTTCTCATATATACTCGAAGTTGACTTAACCTCAGTTTCGCTTAGCTGACTTGCTTGGCTCTGTTAGCTTGCTCGTCTATCATTAGGTCGGTCATATTTATCCTTGGTTCGAAATGAATAGGTTGGCGCAAAATGGAGGCTTAGAAAAATGTTGCCCTAGGTTAGCTTGGGGCATTTCTTCTTTACCTTTTAACCCTTTATGCTACCTTAATGGCCTCTTCAAGCATATAGAACCTTTGTACTTCCATAATATTATAAATCTCCTATTTAAGTCCAAAAATGAACCTTGACATTACACGAGCCTTAGGTTTATCCACATTGGCTTGGATTATCAATATTTAAAATTCTCTCACAGTCATCAACAGATCGGTCTCCTTAGCAAATGTATCCTACAAGTAGATCTCAAGTATGAATCTCCTTCTTAGTAATCTCTTCATCTTATCCTAAGTTCTTACACCTTGTCTTCCATCTCTTGCTTTAGCTACACTTACATTCTTCCACCACATGGTTGTATACCTAAAAAATTCAAGTGTAGCAAATTGTACTTTAATAGCATCAGTGTATCTATAGCAATCAAACACCTTCTCTACTGTCTCCTCCTACTCTAGATAATCATCTGCATCTCTACTTCTACTAAAGGGTAAAATCTAGACTTTAACATTATTGGGTCCTCGAAGAGCTCAACTTCCTTGCTCTTATACTCTGTAATATTTAGCTTCTTCTTCTCCTTCTCCTTATTCTTCGGCATCTATTTCCTCATCATCTTCCTCAATCTCCTCTAACTCTAGTTGTCATTAAGCAACTTGGTCTGCATCTGAAACTCATTTAGCTTGATGAGGTCGAATTAGGCAATTGGCTTGGCCACCTTGGCTATAGTGTCTCTCTAAAGCATTTTCGGGTAGGTTATGATGTGCAATACCTTGAGGTTGTTTTCTGTTAACTTGCATCGCAATGACTAGACTCTCAACAAGATTAGTGAGTCTGTTAAGCTTATCATCAACCAACCTAGAAGTGCTCTACCATTATAACTACGGCCAACTTAAGCACTACTACTTAAGTCACCAATGACACCTTGAACACTTAAATTTGACATGATATGATACGTTCTCAACAGATTGACAATACAATACACGATAAACACTTCCATTTACTACCTAAAACTTAATTAACACACTCTTAACAGTTTCAATACCCAAAACTCACTTAATATAATAGAAATGCATTTGCTCTATTTTTGCTATGAAAAATAGAGTAACAATAAGAACTGCACATACTAGTACACAAACCTCCACTTCTCAACTTATAACTCTAAACTACTTCATATGAACACATTAAAGTAGTTATGAAAGGAACACAACAGCTACTAACAGCAAACATGAACGAAAAATTCACTGCAACTTCACATACTCCCTTTCATAACCATGCTTTGATACTAGCGAAGTTGATGCGTCTCTAAGGTTCGAACATACAAAGAAGTACCACAACATAAAGAGTCGAAAGAAAACATAAGAAGACTAGCAAAATCTGGGCAACTATCGATCAGATATGATAAACCAATCAATCTAACTTAACCTAGAGTTCATCGAATATGACACACCGATCCAAAGTGTAGGGTCACTCACCATTACTCCTTGCTAAAGGGAATAAATAAAAGTCAAAAGGATAAATGAGAACACTAGAGTTGCGAACAAAAGGAAACTTATAATAATTTGATAAAGTAAAGGATTGATGTTTATGTACAAACATATTAGGTTTATATATTAGCTCCATTAGGGTTACAAGCATATAGGGAAAAGACAAAAAGGGTAATTTATAATTGAAATACATGAATGATACTAAAAGGGGTAAAAAAGACAAAGAATGTTTTGTATGGAAAAGTAAAGAATTCTTTTAGAAAGTTATGTTAGAAGATACATGTTGTATGGTGGTTAGCAATCTAGAGTATGATATAATTCGGATAAAGGTGAGGAGAAAGAGTCTGCAGTCAAAGCTGACCTAATTTGATTTAGGTCAAAGCTTGGTTAATTAAAGATATTTAGGTCCCCTTTAAGTTGAGTATCTCGTAGTTCAGCTTAGATTAGCATCGAATGTTCGTCGGCTTGGGAGCTCGACTGGGATGGAAGTTTGAGGTTGGTTTGCTTGGATGTTGTTTGTGTCTTGGAAAGAGCTCGGCAACTAGTATGGTTGATTGATAAGTCAGCTTGTATGCTCAACAGGTCTATACGTTTGCTCAGTAGCTTCAGGAACCACGTTAGTATACGTAAGAGCTCGATACTTAGGTTGGTAGTATAATGAAACATAGAGGTCAGAGTAGGAATTCTTATCTTAGATGGAGCTTCGAGTTAGTATTCTCCATGTGAGTCCTTGGAGTCCTTTAGGTCGGCTATGCATGATTAGTCCAATGAGTTGATTCCTATCAGGTAAACATCAATTTAGCACTTAGTCAAACTTCTGGAGAGCTTGGCTTAGTTCTCATAAGTTTGTTACTAAATGTGCACTTAGTATACTCATTGGTTACGTATATGTTTTAAAAGAAATTATTTTTATCATAAGTAAAGTATATATCAAGATTGCATCATGACTAAGGGTCATGACTTATGTATAATTATGGATGGTGGTTATTAGACTCCTCTATCTTATTAATGGTGTTGGTTAAAAGGGAAGAGGTAGTTATTCATGGAGATTGAAGAAAAACAAGAGGATGAGATGGATGTACCATGATTAGTTTACATTTACTGCTAGTTTAGATTTTTATCTAACTAAATGTAAGAGTAAGAGTGTTTCATGAAATAGTCATTCCATGGAATAGAGTAATGATTCTATGGATACTCATTATGTTAACTAGATCAGTAGGTCATTTACTTACCCCATTTACCAAAATTAAAACCCAATCAAGATTGGAAAAACCTAATGTAAAACTCAACAAAAAGGAAAAATAATTAAAAAATTAAATAAAGTAAGTAAGGGTGAAGAGTGGTAATATTAAAAGGGATTCAAGAGCACTTTGGACATGATGAAAAATCCTAAAACCCTATTATTTTTATTTAGAAGCATTTTTTTTTTTTTACACTTCACATGCCAGCACATTTGGTGTAGGGTTCCCATGTGATTCCTCCAACGATTAAGAGAATTGATCATCTCCGCAAGATTTGAGGCTAAGGGATCAAGGTAAGTCATGTAACATTTGAATTTTGATAAGTTTTCCTAAGTTAAATCTAAAGGATTCATTTTCATCTAGGGTCCACTAGAAAATGGGTTTTGGATTATGTTTTAGTGGTTTAAAGCATCAAGAATCTAAGTATAGTGTAAGGTTTTACATCCCAGCGGTAAGACTAACTTTAAAGCTTTGATGGTTGTGATATTTCTTTACATTTGGATGATATGGTAGTATTATTAGATTAGTGGAGTGTAAATATTTCTTTTTGATGTTTGAAGGGTGTGAAAAAGGGTTGGAAACTAAGTTTTTTATCTAAGTAAAACATTAGAAGTGGTAGATTTCGAAGGAGTTTGAAGGGGGGTGGGTGGGTGGGGGGGGGGTCGAGTATATGGGTTGGATGTGTGTTGCAGTCTGTAGAAATTTGCAGATTATAACCAAATGTTCGGATGCCTCCCCTTGTAGTGTTTTAATGCTAGGGAGGAAATCCTCTTAAAAGCTTAGTGGAAGGTAACATCCAGACGCTAAGTATTCTAATGTGCATACTAAGTTTTCCCCTTGTTTATCAATTATTTTTAAGCCTTGTTTTTCATTCCTAAATCATTCTAACATATTTCCAAACTTGAATCTTCAATTAAAATGACTTTCAAACAATCTATCATGATACGATAGCTACTCTCGAACAAAGAATGAGTAGTCGGGGTTCAAGTGGGTATGAAGAACAGGAATTAAAATGGAGGGAGGTTTGATGGTGAATGTATATAGATATTATGCACTAAGACACAAACAAAATTATGGGTTGAGCTCAAAATAGGGTTCAATATAACTCACAAACACTAAATATCACTCAATTTTCAACTGAGAGGTTAGATGCGACTCATTAAATCGTTCAAATGAAGGCTTTACCACAATCTTAAGGATAAGATTGATAAGAATGCAAGAAATATTAAAGAGTTAATCGATACTCAATAATCCAGCAAATGCAAGCTCTAAGAGCTCAAGAGTAACCTTACTCAAAAGAGAAAAGTTCCATGTGTAAGTGTATTTCTTCATTGTTTAATTCTTCTTTGCTTACTAATTACAAATGTTGCTAATTATAACAAATCCTAAAAGCCTTGTAGAAAAATTATAAATAATGTACAAGGCCCTAAACCTTAAAGAACGAGCCCATAATTAAAATATTCACGAGAATATAAAACTATGAATTTAATAGAAGAAGTTGGCATGCAGTTATTAAGCCTATCCTGGAAAGAGCAGGATCTAAACCCAATGAGATTGGTAATTAGATGTTCGGGTTTGAGGAGGAGTCCCTGAAGTCTTGTAATGCTTAGCTGAGATACTCAAAAGGTCGGCCTACAATTGTCAAGCTCGGGAATTAATCAGCACTAATCTCTTCATATCGTATCGAGTGGATCTCTGGAATTGAGTCCTTAGCCATATGGTCTTTCGACTTCTTGGTAGACGACAAGCTTAAATCAAGTGGCTCCTATTCTTTCTCTTAGTCTTCTGGTATTAGCTTGGCCTTGGCTTTGAACAATTCACCCTCGAGTTATAATAAGTCAGCTTCAGCTTCCGGTAGGTTGACATTAGCTTGAGGCAAGTATGCCTTAGCTTAGAGATAGTCGTAGGCTAATTTCTATCATTACCGTAAGGCTGAAAAAAAGTCGTCCTGGACGTTAAACAATGGGCATGGGCTAAGATGCTAAATAAACTTCTCCTCCCTTTTCTCTTCACCATGGGTGTCGAGTTGCTTTAGACTTCCTCAATACTTATGGAGGTCAAATAATAGCTCTTCCCACCCTTCCTAATCGCATAAGTGTTAAGAAAGCCATCATGGATCACTTTTCTGTTATACTCCTATGGTCAGCTAAGAAGTAAATTTGCAGCATTCATAGAGATCACATTGAATTCAATCTCATCCTTATACTATCTTGCTGTAAATGTTATTTGAGCTCTTTTATGCACATGGACCATACTCTTTTCATTAAACTACTTCAATGCACAAGGTCGTGGATGTGGGTAGGTTAGTAATTTCATCTTCTCCACTAACTTAGCAGAAACGACATTGGTGCAACTTCCTCTATCAATAACTAGGAAGCAGGTCTTCTCATTCACCAAACATCAAATATGAAATAAATTTTCTCTTTGTTCGGGATTTACTCTTAGGTTAGCTTGTTGGCTCGTCGTGGCTAAGAGTTCATCTAGGTTTTCAGCATGGACATCTTCTTCTATTAACCTATCTCTCGAACTCTTGTCACTTTAACTCTTTACTTAAGCTTCGAGTCCCTCGCCTTTTAAGATCATAACCCTTTTATTTGGACATTGAGAAGCAATATGCCCATTGCTTAAGCACTTGAAGCATTTAACTTCTTGGGCCTTAGTGCGGGTACTTTTTCTTTCTCTACCTTTTTTGTTTTGGTTTGATCAGGTTGGCTAGACTTACCTTTCTCCATCTTCTTCTTTGGCCTTCTTTCGGCATACTTCTCAGGTTTAGGGATGATTAGTTGAGGTCGGTTAGTTAGCCTTTGATGCCTTCTCTGTCTCTGTTTTTCTACTCTTAATGCCAGATTGATTAACTCGTCCAATGAGTTAAACGGCTGCAATTTAACTATGTTAGCAATGTTGTCTCGAGGTCTACTTGGAAACCTAGCAATAATATGGTCCTGTGGCTCGGCAATCTCATATCTCTCGTCATTAAGGTCTCAAACTCTTGTAAGTACTCCTTAATAGTGTTTCAACCCGATCTTAGGCATTAGAAAGCATAGAGCATCTCTTGCTTGAAGTAAGTCGGTACAAAGTATTGGTCCATCAACCTCTTCATAAGCCTCTAAGTTCTAATTGGGTCTTCTCCTTTAACATCTCGTTTGGCGACTAATTTATCCTACCAAAGACTTACATATTCAACAAGGGATAATGAAGCTAGCCTAACCTTTGTTCGGTCATCACACTTATAGCACTTAAACAACTTCTCAACTCGGGGAACCTAGTTAGGGAACTCTTCGAGTCGGCTACTTCTATTGAAGGTTGGCAGTTTAAGCTTGATGTTATCAAATCCTTAGCTATGTACTTAGGGTTCATCCCTTGCATTCCTAGCTAGTTGGTTCACTTTGGATCGGTTACTTCTATTAGAGCTCTGCTCTACCATATTTCTTCTTAGCCTTAGCTCTCTTCTTCAGGTTCCTTGATTCACTTCGGAGTCAACACTCCTATCATTGCTTCTTATTGGCATAGGTTAGTTTTTTCTTCTTCTTGGCTTGGTAGCTCCTCTCGACTGTCGCTCATCATTATCAAGCTTATTGGAGCTACTTCTACTAGTGGGTGTTTGTTCCCCTTTTTCACCTCGGTTAACACGTCTGTAGCCTCTGACTAAACCAGTAAGCTCCTTAATAAAATCAATGAGATTCTGAATTTAATATTCTAAGTTTTCAACACGTTACCTTAAACTTCCACAAGGGCTATCAGCACTGTTATTGACACTATCTTTAGACATTCTTGTTCGTACAATAATTTCTAAAGAAAATTGAACGAACATGATTTATAATAAAACACAACTACAATGACCTAGAAATGACTATTAATTGACTTGTATAGCTACCTATGACTGTTAAACACTTCCACAATAACTAGAATCAACTATTGAAATTACTGTTACTCGACTTAACAACACCATAATGCTATGATGGCTGAAAACATGAATAACACACTACACTACAAGACAACAACTAATAGATATTTAAATGACAAGCAAACTTTGAAGAATATTGTACACATTTCTCCCCAAAGCTTTGATACTAAGATGATATAATGGCAAGTCTCGAACCAAGAATAGGTTATCGAGTTTCAAGTAAGTATGAAGAATAGGAAGTAAAATGGGGGGTGGGGGAAGATTTGACGGTGAATGTGTATGGATATTACTCATCAAGACACAAACACAATAAAGGGTTGAGCTTGAAATATGGTTCAATACGACTTACGAATACTAAATGTCACTCAATTTTCAAATGAAAGGTTAGATGCAACTCATTAACTCACTTAGATGAAGAGTTCACTACAATCTTAAAGATAAGATTGATAAGAATACAAAAAAGATTAAAAAGTTAATTAATACTCAATAATCTAGCAAATGTAAACTCTAAGAGCTTAGGAGTAACCTTACTCGAAAGAGGAAAGTTCCATGTGTAGGTGCATTTCTTTACTGTCTAATTCTTTTCTTCCTACTAATTACAAATATTGCTATTTATAGGAAGTCTTAAAACCTTAGTAGCAAAATTGTAAATAATGTATAAGGTTTTAAACTCTAAAGAACTGGCTCATAATTAAAATATTCATAAGATCACAAAACTATGCGTTTAATAAGAAGTCAACATGCAATCATTTGACCTTTCTTGGGAGGAGTAGGATTAGACTTCCTATTGTTGTTGCATGTAGTTACCAAGAATGTATGTGCTTGAATGTTTTTTGTTTGATCAAGCGCATATGGTCATATATCCTGTATTAGGCTCCATACACCCTTTGAAGAATTTCTCTTTTTAGTTTCAAGGACAAGTTATGGGGATTATGAGGGCTACCACTATAGTGATTATAAGTTTTATGATGATGCAACGAGGTATTATGATTACTATTATGATAATAGAAGCAATTCCACCTAGTTTATGCTTAGTCATATTGTTCTTTCTAAGATTTAAGCATAAGACTTTTCCATTGTTTTATGTTCATGCCTGGGCTGTTAGAAGTTATTTGAGACTTCTTTGGTTAGAGTCTTCAGATTTTTATTAATTGTTGACACTTGAAAGAAGGATTTTCTAGAATAAGTTATTTTCTTTCCTTTTGAATAAATATTGTTGAACAAAGCACATTACTTCTTACTTTTTAAATAAAGAAACTTGAAGATTTTGATTACTCAATTGCTAGTGGTTTTGGATTTTAGAGAACAACCTTGACTTATGGATCTAGAGTATATAAATGTTATTGGTAGTTGTTATAAAATATATGGGGAAGTTGATAAGTTGATTTTTAGTATGCCTAATGTGTCAATAAGCTATAGGAACACATACCAAACTACAACATCTCAAGTTCTAAGGTGTCATACCTAACCTCAAATCAAAATAGAAAACCTTAGTCAAATTGAAAAATTGAAATAGAAATGTAATTGAATTAGAAAATCGAAATAATAAAGAGAAAGTCATTGATGAAGACTTAGATGAAGCGAAAATCAAACTAATAAAAAGAATGCATTTCATAACTTAGTGAAACAACAATAAAGAGGAAGTCTTTGATTATGAAAATTAGACAAGAAACCCCAAATCTGTGAAGATTTAGATGGAGTTGTGAAATAGTAATAAAGATTGATTAGGTTTTGTAAAATTTAGCCTTTGCGAAATGGAACTATATAGAGAAAATGGGAACAGTGAAGAGGGATTCTGCAATGCAGTCTTTGATGGAGTTCAATGAGAGGAAGTCCTCAATGAAGCGAACTCAGTAAAGAAGACATCTTTGATGGAGTCTTCCATGGGACCAATAGATGATTCAAGTCTTGATGAGACCTACCTTGATGGAGACTTTAATGAAGTCTTCGATGAACTTAGCAAGTATTGAACTACAGTCAAGAGGGAGACTTTGATGGAGAAAAGGAAGAGAGAGACCAGCAAAGAAGATGACAGAGAGATTAAGGTTCTTTAATTTTTTTTTGGGAAAAAATAAGAGAAAATTTTAAAATTGTGATTTATAAGTTGAGATGATGAATCCTTATTCAACAATTTCAAGAATAGGAATTCCATTTGTAATTGTGATTTTGGGTCTAAAATGTAAGTGAACTACATGATAGGTAATCCATAAGAAATAAAGGGGGAATGACCTAAGTGGATGGATCGAAAGTGTCAATTCGACAAATTTTTTCAAGATAAATTAAGATTCACTTGGTGTTTGCCACAACCAATCAATTGATGAGAACATGGAATTGAAGAGTGAAAACTCAATCAAGAGGTCATTCCGAATTCTAATGATATTATTAGTATAGGATTTAATCCCTTTATTGGGTTAATTTGATTTATTCAGGACATAATTTTAAGTAAAAATAAATGATAAATTTAAAGGTGCTAAATTGTTAGGCCTTATTTGAATGCTGGCTCTAGGCATTCGCATAGTGTGGGAGTGCATTGAAATGGGACAAGTTGTTATCCAAATGAACTTCGACAGTTGCTTTAGCATATTGCTTTGAGGGGAATTCAAATGAGTCGAAGGGCATTAAAATGAAGTGAGACAAAACCTGTAGTCTTTGAACAGAGGGTCATATCGTTTGAGTTGTCGGAGGGTCCGTTGGAATGAAGTACCGTTGATGCACCACTCCAGTCGAAGATCTTCCCAAGTTCTTTGTTTTTTGGGCTTTAAACTAACATACTTGCACTTTAAAGAAAACATAATAACGTGAGATTAAATGCCGTCACGTGAGCTTAGTCTTCTTCTGTCAGTGAGTCAGACAATTTTCTTTTAAACCAAATTGGCTAATCCCGTTGCTCTACCTCTGGGAACCCGTTAAATATGTCCTAGATTTCTATCACTTTTCTTCTATGATACTTCGATCGAACAAGGTGTAACTCCAATCAACCGATGTGCCCAAATTCTTGCTACTTCTTGATTTAATTTTATTCAATTTTTCATGCGCCTTGAAAGATGCGTAAACGTTTTGCCCACATTGCACATCCAATACAAATAAAAACATACTAAAAACATTTAATTTTATTCAATCTGATGCTTTGGTGGTTCGTACAAACAAATTTCTCGTTTTCTTCAAGGGGCCTTTCTATTTGATTTCATTGGAATGTCCAAATTCCTCGTCTGTTTCGTGCAACTTCTCCCCATTTTGAGTAGCATGACCATTTTACTATGTTTTTCACCGGCAAAACCAGTAACGCCCATTGTTATTAATGTAAAAATAAAGACTTAGTCTATATGATTTCAACATTTACCAGACATGGATGCAATTTATGCAAACGAAAGGTATATGAGGTAAACACAAAAGGAAAAAATTCACAGAGAAACTGCAAATTGTTGGATGGAGAAATCACACCTTTATTAGTGGTGGTGTATGATGTTGCTATTCATTTTTTTTTAAATTTATTTATGAATATAGGACTAAATGCATCATCTTAAAATTTTAGACGGAGCTAAAATGGATATTCAATTAGGGATGGCTAAAATGGATATTCAATTAGGGATGGCAATTTCAACTTCTAAAATTGCATCAATTGGATCATCAAATAAGACACAAATGGCCATGCCGTTCCAACGAAAAAATTATTTTCTAACATTAAAATGAATTTTAATGTAAATTTGCCCCCTAGTTTAGTTGCAGGGCTTCCTCTCTCTTTCTCTTTATAATATATATAAGGAGAATAATCAAGCCTCTAATATGTATATAAGGAATTTTTTTCCTTTTGAGACCGGGTAAGTGAGAAGGACCATACAACAGCCAATGAAAGAGTGAAAAATTATTTATCTGTGTATAAATACTTGAAAAAAAGATATATTAGTACTAATGTCATATTAGTAATAGTTAGTCCATATTTTAATATATTATAATTTTATTAGTACTTAATTATCACTCATTAAGATATACAATATATTGATACCATTCAAGTTTTTCTTACCTACGCACATATTTATTGATATATATATATATATAGACATATATTAATTGCATCTTGAGTAGTTAAGATTTAATTTCTCACTGACGAAACAGGGGCGCTTTAGACAATCAATTTCGTAATCGATGACATGGTTTGCACTCGTGTATATATGTATTTATCTATATATATATATATATATATATATATATAACATATATGCATACGATGGCTTTCGGTATATTGCACGGGCACATCATGTAGGTCAAAATGTGACACACGGGGTTAAATTGAACAAATCAAATTGACTCCTAAAAATACATGGGGCTTGACTTATGCATTTTACGTCATTAATTCGATATCTGTGGCCACTGAATTGAAACAGTGTTTTTCAAGCCGAAAATGAATATTTATTTAACATAAAGCTTTTGCTTGGCATGAGGAAAAATATATATGTTCTAATAATTGGCCGCTTAAGACAGTGCATTTAAAGCTGCTAATCTAATAGCTTTTTTTTTTAAATATATAAAAAAAAAATTTCCCATAGTATTAAGGAAAGAAAAATCAAACTTAATATTTTCCGTTAGAATATCAATGTTTATATCATTGAGTTATAAGATTCTTAGCAAAATTATAGCATAACTTAAATTTGTATATTAATTCTTCTCTACATGAATAAAAATTGGGTGGATTGTAAATATCCTTTTTATTTACTCAAAGTGCATGTAATTCCCTATTTGTAAATTTAAGAATTTAGACCATTAATCTTTGAAAATGTATTTTTAGACTCCTACATGACCATTATATTTTTTATAAAAATAATAATATATTAAAATAATTGCAAATAACCCTCATGAATTTTGATCCTAATATAGATGCACTCCCAAGCTTATCTAAGTGTAATATAACATCCTTAAACTCTTTTAAATTGACATGTTAAAATACTTCTACCTTTTCCATAAAAAAAAAGTACGAAGGTCAATTTACAGGGAGTTTCGAGCATTCATTGATAAGTTAATAAATGTATCAATGTTGGTATTGAAGTTTAGAGGCGCGTTTGTAATCTCATAGTTGATTATTTGCCAAACTATAATAGTTTTGGGAGTGATAAAGTGCACTTTATATGTTCAAGACATCAAAGTTTACGAGTTATTTTTATTTTTTTTTAAAATTTATTATTACTGTCATATAAAATTTGGATAAGAATAAAAAAACATGAAGAGAAAGCTCTTTTTCTTTCTTTTTTTTTTTTTTTGTATTTTAGATCTCAAATATTTTGTTATACTTAATTATATTTTTTGTTTCAGAGTAAAATATTAATATAAAGGTCTAAAGCACGTGTTATAAGAACCAAGTACCTAAAGTCTGAATTTCAAAAATAGAAGAATTATACTTATATTGAATAAATATAAGGAATGATACAATTCACCCTAAAGCTTATCTAAGTACTAAGATGGTGCTTTGGTTTCGCCACAGAAAAAGGAGTGCTTTTGTATTTTTTTTTTTTTTAAAAGACATGTTTTAAACGAAATATAACATCTACCATTGGCATGGCGAAATACCCTCAAGACAGATTTGGAAACAGAATGGAATAAACTCGCACAAGGGAGGGTTGGAACTAGTAAACCAATAATATAAATTATTGTCAAGCAGAATGGAATAAACTCGCTACCTATTTTCTTTTCTCACGAAAACTTCTTCTCATTTGTCGCCCATCGAAAACACCTGTAGTAACCCTTCTTATTTCTTTCAAACTACAAAATACATTTCAAAATCAATATCCCAACACCAAAATCCGATCCTTTTCTACTTCAAATATTACATTAAACATTACTTAAAATAATTAACAAAGATTAAAGAAATTTACTTGATACCATACTTTTCTTTGCATGTGTGATTAACACCTTGCTTTCTCAATAACAATTTGTTGAAACAACTTTAATCATCAATATTTCTTGTCAAGAAACATGTTCTATACACCAAAAATGTAATTACTCAAAAGGTACACTTCCACCACACACCTTCTTTAAAGGATGTAAGATTCTCTATTCCATGGTTAACAATTCAAGTTAATGTGTCAAAACTATAAGGATAAAAAAAAAAAATCCATGAAATTCCATTCTTGATTTATATGGTAGGTCACGATGGAGAGAACGAAACTATTGGAAAAGAATAATATGTTCGTGAAAAGGAAGGAGAAAGAAAAAAGATGGGGAAAAAATATAACTATGGTTTTTATCTAGTATAAAAAGACACGAGACACGGGCTCACTAGGACCTTTAAAATGATCTTCTTACCCCCTTTTCTAATTATTAATTACTCAACCCAATAACTTTATTTTATTTATTATTTTTCTTGAAAATTCCAGGTATTACAAAACCTAACTAACCAAACAAGTTAAAGAAAACTAATCTATCTTTTTCTTAAATACCGTATCTAAAGCTTAGTTGGTATAAGGTCTCACCAAGTAAAATATGACAATAAGGTGTAACTCTTTTGAAAATTTTGCTGCAAATAGTAGGTGAATACTTGTAAAATTCTTGAAAAAAAAAAGAAGAACAAACAAGCTAATAATAACAAATTATGCAAGCTAACCACAAGGACAATCAAGATCCTAATGGAAAGCTAAATATCCTTCAATACCATTTAATGTTTACAATGGCATAAAAAATCTTGGTGTATGCTAGCTTTGCTTTGTCACTTCGAGCAAGTGTACCGCCCCTTGTAGTATAGTTTTAATAATATCTTTTATTTGGTGAGCATTAGCAAACAAAGACGGCGCACGTGTTAAGCTCGTATAAACTTGAATTCAGTTGGCCAAAATTAAAAAAATGAAATTTACTTGACAACTTTTGAATAATATCAAATGCAATTTTAAAATCTAAAATTTGAACTAATTTTAGTTCAAACGAAAGTTTTAACTATGAAATCTAAGACATTGTATGTGATATAGTTTCAATTTCTTTGTTATAGCATGATCCAATTTCAGTAAATTATGCAGCGTTTATAAAAGATAATTGTCTGGAAATTTGAAATTCTCTATTGTTTTGAATAAAGTGTTTGTAAGAATAATAAGGATACAAAAAGAGAGTACTTATACATTAAAATAAATCCTAAAGCACTTGAAAATTTACCTTAAAATAACTCTAAAAAAAAAACAAAAAAACTTCTTATTAGCCTTAAATAGTGTTGTGTTTTTCAAGCCCAAAATGATTGCAATTGGGCTTATCTTAGTTGCTTTGTTTTAGTACTTAAAAATCAGCTCCGGAAAACATATTATAATAAAAAAACTCCTCCCAAATCAAAAGTTATGCTCATTTTAATTGTAACCAAGAAACCTATCTATTTAGACCTTATCTAGACCTTATCTACATCATGCTCCCCTTCTTGAGAAAAACTTGTTCTTAAGTGTGAAACAAAATTTGGAAACATCGGTTCTTCACATGGATAGAAAGGATAAATATTCACCACATTAAAGGTCTTTGATATGCCCATACTATCAAGTACTGCGACAACATAAGCATTATCATCGATTTTCTAAGCTATCTGATAAGGACCATACTTCTTAGGCTACAACGTATTGTATATTACACTAGTATAGTATGCTATGCTACTAAAATTTAGGGAAGAATCAATCATCTTCCATGAAGTCCTCCGAAAGTGGTTGAGAAACTTGCTATCTATGTTAGACATAATAGACTTTGGAATGCCATGCAAACAAACAATCTCCTTAAAGAACAATTTAGATATGCTATTCCCATCTAATGTCTTCTTGCAAGGAATAAAGTATGCCATCTCCAAGAACCTATCAACAACATCAAACACAAAATTAGAAACTCTTTAGGTTTGGGGTAAGCTAAGTATGAAATCTATAGAAATATCCTCCCATATATTCTTAGCCATAGGTAACGGCATGTATAATCTAATATTCTATGACTAGCCCTTAACTACAACATCACTGCACAAATCTAGAGACATCTTACCTTACATGAGGCTAATATAACCTTTCTATGATTGTAGCAAGTGTATTATTCATCCTAAATGTCAAGGAAGTCCACCTCCATGCAAATCACAAATCTAACTTCTCCCTCAAAGATGCTTTAGGGATACAAAGTTAATTACTATGCAATAAATATCCATCATGAATATAAATATCCATCATGAATGTGGAAATCATCACATGCTTGATTGTTACTACACTTAACTCAAATATCCTTGAAATCCTCATCATCTACATATAATTTCTTCAAATAATCAAATCCTACTACTTCGCTGCTCAAAGTTAGTTGCAAATCAGCATGCTACTCAAAACATCTACTACCTTATTCTCTACTTTAACCTTGTGCTTAATCCTAAAAGGAAACTTTTGGAAAAATTGAAATCATCTGGTATGCATGTATTTGCTGATATGAGTTTGACAACTCAAATGTTTTAATGCCTAGCAATCTGAATATAGGACAAACTCCTTACCAATTAGATAGTGTTCCTACGTCTTCAGAGCTCCACAATAGAATAGAGCTCTTTATCATAGGTTGACCGGTTATGCCTTGCTTTACTTCATTTTTCACTAAACTAAGTTATTGGCCTCTTCTCTTAAGAAGGAGTCGTTTCTATTCTAACACCACTCATATCACAGTCAACCTCAAATAATTTATCAAAATATGGCAATGTTAAAATAAGTGTAGTACCCACCTCTCTTTCAACAATGTAAACTAACCTCAACCTCCTCTCCCAAATTAATTTGCTCTCCTTTAAACATTCAATCATTGGGGCTACAATACAGCTAAAATTCTTCAAAAGCTACTTATAGAACTTTACTAACTCATGGAAACTCCTAATTTCAAAAATTGTCTTAAGAGTAGGCTAAACCCTAATAGCTTTCATTTTCTCTCAATCAACTTGAACACCCTTAGCACTAACTACAAACCCAAGAAACAACTTCTTTTATGTGAAAATATACTTCTTCAAAGTCACAAATAACTTATTCTCTATTAGAATAGTCATCACTTTATGTAAGTGTAACAAACGCTCCTCCTTTAACTTATTGTAAACTAAATATATCATCGGAATAAATAACTATGAATTTGCTAATAAATGGTTTTAATACTTGATTCATAACTTGCATGAAAGTGCTTAGAGCGTTTGATAAATCGAATGGCATTACAATTCACTCATATAAGCCTTCCTTTATCTTAAAGGTCATATTTCATTTGTTCCCATACTTAATTCAAATTTGAAGGTACTCGCTTCTCAAATCTATCTTTGAAAAAAAAATAGTTGTACTTGATCCATCCAACATATTGTCTAACCGTAGGACAAGAAACATGTAGCCAACTATAATTTTATTAATCACCCTATTGTCCATGATACATTTAACCTAACTTTACTTTTTATAATTTTTATAGCAAAAGCATATTTTTCTAACAAATGCATTAGGTTACTTATGAAATAATAAAACTAGTAAGAACCAAGTCAAATCTACAAAGAATGATGTCTAATTTTTAATAAGTATTAGTCCCATCTAAATTTAGATTATTAAAATCAAGGGTTTATGGAAATAATTAAACTATGAAAAACTAAATTAATAAAACAAATAAACCGGGATATTCATCATCTTTAAAGATTCAATTATAAACTAGATAATTAAAATACCATTTATGATAACGAAGGTATCTTTAACAAGTTTAGTTTTAAGATAATTAAGTATTAAGTATTCTTTCTCCCGAAGCGAATTCCTGGGATTAACCAATTTATCCTTTTTATAGTTAAGCAAGTGATAATCTAAATTAACCATTTCATGTTCTTAAACCTTAATTGAATTAAATGACATTCATTATGCCTTCTTTAATTCAGATCATACAATTCACAGTAAACAATTAGAAACAGTCTTGCTACTTAATCCTAATTAACATGAATTCTAATAAAATCAAAATAAATATTGTAGTGATTAGGGAATTGAAGACTTTACATAGGCATAATTCATAAATTGATAATCTAAAAATCCAATAAGCAATATTTATTAAGCACAAGAGAAATAATAGGTACATAATATCTAAATCAAGAATATATAGAAGGGAATGAATGCAACCTTTGGAGGAGTTCCAAACCTTAACTCAAGATCAAACATTATTCTTATTACCTCTAATGTTGAATTCTAAAAGCTACTCTAGAAAATGTTTTTAAAACCTAATTCTAGTTGAATGAAAGGGAGAAGAATGAGCTATACTGATAAAAGTTATGTCTAATTGTGTTTATAAAGCCTTTTCATGGAAGTAAATGTGTAAGGCAATATTTAAGCTTTAAATCTATCTAAAAATAAAAAATTCACAAGGCATTGCATGTTTACGCTTAAGGATCATGATCGTGATCCTTGGTCTTGTTTTTTTTTTTTTTATATTTTAAAAATCACAAAATAATGAAATAGTAGAACCATGCCTAAATTCTACTTCTGTGTTCTTGACTATGGTGCTCTCCAGACGCAAATTTCTCATTCATTTTTTGCTCCTTTACTCGCAATTTTAATATACAGTCATTGTTCATAGGTATGGTCCTTTCCAAGGTTTCAAAACTCATTCAAAATATCCTCAAATCTTCTAAAACTTCGTTTAAAATCATTAATCTCTTAAATTAAGCAAATGAAGCATGAAATCAAAATATGAACAAATTAATTATAGAATTCAGTACAAATACCCATGACATAATTATAAATTAATCATAAGATATGAGAATTTATACGCCCATCAAATCCTCCCACCCTACCACCCTTCCCTTAAGCACTTATAGCTTGTCCTCAAGCATAATAAATAAAATTGTGAAAAAAATCTTAAGGACAAAAATTCACTAAATGCCTAAATTATAGGATCAAAAGTAAATACCACACATAGTTTATTCAAGAACAAGAGCATAGACTCTTCCATCAAATTTCATCCTTTAGAATATTGAAATTTAAGTCTCTAGCAACTTTTTATTTCAAAGAATTTCACTTAACCATATTTACATACACTTAAAACACAATTACATGGTATATGTATTGGTTACAGAAACTATATTAGATTTCAACAATTAATCTATGTAAATTGGAGTTAAAATATATAGTTTAAACAAAGATTAAATTGAAAATCAGAATAAACATAAACTTAACCAAAAAAGAGTTATCCGTATTTAAAAAACTAGAGGGTATATATTTCTCTTTTTCACCTCTCTAAGTACAATAATTAAAAACAAATGTATGTTACATTAACCAGTCCCTAGATTATCTCCTTACTTCTTTTAATTGTTCTTTGAGGGTTTTTAATTGAATTTAATTCAATTATTTTATTTAAGGATAATTGCTTTGGTATAGGAATGAACCTTACTCTTCTGACAAACTAAGGTCTATATACACCATTTTAATTCTCATATTAACAGCAGGAAAGTACCTTACTCTTTTGAGGGATTAAGACTTATCCATACCAATTTTTTAAACTAATTTCTTTAGGTTTGTAGTAGAAAAGAACCTTCCTTTTTTGAGAGACCAAGGTCGATCCTTACCAACTTATATTGCTATTATTTTTTCAATCACCTCCAAATATTTTGATTTTCCAAGAAGCTTTCAAGAGATATGCATTATTTGTTTATTTGTGAGGAATTAGAGAGCTCTCAAGGCTTCTAAAGAGTAACTATACATTAAAGTAAAACATAAACAACTAACTCTTAATTAGTAATGTTCACCACAATTCCAAGTCTACATGTAAGCTTAAATAACAGAAAATTCTACACTTCATACAGATTTTATTATTTAATTCTAGCATTATATAAAAAGGCCATAATGATCAAGCAAAATTCCATATTAAAATAATAAAAAAAATTTCCCAAAAATTTGCTTTTTTAATTAGATGAAAAATAATGGTAAATAGATGTGCAGTATAAAACAAATCGATTCTATATTTCTAAAAAAAAAAATTATTTGAATAAATCCTAAGTATAGGAATATAATCCATTCAGTTCACATGTTTATATATATATATATATATATATATTTTCCTTGCCAGTGCCTAATTACTCAATTTCTCCCTCTACACTTAAATTATACATTGTCCCTAATGTACACATAATCAGTAACAAGCAAGAAAAAAAAATTCAATAGGGGAAGAATAATAGAAAATAAAAAGGGAACTAAGACTTTTTTTTATTTTAACTTTGACACTAAATCTCAAATTGTCCTTTTGAAGCCACTAGACTCCATATACACCATTGAAGTCCTAAAACCTTGCAAAACTAAACAAAACAAGACAAAGAAAATGTAAATTTCATAAAGAAAATTAAAAAGTAAAACTACTCCTAAACTACTCTTAACTACAACTAAACTACTCCTAAGCTACTCTATTTGCAAACAAGAAAAGTTCAATAGAAAGTAGCATAGAATTGGAAGGAATAATGTTTTACTAACTATAAAATATATTAATGTCAAGAAAATAGAGTTAGCAAATTAAACAGTGAAAGCACATTCTACTAAGTTTCCTCTCTGTTTCTTGATCGCTTGGCATGTTTATGAAAAATAAAAAAGATACAAGTTCATATTTATAAGGACATCTTCCTAATACTTGAATTATAGTATGATGCATATAACTCTATAATTGTGAAGAATTAATATGAAAACTTCAACATAGCATCTATGAAGCATAATTAGGAACCAATTAATTGTAATAAAGCACGAAATCAAAACATATGATTTATTGATTTCTAAGTTCATAGTCTTAAAATCAAAACAACATGATTCAAGTCAAGTTAAGGCCTAAACAAAATTTTGACTCAACATGTTTACATTGCAAAAATATATAAAAGGATGCTCAAAGAATACAAAAATTCATAAGAATTCTAAGCCTATGAAAACAAAATATGGGAATGCTATGCTGAGTTCACAAACTAAATATTCCATGTTCTAAGAAAAATAACTAACCACTTGTGCTCATGTATGTAATTAGCAAATCAATCAAAGAATAAATTATCATGTAATTAAAAACATGGATGAATGATAGAGGTCAAGTGGAAAGCATAATGTAAAGGAAAGGAAAGCAATATTTTTGTTTTTGAAAAATAAAACAATTGAACATTTAAAATCTTATTCTTGTAAGAAGGATCACAGTTGAGGATCACCGATGTAGTCCTTACCCGTGATTATCTAAGCACTTTTTTTTTATTTTTTTATATGACAAGAAGAACACACCCTTCATCATGAGTGTGTTTTTTGCTTGTATTCCTCTCCTAATTTGATTTCTTCCAAATCCTTACCTGTGATATAAGAAGATTATGCCTTAGATTACAGGCGTGTTTTTCACCCATTATTCTCTTAAGTTTTTTATTCATCTTCGCTTTCTTGACTTTTCCTTAGCTAAATTTTTCCATCTTATTCTTATAATCATAGTTATCAAAATTACGATTTTATTATTTATTTGAATATATAGAATCAGTAAAATCTTATAAAATCGTATATGAAAGTTTATAATTTTACTAAAAGTTTGTACATGAATAATTTTACATTTGTTTTAACTAAGAAAAAAAAGATGATAAAATTATAAACTCATAGAATCATATTTTTGACTCGTGATTACAATGTCAACTATAAAGCATTACACAAACTTTGAAGAAATAAAACTATTAAAGGCTCTAAAAATTTATCGTAAGTTGCTAGATAAAAAAAATAATTGCAAGTAGAGCAATTAACTAATGCAAAATAAAAAATAAAATAAAATAAGGATATAGAAACTTGAGTTGCCTTCCAACAAGTGCTTTTGTTTAACATCATTGTATCAATGCTTTTAGCTCCTTTTCCTAAGGTGGTTCAAATTCTTGAGGCAACTTATTAAAATTTCTTAAAGAGCTGCCCACTCATTATTAAAGTCAACCATCACCTCGAATGATATGTCCCATGTTGTAATTTTAGTGGGTTGAGGGTCTTTCTTTTTCCATTTTTTTGTAATATTTACATAAAGCTCATTATTTCCAACACTTGATACCATTTTGCAATTTTTCATATCAATTACAGTTCCAACAGTAGCTAAGAATAGACAACCTATGATGAAAAGAATTTTTGGATATTCTTTATATCTAAGACTATAAAGTTTATAGGCAATATAAGTTTACCCACTTTTAGAAATACATTCTCAATCATCTCTTTAAGTCTCCTAAAGGAACCATCAGCTAATTGAATTATCATTTTAATTTTTTTTATTGCATTCCCTAATCTTAATTTCTTTACTATAGAGAAATGTATCACATTAATACTTGCACCTTAATCACAAATTCACTATTAAGATTTTCATCTCCTATAATGCAATTTAAAGTGAATTTTCTTGTATCACTTAATTTGAGGGAAAGGTGTCCTTCAATGCTTTAGTGCAAACTTGAGTCAACATAACTATTTCTCACATATTATTATTATTTTTAGCCATTATTTCTTTCAAATAACATTTATATCAAAATGTTTGCTCTAATAATTCACTAAGAGATTATTAATTTCTAGCTTTTTAAACATTTCCATAAACAACCAGAAATCTTCATTAGTTTTTTGTTTATATAAATTTTTTAAAAGGGGTATAGGGTGCATACTTGATATAGCAGTAAGCTCACATTCTTTAAGAATGCACCTTTGTTGTACATCTTCTCTCTTTGAGTTTGCTGTAGAAGCTAGTGATTCTTAGGACTTAACTTTCTTAGTTGATCTTAGATGTATTGCATTAATTGGCTTAACAAGGACAAACATCTTCATAATGTCTTCAATCTCTCCAATCTCTCAAATCCTTCTATGGTCACATTGGCAAGCTTCTCAATTGTAGCTTCTTAACTATGACTTTCCATGCTAGTTTTTCTTCTTTTTGCTTCACCTCTCTTTGATACTTGAAAATTGCATTCAGCTTGTAAATTTTTAGATACAATCACTAAAATGTCTAGTTTTTCTTTATCCATAGTAGACTTAAAAGGATTTAATTCCTTCTTGTTTTTGAAGGAATCTTTTTGTCTTTCTTTTATAGCCACTAGGGTAGGGGTGAAAAGCTTTAGTGCTTGCACTAATCGAGTCACTAATTTTTACATAATTAAACTCTATTTTTCAAACCTTTCTTCCCACTTCTACTCTAAATTCCTCAAAAAATTTCTCAATAATGTTCTTTAGTGTTGGGATCATAGGATTTACAAATAGGGCCCATTTGTCATGTTCCCAATATGCCACTTTGTTAATTAATTTCATTGCTTCCATCACTAACATATTTGTCAATGGTTCTCCAATAGCAGCTTTAATTCTAAGTTTATCATGATTCTTGATCCCATCATAAAATCCTAACAATTGATTCCATGTAAGAGTATCATGATATGGATATCTATTTGTTAGATTGTGAAACCTTAACTACACTTCATAGAGTGATCCGTTCTCATGCTATTGTAAAGAAAGGATTTGTACTCAAAGCTTTATTATATAACATAAAGAAGAAGATCGTACACATTGATCATCTACAAGAAATGCTTGCAAAATAAAATAAAAAGAAGTAGAAATCTGACGTTAAAAACAAACTGAAAGAAAATGAATAAAGAAAACAAAAGTAAAGAAGGAAAACAAGCAAAGAAAATAAAGCACCTAAATTTAGACAAACCTAAATACTAAAACTAGCACAACTCATTCCCTAACAATAGCGCCAAAAATTTGATACGCTAAACCTAATTTTACTTTTTATAACACTACTTTTTAATAATAAAAGCGTATTTTACTAGCAAGTATACTAGGTCACTTATGTAGTAATAAAACTGATAAGAACCAAGTTGAACTTACAGGAAATGATGTCTAATTTTTAATAGTATTAGTCCTGTCTAAATTTAACTAATCAAAATTAAGTGTCTCACACTCCAAAGAGGTGGAGTTGTAATAACTCCGTTGTATGAACTATCCTAAGGCAGTAGCTAACCTTACAACTGCTACCATAGACTTGGTTCACAAAAGGCAAATCCGACTTAATCGCTTTGAAGCATTATTTGATATCTTTCTGTTATAAACCTGTGGTATAATCTTTTAAAATGATTGTTAAAAATAAATCGATACCTAAATTCCTTGAAAAGAGTTAAGTTTCATATGTGCTACTTAACAAAATATTTTGAAATCAATAAGTATTTACAAAATTATATTTACACGAAAAATAATAAGTCTAAATAGAGAATTTGTAAAAGTTGATAAGTTTATAATACTTAATATATACATCAATAGTCGGAAAACTAGAGGGTTACATAAGAAGACCTTAGTAGTTTTCCTAAAAGTCAATAAAATTAATGAACAAAGTAAAAAATCAACCAATTCTTCCTAATTCTCACTCTTCAGCCCCGTTTTTTTAATCTTCTAAAATTAAGTGATATACTTGTAAATCTACTTTATACCTATAAAATAACTGTAAGGGAATAAGTAACAACTTGCTTAGTAAGTTAGACAGATATAGAAGTATGCATTTAGCATAAGACAATTGAGGCTTTGAACCAAGTTAGTTAGACATAATGTATGTACAGGTAAATGTCATTGCATGATATTATCCTGCCTATTGTGAGATTAGACAAATTACGCCTATTCTAATCCGGGTTGAAGAGTTTGATGTCTTGCATTCAAGAATCAAAGCCAAACTAGGACTTGTGTAATAGAGAACACTTTTCACTTGAGATTACCTTGGAACCACCAATCCTAACTTTGCCATGACCTCCACTCTTATTACTTAATTCGACTAAGTATAGGGAAATGACTATTTCAGGTATTTTTACGTCCGTGTTCAGCTTGATAATCCTAATCCTCTTCTCTAATGGGTTATGATGTATGTTAAGTTAAAAGTTAGGTCGAGTTTAAGTTAATTCATTTTTGGGGTGATCAACCCATTTCAAATTGTTGAAATAGAATGGAATACACAAAATAGCCACAATATAGATTTCAGCTCCCACATTAGCAGCAAGTCAATACTTAAGTACATGCACAGCATACGCATAAACAACTAAATTACAATCATAAGCCAAAAACATTCCTAAGCCTCTAAGTATTATAACATAATACTACGAAATGCTATGAAGCATTTATCCTACTTACCTGAGTATTAATGCTTATTATCTTTGCTCATCGCCTATCTTTAGTTTCCATCTAATATATAAAATAAGAGTTTATTTTGACATCTAAGCATTTTTTTCATTTGAGTTAAGTAAGTTTCCTAAGCCATTTATTAAATATCAGTTAAGTAATATAAGTTTCAACTAAGGTTCTAACCTAGTATTTTAGTATAGGTTGCTACCTAGTAAGTTTCTAACTTAGGTTCTAGCTCTAGTAAGTCCTTAGTGTTTATATGTAGGTAACTTTCTGACCTACTCTATGACTTTGTGTGATATAATGTTTAGTATCCATTTACCTTTTGACCAAACTTTGGATTGCTTTTATTGTAGTGCATATCAAGTTTCTTCCAATAGATTACTTTTTGATCGAGTTTCTCACCTTGCTACTACTTTTATATTTCACCACTTTACACCTAAGTCTAACTTGTCTCGAGTTATAGAATCATATTCATTTCATTCCTTACATTATTAGAGTATTCCAAATCTATATCCCATATTTTACTCTTTCACTACACTTTACTCATTTAAATTGTTAAGAAAAACCTAAGATGAAGTTTATAAATCATCAAACTTGAACATAAACTTTAGTTGCAGTGCAAAATCTTCAACTTAAGACCTAAAATTTCTCATTTCTAGTTGCTGTACCCTAGGAAAAACATTTTATAACTCGGGTAAATAAGATTAAGTACACTTGTTTAAGGAAATTGACCCATCAGTATACTATTTTGGAGAAAATTACAACTTTCTCAAATCTAACTTCATGATTTTCAAAATTGAACTACATAGCATGAAAATAAAACTTTTTAGGAGTTTACTTATAAAAATTTAGACAAAAATTGCAACAATTGGATTTTTGAATATGTCTTTGAAAATTTGTTGACGGGATGTTTTTCTTAAGGACCCTGTATTAGCACTCAAAATTTAAAAAAATTTGATTTGATGTTTCAATTCCTCATTAAAAAATACTTGAGAATGTCAAGTTTCAAAATTTTTTTATTATCATTTATCATTTTTAGCAAATTTTAGTTAAAATTGAGGAAAACTAAACACTCACCAAAACTTGGAGCTTTAGCCACCATTTGGAGAGAGAGTATGTCGGCCAGATTAACAATAGGCCACTCCTTCAAGAGGTGGTGGTAGCTCCCTTACAATTTTAGGTGAAGGTGGAGAACTTGTAAAACCTCAACTTGCATCTATCACTTTCCTTATAATTTTTCCTCACCTTTTCTTACCCAATTTTTCTTTCATAAATTTTCTCTAAGTCCCTAGTTGTCTAAACTCTACAAAAGTGATCAGTTGATTTTTTTTATAAGCAAGTGTAATGTCTTTTACTTTTAATTTCATACAAACTTAGAAATTTGCATGGTTAAGTGTCAAACTAATAGCGTTTATCATCCATGATTTGTTCAAATCATAATCCTAAGGTTACCATGCCTTATGCAAATTTTTTTTTCCTGCATCCCACGTAATTATTTTATGATTTTTCCCTATTATCTTTGTCAAGCCTGAAATTTTTGGTTTTCAATTTCCTTAATTTGATTAATAGTAAACCCTAATCTATTTAATATGAACTATCGACTGTAAATTAAGGAGATCTATTTTTTTCATTTAATTTTTTTTTTTGGAGTTACAACTTAACCATACTTGGGAAAAGAGTTAGATTAAAATCAATTGGATTAATTGATTTTACTCTAACAACTGGTTTTCAATTAATCACTTTTGAAAATGATTTTTTAACACAAGATATCTTAAATTCGGTAGCCAACTTATTAAATCCTAAATGAGTATTGCTTTTAATATTTCAAATTTAGTTTTATTTTTTAAAACACTCTTTTTATTTGAAAAAATAATTCTAAATTCATAAATAAACACAATTATTTTTATTTACAAAAAGGAGAAGAAAATGGTAAAATTAAATTTATTTACAAAAGGGAAAATAAAAAAATTCCCTATTTTACGTGGTTCCATAGTTGCCTACAGGTGCTTACATATCTACTATTTAAGATCAAACTTTGTAGTTCATTCTTATAAAATTTTAATTTGTTGATTTCTTTTAATTTTGGAATAGGATCGGGGTGTACATTTTTATTCAATTTTTCTTTCTTTCTTTCTTTCCTCTTTTTTTTTTTTTTTAAAAAAAAACTCTACAAGAGTCTTAATTTTGTTAATTCATTCTTTTCAAAATTTCTAAAGAGGTCCTAATTTTGAAAAGAGTTAATTATTTTTTTTTGGAAAATAACTTTTTTTTCTACGTAATAAAACACATTTATTATATATATACACATACTTACCATGACAAAGAAATATTTTTCAAACAAATAAATAAATTTATAATGAAGGAAAATATTTTAGAAAGTGATTTCTTTTAAACCGTGTGAAAGAAATAGAATAAAATAAATAAAAAAACTTAGCTAGACCTAGGCTCACTAGAGTTGGATGTAGGTCAAGAGGCCTATTCAGGTCGAACTTTAGGTTGTTTGACCTGATTATGTATAAGGCACGTGTATAGGAGAAGGAGGTAGCTTCAGGCAATTGAAGGGTGCGATTTAAGCCATTCTAATTGTTAAAAAGAGCAAGGAAACTTGTTTTCATGTGGCTTTTATTAGGGATAGGGGGTGTAAAGATGATACTCTAGTGAGTGGTGATGGTTTGCACGATGGTGTACGATGGTCGACAATTAGTGGTGGTGTATGGCTTAAATTTGTTTCTAAAGATGAAAGAGAGGTGCATCTTAAGGTTTTTGAGGGTAGTAAAGCTCGTGATAATGTTGTTTTGGGTCGAAAAAGTGTAGAGCTAGAGTTTTTGGGTAGTGGTCGTTGCGTTGGAAACCTTAGGGTAGTGGACGTTGGCTTAGGGAGCATCGCAGACTAAAGGGGTGGTGTCTTTGGATTGCTCAAGGTGTGCAGAAGTTCACTGTATGATTTGTTTTGCTTGAATTCATGAGCATTTGAGCAAAATTTTTGAGAGAGAAAGTGGGTTGTGACTTAGGATTTGTAGTGAGAGAAAGAGTTGATTCAAGCTTGAAGAATGAATTTCAAAGCTTAGTTAATGATGGAGTCGAGATCCTAAGCACCTATTTATAATGATCAAAGCTTTAGATTCGCATGGAAAGTCCAAAATTGAATTAAATTTGAAGAAACCAAGTAAATGGGTTTTTGGTGAACTTTAATTCACCATCATAGAATTTGATTAGATTTAAAAAAAAAAAATTAGTTAAAATGTGTCAATAGAGCTTCATTCTTACTTGAAATACACTTCGGGAGCTTCGATTTTCAATGAAAAGGTCAAATAAAGCATGGCTCACACAAAGGAAAATCCGAGAATTAATGGTTTTCTCCAATTTTCAACTCTTATTTTGACCCTCTAAATGATTAAATTAGGGGAGTTCTTGGTATCGATTCAAAGCAGGCCATGTTAAATACATGATTTCACCATGGTGAAATTGTATAGGAAAATAAGCCAAAAATATGGAGATACAATATGTAGTAGTGTAAGGAGAAGAAAAATGAAGAGTGCTTAGTTCCTGTTGTTAGGATCGAACGTTAAACTTCTTGGTTCCACTACTACACTGCGACCACTAAAGTAAGCTTATTTCTCCATTATTTAACTAAATATAATTTATAGCTTTTAAGAAACTTGAATTAGTCTTGTAATCTAAAATCAGTTAACACCTAAATTAAACCCTAAGTTCACTAAGATAGCGTTTAGTTACGTAATTTTTATGGTACTGAACTAAATAAAAAATTTTATCACATGTTTGGTTTGTAATTTTGCTTGGTAACTAAACAAAAATTGAGCTGATGGATTGGACAAAAGGCTTAACTTTTGTCCCATTTATACATGGTACAAAAATGAAATTTATTGGACAAAAAAAAATTTATATTCTTAAAAATATCCCTCTATATTATAAAATTGAGTTAATTAATATTGTTTTTATTAAATATTACAAAATTGTGTATTTTATAATATAAATAAATAAATTTTTAATATAAATTTTGTATTCTATACTATGCAAACCATACATATTACAATAAGTTTGTATTGCTTAGCCCTTCTTGTACTTGTCTTGTCCAATTCTTTTTATTCAGTCCGGTTTTTACAACTGAACATTACCTTAGTTTCTAAAAATGTAGGAATTTTTAAGATCAAGTTTAGTACACATATTTTAAATTGATTTTCAAATTGAACCCAATTTAATGGTTTTATGTGCTTTGGTTCGTTGATTGTGTGGTTAATTTGAAAATTGATTTTTTTTTTTGGTAAATCAACCAATTTAAGTATAATCAAGGCGTCATATGAAACCATGATTAACTCAAAATTAATTTCATTTTTACAATTTTGACATATCTTAAATTAACCATGATTCGAATATTAAATTTTTAAAGAAATTTAATATTCTCAATTATATCTTAGAACCATTAAATCAAGTATGTGCATTTTGACTTTATTCGACCCTAAAAATGAAATGACTCTGTCCATATGACTTAAAAACCCTAAAAGTGACCCATGACTTAAAAATCCTATTTTCTTAAAAAAAAAATCTATCTTCCCTTAAATAATGTATTTTTTACTAAATTTTCTTTTTTTCTTTTTTTTCTTTTCTAATTTTTTGTATTTTTCTATATCTTTTATTTTTTTTGGTATTTTTTGAATTATGATCCTTTTCTTTTATTTTTGAAAAATGAAAAATACTCTAGGGCGACAAAAATAGGGTATCTACATTCTTTTATCGATTTATTGAATTTTTCATATATTTGGGTATTTTTAATAATTATGGTATATATATTTATATGATAATTATACCTTATGTATATGCATGTATTGCACCTATTATTTTATGTCCCTTAATAATTTTATTATTCATATAATTTATCTCCAAATGTTCATTACTAATTATGCTTATTTCACACTTTTCGTTACTTATATAATAATATAGTAAAATTCACTATTTTAGTTGTATATTTTTTATTTTATTATATTTTCGAGATGTAAGCTTACAGGGTTTCCTTGACTGATGTTTCTAATTTACTTGTAAGTTCTTAGCTTAATTGAGTTAATTTCTTGAATAAGCCGCTTGGAACTTAGTTGCATATTACAAAACTTATATTTCTTAAATTAAGTGTTGAATCCTAATTGGTAAAATTGTAGGGTATCACAAAGGGTTTATGGAAATAATTAAATTATGAAAAACTAGATTAACAAAACAAATAAATTGGGAAATTCAACATCTTTAAATATTTAATTGCAAAACATATAATTAGAATACCATTTATGATAATAGAGGTTTGTTTAAAAGGTTTAGTTTTAAGGAAATTAAACATTAGGTATTCTTTCTGATGAAGCAAATACCCAAAGATTAACCGATTTATCCTTGGTATTGTTACACAAGTGATAAACTAAATTACCCTTTATTGTTTGTAAACCTTAAATGAATTAAAGAGTATACATTTTGCCTTCTTTAATCCAGATCATCTAGTTTACAATAAACAATTAAAAGGGTGTAGCGACTCAATCCTAGTTAACATGTATTCCATTAAAATCAAAATGCATGTTGTCATGATTAGGGAATTAAAACTTTAAATAATAGGCACAATTCATAAACTAATAATCTAAAAATCCAATAAGCAATATTTACTAAGCATAAGAAAAATAATAAGTACATAATATCCAAATCAATAATATGTTAAGGGAATGAGTACAACCTCTAGAGGAGTTCCAAACCTTGACTCATAATCAAATATTGTTCCTATCACCTTTGGTGTTGAATTCCAAAAGCTACTCTAAAAGATGCTCTTAAAACCTAATTTTAGTTGAATGAAAGGGAAAAGAATGAGCTATAATGATAAAAGTTGTGTCCAATTGTGTTTACAAGGCCTTTTTATAGAAGTACATGTGAATGGTAACTTTTTAGCTTCAAATCTATCCAAAAATAAAAGATTCGCAAGACATTGCATATCTATACCTAAGGATAATGGAATTATCCTTTCCCATGGTCTTTCTATGCTTCAAAAGTCGTAAAATAACGAAATAAGAGATTTATGATCAAAGTCTATGGCCATGATTATGGTCCTTTTTTGGACACCAATTTTTCCTTTATTTTTTGCTCCTTTACTCATGATTTTAATGCATAGTCATTGTTTCATGGGTGTTGTCCTTTCCAAAGCTTCAAAACATATTTAAATCTTCTAAAACTTAGTCAAAATCATTAATCTCTTTAAATCAATCAAATAAAGCCTAAAATCAAAATATAAACAAGTTAAGCATTAAATTCAATACAAATACCGAGAAAAACATTGTAAATTAATCATAATATATGTATATTTATACATCCATCAGTTTACACACATCCCCTAACTCCTATCTTTGTTGGGTATGAGTAAGGCTAGAATTGTATAAGAACATAAACTTTCTTGAATATGCCATTTTCTCAACAACTCTTCCACCTTCTCCTTTAGAATCTTTTTCTCCTTTGGACTCATCCTATGGTGGGGGAGGTTTGGCAAACTAGCACTTGGAATCAAATCTATCTGATGCTGAATGTATCTAAAGGGAGGTAAGTCATCGAGAAGTTCATTTGGCATAATGTTTGTAAACTCTTACAACAATAACTTAGTTGCTATGGCTGCTCATCTATTGTCTTCTATTCTCTTAAAGCTATTACTTGCTCAGTAATTAATGCATGGACCACCCTGGACTCCCTCATATTTGCCTCCATTTCCCATACTGAAGTATTGATGGTAAGGAAATGTCGTTCCCTTACTTTAGATGCTTTAGAATGACTTCCCTTCTTTAATGGAATTAGGGTAAACCTAACACCTTTTTCGAAATTGTATACATTGTTTCTTCTGGAGTACTACGCATTTTGATCAAATTGCTAAGGCCGACAAAGAAGGATATGATAAGCATCCATGTCAACTACATTGCAGTATGTCTCATCTTTATACTTGCTTATAGAGAATGGTGTCTTACACTGCTCTTTCACTTAAATCTTCTTTGCTACTTTAATTTACCTAAGTGTATATAGAGTGGGGTGTGGTTCCACTAGAAGCTTCAAAGCATTTACAACCCCTCTACTGATGATACTCTTACAACTACTACCATCAATGATCAGATTAAAACAATGGTTTTACATAGTACGCCTAGTTCAAAACAGCTTATGGTGTTGGTTGTTCTCTTCCTGCTTAGATGTAAACATGAGCTTCTTTATCGCATATGATTGTTTTACCTCTTCTTCCTTGTAATAATCTTGAACATCTTCATTAGGTCCATACAAAACATTATCCACTTCCTTATTTTCTCTCTTAACTAAATTCACCATTTGTGGCTTGGGGCACTCATTGGACTTGTGTTTAAATTCCAAACACCTAAACACTTTCTTTTGAGTAGCTTTGGCTTAATGTAAGGTTTGGTTGTTTTCTATCTATCTTTGTCATTAGATAACTAGGACTTTTCATATGACTTCACCCCCTTTACCTCTCCAAGATGAGGCCGTGTCTCTTAGACCACCTTCCCTTTGCCACCACTGTAATTTTTGCCATAAGTTCTACATCTAGGATCAAATATCGCCCTTTCTTGTAACTTCAATTCTACCTTTGATGCCATATTTTTTGCTTTACGTAAAATTTCTCATAACCTATATGTCGACTTTGTCCTGAATTTGTGGTTTCAACACTTATAAATATCGACCCGCTTGTTGACCTTTGCGTTATCTCAAATCGTTCCTCTATGCCAACTACTTAAATTCTGTTATATATTTATGAATGAATCTCTACCCCTAATGATATTATTGGTATTGTTGGAATAAGATCTGATCGTAATTAAGAGGAAGAAACTCTTCTTTCAACAATTGTTTCATCCTAAACTATGACCTAATAGGTGCTTTTTCCTTATGAGTCCCCTTATTCTGCAATCTCTCTCACCATGCAAATGTACCACCCTTCAGCCTACATACTACTAGTCTCACATGCTTCTCTTTGGGAACTCACATATAATAAAAGAATCTATCTATATAGGCAATCTATTCTATAAAATCCTCTCCCTAAATTTCTGTTAAAACATGCAATATCAACCTTCAACTTAAAATCGCTATTTTCTTGGCCTCCATAATATTTATCATAATTACTATAATTACTGGCATAATTATCTTGACCTTTATATTAGCCTCTATTACTGCTGCGTACCTTGCCTCTTCTGTGGTAGTTATGATTACTACCATAATAATTTCCACCACCACCATAATTTGCATATTAGAAATCTATAGCATACTCTTCATCATAGGTTGCATGAATAGGCATGTTAATAGGTTCTCATGGCGAGACATCATCCCTAAGGTTTCGCTTATCTCCATTTTGTTAACACCACCATCCATAAAGCATCCAAATGATCTACAAGCTCTTAAATAGAGCCTTTTAAATGCTTGGAATCTACGATCAATTGTTTGCTCTAATGTTGTTATGGTTGTATATAAGATTGCCACATCCTAAGCAACATCATGGATAGTGGGAACTCGATCTCTGCCATTAGACATCATATTTAATTAATCGCACTGACACCACTTGATGCAGTGTATACAAAAAACAATTGTTTGGAAATTCGAAAGTCTCTATTACTCAAAACAAAATGTTTGTAAAGAATAAAAAAGATATGAAAAGAGAGTACCTATATGTAAAAGGAAACCCTAAAGTTCTTGAACTTCACTTAAAATAACTCTAAAAAATAAAAAGGATCAATTACAAGCTTCAAATAGTGTTTTTGACCCAAATCAAGATTGCTCTAGATATCTCACTATATTACTTGAAAATCAATGTTTCGAAATATATTATAAAAAAAAAATTCCTTCCAGATCAAAAGTTGTGCTTGTTTTAAGCATAACCAAGAAACTTGCCTATTTAGACTTATCTAAATCAACAAATGATATAGAGAATAGGTTTTGGTTGTTCTAATTTACTCATTTTTTTCTCTCTTGAAATATAACTACCATCATTCCTATACAATTGATACTCTCATCCTAATGGCATTTCATTTTACTAATGTATTGCATTGTTTATAGCTTTACCATTGTATTTATGAGATGTTTGGTAATGGTAGTTATTTTATTGATTTGGAGGGTATATATAATGTATAGGTACTACCTGTGTTATATAGCTGGACATATTTTAGTTCAACCTAACATAGGAAAGAGAATTGTATTGAATACTCATTCCATGGAATCAATGGGTGCTTAATGGGGTATTTATTCTCGCAACAACATAAATTATAATGGCATATGTATGTAAATTTTGAGGCTTTTATAGTTTAGTATTATGATCATTAGCCTCACTTAAATATAATATGATTGATTTTGAAACAAAATTTGTCTAGTTGGCCAAAAATGATAGATATGTGACTCAAATGGACATATATTTGTAATTCTTATGATAATAATCATAGTTTTTTTTTTGGCACCAGGAAAGATGATTTCATTTAAAAGAAAAAAAATTATATCGATCAAATCAATTGATATAAGAGGAATAATAGACCAAGAGATGAGGATACAAAGACTTGAGCTATTAAGCAAATAGGTGGATACATCCTTCTAGCGTCAACATGTCCTACATAAGGGATATCGTATGTTCTCCTACAAGAATAAAATAAGCACAATCACGAGTGCAATAAATCCTACATACAATAGATGGAAACAAAATGAAAGAGAAAAATGACAAATAGAAAAACCGAATTATTCTAAGTAATTGACAACTAATATTATTAACTTGATAGCCATAATTTTTAGACTAAGCATATTTGTAGGAGTAGACTTGTAGTGGAAGAAGCTTAATATAAATGAATTGTTGATGGTAAGAATGGTGAGAAAAAAAAAAACTCAAATTTAAGATCAATAGTGATAAAGTTTTAAGATATTGATCATATCAATAGTGGTGGGTTGACAAATTTAAGATAATGAAGAAAAAGAGAGAATTAAATAGTGGGATGTCCCCATACACTAAGATTTATTAAGTGCTCTAGGAGGAGGGGAAGAAAGAGAAAAAAAGAAAGCATTCGAGTTTTGGCATAAGAATCGTAATAAATTATTGGTTTCATTGTAACATAAATCACCATAACTATATAATAGAAATTAATGATGTGGAATATCCAATAGATTTTATACTCTCCTAACTGTATTACGAATTTTCCACAAAAATAAATTTTCTCATGCTACACCTATACAAACAATGACTAGCCGAAGTATCCCAATAAATAGAAGTAAAAAGTAGCCAACAACCCCAAAAGATGTTTGGATAAAGTTTTACATCATCAACTTCAAATTAAAGTAGCCAAATGGATATTGATTTTTTAATAAAATGGATAGTGTTTTCTAAGTTGAAATAACTAATATGTTATGTTGATAGGTATAAAAAAATATTTTTTTAGTTACAGTATGATCAGTCCATCTCATAAATCTTCTAGATACTAATCGCATGTTGCCCACTGTCCAAGTAGCTATGAAGAAGGGGCGAAAAAGGGTATCTTGGAATTAGTTGAAAATGTGATTGTATGGGGGTATAGCAAAAAGAGAATTCAGAGGAAAAGGAGTAGAATATTGTAGGAATTTTTATGCTATTTGAAGTTTCATAGTATATTGGCTCACGGGGCCATAGCCGACAAGAGACAAGACACTCATGTTCTCGTCTCGATTCCCAGATATCGTAAATCTTAAGGACCACGTTTAGGAAATCTCGCCATCTCCACTGCACGTGAGAGGTACGACGCGACCATAAAATAACAGCGAGGTCATAATAGCGCGGGTTTCGATGGAATTAAAAATGTGGGTAAATGGACAAATTTCCAGTACCGTTAATGAGATGCGACAAGACATCTAAACTTATAAAATGTCTATCTTTCATAATTTTAAAAGGCTTGCACACTCACTTCAAACCTATATTCAAGTTTTTGAGTTATGTTTAAAGACTGTATCATTTTTATTCTATCATTTTTATCTGTATTTTATTAATATTTAATCTATATATGATTCATAATTTATCTATTTTAAATTTGATGTTTAAAAAACTTTTCAACTTATGCATTTGTTTCCTATAGCGTGGATCTTGAAGAACTAAGAATTTAGGTAAATTACAAAATTATTCATGTTTTATCAATTGGATATGAACAAAACTCTAATCTTGTAAAAAATAACTTCATCTTTCATAATTTTCCTAAAACAGAAAAAAGGTATATACACACAAAACTTTTATTAGAACTTCAAATTTAGTTCTATTTTTGTTTGTACTTTATATGTATTTGATATGTATTTAATGTCTCGAGAACTATTAACAATCTAGTCTACATATAATTTATTTTAGTTTCAACTTTCAAATATGATGCTTGGATAATTTTTTTACTATATTTTATTATAATTATGCTGATGACACCGACAGGAAAATAAGGATTGGGAAGAAAATTTTCATTACTTCTACAAAAGCTTTTGAGAAATATATATTTTATTTATCGAAAAAAGAAATCGGTCCTTTTGTAAACCTAAGTAAAATAAAGAGTAAATAAATATAAGTTCATAAAAAGTTTTCAAATATTTAATTTTCTAATAGTATTTATTTTTGGCAAACACACTAGTTAAATCATTGTCAAAACCATTCCAGAAAGTATGAAAGAAAAAAAGAACGAACCAAAATTGCCATAAATTGTATTGTAGTGATGAAGACTGAAAATCCGTTTAATGTAATGGTAGTCATGGAATTTGGACGGTTTGAGGATAAATATAAAAAGAATTTTTTCACTTGATGAAAATTCAGGAAGTTATGTAAATATATGTTCGAATTATGATAGAGAGACTATTTTTGAATTCAGCTGCTTCTCTGCCAAATATATTAACAAAGCTCTAATTCATAGCTGCAGAATAGGACTAAGATCATGATCAATAATACTATACCCTGTCACGTAATGCTACTTTATCTAGCTTTACTATATGTAACATTTGGAAATCTATCCATATGATCATAAAATGAATGGGAGTGTTTGGTAGGAGACTGCATTCTCACTTAATAGAGCATCATAGTTTCTCCTAGAGGTAAATCTCTTATTTTAATTCATAACTTTGTTACTGCAAAAGTTTCTTAACATTTTATAACACGATTGTTTTTGGAGATAAATGTAAAAGGTTTGAAGGAATAAAAGAATTGCTGAGGAGCCAGAGAGATATGTTCCATTGAATGCTTAATTTCAATCTCAGGCTTTCGGGTGTGTTTGTTTCATCTGGGCACAGGAAGATACCCAGGAAGTACACAGTGCGTTATATATAATACCTGATAGCTGATTTTTCACCATAACTTCCGGTATGGTTGTGTCCTATGAACCCGAGTCGCTATCTCCTTGTGGTTTTTGAGGTAAATCCTCCGAAGTTCCTCTGCGGGCAAAGGTTCTGATGGTAAAAAGTACGATTCTTTCCATTCGACCTGTTAAAGTTCCATAAAACACACCACCGTTTTTCGGCGGCCCTGGGGACATGGAAGCATTGGAGAGTTATAGGGATGTCCAGCAAATGCTAAATCAAGGGTGTGAAGTTTAATGTCTCCAACCCTGAATCTGACATCAACCACCTGAATTCTTCTATTGTGCTGGACTTGTTTCTCGTACCTCGAATTGTAATTAGTACTATTGCTTTCAGAGCTTCTTGGCAACCAAAGCAAAAGTGCGAAATCCTCAAAAAACATCTAAGACGACAGGGGACATTATGCTTACTTCTTGTGTTGGTTTAGTCGCCGCGTGGAACTGGAATGTGTCATGTGGTTGATTCTCTCTGTATTTTGTGCCATTGAAAAGCTTAAGGTTTCTTTCTCAATATCAAGCTTTTCATTTATTTTTCAGTTGGTAGAATGATTCAATCCCCACTGCTATTCTCGATAGTCATCCATGGGACTCAGGTATATTTCTATATTTTGCGAGCACTGATGGTAGCCGTAGGTAGTTAAACTGCCTCTCCATATAGCACAGGCGTTGCCCAGTTATTATGCCGTGCTCCGTAAGTTCCAAGAATCATGTAGTCATAAGATAATTTGGACACTCGAACTAAACAAAGCATCTCAGTTTGTTAGTTATAGAAATTCGTTGAGACTGGTATTATAGTTTGCCGTGGTAACTGATAAATGTAAAAGTTACTACCAGCCATGCTATAGATTTCCTGTTTCACATATATCTTACAAGCATCCATGCATATTTATTATATTTGGTGCGGTTTAATACCTAATGACATGATGTTGGATCCACAGCTCATACATGACCATATGGAACACATCTTATGATACAAAGAGGTAAAATCACGAGAGACATGGGGCGGTTGTACAAGCATACGATATAATACCACTCATTCATTTCCTTGATCGCAAAGATATATGTTGAAACAGAGTATTGTGCACGTAGTAAAAGATTTTCTTACCTATTTTCCAGGTCATATGATTCATATCCACCGGCAGGACAAAAAACTGGAAATGGATGCTGCATTTGAGTTGAGGACGAAGAGCAACATCCTTATGGTGGAACAAAGTTGTTCTGATAACTTGATGCACACTCACCTCACCTTGAATTACATTCTTGACAAGGGAGATCTGGTTGGCTGAATTGGCATCATATAAATCCGCATTATCAACGTTGACAACATAAGATTCACATTAGAATATCTGCTAACCAAATTAATACTAAAAATACCTCTTCACATTTGTGCATCGAATCAAAATAAAAAATCCTTTCCTGTCCCATCAAAATGCATGCATTCATTGTCCATACTGCACTATTTTCATGTGAATGGACAAATAGATGTGAAAAACTTAAGATGTGTTATATTCTCAGCAAGTTCCATGAATACATGAGCAAACCAAGTATTTAAATGCAATATTATTAGTGTGGGGTTTATTACTAATTTGACATTATAAATTTCATAAGGACGACCATAGCCATGTATATGAGGATAAAATTCCCATTTGTTCTGAATTACAAACTGCCATTTATGAGTGAATTATTAAAAGTGGGATATAGGTTGAGGATCACGACTGCTTATGGTTGGAAGAGACACAGATTAGACACTATCTGAGATTGGTAGTTTTACTGCAAGTAATGATGGAAAGCAAAAGTTATAGACGATGATCGATGATCATGTTTAACTATTACGAAAACCACCAATGAAAAACAGGGAAGATGATTATTTAATTTTTCTATTTAATAAAAGAAAGAAGAAACCATTTTTTTATTTTTTATTTTTCATTAACCATTGATAGTAGACCATTATAATTGTGTATTATTACCACTCATTATTTCTTGTATATATAATTTTACCTTGAAATTTGCAATCTGCAAAGTTTTTTTTTTTTTTTTTTTTTAATAAATGTTAATAAAAGAATTCCAACAAATAAGCATATGAATATATCGGGAAAAGTTTCAAAAAGGGAGAACATACAATGTAGACCTTCTTGTTATAGCATACAAAATCGTTGCTGAAAACAGAGAAAAACTAGATGAGCCTCATCAGGATCACATGTAATAACCCAACTTTCCCTTATGTTCTTGAACAAAAAACAACTACTAATTATTGTTATCTTGTCCCCGTAAGGCTCATAAGGGTGCAAAAACACTTTGAATTTCCTCTACATTTCTTCGTGCTTGAGCTCGAATGTATCCGGAGAGTGATAAAGATTCAAATCAATATCTTAGTATGCAAATTCACCCTGTAACCCCGAAAAAACGTCATAGAGTGATAAAGGTTTAAGTAACGCATTAGTATACATTGGGGAAAAAAAAAGAAGAAAAATTAATCATTTTTAGATGAAATAATTATCAATGGATTTGGAAGAAAATGATTTCTCTTTTACAAAAAAAAAAAAAAAAGAAAAAAAGAAAAAAGAAAAAGCCGAAAGCAATTCCTAGTTATCCATAGACATTTTTCCCTTATGATTAATCAGCACCTACCGGTCATCGTGAAGTGCCGTAGAATTTTAGGTTACGGAATTAATCTGCATAACTTTTTTTGGTTGATTTTGTAATATTCTGGACAGTGGACTAGTGAAGTGGTCGGTAAATTTGATTAATGGCGATCGAGCAACTTTTTTATGGGTCGACGGTGGGGTTGTGATGAAAACGTGATGCAGTAATGCAGTAAATACTATTGGAAAATTATGAAATAAACACCAATTTGGTTTCTCTAAGCATGTAGAAAGTGTTTTCCCAAATACAACATCTTGGGAAAATTCCCTTTGATTTTTTTCCATTTATAATTTCCAATATAAGCTCTGCAGAAGTATATAATGGCCCCTCAAGACCCAGATATACATGTGCTAAAATATTTTATTTTTTCTATTTTCTATTTTCTATTTTTTTTTCCTAATAGCAACTAATTATAATAAGTAAGAAGTCCAACTTAACATTACAACTACGCCCATCAACAATTGCCCAAATACAAACTTTTACATTTAATTCTATCACCTTCTTTGGCAAAAAAAAAAAAATAATAATAATAATAATAAAAATAAAAATTCTATCACCTTAAGTCGGCACTTACTTGCACTAACAATTTATAATTGCCATCTTAATGGTTACTACATTAACATTTTACATTTTTTGAGTTTTATTAAAGTAGATAATCGAAACAATACTCGAAAAGTTATAAGATGATAAAATGCACCATAAATGATATCTAGATTACAGAATAGAAAAGAAAATGAAGTATGACAGAAATTTTAGTCCAGGCGATGAAGGAGTGCTGCGAAGCTCGGCGTGGGAGCTTAAGAATAACAATGCACCTTCCATTATTTTCTCCTATAGAAATCGGTTCTTTGTGTGTGGGGAAGAGATAGACCAAAGCGTTTTGTCGCTGCATGGATTAGTTCCACATATCCGTTAGTTGCTTCACACTATATTTGGCAAATTTTAAGTAAAGTAGAGAACGAAGGAAAGTTGTGAAAATGAAAAAGAAAAAAGAAAAAAACTTCTTATACTTATTTTGATATAAAAAGTGGAAAGAAAAGGAAATGAATAAAAATATTTTCTTAACTTGGCAAAAATAGCCTCCTTATCCTCGTAACCATTTCTATATATTCATCATGTTTTCTCAAGATAACCATGAGAAGAGTTTTCTCAAGATGAAGAATAAGATGCGGGAGATAATAATAATGAGAGTTTTATCAGCACGAAGAAGAAGATACTCCAAACTCACTACCAAACGCAAGTCGTTTCAAATCACTTCCATGCAGCAACTTGAATATCAAATCCAGTGATTAAAATGTGTGACTCTCGAGGAAGATGAGTGGCTGACACCAGTAAATTCTCAAGCTCTCACCTGTAGATTTTGATAAATTCAAATACAACTCACAACACGCTTGCTAACTTCACCTAAAATCATACCTGCACTTTCTTTGATTACGCACCGTGGAAGAATATGATGATGACAAGGTTTTCTTGGACAAAGAAAAAAACTCTTAGTATTTTTACAACCTCATCATATTTCCATTCATTTCCAAAACTCTTTACAGGTAATTAATTTCGACAAAATTATACATTGTTTAATTTAAAAATTACTTTCCCCAATTTTCATCGATTTCCTATAGTAAAAAATTATATAGTAGGGGTCATTTTGAAAAGTAAGTTTTTGACCTAATTTGATGTGATGGACTAGTTTGATGGGCTAATAACAAAAACCAGATGAGGTCAACTAAGGATTTTTTTTTAGTAAGATTTGATTTGGTATAATCAAAACGTGGATTGTCACACCTTTTTGCTTGATTATCTCATATATGAAAAGTAGACTTAAAAGAAGGCTTTTTAGAACTTGTTTAGGCTTTGTTTGACTCTGTAGGTCTTAAAATGGATAAAATAATCTTAATTTTAAGCATTAGCCTTTTATAGAAATATTAAACCTTTTTAAGTATAAGCCTAAGCTTAGGTCTATAGCCAAGGCCTACCAATATAAGCCCAAGTTCATATAAAAGAAGAGATTGATATGAGCCATTAGATTATTGAAAGTGATCCAATGGTTGCTAGTGACAATAAATCCCAATCATCTATCTTAAGTTGATTAATGGATAAAATTTGCTTCTAAAATCTATAAATATTTGGTTAGTTCTCTCATTTGGGATTCATTTTACACTATGCAAGACTAGAAACAAAAGTAGAAGCTTTACTGGAACTAATAGCATACATCCACACGACTTGAGTAATGGGAGTGTCGAGTCTGATGTAGTTTAGATTTGTAGGGCCATAGTTGTTGACCTAGTCTTTATGTCTTATCCTCTGTCCATTAGCAACTGTGGGCAACTGTAATTGAGCATGCCATATAGTAAGCTTGGGTTGAGGTCGACTATAAAGGCAACAAAGTTGAATATTGGTAGATCGAACTGTAGCATGAGCCTGAATAAGTTAGCATGAGCTTAAGAGATCCAAGTCCAAAATATCCTATCGATATGAACTTTTCTAAAGAAGATTAAACGAGTAATTAGTGAAAAATAGATTAAGAACATTTGAGTATACCATATCATAATCTTATATCACATGTATAGAACAAGACATCAAGCTTTCACGTTCTTTTTTCTACGTCTCTTTCTATCATATTTGTACACATAAAGTAATCTCCAAGATCAATCTACATGTGCTTTGTACATGGCAAATCATCAACAACAACCCTACTTACAAATAGCTAAGTATGTATTTTAAAAATAACATTATTGTTAGATACATATTTTTCGATGCTTTCATACTTCTATATATTCTGAATCTTGCATCCTTTTTTCTTTTAACTAAACTTAATTGATAAGATGAGAAACTCTAATAAGGAATTTATAAAATTAGAACTTTATACTTTATCAAATATGTAATTAAAAAATTAAAAAGAAAATTTCCATCTTAAAATAATGTTTCTATTTGTATGTCCTTTAATCAAATATTACCATATATTAATAGGAATGCAAAAGGTGCGAAATACATCACATATCATTCATACACAGCAACATGCAATTAGTGAGGGTATATGAAGGCCACAATAAGGAAACTTAATCCAAATATTTTGAATTGTGCTAGACTTCTCTCACAACAAAATAGACTATAATTTTCAAAATGATCATCGTTTAGTTTTTAATTATTGCTATTGTATTCTTAGAACATATAATAAAGACCTTATTATGGGATGCAAAATCGTTCATGAAAACAAGGATAGAAAATAAATGAGTGTCCTCATGATCATGTGTAATAACCAAATTTCCCTTATAATCTTGAAATAAAATTGCGCATACAACAATTTCGAACCCAACTTTATTGTTGTCATGTCCTTGTAAGTAGAACTGTTGGTAGGGCCCAATCGTTCTGGAACCATCGATTTATAGGCCAGCTTAAAGTCAAATTATGACTGGCCTAGCTAGTCATGGTCTTGAGCTAGTTCATCGGTCCATGAACCGAATCTTCAGTTTTTTATAATTTTATTAATAATTTCTTACTTATTCCCAAATTCCACATCCTTGGAAATATTTATCAATCCTCTCCCACACTTATATTTCATTCCAAGGTTATTGTAAAACGTAACGCGTACATTTGCATAACATAGTACGTAATACCACGCATATGATTAACTGATATTTTCGATCAAAATATTACTTCGTTTCGAAATAATAAATTTGGTCTGCATGAAGTTAATATTAGTGCAATATTAAAACAATAAGTTATTTTAAGCAAAGCAAGAAAAATTACATTGGATGAATAATTCTCATTACTTGTGAAATTGTAGATTATAGGAAAGAAATAAAATACAATGCTACTATTAACTATAAATCGTGGTGGTATGTTGCAAAAAAAAAAAAAAAAAATCTCCTTGATCAGAGTATGGTAGCTTAGTAGAAATATAAAATAAAATATTATACAGTTTTAATAGTGTTAGTTGGTACAAAAAACTCTTGTAAAAATTTAGTCTTTGAGAATTTAGGGGTAGGGAGGAAATTTTTTTTTAGTTAATTTTACGGTTATCTCAAAAGTGCCTAAGTATTCACTTATTGGAATCAAACTGTTGTAGTTCAGTTTGAATTTTTTGAAAACCTTTAGTGCATTGGTCAATTTCAAATTAGGAAAAAGAAGCCAAATGCATGTGATTATCCAATTTAATTTTTTAGAAGAAAATAATTTTATTAGATGATAATTTGAAAATATCCTAAAGTTGGATTGCTGCTTTTGGGAAAATTATATAATTTGGTTTTTTAGGAGTAATTATTAAAACAGTTTTTCTAGGTGATAAAACTTCTTTCGAAGGAACAAAAACAAAAATAAAGGGAAGATTTTTTAGTATTTACTAAGTGTTTCCTTATGTTAACGGTTCGTGCTTTGGAATGGAACTTACAACCAAGCTTAGGTTTTCATCAAATCTGTTCTAATCGCTGAAGTACTCATCCTCCTTACTCAATATCCTACATGGTTCTCGCTGTTTGTAGGCTGCCTTGTACCGGTTTTTTGTGTAAGTGCTTTCCTTAACATTGATAATAGAAAGGGAAGCTTGTTGATTGTTGAAGATGAGGCCTATAATATTAAATGCTTGCTCAATGGTGACCGTTAACATTGGAGCAGTGAATACTTCAATGCAATAAGAGATAGAAGTGGATAGTCCCTCGTATGCCTCTATCACTACTCTAAAATATTGAATCAATATTTTTAGAGAGCTTAAAATTTGTATTTGTATAGTACTGCAGCTCAAACAATAGCTTATCAAACCGTTGCCTCTTTAATTTCTGTACTAGCAATTGTTCACCCATAAACGAGTAGTGATGTTCCTTGGTAAGTAATGAAGAAGAGATTAATGACTGGTCACCATATTGACTTTGCTAGCGAGCGAGTAGGTCCTTTATGTTCGTCGTCGTTGCAGATACATCCTATTGTACTTCCAAGCTATACATATCTTGGGAATCTGTTAGATCATCAATATGACTATAATAAGTTTTCAAATACATTAATAGTATTTTAGATTTACAACGAGGATCTAAAGTAGTTGTAATAAGAAAAATATGAGGAATGTCTTTGTAATAAGATAACCACTTCAATGCCATATCATAAATGTAGTCGTGCAAATTCAGGTCTTCGTGCGCCTAAAGTAGCATGCTAAGTATGTTGACCGCTAACATAACTAACAAGTTGATACTCAACTTGTAAACCTACGAGAAAGTCTTAGTCACATTATGAAAAGCTTTCAAAATCTTTAGCAATTAGATAGATATATTTTAATTACTAGGGTAAATATCAACCTCATATATGTTGTACATAATGAATTCACATAGTAGTTCGTTATAAGGAATAATGCTATGCAATAACATGTATGTAGAGTTCTAGCGATGCTACATATCCATCTTAAATTTTCAAAGCCTCTTCCCCTTACTCCGTGCAAAAGTGAGGGATAACTTCTCCATTATTATTTTTACCACGTTTGTAATTAGGGCTATATTGTCTTACAAAAGTGCAATTCCATCCTCAACATACAAGCTAAGAATATAACATGTACAACATATATGGGAACCTTCCCCCCCCCCCCCCCCCCCCCCAAGTATTGGTTGATAAAAATTTTATAGATCTGCTATTGAGGCCATGTTGGTGCTTGCATTGTCAAAACTGATGGAAAAAAATTTTCTAACTAAGCCATACTTATTTATAATTTCTCTAATAATTTTATAAATGTTTTTCATCATATAATGTTTATTAAATACCCCTAGAGTCAATAGTCTTCTATTAAGTTGCTAATTATTCTCTATCAAGTGAATAGTTATTCTTATGTAAGAATTATTATGAAAAGAATCTGTCTATATGTCTGTACATATGAACACTAATATATTAAGTGAAGCAAACTTACTTAAGAGCTCCCACTTACCTTTGTGGTAGAGCTCTTATATAGCTTGACTTGATATGGTGCTGCTTAGTTGTCGCGAGTTAGGGTTAAACGTCTTTCACTTGTATTGGTTGTATCTAACACGCTCGCGTTGAATGATAGGTACATGTTAGCCAGGTACTACGTGAGGTTGTGTTTATGCTTTTCTTGATTATACCTCATTAGCACTTATCTAGACAAACCACCACCTCGAGAAATTTGTTATTATGTCTTATCTATCCTTACCTCCTAGGGATGCTTCAATCTTAAGTGCCTATTGAGGATACCGTATCCCTCTCTTGTTTTTTAATAGCATTGTAGTAGTTGCACAATGCCCATGAATTCTCCTTTTCATCTATACCTTTACAGTAATGTGTTGTGGAAATATTAGATTTATGGGGCTTACTTGAGCTTGAAGGCCTCGAATTGTTAGGTACATGCTAACCCATATGTCACTCCTTGATTTTGGGAATTATTTCTATCTCATCATCGTGATTCTGAAACATAATTTAGGGCAACTTATCCATGGAGGTTCAAATCTAACGAATTTTGTAGCAATACTCATGCGTAAAGGTTTGAATCCAGGAGGTAGTGTGCCTTGGGGTTCGATGCTTTCCATCACCTCATGTGCCTTCTCCTCGTTGAGGTCGTACTTGTATTCTGGATACGCTTGAACATCATTGAACCACTGTAGCTTAGATGACGTACCCATTCCCACAGCCTTTTCCTTGCTTTTCCTACCTAAGGAGAAACTGTGCTTACTTCTAGAGAAAGTATGGCGCAAGATTTGTTCCATGGAGATCATCTTCTTTCTTTTTTTATTTTATTTTTTATTTTTTGGGACTAGAAGAAAGATTTATAATTGAAGGATAGAAAAAATTTCAAGATGGCGCAAAACGGAAATTATTCATCAAAAAGTGAAATTGTACACTCGTAGTTATTATAGTGAAATATATGTAAATGTTTTGGTGAATGAAACAGTTCAATGAAGTAGAATAAAGGTTTATAATCGGAGCCTTGTGGTTATTGAATCAAATATTTATTTAAGAGAGTTTTAGAATTACGAAATGCAAAGGTAGAATAATTGAAGCATTTTAATGTTTTAGTGAGGGAGCTTTCACTCCTCTACTCTTCAATTTATACGTAAGGGAATTGGTTTGCACACTCATTTAAAATTTGAAGTTGTGAGAGCATACCATTCTAAAGCCACAATGTATGAATTTCGCAAATTTTCATACGCTCCACTTGCATTGGGATATGAAAATTTTTCTTTGCGTAAAATGTGCTAAATCATTCAAAACTTCCAATGCATTGGTGTGAGAAACATAATTCAAACTACCATTTGAAGTTCTAAATTGTAAGAGTTAGAAAGTGGCATCCACTTCAATTATTTACTCATGCGTATAAGTGAATGAAGATGTAGACAAATTCATGTGAATTTTTGAAGGAAGAAAGTGGAGTGAAGGAGATGGGTTAGGAATAATTGAGGAGCGATAATGATTGAGGATGTGGAATCAGATGAGGAAAAGGTTAAGGAAAGGAAGAAGAAAAGGTTAAGGGAATATTGGTAGGGTAGAAGATTAGGGGGTGTTGGCAAAGTGCTAACTTAGTTTGGTTTTTAATTTTTTTTTTCAGAAAAGGGGTAAGTTGAGTTGCAGACTCGGGCAATTCGGCCTACCACTTAAGCCTTTACGACCCGCCAATTCACAATTCAAAATAGGCTCTTGCATGGGTCTACTTATAAGGCTCATCATGGTACATAAACACTTAGAGAAAATGCAAAACTTCCTGGAATTTTGACTTAACTACGGATTGATTCTCTAAACTTTTGAAGTGTAGTTTTTGGCTCCTTAAATTGTAATAGATTGGAAAAAAACTCTCATAAGTCGAGAATAACCTATTTAAACTTTAATTTTGATGCGCAAATACCCTCATAAACTTATCAAAATGTTCTTTAAAACCCTCTAAACTTTGACCATAGTATGACTTTTCTAACTAAGAAAAGAAATATCCTTTATATTGCCAATTTATCAAAGCTTAGGAGGTTAAAAACCACTCTTTGAAAGTTCAAAGGGTTAATTCACATCGAAGTTAAAGTATAGAGAGATTATTTGTAATTCCTCCTAAACATGTTGAATTTCCTCTCCATTTCTTTGTACTTGAGCTTGAATATATTCAGAGAGTGATAAAGATCTAAATCAATATCTTGGTAAGCAAATTCACCCTAAAACCTAAAAAACAATGTTATGGAGTGGTTTAAGCAATGCATATTTTGGGAAAAAAAGGATTTCCTTTCAAAAAAGAAAAGCTAATCATTATGAAATGAAATTATCAATGGATTTGTATGAAAATGATTTCTTCTTTTCAAAAACTAAGAGCAATTGTTGGAAAAAAAAAAATTGAGAGCAATTTCTAGTTATCCATAGATATTTTCCATTAGGATTAATCAGCACCTATTGTTGTCATGAAACATGGTAGATTTTTAGATTATAGAATTATTTTGTAAAATTTTTTCTGTTGATTTTGTAATATTCTGGATAATGGATCAGTAAAAAGGCTTGTAAATTTCACTAATGGCGATAAAGCAAATTTTTCATGGATTAGCAGTAGGTTTGTGATGAAAACAATGATGTAGTAATGTAGTAAATGCGACACGAATAGAATGAAATGAACAACAATTTGATTTCGCGAACTATATAGAAAGTTTTTTGTCAAATACAACAACTTAGGGAAATTCTTTTTGAGTTTTTTTTTACGTAATTTCCAATACAAGCTGTATAACCTAGATATTTCCAATACATGCCAGCACATTTACTGGAATATTTATCTTTTTTCTATTTTCTATTTTTTTTTCAAATAGTATTTTTGAATTCTAAAAGCCAATTATAATAAATAGAAAGTCAAACTTAACATTACAACCGCCCATCTACAATGACATAAATACAAACTTCTAGACTTAATTCCCCTATTACATATCAACTACTACTATCACCTTACATTAGCACTTGCTTGTACTGATAATTTATAATTGACATCTTAAATGGTAACTACATTAATATTTTACACTTTTTAAGGGATAAGATGCACCATAAACGATATCTAAATTAAAGAAAAATAAAATTTAGTATAGGTAATGGTGTGCTATGAAGCTTCGCATGGGAATTGTAGAATAGGAATGCAAAGACGATGATGACGGGTGAAGAAATGAGGCATCGTCTTATTATGTCACTTGCTTTGGTGGATAATTAATTTACACCAAGTTAAAAATAGTTTAAGCTCAAAATCCTTATTTTTACAGACTTTTTATAATTAAAAATAATAGTCATTTTGGTAATTAGTTTTTTAGCTTAGTTTAATACAATCAACCATTTTAATAAGTTAGTGATAAAGATTACATGACTTTAATTGGGATTTTTTAGGAAAATTTGGCTTGGTAGATTTGAAATAAGAATCATTAGACTAGCTTTTTTCAATCTTAACCTTGCTTTGATGCTCACGTATGAAAAGTAGACTTGCAAGAAGGCTTCTAGAGCTTGCTTAGACTTTGTTTGGCTTTGTAGGTCTTAAAATAGCTAAAATAAGCCTCATTTGAGGAATTGGCCTTTTATAAAAATGTTAGGCTTTTTTTAGGTTCATAGCTAAAGCTTACCGATTCAAGTCCAAGTTTACATAAAAGAAGGGATTGATAGGAGCCATTAGATCGTTGGAAGTGATTCACTTGTGACTATAGATCTTAGCCATCCATTTTAAGTTGATTCGATGGAGGAGATTAATCTTTAAAATTTTATAAATAAGAGGCTAAATATCTTATTTGGGATTCATTCTATACTTTGTAATATTGGAAACTAAAGCAAACACTTTGTTGAAAGTTCTTTAGAGAATATCAAATGACTATTAGTAAAAAACAAAGTAAGATAATTTGAGTATACTAGATTATAATCCTATGTCATGCACATAGTACAGGATGTTGAGCTCAGTTATTCCTTTTTCTACGTTTCTTCCTATCACATTTGTATATGTGAATTAATCTCTAAGATCATTCTACAAATGTTTTACATATGATTAATCATCAATAGTAATCCCACTTACAAATATTTAATATGTATCTTAAAATTAAAAATATTGCTAGTCTCATATTTTTCAATGTTTTCAATACTTTTACCTATTTTGAATCTTATATCCTTTTTCTTTTCACTAAATTTAATAAATAAAATGAAAAACAGTATTCAGGACCTTATAAAAATAGAACTTTATGCTTTGTTAAGTATATATTCCAATATGATTATCGTCTTCATTTTTATTATTGTTATTGTATTCTTAAAAAAGAGTCATAACGCTAGGGGTGTTCATGCAAATTGAATCGAAACTACTTTTAACGGTTCAAGGTTTTGAACTGAACCACTTTAAATGAGGTTTGCTTTTATTCAGTCAGTTTGAACCGCTTTTAAAAAAAAACTTTGTTATATTTGATAATATAAATAATTATTGAAACTTTTAATCAAATATTGATGTTTAGAATGAGGAATACCATGCAAAAGTTAATGCTACGTAGTATTATGTTATAGTTATATTGTATTTTAAGAAATATGAAAATTTGCTTGAAATATGAAAAATAAGACTGAAAGAGAAGGAGTATGCAGTAGAAGTAGAACGTGAGAAGAGAGACAATAAAACAAAATGTAAATAAGGTTAGGATGAAATGCTAATATGGTTTGAAAGTAAAAAATGCCATTTATTTTTTATTTTTAAATAAGAAGTAGTTCCATTTAACCTCCTAAACTGAACTACAAACTATTTGAACCTTTTCTAAATTGAACTTGAATATAAAAGAATCATATTTTATGATTCAATCCAATGCGGTTCGGGTTTTGGTTCAATTCAGCTTGGGTTGATGAAAAACTCGACATAACGCTAGGCAAAGTATGCTTTATTAAACATTTTTACTTATTGTTAGGGAAATGAAAGGAAAGAAAAAAGAAAAATTTAGTGGTAAGTTTTCAAACTATTTATATTTTGCTAATCAACTCTTCATCCTTTTTAAATATAATGTAAGTCCTAAACAATTATAAATCATGTATATAGTTTGTAAACTTTCTGTGAATAGACTTATGTCCTAAACATGATTTAAACATATCAATTAACCTCTAAGAATATATTTAAAAAATTATAGAAATTCATATACAGTTGGGTTATTATAGTTGGCTAATCATGTGTAGCAACCATGTCATTTGGCCTTGGAGAAGTTTCAAGTCAATGACATATAAATGCATGTTGCAAAAAGAGGCGTGAGAGCAAAAACAAGTAAACTCATATTCTAAGATATGCATATGACGACAAATCACATATGGTGTTCTTCATGTGTTCTTAGATTGTTCCTAATAAATTTGATGTTTGATCTTTTACCGAATCATTCTAAAAGAGTGACAACATTTATACGAAGCTTATAAATAATCCAAAAAGTGTGAAGGAGGAGGAGTAGGAGGAACTTATATATAGTTTAACCCATGATCTCAATTATTAAATGCATATGAGATGGATAGACTAGATAAGCCCTTACTAAGAGTTGTTGGATTCATCCCTAATGATCGATGGTTCTAATTGAAGCCTCATTTTTTTTTTTTTGGGTCTATAGACATGGCTTAAATGGTTGGTTTAGCCAACTCCTCTTTGCTGAACCTAGGATTTGTTATTTGATTTTGATGAGAACAAAACACAAAGTGTATATCTAAACATGTTGTTTTTTAAGAGAACAAAAACAAATGGATGATTAAACTAAGATTATTTGATTATTTTGAGATAATTGAATAAGTTTATTTAGCTTGCTTAATGATTAAATATATCAATTATCTCTACAAGAAGTTTAATCTTTGAAGTGATGATTAAATGATCTTGAGGTTAGATTGCAAAGAGTATTTGTTTGTTGTGTATTAAAAGAATTTTCAGGTAATATTTAGTCTACCAGGTTGACTGCTTAAGAAAGAACTAGGTTGATGGTTTAAGGAAGAATCAAGTTGACGGTATAAAGTCTTGAAGAACACAAAGAAAAGTACACTAACTTGAAAGAACTAACTTGCCAGTAAAGTAATTTTTATCGGCTTGCTGGTAGTTAAAAGTACCGACATGCCAGTGAATCAATTTCAAGTAGTCGTTGGAGTATTTAATATACGGCGACCGAAAGAATTTAATGAGTTGTTATAAAAGCTCAACTATTTGACCAAATGCTTTTAAGATCCGATATTTTACTGCAACTTAAAGACATTCTCTTACATTCTTGAGCTTATTTTCACTTTTCTTTGGTCTCTTATACACTTATTTGCTATGAAACAAAAAGAGACATAGTTGTGTGTTTGAAAGTCATCACATTTGTAATCTTGAGTGAAGAAAGTGATACTCTTGAGTTAGTTATGTATAAAAGAGACTCGTATAGCTCGTGTAGCTCATGGAGAAATTGGATTGTGAAATCAATAGAGTGAAAGTGAAGTCCTTGGTTAGAGGCATTGTGTATCCATGGAGATTAGGAGGCGGTTCGAACTTTACATTAAATCCGGGCCTGATCTTCTTTATCCATATCTCTTTGATTTCCACATTTATTATTGTTCTATTGTTGCTTTGATTACTCTTATTATTACATTTAGTCATTTACATAAAAAAAATTGAAATTTGTCCTTAAACTCAATTCATCCCCCCTCTTGAGTTTAGCCTAATGTTCTTCACTTTTAATCTTCATAATGCTTAGCCTACTTCATAGAAAAAAAAAAAGCCCATTTCTAATCGTTGGTTTATAACATTAAATTGTGTCAAAGACCTAATTAGAAAAATGTTCCTCTACATTTGTGATAAAGTGTAAGGGAGTTATAAGTATTTCACATTTGGCACCAAATGTGGTTTCTAATCATTGGTCTGTAGGAAAGAGAACTCCTACACCCGAGATCCTAAACACACCAAAAACATAACCCACATCAAGCCTTTCTACATCATGTCTCAGCCCGAGGAGCAAGGAAATCAACAGTTAGTGAACAACTAATCTGGGGGCAACTAGCCCCTCTTAAGAGCTGTGTTGGAAAAATGCCTAGAGTACATGGAGTGCTTGATTAAGCAATATGCTAAACAAAATAGGGAGCTCTGCGTTTACCTAGATGAAGCAGAGCATTGTAGCATACAAACTCAATACCTCGAAGCTTTAGATGCTCGCACTGGGCAGGATAACATCCAATAGCAGTAGCAGAATAGAAGGGATCAATAACCTGATCCGTTGTTGCACTAGCAGCCAGTAAGGTTTGTGGCTACCTACAACCAAGCTTTAGCTGGCAACGAGTAAGAAGCCGACTCGTAGGGAGTTCAGGGTCATTCTTCTACACAACAAGCTCACTTAGTAGATGACATCGACCTAAATGAGTTTTGTACAATAGTAAGGCGAATCTCCGAATAGTAGGGGAGTAAGCCTATTGGCGACACCGGGCTAGTCACCAGCAATAAGACCCCCTTCACCAGGGGTGTCTAAGACGAAGTGCTGCCCCCTAACGGCAAACTTTCATCCCTAGACCAGTATGATAGCATAGATGACCATGATGACCATCTTCTCTACTTCTGCACCTTCATGAACCTTTACGGTCATGGGGATGCTGTAATGTGAAAGGCCTTCCTAGGCACGCTAAGGAAGGTAATATAGATGTGGCTTAACCACCTCTCCGACAACTTGATCAACTCCTTTGATGAGTTGGCCAGGAATTTTAGCCTCCATTTCAGGGTTAGTAAGCCCCTGTCTAAGGACACATCGTCATTGTACCTGGTAAGGCAAGGTGAGGGTGAGTTCCTGCACGATTACGTAGCCCGGTTCAATAACGTTGTGGTCGAGATCTCTTAGCTGGACGAGGGAGTCACTGCCCATGCCATACAGCTCCGCATCTGACCCTTGGGAGATTTCTTCCAATCACTTGTAAAGAGCAAGCAAAGACCCTGGTTGACTTCTGGAATAAAGCTTAAATGTACATCGACTAGGAAGATAACATTCGCGCCAGGCACAATATTGACCGAAAAAGGTTGAGTAGAAAGTAGGACAAGGAGAAATTGTCTGTAAAAGATTGCTTGGTAGAAGGATGCCAAGCAGGTTAGAGGGGGAGAGCTCTGGGAAGAAGAAGTGTCGAGCAAAGCACAACCCTCTCCCACCCTCCCATTTACAATTGTATATGCCTTTGAATAGACCCATAGCCTAGGTTTATTTCAAAGTGAAGCACCGAAACTTGTTGTAGAGGCCATAGAAAATATAGGGAAACGTTAGTCGTTGGAACTCTGATAAATACTGTCAGTTCCACATTAACCATGGCCATACAACTAAAAAGTGCTTTCAATTGAAGAATGCCACCGAATATGCCATTCAGCGCGGCTTCTTCAATGAATATGTAGCCCATTTGAGGAATGATAATCGTTCAGACGATTACATTAATAAGGTACCTTAGAGGTGATGGACTGAGGATGCCCAACTGAAGTATAATAATGATCGCCGCAATAATCGCACCCTTAATGGCGTTATAAACGTAATTATGGGGGGCTCGTATCCTAGGAGCTAACCAAGCACTAGTAGCTTGGTTAACACCCAATCAGAGGTGTTGACAATTAGGGAGAAGAGACAGAAGTTAGACACTTTTATCTTCTTCTCCAATGTTGACCTTAAAGAGGTCAACACTCCCTACTAAGACACCTTTGTAATTAGGGCAAAGATCTCAAAATTTGAGGTCCTGAAGATTATGGTAGACACTGGTAGCTCCACCAATATACTCTTCCTCTACACATATGATAGGATGAGGAAGAAGCTACCAGTAAAGATGAAGACATACTACCATAATCTAATCGGCTTCAATAGTAGCACGGTCGGACCAAGGGGCATCATCACACTAGACATGAAACTTAGCGATGATCACCACGTGGCACAACGACCTATAGAGTTCATTGTAATTAATTGCTTATCCTTTTACAATGCGCTCTTGGGAAGACCAAGCCTAAACGCATTCAGGATGAGCACATCCTCCCTGCATTTGAAGGCTACATTCCCTACCTTAACGGGGGTGGAAGTATGTAGGTGTGATTAGAAGCTCTCATTAGACTATGAACTAAGGGATCTTCTTCGAGCTAAGATCATTATGGAGTAGTTGTAGATCTTCTTGGACTTCATGCTAGTCATCCAACAGGTCTGCGGTGAATATGAAGCAAGGGGCGAAACTATGCAAAGTACCTCGATAAAGTGAAGAGTTTCCTTGGAGAATTCCCTTCGTGGGTTATTGTGAGTATTCCCCAATTGGAGAATTCTACAATGGACTAGTTATCCAAGCTGGCCTCTATTAGCATACGGAAGTCTAAGATGAAGGATAGTAAGATCTTCATAGAGTACTTATTGAAAAAAAACATAGCTCTAAGCTTAGTTAAAATTCTAAAACTGATCTTGGTGGCACTTAAGCTGAGTTGGATGGATCCCATCCATAGCTACTTGGAGGACGGTATGTTGCTGGAGGACAGGAGGGAGCCGAAGAAGCTTCAATACCATGATACCAATCATACCCTGATCGACGGTGTCCTATATCGTAGGGGAGTAAGCCTCTCCCTGCTCTGGTGTCTCCGAGAAGGGGAAAGACTGTACATCATGGAAGGGTGTGTAACAGTCATATTTAGTCTTAAGCCCTGTATCTTTGCGCACTACGGGTCGGATATTACTAACCTACCATGAGGTAAGACGTAAAGGTTATAGCCCAAAAGTGCCTGCAGTGCCAGAAACATGCTCTAATCACTCACACACCTAGTACTACCCTCTAACATTCACATAAGGGCGCATCAATATCCTTGGTGCCTTTCAAAAAGCATCAAGAGGACGGTAATTCATAATTATCACCATCAACTACTTCACGAAGTGGGTGGAAGCTGAAATCATGGTTAAAATCATGGAGAGGAATGTAGTGTCCTTTATCAGAAACAACATTCTCTCTCGATTTGGAGTTCCCTATATGCTAATCACGGACAATAACCGACAATTCGATAACCCCAAGTTTAGGGAGTTTTGTATCAAGCACCACATCACCTCACACTTCACTTCGGTTACACACCTTTAATCAAATGGACAAGTAGAGCCAACTAATCAGGTCATTTTCGACAGCTTGAAGAAGCGCGTTGATCAATCTCACGGCACTTGGGTTGATGAGCTACCTAATATCTTATGAGGGTACAGGACCATATACCGCACTTCAACGGGTGAAACCCCTTTCCTTTTGTCTTTTAGGTTGGAAGCAATCTTCCCTATCGAACTTGAGCTCCCCAATATCCGGACTCAAAGTTTCAATACCGCCCTGAATGACTCATTGCTGCAGGCAAGTGTCAACACAATCCAGGAAATTAGAGACCTTACTACTACTCAGGTTACTACATATCAACATCTGATCGCTCGATATTATGATTAGAAGGTCCGACACAAGGAGTTCAAGGTTAGTGACCTTGTGTGTCGAAAATTAGAGGCTATTAGTTCACAAGAAGGGCAGGGTAAGCTGGCCCCCAATTAAGAAGACCTGGTTAGAGTTAGGGAGAGACTGTATAATAGAGAATACAAGTTAGAAAGATTAGATGGCGAGCTTATCTTATGCACATGGAACGCCGATAATCTATGTCTCTGTTTTGATTAGAATCTCATCATGTACAATTTTTCTTTCAATTGTGTCAAAATAAAAGTTATCAATTGATTACATATTTCTCTCTTTCTCTCCCTTTGTCTTTACACATGAATAGTTACTTGGGCATGTTAAAATGCCACTGACCTAACCTTCTTAATGTAACCTCGGTAAGGAAAACACCTCTTGTATAGAGGAACTTCTATGAACCAGGCAAGTCAAAATGCCATAACCTTGACCCCCTTAGGGTAACTTCGATAAGGGGAAACACCCTTTGCAAAGAGGAACTCCTATGAACTGGACAGGTCAAAACGCTACCAACCTAACCCCCTTAGGGTACACCCTTTGTATAGAGGCTCTTACAAACCAAGCAGGTCGGAACACCACTGACCTCATCCCCTTAGGGTAACCTCTGTAAGGGGAAATACCTCTTGCATAAAGGAACTCCCATGAACTGGGCAGGTTAGAACACTACTGACCTGACCCCCTTAGGGTAACCATGGTAAGGGGAAACACCCTTTGTACAAAGGCTCCCATGAATTGGGACGGTTGAAATGCTACTAACTTGGCCCTCATAGGGTAACCTCGGTAAGGGTAAATACCCCCTGCGCAGAGGAACTCCCCCAACAAAATCCTATGAACTGAGCAGGTCGGAACGCCACTGACCTCACCCCCTTAGGGTAACCTCCGTGAGGGCAAACACCCCTTGCATAGAGGAACTCCCATGAACTGGGCAGGTTGGAATGCTATCGACCTGACCCTCTTAGGGTAACTTCGGTAAGGGGAAACACCCTTTGTGCAAAGGCTCCCATGAATTGGGAAGGTTGAAACGCCACTGACTTAGCCCTCATGGGTTAACCTCGATAAGGGTAAATACCCCCTGTGCGGAGGAACTCCTCCAACAAAAGCTTGACTAAGGGTTAATAAATTTATAAACAAACAGATAATAGTGAAGGATGTTAAAAAAACATTCATTTGCTTTTTCCATGGATGTTTAGTTACAAAGCAAAGGCCAACATTCTGGCCTTAATTACATTAAGTTCAAAAGAAAGAAAAAAAAGAGAGAGAACCATGCTATCGCCTAGGATCAACTAACTCTAGTAATTATGAAAAATTTAAAGCATCTATCTATTTTGAGTATTGATCCACAGGCACTTCAAACAACTGGCCTTGAGCTAGAGGGGGATCTAAGAGATGCAAACCAGGAACGACAAGACCCCCCACGATTGGATCTTCCCTAGGGATAGCTTTTGAGGCGGCCTCTTACTAGGCTGTTAAGGTAGGGATGGATGTAGAAGCACCCTGCCCTACCTTAATAGCAGAGGATGTGCTTGCATCTTTGTCAATTGCCTGGGTGGACTCATTTTCCTACATTAGGGCTTCCCTCTTCTCATTAAAAGTTAGGGAGTCCAGGAAGTCGAGGAAGCTCAAGTCTAAGTTCGGATAATAGGAAAAGATTTCCCTCCTAATGAAGTGAGTGGAGTCAGTGGAAAGGTCCACTAGCTCTTCTAGCTACTCCTCGGTGGTCCTATAGTTGGTGACTGCCTTCCTAGCGATAGCATTGTTAAGGACCTCCCCCACTCTCCATCTTGGAGATGATCTCCTCCATCTCCTAAACTTTACCCTGCAGTTTCCTGACCTGTTGCTCTAGAATGACCTTCAAACAGGCCAACTTTAGTGACGTAACCCTAACGCCCTCGCACTTAGATGCCTTCATCACCAGCTTGGTTTCCAACCTGGCCACGGAAGCCTTAAACTTGGCATTCTCCTTTTTGACTCAGGCTCTGGTTATGCTCTCCTCATCTAGCTTCTATGAAAGACAAGCCTTCATCTTTTGCTCGTTCTCTAACTAAGCCTTTAGCTTTGTGACCTTCTGAGCCGCTCTTTCAACTTTGCCCATCTCTTGCTTGGCATGCTTGAGTCTCGCCTGAAGCCTTGTTACCTGCACAACAAAGCGGCGTAGGCGCATGTTAGCTTTGGCGAACTTAGTTATGTACCTCTTACTAGAAGTCTCCGCTTCTAACAGGCACTACTTTTGTTGACGCAACATCTCTCGCAAATCTGTTACCTCTTTGTAAGCGACATGAGACTTACTTAGCTTAAGAAGCACTTGGTCGTGGTACTGTACGATGAAAATAAAACCTACAAGTTAGTATAAGGTGCTAAAATACAACACCACAACAACAAGGAAGACCTACTTGTTGCATCAGTATACTCAAGTGGCCTGCGGTTTGGATTGGGTTGCCGTACCCTCTTAAGAGATCCTTTCTAGGATAGCCCAGTCACCAAAGGTGTAAGACCCTATCAAAGCCTAGTAGTTGAGGGTTTGGTGCCGCAGCATCATGTCGCTAGTACGGACCTACCATTTTGGCCTTAGGATCTTCCTCCAGGACCTTTTCATCTCTAACTTAGCCCCCCTCCCCCCCCCCCCCCCCCCCCCCCTCCTCCCGCGCCCCCTTCAAAGCCTCATCTTGGGAAGTGTATGACGCTTCTAGGAATGAGTCTGGCCCCCAACCCCAGCCTCATCTTTTGGAAATTGTTGAGGACGTCCAAAAACCCATCCCTCACATCATCCACGCTCTAATAAAGATGAGCCAGAGGCCACTCATTCCACTTTCCTCTAGCTAAAGGTCCCCTCACCAGTGGCCTTTGCTTCTTCGCCCCTGGACTTGGCTCCCTAGGTACTTCGAGAGCCTTGCGCTTCTCACTTACGGTTGTAAGCGGAGTGGCCACGTCCCCAATATCTCCCTCCGCTACCCTCGGAGGAGAAAGCACTTGCACGTTGGGCCCTTCTGTATCAATACCTTCATTGCCCACGATGATGGGTTCAAAGTAATGGATGGTAGGAACGGGCGGAGCTATGCTCAAAGATACTATGCCCGTCAGCTCTTGTCGGACGACGAAGGGAATCCCTTGAGGCACAGACGTTGGCCGTACCTTACTTGTCTCACTTGGACCTGACTTCGCCCTTATTGCTTTCCCTGTTGGTTGGGTTACCTTCGACCATGCTTAGCGTTGGCTCATTAGGTCATCTATAGATGGACAAGGTACCCTTGGAGCCAAACTTTTGCCTGCAAGAAGACTGATCTAAAGGTTAGAAAAAGAAAACAAAGACAAATCAAAAGAAACTACCACTACCATTTTGCAAAACACTATCGTGACCAATACGACTAAGGAAGTCCTCCCATCCTACAAGCGTCGAAAGAAGCACCCTGATACTAGCACAACAAACAGGTACACAAGAATCAACTAGTACCTTCAACCCACTTCTTTGCCACGGCCTTCTTCATGCTGGGGAAGAGCTCGGAGATTGGGTGCCGGAAATACCTTTCTGCGGTCTTTGCAGTGTTGACCTCTTAGCTACCTCTCAACTCCATAAAGGCCAAGATCTTTTGGATGGCCTTAATGTTGCTTGGCCTGAGCCTCTTCTCACCTCTTATACAGGCCATTCTGGTCCATCAAATCCAGAAGTCAGCCTCTTTGGGCAGCTTCACCACCACGTATTCGTCCTGCCAGCCTTTGACCGAGTCGACAAGGCTACAAAACAACTTCTTTCCACGACACGGCTAGAGGTAAGGCTACCCCTTAATGCTTTTCAACATGTAGAAGTGGTAGAAGAGAGTGGGAATAGCCCTTATTACTAGGAATTTGTAGAGCGCCTGGAATGCCTTCAACACCTTCTACCCATTAGGAGAGACTTGCGACAGGCTACAGCGATGGTATTGAAAAACTCCTTCTCAAAACAACTTGGGGGGAGGCACTACCCAAACTCTAAGCACTTCTCAAAAACTATGAAGCACCTCCCTGATAGCAAAGCCACATGTTCTTCCTTAGGCGACAACCTAATATGCCACTTAGGAATCACCCCCACAAGGAAGTTATTGATGACTTAGCTGGGGGAAAATTGCCTACTTTTACTTATACGACTGTCAAGCCTCTTGCCTGTACCAAGAGTATCGAATAAATCCTTTGTAGGGGGCAAGGGAATATCTATGTATACATCTCTAGGGATGGCATTGATGATTCTGGCCCTGTCCAACGCTTCTACGAACATCTTCCTAAGTTGGTCGAGTTGTGCTAGTAACTATACTTTGCCTTCTTGCGCTTAAGGAGGACCACTCCTTGTAGAGTTTGAATTGGAGGTAAGTTGTGGTGAAGAAGAGCTAGCTTCACCTCTATTGGTCGACATGATGGTGATTCCTGAAAGAAAAACTGAAACTTCTAAAGAAGGTTTGAGAATTCGAGTGTAAAGTAGAAATTGCAATGACTAGGCAAAAAGATTGTTGAAAAGCACTCTCTCTCTTTGATACCCCTATTTATAGGAAAACTGCTTGCGAAGTTGTACAGGCAGTTACGGGGATCCATACAAGCACGAATCCCCTAAAATGAAGTATAGCAGGCATGTGGAAAGCACCTTGATTGGACGGTCGGCTTTAAAAGATAGAAAGCATGTAGCTGCACACTAGCCTGCTGTAGTACAACATTTGTCATGTCGCATTTAATGCATGGAATACAGGTGGGCAAAAGTCGCATTTTGAAAAATTCCTTCCACAAGAAGTTTCTTTAGGGCTCATTCAACTCCCATCTGGCCGGCATGGTTAAGATATGATGCTGTTGCCTAGTAAGTTGCAAGGGTATCTTGCTTTGACACCTTAACCTAAGCATCACTCGGGTCTTCGGTACTTTGCCTCGTAACTACTGTTGATCACCCTTACTTACCTAGCTTCGGACGTTTTCAAACTGGCAACCCACCGCTTCAAATGACTTCCCACTTCGGACCTCATCACCTTAGATTTACCTCATAACATTGGCATCATAGCATCGGATCGAACTTCCCGGAGTTGGATCGATCACGCCCGAGTGGCCTATGCATTCCTTTTCCTTACCTCTTCCTCGGTAATGAGACTGTGAGGGGATATGTGTTGACAGGGTACTTTGGGCAGGGACCTCTTAGGCTTGACTAATTTTGCCAAGCTTTGTCACTCTAGGCTCGTTTCTGTAGGCCTCAAGCCTAGGCCTTAGTGGCTTAGGCCTATAAAGTATTGTAACAGTTATAAACTACAAGATAAGGATAAAATAGTTACGTCCTGAATATTAGGGACACATCAGATACGACAACTCCACTCTCCTACACTTGCGGGAGAAGATTTCTCCTACTAACTGATCTTCAATGGCCGGCTCCACTCTGCTATAAATTCTAAGCATCTACTTAATGGTAACCCTCTTTAAAAAACTTTGCATTTTAGGCCTCCGTATCACTTATTCTACTCCATCAAAAGCCCATTACTAATTTAAGCATTGGAGTGGCCATACTAGACAACCCCTCATTGTCTCCTTACCGTGCATTGTTTTGTAGGTCCAGTATGTGTAGACCTTAATCGATTACTGGCAAGAACTGAAAAATGATATATTTTATATTGATTTTGTTGCCATGGGGCGATAATTTGTATATTCAGCATGTGATTGACGATTCGAAGTACCTTACCAAAAAAAAAAAAGAGAGAGAGAGAGATGATTTGAAGTTTTAAAATAATTCTTGAGAAAATTGCATGTTTATTATGAAAATTTAAAAAAAAAACATAAATACCAATTACATTGAATTAATTAGATAAATATATTGTATTAATATGTGATATACATTAATTTGTATTAACGTCACATTTATTAAATGCGACATAGCCCGATATAAAACAAATAATATGATAGTGTTGCTCTCAAATTTCAAACCCATGACCATAAGAATACTTGCATGCATCACAACCATTGAGCCGCTATATTATATTTGTCATGCATATTAAAATTATATTTATTAAATGCGATATAGAAATAATACCCAATGCATTGAATCGCAACTTATAAATATGAGATATTTATAAATTATAATGTCACATTTTTAATATGCAATTTAGTATTAATAATTAAGTAATTAATTTTATCTTATTTTTATTTATATAATTTTTTTAAAAAGGAATGGTAGACATGTAAATTCTTCATGCATGAATTTATAGATGAAAAATATAATTTCCATGTATTAATTGCCATTTCTAGTGAAAAAACATATTTTCTATGTATCAATTGAATTCTTGATGAAAAATATATTTATTTTTCTATGTATTAATTGCTATTCTTGACGTAGAAGTTTATTGATAAATGTTGACAAAAAATTCTTCATATTTTGATTGACTATAGCCTTAACGAACTTAAATAAAATAAAAACAAAAGCTTCAACTTTGCATTTTAGATATGTCATGGATGTCACTTGTCCTTATTTTGAAAAGTCTCTGGCTTGTGATCATCGCCCCATTGACTTCAAAAGAGTCTTGATGGGTTTGAAGAGGTGCTTCTCAATACTGCCTTGTTTGCTATTGTACTCAATGAATTGGTAAGTCATATGATCCTTGAGGTATAGCTTCCCCCTAATCCTTTGTGAGTAAGGAGGTTTTGGTCTTAGGATGCTAACGTTGGACTTCTTTTGAACCTGCTTTATATACTTCTCATGATCGTCTTAATCCATCAGGTATGTAAAGCAAAGATGTGGTAATGTACAATAGACTAATGTCCATTACAGTTATTTTGCCCATTGACTATGAAACATGGAGAAGCTCTACTACAGCAAATGTTGGACTAGAGTTGGGGATAGCAACTATTGTAGTGCCTCCTCCCGTTACTACCCTTTTATCTTTTGCAAAGACATGGTAGATGGCAACAGCAATGGCAACTGCTATTTCGGGCGAGCATTGCATGAAGGCACTGGAATGAGAAATTAAGTGTTCACCTATATGGCATACGCTACAATTGAACGTTGATAGAAGCATTAATTATATATACTAAAAAACTAGGTAGTCTCTTCTCTATTTAGATTTACTTATGTGAGATCCCAATTTTAGAGCAATTAGCTTTGATTTAGAGTGATATTTTATTCTATTCGAAACGGACAATTTAGAAGGTAGTACTAAAAAATGAGAAGTGAGAAATTAAACTGCTATTTGTAACTTAAGTAGTGAGTTCAGATAGACTTAGGCAAGGACCGGTTCCAAACCGTGAACTGGCCAATCGTAAATTGGCCTGACCTAGTAATGGCCAGCTAAATCGCTACCCAAAAGAAAAAAAAAAAGAAAGTGGTAAGTCCTTTTTTACCGACCCCTCCCTTTACCTCCCCTCCTACCCTCTATCCCTTGCTTTTTTTGCCTTTCGGCAAATGCAATTCAAATTTTGAATTGCAAAAATAAAAAAATTTTGACATCAAAACATTTGAATTTTCAAAATTTAAACAACACATTCACACATTCTTTCATCCTTATAAATTGTAGCTTTCGATATGCATCAGTGATTACTTCACAAACTAATTAAATAACTCTAACTCTAACCATTCTACCTTTGAATTTTTTAATTGGGAAACGTTATCATAAGAATATTTCCTTCTATTAACCACCAATATCTGTGCATAATTTTCCATTTCACTACACTGAACCATTTGCGTTAGCAAATAACACTAACTTACACATACCCGCGATATAATTTCTTTTTTGTTTTATCTTATATATTATTTCTGTCTTTTATTCATAAATCTTTGTTGTAGTAAATAAGAGAAAAAATATTAGTATCCATGGAAAAATTTTTGTATCATACCTTCTCCAATAAGAAGCACAATTCATCATCTAGTGGGAAAAGTAAGGGTAAGGGCATTGGAAATTCCAATACGTCGTTTGAGCCACAACAATTTAAAGATGTTCAAGCATGCCTAAATAATTAGTATAGCTTGAATGAGTAGAGGACATATGATGTAGTTGAGAACATAGAAAAACCAATTATACCATCTTTAGGCTTCGATGTAGAACCTCATCGCACGAGTAATCGCGAGACACTACATCCTAACTTTGATGTTGAACATCAATGCATGAGTTATAGGGGTATGCCACCTCCAAGTTTCGAACCTCCTTGTATAAGTATCCCTGCACGACCCCTAGGATTTGAACCCCTACGGATGAGTTACTTGTAAGAATGTTTAAGGATGAGGAAGACAAGATACAAATTATTCTCGAAACAAAAGAGTAACATTTGGGATAATATCGATCTGGCAGTTCGAGACTATCCAGCTCAGGTAAGCCCCCTAAACCCAGTAAGTCTAAGATTTTTACTACACATTTCGGTAAAGGTATAGATGAAAGGGAGAACTTGAGGCCATTCTACAACTACTACAACGCGAGTTACTCGTAGAAAATGGGAGAGTGATATGGTACCTTTAATAAGCACTTGAGGATGAAGCATCCCGAGGAGGTGGGGATAGATAATACATAATAACAGATTGTTTGAGGCAATGGTTCATCAAGTCAACTGCTAATGAGGTATGATGAAGAGAGGCATGATGAAGAGAGGCATAAGTATAACCTAGTACAGTACCTAGCAAACATACACTTGTCATTCAGTGCGGGTGCATCAAAATGGCAGAGTCGATACAAGCAGGAGACATTCAACCCCAACTCGTGACAGCTTAGCCGTAGAACGTTAACTTGAGTCACACAGGAGCTCTATTATAAAGGTAAGAGGGAGCTTGCAAGTAAGTTCGCTTCCTTCAATATGCATATATCCATATGTGCAGACATATGGACAGATCCTTTTCGTAATAATTCTTATATGGATGTTATTGTTCATTGGATAGATGATAATTAGTAACTTAATAAATGATTATTGGCTTTAAAAGTATTTAACGAGCAACATACGGCACAAAATATCTATAAAATTATTAGAGAAATCCTAAATGAGTACAAATTAGTAAGGGAATTTTTTTCTATTAGTTTTGATAATGCAAGTACTAATACTGCATCAATATCTGATTTGCAAAATTACTATCAACCAACGTTGGGGTTTTTTTTTTCACATACGTTGTACATGTCATATTCTTAACTTGTGTGTCAAGGATGGCATTGCGGCATTGCAGCTTTACATAATAATATAGCTCTAATCAAGAACATCATTAAAATAATAACGGAGGAATCGTCCCTTTACAAAAAGTGAAAGAACTTCTATACTGAGCATGGGAAGAGGCCTTGGAAGTTTAAGATGGAAGTGTAACACCACTAGAACTCGACTTACAAGTTGTTGCATAGTACAATTTCTTACAGCATACTGTTGTGTGACTTCACAATGTACAACGTGTAAGAAGTTAATATTTTCCCTAGTAACTGGGATATATGTATCCAGTTGCTAAAAGTTTTGAAAGCTTTTTATGATGATACTAATACTTTTTCATAAGTTTATAGGCTTAGTGTTTACTTGTTTGTTATGTCAATCGTCAGTATACTTGGAGTGCTACTTCAGGCCCGTAAGGACCCAAACCTGCATACATGCGTATACAATATGATGTTGAAATGGTTTACTTATTATAAAGATATTTCTCGTACTTATCTTGTAGCAATTATTATAAATCCTCGTTGTTGAGTGGAATTATTACTAATATATTTGAAAACTTATTACGATTACATTTAAGATTTAACGGATTCTCAAGATGTGTACATCTTAGAAGTACAATAAGAAATATCGACAATGACGGTCGATATAAAGAAGATGCTTAACCACTACCAAAGTTAGTACGGTAGTTAGTCATCAATCTCTCCTTCGTTACCCACCAGGGAGTGGTATTACTTATTTATAGGTAAGTAGTTACTGGTACAAAAATTGAAAAGGCAACGGTTTGGTCGTCTAACATCTAAGATGTAGCACTACACTAATATGAATTTCGAGTTTTCTAAGAATATCTTTGTCAAGGACTTTAATATTTTAGAGTGGTGGCAAAGACACAGTAGGGACTATCCACTCCTATCAGTACTTGTTGCTTTAGCTTCAACAGTCGCCGTTGAGCAAGTGTTTAGTACAATAAGCCCAATTGTCGACGAACGTTGAGCGTCCCTATCTGTTGTCAACATTGAGGCAAATGCTTACATAGAAGATTGGTACAAAATAGCTTATAGACGATAAGCGAGGAGGATGATTACTTTAGTGACTCAAACCGATTTGATGGAAACCTAAGCTCAACTGTAGGTTTCACTCCTGGTCACAAACATGAACAGCTATCTCAAGAGGAGACACAAGATATTTTCTTTTCATCCTTTCTAAAAAAGTTTTATTACATAAGAAAATCTTTTTTCCTAATTATTCAAAAAAAGTAAACGGTATGGTTTTCCCAAAAGTAGTGATCTAGTATTATGTTTTTCCATAAAATATTTAAATTTTCCTTCAAAAAATTTAAATTAGATAGTTATGTACACTTTGATTTTTTTCACAAAATGTAAAATTGACCAACAAATTAAAGGTTTTCTAAAAATTCAAACCAAACTATGGCGGTTTGATTTCGATTAGTAAATACGTAGGCACTTTCTAGGCGACTGTAAAATACAGTAAAAAATTTTTCCCTCTGACCACTTCACTCTACTTGATCAGTTATTTGTACTATAGAAGACTTTTTTATATTTTAATTTTTGTCTGTTTTTAATGTATGCTTTATGAAAGGATGAAAGGAAAAAAAAAAAATAGGGTTGAAGGATTGGTAAGAAAAAAGGGAAAGAAATTATGTAAAGAAAGGAAAAAAGAAAAAACTCGATTCAAGGGTCTCGAACCAACCTTTAAACTACCAAATCCCTTGAACCGGCCTTAAACTTTCAGCTCACGAATCGGTAACGATTCACTATGTCCCCAACCCGTAAACTAGTGATTCAGGATTGATTCAACTCATAGCCTAGGCCTAAGTTCAATAGACATCAAGATCTTAAAGAATAGGTCATTTATAAATACTTTAATACGAAACAATATTTAGAGACAATATATACTTACTAAATATATTTAACATACAAAAATTTACCCGCCACATAGTATAGAACTTAATATATATAAAATAAACATAATATAGGAAAAGGAATTATTACATACTCTGAAAAGGAAAAAGAAATAATCATAACTTAGATATGGAACTAATATATTGTCCATGTATTCGTCGTGGCCGTTGTTGACACAGCTAGGAGCCTTGATGATAGCCAAGTGTAATCAAATTGTGAATTAAGCAATAGCAACTATAGACGACTAACCTACACATGTAAAGAACTTGTTCATGTCCTTGATCTCTTGCACCGCCTGGAGCTCAAATAAACGACATATCATGGAAGACTTCATCTGGTGTTTTTTTTTCCTCCTTTTCTTTTGCCGAACTAATGATAGAAAAAGGATTAGAAATAGAGTAAAATTTATATACACACACGCACAAACCATACACGTATAAACTAAAACAACAAGAAGGAAGCCAAAATTCTCCCCAAGAGTTTCCAACTTAATTTGAGAAAATTCGAAAAAATTACCGAACTAGGCATTGGAAGTACAAGCTTTCCGCATCCTAAAGAATACTCGTTTAAGGATCCAAGCAGCCCACGTTTCTGTGTATATTGTTTTAAACAATATATGATGTTGATTATTGGGCTGGCATACTTCAGTTGGCATGTTTATCATTCTACTAATTCAGCAACCGCATATGATGAGGCATTTATTTATTTTTACATATCAAATGCCTTATATTTGCTTAAATGGTCATGGAGATGTGTTTGCTAACAAGCATATTTCCAGGATAGAAATGAGAAGCTACGCGTTCAATATGCTTAAGGAATCCTTAATTACCGATCTAGTATTTAGCCAAATGAAATTATGAACTTTGCTTTTACAACCAAAGTTGTATTACTTCTACCCAGTAACTAATAAATTTCATTCTTCGAGTGATGAGCATGATTCACGAAATTGCATAAAGGGGTGGTTGGTATTGACATATCTTTATGGAAATAAATGAAACCGATGGTTAACACTTAATTTTAGTAAAATTGCCATTTTTGGAAAATTAAGCCTAGAACCGATGTTTTAGAAAATGTATGCAATGAACTAATTTGATATCTTTAATTGGCTGTCCTGAATATATATATATATATATAAATGGGTTTATATTATTTTCATGAAATTATTCGAGTTAGTATGATATTTATTACCTAAACACCTACTAATAAGCTATATATTAACTTATATTGGTGATTAGAACTATATTTGGTAATAAATAGGATGTTTTAGTGAATTAAATCGTTGTTTTGATTAATGGAATAATTTAATTATAAGCTGTTGGTATTTGAGCGTGTTTTGGACTAAGAATGGTGTTATGATAACATAAAAGGTGATTTAAAAGATAATTCAAAGGCTTTATTACATAAGTTTTATATAAGGATCGGCTCAAGGATTGAAGCTAAGGATGCTTGGGCGAGACTTTCAATTAGTAAATACTCAAAATGTACATCAAAGAATACTTTGTTAAGAGTCCTATAGTTGACCTAACATAGAGCGTAAATCAAAAGATATCTCAAAAGGTAAATTAGAAAATATTTAAGATGAGTACTTCTTTAAAGAATGATCTTAATTTTTAAACATCGAGGACAAGTAACTTACCAAATTAAGAATAATTAAATTAATTAATCATTAATCATATTGATTATGTATCAACATACAATTGAACTAGAACACAAACGAGAACTCTTAGTTAGTTTACCTTGTTAGACAAGTGAAGATAGCTATATTGGATATTGGAATAGACAATGGCTAAGGTGAGTACCTCTGCTTGGTTGTCTTATGTGTATGTGGTGGTTAAAATAATGTAAACCACTTATCTACTTGTTGTGTGCAACCATGAGATTCACTTAAATGAATCTCATATCTTAAGATATGTATGTTATGAATGGGTATTACCTATGGTGAATTGCTATTTGGAGTATTAGTGATATCTATGTTCTTGACAATAGATTGAGATTTATCTAACTCATAACTTGGTTGAACTTGGTTATGCCTTTGTGCTTTGCTAATGAGAGTACTTGCTCTTATGTTATGATCAATTATATTACGTTTGTTACTTAATGAATCTTGAATGATGGTGACTTATGAGATGGCTAAGCTTATGTAATGTTGTGAGTTTTGAATCGTACCTATTCTACTGTATTGTGACATTGTTGGGCTGAAAGCTAAACTAGGATGTTATTGCTTATGTTACTTGATTTGGGATCTTTACATAGCTTGATTAACTATGAAATTGAACTTGGTGTGGATAAATTAGAAATTCATCTTGGCTTATGAATTCATTGTATTTATGGCATGCCACAAAAAAAGAACCTGTGGTCAGATTTTTAGTTCAAAAGTTGAGTTTTCAATAAGTAAATAATTTATAAAACTTAGTTTAAAGCATCTAAAATTGCATTTACTTAAGCAACTTGGGCACTTCTTGTGATTGAAATGATAAAACAAGGATTTAGAGGTTCTACTCCCAGCAACTCCCTTATTACCATTTAGGTTATTGAACTTTGTATCCAAATGCCCAAAGATGTTGACTAATTGGATGTGGACGAAGCTGGGCTAAATTATCAATAGAGGTAAATGTCACATACATTAGCATTACATCTATATGATGCATGAATAGTTTCATGAGTGTTTGCTATCAACTTGATACTTAGATATGCTGGGTTATTGGCTTTATATGCTAGGATAATGGATATATGATTAAGTACACTTAGTCGTAGTTGTTATCTTGTGTATCCTTAGTTATTCTTATTTTATGTTGTAATTTTAGTTTTGTCCTCACTTTGCTCAAATCTTGAGTTGAGAAATTAGCTTATCTAACCTTAACTTTGAAGATAAAGTGAACTTAGAGCTTTAAGCTGGGTTGGGTAATTAAGAGCGATTAACTGCAAGATTATGAACCAAGTTTAAGAAAGCGACTTTGCAAGATTGTCATGTTACATTATAAGTTTTCATTGTACATATATTGAATGTAAGAATTTACCCTTCTGATTTGATTATGAGATTAATAGTAAAGCAAAAACCATGATATTTAGGTATGCCCTACTTTGTAAAAGGTTCCATTATGATTTTCTATGTTAAATAAGGGAAGTTTTGCAAATTATGTGTATTGCGGAGTTGGATTGACAAGTTGATTACTTGTTTGACCTTATCTATGACTCATGGATGACATAAACAAACCATCTTTTAGACACCAAGAATGAAGAAAAAAGTATAGGTAAATGCCTTGAGAGGTGAAGTGTTATAGCTCAACCGTATCTAAGTGAATATCTTGCTCCTAAAAGCTTTTCCCAAGTGTCATTCCACTAAGTACTTCTCTTAATGGAGTTGTTGTTTAATTAATGATGAGGTTGCTATAAGTAGTCAATCATTTGCGGTAGGCTTGCCTATTAGGCCTAGGGAACTCTTGAGTTGGTGATACATGGTGGAATGTTGCAAGAGACGTGTTAGAGGAGAAATAGGCTACCTTGGATTCTTAAAGTACACATGTGATAGCAGTTGAAATATAGTGTTCTTAATGTAGTCTTGTATCATTCTTGATAAATTTGATGTTGAATCTTTAACTGAGTAATTTTATGAACTTTTGTGAGGTTTTATGGACTTCTAAGTAGATTTATGAAGTTTGAGTAACATGATGAATATTAAGTGATTGTATAAAATATATAAAGATTTTATAAACAATGAAGTTTTAAAATTGCTCAAATATTCTCAACAAATCCAATGTTATAAACACTTACATGAAGTTACTTTTCTGGGATAACTTTGGAAACCTAAATTAATTTGTGAACTTCTATGGTTTCACAATTTTTAGAGTAAAATTACAACAAATAAACAAATTTAATAACTTCAAGAGTATTTATGACAAACATTGAGATTTTATAAAAACGTTTTACTTTTAGGAAGTTTAAGTGAATTTGCAAACTTTATATGAAAATTTGAGCCATAAAGCAATTTTATGAAATTATAGTGCACTTAGGAACATGTGGAGATTTTGAGCTTAGAGCAATTTTATGAAACTATGCAAAGTTACAACTTTTAAGGTGAGCTACAATTACTAAAAATAGTTTAGTAACATCTTTAATTCTCCAACTTGTTGGTAACCAAATTTTTTTAAAAAAAAATTTAGCTTAAATTTATTGCATTTTGTGAAAATTTGACAGATCATGTTACAAATTTGAAGTAATTACAATTACTAAAAATAATATCCTTGTGATATATCAAGTGGTTCGACTTGTGGTTACCCCCATCCCTGGCTTTCGTAGCCAAATATTTAGTCTCCAAATGGACAAAAGGGCTAGATTCTATCCGACTTATCCCCCATTACAAATGTTTAGGTAATTACATAGGACTCTGTTCACAACCATTTTATGCCTCCTTTTGTACCATGCCCTATAAAGTTTCTTTCACAATAACAAATATTATTGGCCCCCTCAAGAGAGAAAGCAGAGAAGGAGAGTGGGGGCATACATGTTGCATGTTGAGCGTCTCAACAAGCCTTCTAATAGGAAGATAAATTAGTTTTATCATTTTGATTGTGTATAATTTTAAACATTTATACGCTATTTTTGGTATGATTTGACATAAACTATTGATTATACAATATTGCATGTATTATATTCAATATTTAAATTATTTCCTGGATTCTTACAATTCTTAATTTAACAAAAGCTAAATCAAAATAATTATTATTATTATTATCATTGTAAAATTAATACTCAACAGAAAGGGAATTTCAATTTTTTTCTAAAATGAAACACTTATCGTAGGGAGCTCATGCATAGGGTAAGTGATTAACATCTATTTATAGCAAGGAGATCATCCCTATAATAACATTCTAACACAGGTAAGTTTTCGCAAGGATGCTGGCTCGTACATAATATTTTTTTTGTAGGGAGCACATTCCTACAATGGTTTCAAATTGTGACTCTTTAGTAGTAACTACTTGTGGGAATTTATTCCTTACAAAAAGTTTTCATAGAGAATTTTTCCTCTATATACGAAATTTCATCCTCTAATATAACTCTCTCTCTCTCTGTTTCTTTTTTCTGTTTTTTTTTTTCTTTTTTTTGCCTCTTCTTTTTTGTTTTTTTAGAGGTAACTACAGCACCACCATTACAAACAATGGTGCTGGTGTGAGTATTACTCTGTCATGTAATTATAAAATCTATTCCTTATTAAGAGGGAGTAAACAGTACCATTTGATAGGAATAATAGTTATTTCTTATAATTTTTTTTTTTTAAATTTATGAATAGTTATTTCTCACTTAAATTTCAAGTAATGAAGGGAAGAGATGTTGTTCTTTAAAGAACTAAATATATATTTCAGCATTTTTTAATGATAAATGGCTTGCTCCTAAGAGAATAGGACGATATCATATGCATTATGTTTGATGTTGAAATTAACTTTTCAAGCTAATGCAATTATATCATTTAGCACACGGAGTAGTTACCCCGTGCACCAAAAAGTGGGTTGATTCTCGTTTTAGTTCCCATTTTTTATCACAGTGATGGATCAAACGGAATTTCGGTTTCCGGCAACCACGAGTTTCCCTGAACAAACGTATTCACAGCAAACTTCTGAGCCTGTTTCTGCGTGAGAGCCGGCCTATATCCCGGCCATGTAACTCGTCCCGAAGTGTTCGACCCGGGCCCGAAGTTCTTGTACTCGCCATAGAAAATTGTCTTTGGAGGGGTCACGTCCTGAATCCATTCTTTCCAGCCTTTCGGGTTCACAAGCGATCCTATGTAGGACTGCATGAAAAGTGTGGTTGCGTAATCCTTCCATGGCCTACCCAAATAGGTCTCCACAGTCAAGTTTCCATTGGCGGAGATTGTAGACTTCTGGATTGAAATCCCGGTGTTTTGGTTCGGGTCCACTTTGCCTTGTGCCGTGATGGTGTCGTATTGGTGTGGAAGAGGCTGCCTAGGACGAATGCTGCAGTTTTGGAGGACCACCGCGGAATTTCCGAAGATGAAGTCCACTGAACCGGTAATGTCGCATTCGCGGTAGAATTGTCGGTTCGAGTGAGCGTAGAGGGTGTCCTGGTAGGCGTCGAAAGCGCATCGATACATCACGGAAAAGTCTGATCCCGAACGGAATGCGACGGCTTGGTACTTTGCTGGGCCGGCGGTGTTCTGGAAACCTATGTCTCGTGCAAAGAAGCCTTTACCCGCCGCAGCTGAATATCGCATCAAAATAGTTAGTGGTAGTTCTATCACTTTTTTTATTAAAAGATTTACTCTCCGTCCTTTTCAATCTCCTCAATCCCTAAGATATGGTTATTTTATATAGTGTTTTTATACGGAAAATTCCGCACATCATATATATATATATAAACATTTTATTATTAGTATCTTATGATATACAATCTTTTTAGAACTTGCATCGAAAAATTTTAGAAATATAAAAGCAATTGCCTCTCCGTTTTAGGATGTTGAAAATGTTTATGATGACTTTTTCTTTTCCCGACATTAGTTATCAAATATTATCCTAATGACATAAATATTTTTTCATGATGATCTACCATTATCATTGATATGTAACCTTTGCTTCTTGTAGTTAGCTATTCATAGAAAAATAATTAATATGTATAGCGTCTTGAGATTACTACAAAAGAATTCTTAAAATTTTGTATAACAACTATCTAAAAAATGGTTTTACGTGGAGCAAACGTATCCTAGAGAACAAGTTTTTGTTTAAGAAAGAATATATACCAATAACATGAAAAAATTAAAGTACCACATGCGTAAATTTTATGTAAGAAATAACCAAAACACAAGTTTTTATATTCGTATGGTATATTTAAACAAGGACACATAAGATATACGTAAACCATTTCTTCATACCCTTTCTTATATTTTCTTCACACTATGTTAAATTAATGGCCTAATGTAGTTATCCTTTTTAAATATGAGAATCATTATCAAAGATTTTATCAATCTTTTCAAGCCCCAACATATACAGTAAAACTACGATACTCAAAACGAGAAACCGAAAATCCGAGGAATAAAACTCACCAAAAGTTGCTGTGCGGAATGTGGGTGTCCCGTCGACGTAATTCAATTTCCCGGTGACTATAGTCTTAGTCTTACCATCCCCATAAATCATTACATTCCACATTTTCTTGTCCACTTCAACGTTCTCCTTATAAACACCTTGCTTAACATAAACCACAAACCTAGAACCATTTTTCTTCAAAGGCACTTGCTTAAGAGCTTCTTTGATTGTCTCAAACTGCCCACTCCCATCTTTCGCCACGACCACATTAGGCGTCGGATTCTCCGCTTGGAGAAGCAACCTCCGATCACCTGCAGTGACCCAGTCCGGAAAATCGAAACCATCGTCATTTAGCAGCTTCCTATGCACGGGCAAGTGCATGTGGGACAGCAGGGTCAAGAGTTTGGTTACTATTGCCAGACTGTTGCTTGCATACTTGGTGGAGTTCTGGGTGGATGTTTTGTATTTTTGCGTATAAGTGGAGTTCATCTCTTCAAGTGAGTCCAAACACGTTTTTTGGTTTGTGATTACGGTACTAAGCCAGGTTTTAAGGTCTTCGATTTTAGATGTTGTTAACATCATTTTTCCTTGAGTTACTGTCATTAAGGAAATTGATTCGTTAAGGTGGTAGGCGGCATCTACGAACATGTTTTCGCACACTTCTAGGGCTGCTTTATCAAGAGGGTTGCTCACCTGGGTGAAAGAGTGATGAGTAAATATGTTATATAGTTCTACTAAAATTGAATGTGTGGTTGCCAGAATATTTCGGTTGAATATGTGGATATTTAAATATGCCTTATCAAATTTATCATCTTTCCTAATGAAATCTATAATAGTTATTTATGATAAACTTTTAGGTAAAAATAATAGTGTCTTTTTCCTATATAGTTAACAATGACTTAGATACAATTCTTGAGGTTTGGATCCTTTAATATTACTTTCTCTAAAATTTTTTAAATTTATTTCTCTAAAATATTGTTAAATGTAATCAATGATCTCAATGACAAGAAAGAAGATGATATCAATTTTGATATCATAAACATACCCTCCACTTCAAGAAAAAAGATTCATTAGACAATTGTTCATATACTCAATGATAATAGATTTTTTTTTTAGAAATTTACCAAATACATATCATTATATGGTCAAAAATGGTTAGTAGTCATTCATCATGTGTATATACACATAGTGGATAATACATATTAAATCTTTTTCTCAAACTTTACAACGATTTTTAGCATTATATATATACTTCAAGAAAAAAAATAGGTTACTTTCATGTAATCAAATGGTGATTAATTAATAAAATTCATGAAATGTTGGAAAAGATACAAGAGAGACTTAATATAGAAGGATGAAACACCTGGGAAGTATTTATAATAGGAATGAAATTTAACTTTCGATTTTATTGTTTGTGTAACATCACCTGGTTAACGAGTTGATCAGTGTAATCGGTGAGGTTGACAAGTTCCCGCAAGGTAACCAAGAGAGAGATTTTGAAAATGCCTTCCGGATCGGTGGTGCCATCATTCGACTCGGCAGTTGAGAGGCTAGAGAAACACAAGTCAGGGTACTGAGTCACACTACACACGGCCTTGATTGATTCCGCTGGGGTCATATCAGATGGTGAGCTAGAATCATCATTGCTTTTCTTGTGTATTGCCCCTACCACAACACCAACAACGGCACCTATTAGAACAATGGATGAAATTAATATGATCAACATTCGCCTACGTGTGCGCCGCTGATAGGCCATTTCTTCCATGCCATCGACCTCCCCGTAGTCGCAGAAGTAGGAAACGGATTTCATTTTTATTATCTGTATGTGGTGTGTATACTGTTCTCTCTATCTAAGGTTTATGTTGGGGGTATTACTCTATATATTTTGGGGGAGGGTTTCGTGCGATCACAATGCAAGGCATGTCATATTTATAGAAACAATGTGAGGCAGACTAAGATCTCTTTAATTCTTGCAGGGTTGTTGATTTATATCTTATATTATGGGTGACATGTATCACATTATTCTTTAAGAATACAAACTTTGACTTCGTATAATTTATGCGTTTGGGATGACTGAATCTATGGGTTTATCAATTTCATTTTCGATTTATCTAGGGTTATTTAATTATATAATCGCTATTTATGTATTAATACTTTTCTTTCTTTCATTTTTGGCTAGGCCATACGTGTACTTAGGTAATAGGTATTGGTAATTGTACATACAAATTGACTCGTTTAAATTTAGAGGAACCTACCACTGGAAATATTTAGTTAAACTATGAACAATGTCAAATGTCAATGCTTCATATTTCATGTCATCACAAAGATCACGTCAGTTACAACACAAATCTAAGTTATATTATAAGACAATCAACCTACACTTATCCCTTTTTGCTATGTTGATCCCCATGGTTTCAGAGTATTCTTTTCCTTACATCCTAGGGCTCCATTTACGATGATACTTACCCTTGGTAAGCATCAAATTTTAATGAAGAAAATACAAATTACACTCCTAAACTTTTTTTCTAAGTATGGATTGATCCTTTAAATTTTGAAAGTATACTTTAAAATCCTCAAAAATTTGATAAGTTAATAAATAACACAATAGGCCGAAAATAATCCTTTTAAACTTTGATTTTAGTATACAAATATTTTCGAAACTTATCAAAATATGATTTAAAATCTCAATTTTTCTCACTTAAAAAAAAAATATCTTTTATATTACTAATTATTAAAGTTTAAGGGATTTTTAAATACATTTTGAAGATTTAGGAAGTCAATCTACATCCAAGTTAAAATTTAAAAGAGTTATTTACAATTTATTTAATTTTTATTAGATATTATCAATCTCTAAGTATTATATATGATGTCTCACTCTTAATGAATCTCTTTTCGTTATATGGGTCCATAAAATACTTAGTTACTAATAAACTATTAAGTTTACCTCATTTCTGACTTACAAAAATTATAGCTAGATTTGTTTTCCTGGCAATAAGCATAATAGTATTCAAAATCATAACCAACAAAATTAGCCAAGCTCAATATTGACCGGCTCATCAATCCACCAATCGAGCTTGAAGCTCATGTAGTTAGATCAGTTAAAGAGATTAAAATTAGTAATAGAAAATGATATATCTATCTACGAGGAGCAACAAAGTATTGTAGCACATAATGTATGTATATATATATATATAGGGGTAAACATGGTTCATTTTTTTACCAAATTGAACCCACCATAACGATTCTCTTTTTCTTTTTTTTTTTTTGTTGAAATTAAATTTAATTATATGGTTTGATTTGTAAAATTTTCAAACATAATTAAAACAACTCGACTTTATTCACGATTATATTAAATTTTCACTAAATATTTTTATCTATAATAACATATTTTCCTTTTTATTAAATTTTCATATTTTTTTAGTTAATTTTCCATACATTTATCATGTATAACAATATTTAATAAAAACTTGCACAAGATCATAATAAACTAAATTTAATTAGATAAGGATAAGAGACTTTGTTCAACGAACAATAAAGAAGAGGGAGAAATAGAGCCACTAGTTCAAGAGTGATATGAAAAAGCAAAAGAGACATACTAAAGAAAGAAAAAAAGAGATAAAAGATACGTAAAGAGTACTATTAAAGTCAAATGCTTGATTTGAAATCATATAAGAAGATAGTAATTTAGAAAAGGAAAATTTTTAAATATAAAATTTTAGATGAAATTTACTTAAACTAATCTTAATAATTGACTTATAAATAAGAAAAAGAAATATAAGACATGAAAAATTTAATGAAATCCATAAAAAGTTAGAAAAAAAAAAGAAAAAAAAAAACAATTGCATGAAATTTTTTTTTTTTTTTTTATTAATGAGCTTTATTTGGTTCAAAATGATATGATTCCATTTGTTTTTTTTGAATCAAACCACAAACTCTGTTTAAAAATAAAAGACCGATAAATAAACATATATGTATATATCTTTTAGTACTTTTACGTAAATGTAAAATACAAGGATTCAGATAAGAATTTTAATAAGTATAAGCGAGTTTCAAATATATACCAATATACATTCACTTTAAGACAAATGGCAGTTGAATCTGGTTAAATTTACCCTATATCTATCCAGCGTGGACCTTTAACCACTGTTTTGATCATACAAAAGAATTTGTCAACTTATGTTGTGATATTTTAAACGTTAAATACGTTTCGATTTCAAGCGGCTGAATTAGCTTTTATTTAACTTAATAAGTGGTAGTGGGATTGTACGATGACGGTTTTCATTTATATAAGCATAGGGGAACGTATCGTTAATTCTTTATATAGAGAGATGGTTTATCATATGGGGCAATGCAAGCTATGGACTCGTCGAAAGTTGACCAAACAGAAGGGGCAACGTACTTTACCTATTTATTTTATATCTATATATTGTCAGTCTCAGATATTCTTATAAGGGTGTAAGATTGTTAATTTTAATTACATTTATATGGTGATTGTGGCTACTTACTTCAGGGTGAAAACGTCGGACGACCACACAACTCTTTTTTTGATATATTAAAAATGTTTTAGATCAAATTGGTTGAAGACCAAAATCTAACTACTTTAGCAAGACTGCCACAAATTATTAAAAAAAAAAAAAAAAAAGGTGATGGTTCTATAGGACTCAGCCCATTGGGCAACAGCGGACCGAGAAGGCACTAGCTCGCAGTCCCCTTCGCTTTAGGAGCTGCAAGATCCGGATCTTCATCCAAACCATAGGAAAGGGCGCGTGCCATACCAAGTCCAGCCCACTGAATCTGGGCTCATGTCCCAACACATTAATGCCCCCACTTGGATAACAGGCTTGGTGGAAGGAAGTCTTTCCTCTCTCTAAGTGCATAAAAAAGTTCATCGTGTCGTATTTTTACCCTGTGGGACTCTTTATGGCTCTCATCACGGAATGCAGAGATCTGACTCAAATTCCAGGAAAAGATTCTGATCTGATGCATCTCAGATATATTGAGAAAACAAGTCGCAATGCCATATATAGGATCCTCAAAGTCAATTCACGCACACTGTAGTGTTGAGCATGATTCTAAAAGAGATATCAATTCGGGTACTTTCTCAATGAAGATTGCTTGGTATTCAGTCATTTATTATTACCAGAAATACAAAATTGGTTGGCCAAATTGAAATCAGTACGCATTAAGTACATAGTTGAGTCTCCTGCTGTATAGCAAGCGTACATATACTGAGATGCTTTCCACTTTCGAGAGATACCGGTAATCTCAGATTGAACTCATTCATTTAGCTGCCTGATGATGGAAAACATTTCTGTGGTTCCTCTTCTGCAACAGCTCGACGAATTTGAACTTAGGAAGGAGCGGTTTCTTTTGTGATTTATCGAATTGGAGCATGTATTCTATTTCCAATTTTTCTTGAAATGTAGATTTGATCAACGACGATTAATTCCATATAAATATTTAGGCCTGCAATCAAGTTGCTAAAATATGCTGTCAGTTATTGTACGCTTTTGAAGTTGCACCAGTGGCCTAACATTGAGTCTCTTTTACGTAAAACAGCTTCTAATAATAACGGTAGATAGCCAAATTATATTGAAGTTTTGTTATTGTAAAACCAAAGCGGAATTCGAAGTGACAAGCTTAATTAGCTTGCAGAAGGAACTAACAAGCTCTATCAAACGACGTGTTTGAGCGACATGGGAACTTTGCTTTTTCCCAAAGCACATAGGACCAGGTAATCATGGAGGAATCACCACACGCTGCAGACTCTTACGATAAACTGTTCGGCAGTTTATTCCATCTGCATGGTTTTTCTTGCCTATTTTTGACCTTTGTTATCTTATTTATAGTACTTGCCATTATGATACTGAAGCAAAATGCTTTAGCTATATATGTATATATATATATATATATATATATATATATTGAATATCTTAAAAAAAAAAAAAAGAATTTAAAGATATCGGTATATTAGAAGTCATGTGTTGAAATTCAATTGAATTTTTTTTCATATAAGTAAATTATTTAAGTCCCATATTTTATGCCAAATTCAACTAATCCCTATATATTTCAAGTGAATCAATTAAGTCCCTCATGTTTGTCCTTTTATGCCAAGTAAATTCCGCAGTTAGTAACTTCTATGTTTTATGACGTAAGCATGAAAGGGTTGTTTGATGCATTGATAAAAACATAGAAGATCACAGGAAACTCTAAAACCCCTCCACTTTTATGACAGGTGATTCTCTCACAATCTCAAACCACTCGACACTTTCATTTTCTCTATCCAAAGTATATTATAATACATATTCAAAGTTATAATAAGTCAAATCGTAATACACATAATTAGAAAACAACCTAGATAGAAAGAAAAAAATGAAATAGGAAATTACCAAGATATAACTGCCCTGATTTGGTCTTTTGCCAAGTTTCATTACCTAAATTCTCTTACATAGTACAATCTCATGGAAATTTAAGATACAAACTTAGCAAATCTCCACCTTGATAAATTCAATAAACTTGCTCATACATCCATGCCCAGCCAAACCGCAAATATAACTCTTTTGATTCTCTCTATCACATTGCATAATCCTAGGGTTGGAAATGAACTAAGATGTTTATGAGATATCCAAGCTCGGCTCACTTTACCTTAGGATCGAGCTTAATTGATAAAGAGTTAAGCTTGATAGCTTAAAATAAAACTTGCTTGTTTAAACGAGTCAAGCTTAAGCTCCTATTTAAGCTCTCGAGATGGTTTACTAATAAGCTTGTTTATATTGTTAATGTGCCGACTTGCAAGCCAATATTAAAACTCATACTATATTGAAAAGAAATATATAATATAAGAGTATAAGAATATAACTAATAGAATAAATAAATTATAAAAAATGTAAGAATAGAATATAAGAATAAGAAAAACAAATACTACAAGCTAAAGTAAGAATTATTAAAAACCATTAATATAACTGAAAAAGCATAAAATTTTAAGTTAATTTCAATGAGAAAAAGGGACCAAAATGGTAAAATTTTAAATTTTAAATTGATCTCAAGCTTTAATTCAACCTCGAGTGCGAGATTAAGCTTACTTAGACTTATTTGTCTAGACAAACATGAGCTTAGTCTTGTTCAAATAAAGGAGCCCAAACTCGTTTATCTAAATGTGCTAAATTTGAGTTTCAGATTTCAGAATGAGTTTATGCTTGAGCTTATAATTTTTAGACGTAGTAAAAACTCAACTGGATTTAAGCTCAATAATTTTTAAATGAATTGAAACTTTAAAAGCCTAGTTCAACTTGACTTAGCTTTACTTATTTGAATCCCGACAAATTATCACAAGCCTCCATCACCATATAAAAATATGATTTCCTCGATCTACTTTGATGAACATGTCTAGTTATGATCATTGCAGTCTACTATTTTCACTCATCCCAACTAACAGACTTTAAATCACCAAATACTTATTAGACCCTTTAAGCTCTACCTTCTTTCTTGCTTTGTTTACTTGACGACTTTGTGTAATATATGAGTGAAATAAAACATTCTTTTCCACCACATCCCTAATATGCTCTTTTTTTTTTAATAAATAATAGCATAAGTATTGGGATATTCTACCTTAGGATCGATATCCGCAATAGCACCATTAAGAATTAGTAAGGACAATTTTTTTGACTTAATATTCTAACTCGATTTCTCTCATTACTGCCAAACTTATAGGTGATATCTTTATGCTATTTGATCTCATTGTACTTCAATAACAAGCTAAAGAGAGAGAGAGATCATTGTAGGGTAACTCATAAACATACCTCATATAATGTGATACCCTAAAATTAAGTATTCTACGTGAGTTGCAGAAAGTTGTGATACTAATAGGTAATAATGATAAATATCTTATCAACATATAGTTATAACTTTTTGGCTAAATAGTAATAATGGGCTCATTAGTATTTATTGACTTAATTATTCATTACTTTTATCCTAAGACATTCCATATCAAATTCTATTCATAGATATCATATGCTTTTAGATAAACTTGGTTACTATGTCAAACTGGCCTGTGAACCAACTAAAAGTCGAACCATGATTGGCCTAGTTGGTCACAATTTTAAGCTGATTTAGTAGGCCCGGTAGTTTAAGAGCCAGCTTGTTAGCCCTTAAATAGGCTCATTTTTTCTTTTTAATTTTACTATTTATATTAATAATTTCTTTTTTTTATTAATTTTAATAATTTCCAATTTTTTTTTATTAATTTCCATGTTAGTTTTCTTTGAAATAGTAAGTTTTAATGTCGTGTTTATGAATAACTAATATTTCCAACTAAAATTTTATTTTATTTCAAAATAATAGGTTTGTTTCACATAAAGTTTATATTAGTCTAATATTAAAATAAAGAGTAATATCAAGTAAAGTGAGAGAGGTTATAATAGATAAATAATTTTTCTTAGTGGCAAAATTGTGAATTACAGTAGATAAATAAAATATAATATGATTAGTAATTGTAAATCATTATAGAGAAATAAAATTATCTTTCTCTTTAATATTTTTTAAAGGAAGATGAAAATTTTTTGGATTTGATAGAAAATAAAAAAAAAAAGAGCAAAACCGACAAATTTAGTGGTGGGCCGACCCGCTAGTTCAACTAAACAATCTAATCATCACATGGGCTCTTGAGGTTTTGTGATTCAAACACTGGTTTAGACTTATCTTAAAGCAGATTGGATTAATTCCGAATTGGTTTAGGGTTTAAAATTGGTTTATTCTTCTTAGACCATCTCTTTAATATATAGTCCACATTTATTAAATATGTAATAAGTAAAGAGATCGCATATTGAACGTTGTCTTGTGATTATGCGTACCAAAAATTTAGAACTGACGTATAATACTTATTTTAAAATCGGATCCAATAGGTTTAAGTACTGGCAGTAGGTTCCAAGCTCCGCCTTATGACTAAGTATTGAAAGGATGAAACCTTTATTTTCCATTGATCTACTGGCCTAAGGTACTGGAATTCATCCCTCCTAGAAGGTCCCTTTTTTACACTTGTACAAAGTTATCTCCAATTTATTATCGGGGTGATATTTACGGGAGATCTGTCCCAAAATAATCGTGTCGGCAATAATAGATCATAATACTATTTGGAATTAAACAAATGATCATTTGCAAATTACCATAATGGAGAATAATTAGAATCGATTTAGATATATGGTTTAAGAAGAAATAACACGATAATAGTGACTTTATTAATTTGTACGACTTTCATTTTGCGTCATAGCCAAATATATTTTTTATTCCTTAGATTAAAATTTTCTCGTATAAATTTATATGACCTGTTCAAATGACGACGTATTATATTCTGCATTTAAAGCATTTATTTATTTATTTATCTTTTGGGTGTGCATACTTGTAGGATTAAATTTAATACTACAGACAGAGACCAAATAAAAGATACTTGCTTTACGCGCTCTATGACCCTGTGTTATGGAGCTGCTGTCAGTTTTTAAGTGTAGACTTTAGACACATTCCTTGCTTAATCCCGCACCCGGGGCTTCCATATTTGCCTATCAGAGCTTAACGCATGCAAACGTTACATCGCGCAATACACATACCCTAAAATTACCATTTTAAAGTTTTCTTAAAATTATTTTCCTAAGATATAAATACTATAATCAATAATTAATATTATAAAAAAATATAATATTATGATAATATCATTTGAGAATTCAAAGATCGAGATAATATCAATAATTGAATTTTAAAATTTTATCTAAAATATTTTAGAGAATTCATTTCTATATAATTATCTTAATTAAATAAAAATATTAGTGGGCGTTCGATGATACTTATTAAAATGTTAAACAAATAATTTTTTTTAGCGGAATAAATAAATGAATTTATCACAGTGAATAATCAATTTAAGAAAGTGCCGACGGTTTGTTATTTTGGGTCTTAACGAGCGCGCGTGGTGGGGGCATTTGTTAAGGGAAGATAAATTAAAATACTAGCTAGGGAATTGAATGTTAATATATATCCAACTTCTCAATCTAGCACGACCGTTATTTATGACCTCCTATTTGTTAACTGAATATATTAGGATCAATTCTATGATCAGGGAAAGATATTGAATCATCCTAAGTCTATAAATTCATTTATTTTAGTCAACGAATTTTTTTTATATACAGACTTGTATTTTAATTCTTAATGTTTATACGTGTATTTTAATTCTCGATGTACTAACTGATAATGTACAAATAAAATTGTATTATATAATTAAATATATTATAATATTAATATAAGATATTAATAAATGAGAAAGATAGAGAGATGTAAGGTTGTGGGGAGAGGAATAAGATAGAAAGTTAGTAGAGAGAGAGCCAAGAGATATGTAGAGTGAAGTTAATAGTAGAAAGTGAAAAAGAAAAAATGGAAAAGAGAGTAGAAAAGTAATAGAAAAATAGATAAATAGCGGAAAAAATGAGTAAGTAGATAAATTTATCTATTTTTTATAATTTTAATAATTTATTTTATTATTAATTTTTTATTAAATAATATTAAATAAAAGTTAAATAAATAATTTTAAAAGTAACATTACTTAATCATCAAAGACTTTAATAATAAAAACATAAAAGTGTATATGTATGAAAATACGAGAAACCTATTTAGACCTATTCTGGACAGAGACATATGTTCCAGCTCACTGATTTTTTGGACCACAAAGTCTTTTCTTTTTCCTTACCTTTTTTTTTTTTTTTAAATGATTGCAACCCTATATAAAATGGATAAATTGTGAATGTCCGAACTTTGAAGGTCAAAATCCTTACATTAGTATGATGTTTGTATGTGCATGCCTATTAATGGGTCCAAAACTAGATACTTACTGGTGCTTCTTTTTCTCTGTCGGTTATTAATTATTTGCTCCTCTGCTTCATGGTTTACTTTATCCGTGGTCGATTCTATATTATGTTATTTTAAGATAGTATATCAATTTCATTTTCTTTTTAAGTATCTAACTCCATTTGCAAGTACAATCCAAATCAATGTACTTATTTTAGATAGGTAGAACTATATTTGGACTATATATTGTAGTCAAATTGCTTTTCTTGGTCGATTATACACATACATCAGAGCTAACTTTTTCAAAAAATCAAAAGATGTAAAGAAATAACTAAAAGGATAAAATGTCTTAATATATGAATTTTTTTTAATGTACTATGAAAAATATTACAATTACTACTTTGAAAAAGAAATCTTTAAAAGATAACATTATATATTATCTATATAGAAATGCTCTCAACTTGTACAAGGGTTAGTTTCAAACTGTAAAATAGCCAGACCTGAAAATAACGAAGCTTGAACCACCTATGGAATTTTTGAGTTTTAAGAGCTTAGGCGATTCAAAAAATAAAAACTGTCTAAACCAGCTGGTTCCCTCCTTAAAAAAAAAAAAAAAAAGAGAGAAAAAGAGTGTAAAGGTCATTAAGTTAAAAAAAATAATTAGATGATATTTATTAAATCATAACATGTTAAAGCTATATTTTTGCGATGATGAATGATAATTTTTTAAAAATAATATTATCAAACTAATGATAAAAAAACTAATTATAACTTAATTATGTATTAAAGATAAATAAAAATTTCAATTTAAGTTAATGTAAGTCCATTTTGTAAATCTTGTCAAATGTTAAGGATTTGAATATAGGAAAAATAATAAAATTTGAGGAGAAAAATAATAAAAAAGTTGAAATCACATTAAGTGGAAAATTACTAAAAAAATAGAAATTATTAATGAATTAATATAATTTTAAAAAAAGAGAGAATCAAGGCTATGTTTGGGAAAAAATATACAAAAGTTAGAATCATATCAAATTGAAAATTAATAAAAAATTAAAAAATATTAAAATCAATAAAAAAATAAAAATTAAAAAAATTAATTAAAAAAATAAATATTAAAAAAAAAACTTATTCAAAGGCAAACAAATTAACTCGAAATAGTGACCATACGAGTTGGTCACGGTTCATCCATAAACCGACCCGTGAACCAACAGTTGAAAGCCAATCCAGCCCTACTAGGCACGTCTAATCCCAATATAGAGATATGTATATATATTATGTGTTTTTGATAGATTACCAACTATAACATGTCTTTGCTAATGTAGACCCATGCTCAACATCGGAAAGATCTCCATCCAGTGGCAAAATTCAAGAAAATTTTTTATTGGCCTAGTTCGCGAATATTTTGAATTTCATTCAAATAAATTACCAATGTCATTATTTAATTCAAGTAGAGAATTATTTTTGGTTTATACGTCAAATAACCCATAAATGTTTTAAACGAGTGGCATAAACTGTAAGGTATCAACTTTCAGGGTATACTCAAAATTTATAATATTATTACAATACCAAATACCTTAAATATGTAAAAAGAACATTTATTTTTCTAATAATATCACCTATTTAGGCTTTTACCAAACATTATTCATGATTATTTAATCCACAACGACAATCCGGACAGACATCCTAAATCCTAAGTATGTAGCCCGGTAATCGCTTGAAGCTACGGTCAACTATCTAATCTACCCATAAGGCATGGAAGTGAACGATCGCTCATTGCCCATAAGCTGTGGACTAACTTATTTTCTATATCTTAATCTTTTAATTAATTTATTCTACTCATTATCAACCCTTTAAATAAGAGTTTAACAGTAGGACGGGAACATAAATCAGACTGATTCAGAAATTTTTTTATCTTTTATTTATTATGTTTTCCAAGAAAACACAGATCCAACATTTATTTATTTTTATATAGAAAAAAATTGTACTGAAAATGTTAAATACTTTAGATACTTTTTATCAGAAATGTCCACTTCTGGTAGAGCCGGAATCTGAAAATGTGATTTTTTCTTTTTCTTTTTCTTTTTTTTTTTCATTGGAACAACAATATTTTATCTTTATGCTGGTGCGGGTTACTACATAACATCCCTTAACAATTCATAATATTTTTCAATGGACAATTAGGAATGGACCCTAGCTCGTCAATGAGTTTTATTTAACCCTAAAACAATAAGCACCAGCCGGAAGCTTCTGAATTCAATGCCATGGTAGTCTGGGTACATAAATTGGGTTTCCCAATGGCAGTTTTGCAGGATAACGGAGAATCACGACGAATTGTAAATATTCTAAAAGATATGACTGGTACAGCTTTAGCGCCTATTTCCTTAACAAACGTGATATCTCATAGTAATTAGAGCTATCAAGGAAAGGAAAACCAAAACCCTCCTTTATCGATTTTTGTTTTTAGGCAACCAGGCTCCTCTTCAAAAAAACCCTCCTTGAAGCAATTGGTAAAACAACATGGAAAGAGTAGCAAAAATAGAGTTGATACTACTGTGCTACAAGATCAGGGAGTACTACCCGAGACTCATGTGGATTCTTGAATCTAGCATGTGTAGAAGGGCCGTGAAACTTGATGTCTGTATGTGGAGGTGATTTAGATCGAAGCAGTGCAAATGCAATGGAGGAGGAATGGAGCTCCCGGGATGACTTACGGACTGACGTTCCGAGGCCAACAGGTGTACATGACTCAACAGGGAATGGTGGTAAGAAGGAACGAATGCACAGTCGTCCTCCGCATGCTGATAGATCGTCAGGACATGTCGACCACCGAACATCTGTCGTTGTGAAGGCAATGTACAAAGGAATTGCGGAGTTCCTCATGTCAGCCAGGGTGGAGATACCGAATATCCAACGGGTGCCTTTCATCGTGTCGATTCTCGAGGATATCCGAAACACTACTCTTCTCCAACCGACTGCAACGCCGATGATAATGGCTCGAATGCCGCTCTGTCCATGCAAATGGAATGTCGGAATTCAGAGGGAGGGGAATGTGCCACTAGAATCGGAGCGGTATGATTTAAGGTGCAAACTTGACAACTCGGACCTAATGTATCTTCTACAATGTGGCCTCAACCGTTCAAGATATTGCCATAAAATGCTCGTAGTGCTTCATCACAAGCACGGCAACAAGTCATTCATGACATTGTTAAAAGATACGATCCATAGTTGCTTATTCTTACTGAAACGAAGCTCAACAAAGAAAACGCAGAAGGCCTGTGACATGCTCTAGGTTTTGCAGATATGTTGTGTGCTGAAGCGAGTGGATGAATGGTGACATCATGCTCCTTTGGCAAGCAAATGTGGTGAGGTTTCGAAACCATCGTATTTCCCAATAGCAAATTTTTGCCCAAATACAACTAACCTCTTCTAATTTATCTTGGTTTATTTGTGGAATATATGCACATCCAAATTATACTATCCGATGTAACCTCTTCTAATTTATCTTGTTTTATTTTTGGAATATGTGCGCATCCAAATTATACTATCCGATAAGGTTTATGGCATGAGCTAAAGTGTTTGGCAGCAACTATAAACAATCCATGGGTTTTCATTGGTGATCTTAATGAGGTCTTATCGAATAGTGAGAAATGGCAGTGACGAGTGTGGTATGGTCAACTTGGGGTATGTTGATAGCAGGTATTCATGGTCAAAATGGTCTTGAAATATTGTTCACCTTATCCAATCAAGACTTGATAAAGCCTAGGCAAAATGTTGAATGGAGAGAGTTGAACGCAGAAACAGAAGTTTTCCATCTTTCAACATATTCTCTTGATCATTGTTTGATTCTTCTATGCACTCACCCGAATGTTAGAATGGCTAAATCCAAACTACCCGAATGGATATCATCACTCACTGGCTTTGATCAGACAGCAATGGTGAATTTATCCAGAGATGTGACAAGAGAAGAAGTCAAGAATGCTATGCAAGGTATTACGAATCATAAAGCTCCTAGGGTAGACGGACTATATTCCCAATTCTTTAAAGCATGTTGGCCAATTGTAGGGGAATCGGTTTATAATATCATTGTAGGTATATGGAAAAGTGGTAAAAGTACCTAAAGAGATCAACCAAATGCTTATTGTGTTGATTCCTAAGAAAGAAGGTACCAATAGACTTAAAGACTTCTACCCCATTAGCCTTTGTATAAGATTATATCAAGTGCTCGAAAAAATCACAATCAATCGACTTAGACTATATCTCTAAAGGATCATAAGCCTTGAACAAGCTAGCTTTGTGCCAAGATGATCTACACGCAATAATGTTATTATTTTTCAAGAGCTCCTCCGTCCCCTCAAGAAGAAGAAAGGAAGGTAGAGCTTGGATGCTTATTAAATTAGATTTGGAAAAAGCATATGATAAATTGGAGTAAGATTACATAAGGCATGCAATACAACTATTTGGTTTTCCTAACTCATAGATCAACCTTATTGGCTCATGTCTAGCTACAAATTCTTATGAAATCCTATCCAATGGAGCTATGTTGAATGAATTCCTCTTAAGTAGGGGGGGTGCAACAGGGGGACCCTATGTCACCATATTTTTCTATCATTGCCATCGATATTCTTAGTAGGTGCATTAAAGATTTAGTAAGTAAAGGCACGTGGAAGCCTATTCATTTTAGAAGCTCGGTCATTACTTTATCTTATATGTTCTTCACGAATGACCTTGTTCTCATGGGCAAGGTATCTGAAGAAAATGCTAGAACAATGCTCTAGGTTATGAATGCGATTGAAGCCATATCGAGTTGAAGAGTTAATTATAGTAAATCCTGTGCGATATTTATAAAAACTCACCTCTCCAGCTTAAGGATCGAATATGTAGCATTTTCGGTATTAATGTTAATGCTACATTAGGTAAGCATTTAGGAGTCCCAGTTAAACTGGCTGTTCAATTGAAGGTAGCGAGCTTTTCTTTTCTATTAGAAAAAACGAGACAAAAGCTATCTGGGTGGAAAGCAAAAATTCTAATAGCCTTGACAAGGAAACTCTTAGTTAGTTCATCTGTGGCAAGTATCATCAACTATTACTCCCAAATGTTGCCGTAACATCGAAAAATTAGCTCCTGACTTGAACAGCACTATAGGAACTTTATTTAGGGAAGCATAGAGAGAGAGAGAGAGAGAGAGAGAGAGGAAAATCCGTTGGGTTTTGTGGAAGAAGATCAAGCGGCCTAAGGAGCAAGGGGGTTTAGGCCTTTATGATTTACATCGATGAAACGAAGCTAATTTTAGTGAAATTAACTTGGCACATTGGTCAAAAGAAGTAGTTGTGGACAACAGTGTTGAGGGATAAATATAACTTGAAGTGAGGCTAATTTCATGTTAAAAATGGCTCTAGAAATTTCAAATTTCTAAGACAGCGATACAAATGGTTAAAGGACAAAGTGGTTCCATCACTAAATAAAATTCCTCAAGCGAAAATTCTGGTCTAATCCTTGGAATAAATATGGATGGATTCGTAAGTTCTTCATTGGCATGCTTATAAATTAGGGAGAGCACATATCAGTGGCTAAAGCATGGGTCCTAGAGGGGGTTGGAACGAAGAAAAACTTGGTTTCCATATCCTGGACGAAGTAAAAAAGTAGCTATGTACCTTTGATTAGCCTATTGTAAACTCTGTTCAGACCGTAGATGAATATCACCTGCTTTGGCCATACGATCTAAGCGGGGACATATAAAATAAGATAGTTTATATGATACTAAACTAGGAAGAGGATGCAACTGGGCATGAGGGTAGATCAGATTGGATTTGGAAATTACCCACTATTCCTTATATACAGCACCTTATGTGGCGGATGAGTCAAAATGGACTCCCAACTAAAGACAACTTGTGTAGGCAAGGCGTTAACATCGAGCGTTCATGTGCTTTTTGCAGGCAATACGATGGGACCTTACACAACGTCTTCCTTTAAAGGCTCTTAGCATCTCCTATACTACAACCGGTACCTCCTCTATACAATCTCTAGGGGGATTTTGCTATGGCAGATCCATTGGATGACCCTGCCTCATTAGGGGCTTACCTTGTCCTTTCCTATTCCTAAGGTTAATATAATTCAGCAAGTTCATTAAGTAACTTAAATTCACATTTATAACACAAGAGAAATACACCACAACTTAAATAGAACAAGCATTCAATTTCATTAATTTCGTTAATAATAAGGTTACATCAGGTGGCAATCACTTCTAGATAGTGAGTCTCTATTAGTACTATGTCTAAACATAATCTTAACACTACATAAAGACTTTATAACATCGTAACACGATTTAGAGTACAAAATCAAGACAAATACATCCCAAAATCTGACAACCTCATACAAAAGCATATCAGTATCTACTACATTTATGGGTGGGTGCTCGATTTGGTCTTATCCTCCATAAACTCAGCATAGGCATCAACATCTATGGAACCCTATTCATATGAATCATTGGAGCTATCCCCATTAGAACCCACATTGGACCCTATACTATAAGTACAGGAGGCTCAAGAATAGGCTCCTTAGTCTCTATTTCATCTCCTCCATCCATAAACTCTATAAGATGATTGGGGTCATTGCTCGATGCTATTGGGGGTACATCTTCCTATGGAACCTTATCTTGGGGTAATTCCTACTCAGCCTCATCCATCTTCATCATATCTGAGGCGAGGTCTAGTATTGACTCCTCTACAGTTTCATCATCCGACAATATTGGCATGCCAAACTCCAAGTCCATCTCTTCCCATAAGGCATCTACAGCCTATTAGATATTGATCTTGAGCAAAGCTGGGTGGTCACCCCTATGGTCTTTGGCAAATACAACTTTTTGCCTAACCTGCCTCTACTTACTAAAAGCTGGGGCTAAGGGTCAATAAGAATCGCTAACCAGGAATGTGACCTACAGGGGTAGTCTAGTGAGTGCATCAACCCATGACTTATGCTCCAAGAAGTGGGTAAGGTCGATATCAATGTAGATTGGCACATTCAAATTCATGAGTATCTCTTGGTACCAGAATCTCTAATGACCTATATGTTTACCCCTCTACGTTTGCCCCTCTACCAAGACAACACAATACTTATACTCTGAGGCTCTCCCACTAGAGCAAGATCCTCACAAAATAAGCGAAGATGAGATTGATGATTCAGAAGTGTCTCACCTTCATCCATCTAGAACTCAAGTCATCGCTCCCTGAAGGTTAAAAAGTCCTCTTAGAATTACAAGAGTTTTCTTATGGTTAAGATTTTTTTACGTTTTCAAGTTAAAGATGTTTATATATATAATACCTTAACCTAGTTCTACCCTCTCAACTCACCTGGTTGGTTATTCCTAAATGTTTAGAGTCAAGCTTTATCTTATTTAACCTGGCCGCTTTGATACCGCTTAAGTATTGTCACAACCTAGAAGGAGGTCGAGTTATGGTAGTATCGCCATATAATACGAGAAGATCCGAGATCGAGTACTATTCTTAATTAAGGGCCTTCAACATACTACATGAGGTATTTCACTACTACAACTTCCTCCTAATAACTAACATTAAATAATAGTTGCACACATAATTTAAAATCATAACATCCAATGAACATTAACATAAACATAAATAAGAGGGAATATGAGGTTTTCCCCTAATAAAAGTCATGCAGGATTAAGATAAGTTATTGATAGTAGTCTAAGCTACTTAATAAACTAAGGATACTTAATGATTAAAAATAGAGAGTTCAAATATAAGTAAATTGTTCACTCATGCTCTCATCTTCTTTACACTGATCAAACCCATGCTAGTGCAACTAACCTTAAGTATGCCACGGCTTGGTTCTAACTGAAGATTCTGTTGCAATAACAAACTATTGGGGAGGTAAGCTCAACTATTTAGTGAGTAACCTTCATACCTTACTAATAAATAATGTCAAACAAATTATTAATCAAGTGCATGAATACATGAACAAGCATATGTAATGCAATAGTATATAAAGTCAGCTGATAACTGTACATAGCACAATTTTAACGCCTACCATTGCTCGAGTTAGGAAGTATTTAGGCACGTTAGGAGCTACATATCCACATCTAATACGAAATCTCTTGTCAATAATATCACCCTCAACAATAGATATGGCACGACCACAAATAAAAGGTAGCACTCCCCAGAGCCATGTAATTCCTAAAGGTTAAGGCAAGAACATATCATACGAAATACGTTGTACAATAACAATCTCAATACACAATATGAAGCACAAATCTAACTAAGCATGATCTCTCATTCTATTACATGATGTTAAGACCCTTGATTTCATCTTACAAGATGCAATGCACATCTAGTTTAATTAAGGGTCAAATATTTATTAGCTCAGATTTATGGGTAGCCAAACAATTATATTCAAACATCCAATATCTTAAACTTTAAAGTAGCAAGCATAGATATTCGAATTATCTTAAAATGTTTTGCAAGGAAGATCAATCATAATAGACACATATGATATCCTATATGCCCTAACATGCAATAAGTTCGATTATTTGATATAATTAGAAAATTCATTAGCTACAAGTATAAAACAAGTAAAGTAGGGGGTAGTATACTCACTCAGTCATAACACTTAGCAATCTTAGTAGTACTCCATTATGTCCACCTTAGTATCTTCATCACCTAAAGAATACAATTAAGGCCTATGAGTACTCTATTTGCATTAGCTAACTGGGCTTATTGCTCACTAACCTTGTTTAGTTGTTTTCATAATTCAGATGTATTTTCTTCGTTTTAACTCCATTTTCTATGATCTTATAGTTGTTTTCATCATCTTTAAATGTTCTTTCATTTGATGAAGTTATTTCTAAGTTTTTAGGTCAGCAATTTCTCGGTTTAGACCTTACAGGGTTGTGGGCCTAAATGGTAAGTTTAGCCACTTTAGGGTTTGGGCCTAATTTTGGGCCTTAAGTTAGTTTTTTATCTTAGGCCTTATACTTAATAATTTGGGCTTTCTTTTAAGTATTTTTTCTACCTAACACTTTAAATTCTTTAATGTGGGCCTTAATGATATTCTTATAGGCCTAAATGGGCTCTTTTTCTAAGTTTAAGGCTTTAAACCACTAAGGGGCATATAGTAGGTGTCTTGGATAGGCTTTTAGGCCTAGTGGGCTTCTTAATTAACTCATTCTAAGCCTTTTAACCTAAGGTTCAAATTTGGTCACTTACTTATATAGGCTCTAAAATTATTGCTTTTGAGCCTTTTAAGTTTTCATTACATTTGAAGGCCTTAAACCTAAATTTACTTATTTTTTTAGGCTTAAGTCCAATATTGGACTTAAGTTTAGCTCACTTTTATTGGGTTTACAAGTCTAGGCATTAAAGTTATAGTAGTTATTAACACTATATTTAAACCTCTAATCACTAACTAAGCTAATTTAGAGTCTTAGTTACACTTTAGCTTACTTAACTTAGTTAATTAAATCATAAATTATACTTAACACTAAATAATCATATTATTAAGTTAATAAATTAAATTTTATAGATCTGATGGGTTTATGGAAGTAGTGGCCACTTAGTGATTTTAGGGCCATTTCTTCCATTTTTATGCAACATTTGTTTATATGGTAAGTCTACTTAAGCAACCTATATTTTTACTCATCCATAACTATAATTGTAGACACTTAATTTTTATCCTTCGTAATCCTAATTTTTGATTTTTTTTAATGGGACCCTAAATCGAAACAAAATAAAAAAAAATAAAAAAGTAAATAAAATGAAAAAAGTGAAAATATGATGAAAATACAAAAAAATTAGAAAAGGAAAAATTATTATAAAATATTATTTTAGAAATTTTTAGAAAGTAAATTATTTTAGGTCAATAACTTTAGTTTTCGCTTAGTTCAAAGAAATTATTTTAGGAAGTTATATGGTTTAAATACAATTTAATTGTACTAAAAATTAAGGTACAGTCTAACGATATAACGAATAAACATTGGAATATTGATATTAAATTAGTTTAAGGTCATACGTTCGAATCTCGTTAGACATTTATGTATCTTTTATTTTTTACAAAAAACAAATTGAATGCATAGGATTCATATCTAATCAAAATTATTTGAATCTAGTTTGATTTTTGTTAAATTAAATTTGGATTGATATAAAGAATTTAGATCTAATTTAATTAGATACAATAGATACGATAGATACGATTTGATATGATTTAATTCGGATTTTATAAATATACACACACAATTGAAAAGGAGGTGACAATCAATTTTCTGGATCATCCCATCCAACTTACTCCTGTGGTTTGCAAATCAAACCCCAATCCTCGAACCAGCAACATAATCCAATTGCTTGTACGAAGTCTACCCTCGCGATGACACATTTAACTCGTCCCCTTCATCTCACCAACCTGCACACGGTCCTCTGCCACGTGAACACGCTCACTACACTGCAGACTACACAGATCCAACACTAGTCACTCGATGTACACCCTTCGCAGCTACATACCCTCACAGTCACTACCCTTCCCTGTTGACTTAAACCAGTGTTAGCAGCATAGCCTTTGCCGTTAGCTGATACTGACCAGTGACGACCCACAAGCACTCCATCACTAAACTTAGCAACAGAACACAGCTTTGTCCACATCCTCCTCGCCTGATTACAAGCTCCATGCATTACATTGACAAAAAAATCAACATGATTGAACAAACTATAGCAATATTGCTCCACAACACTATTGTCGCACAGCTGTCTAGCTTCGCTAGATTCCATCAAACACAACCATGTCGAGCCACTGTGGACAACTAAAGACCCAAACTTCTAGCGTACGAGCCAATCAAGCCGCACGACTCACTATAGCAAGGCTAGCAATTCCAGCACTTCACGAATGTCCACGACCGAATTCCACAAGCAACCACTGTTGCGATCAATCCAAGACGCAACACAAGTTCTAGCTACACCACTATCTTCTTCAACAACTACTACACTACACTTTGCATGCCACATTGCTACTGTCCGAGACTAATCTCGCTACTACCAACGCGCATTCGAACTTCGTCGATCCTCACACACACTCCACGCTGTTGCACATAAGAACATAGCATTACATTATCCTTTACTGATCATCTCCTCGCACAACCGCACTTGATGCAACCACTCGATTTGTAAAAGAGCCAGCCCACACGCGATAGGCATTGCTCTACCGGCACTAGCAATACGAACGGGCCATACTGTTGATCATTGCCTTCATCGAATAGCAATCAGGTTCAGATGTTCAATTTTTATTATTTAATTAATTAATTATTTGTTATTATTGTATTATTATTATTATTTAGGTCCTTAATTGTTTAACATAGTATACATGTACATATTCTAGTTTAGGACGTCCTTTTGGGTATTAGTATTTATTGGTTTTGTATATTATATTTTAATCTAGTAGTCATTTAATAGTAATAATATAGTATATATGTTATCTTGGATGTTTTATTAAATCCTCATTTAGAAAGATTCATGTTTTTCTTTAGAAATAAAAATTAATAAAAAAGAAGTTTTTTTTTTTTATAAAAGATTATAGCGTTTTAGAGAGTTTTTTTAGTCACTCATAAGTTAGAATCTCCTTAAATTTTGTTTAAATGAACCAAATCAATTAAAACATAAATCCGGTTAGTTTTTAAAATTAAAATGAATTAACACATTAAAGTTTTCGAGAAAGAACTACAATCGTTTAATCTCGACTAGCGGGTACATAGATATCTTCGGGACGGCGATAAAATTTGTATGAACTTAGGTTTTTTTTTTTTCTTATTTTGATTTATTTATTTAAATATTATAATTAGAAGAATAATCTTAATTTTGGTAAATAGGTAATAGTTTCGTTAGGGTTTAATAGGTTAGCCCCTAAATTTGAAACCTTCTAGTTTTTCATTTAATTTGAAATCAAAGATTGATGGATAGATCATGATCAATCCATCCAATTGATTATGATTTCTTTTTTTTTTCCCGACTTCAGTTAGGTGACGATTCCAAAAATTTTTCTAAATAAAAAAAAAATCAAATTTTCCTAATTTCTTTAATCGAGAGTAAATATTAAATGAATTAGGGTTTAGTATTAATCAAAAAAGGGGAAAATCAATTTTAAATAGAAACCAAAAAATTCAAGCTCAACAATAATCATGACACAAAAATGTGTAGATAAGTGTTGTGGTGTTATGTAAGTGGTGGTATGTAAAGGGAATGGGGGTTTTATCACACTACCTAATGATTTAGTCTAAAAATCAACACTACTTTACTTACTAGTGTTATAACTCTTATCAAAGTGTGTTTTTCTTATACTAACCCTCACTTGTTCTTCATGAAATACACTAAGACATCTATAACATTGCTGTAAAGTAAAGTTTATTTATGAATATGTAAATTTTTAACACTATCTTATATGAAAACAAAAGGAAAACCAGCTTAATCACCTACTAAAGCAAGGGTATGGATGGCCTCCCTATGTGTATGTGTTATGAGCTTTGTGTGTGTAAGGGTGTATGTGTGTGTGTCAAAAGGTTAAGGGAATGTATGTAGGTGGCGTGAGGCTTGGTGGTAGGTGGTTTGGTGTAGTGGTGGTGAAGTGGCCGATAGTGGTGGGTGTGTAGTGGCCAAAGGGAGAAGATGGAAAGGGTTTTAGGGTTTGATTTTTTTCTTTTTCTTTTTTTTTTTGAGAGAGATTTTATGAAGGTTTGTATATTTAGAAAATAAGAAGAATGAGGGAAATGAGAGGGGGTGTGGTCGATGAAATAAGGAGAGGGAGAGGGGGCCAAATGTGTGGTTTTTTGGGTAAACAAGGACTTGGCTAAAAACGGGACCATATACCCCTTTACATTATTACCACTTAAGGAAAGATTTTGTCTCCTTAAGATACAAGATATTTTAAGGTCATTAGTGCACTTATCTCTTGGTTCTTAAGTAAGCTTAACTTATAGTTAATTAAGATGCAATGATAGTTGGTTATGGATTAGGTTTTTGTTGAATTTTGATTTTATACCTTAGTTAATTTAAGTATTCACATACATGCCTAGGGTTAATTTAGGGTTTGATATCCAATTCTAGTAATTTAGTTTGCATACAAGCTTAAAAGTTAGGGTTTTAGTTGTGTAATGATATCGATTACTTTTATTAATGGGTTTAAACTTATTATTAGTGTTTATTAGTGGTGTTAAAATATTTGATCATTTAACTAAAGCTTAACGATCTTTTTAGGATTTCATTATCATCCTAGAGTTTTTTAAGTATTAGCGTTCCAATGGTTTTTGCTTGCTTAGTTAGGATTTTAGGGCTTACTTCATCTAAGGACCATCCAAGGACTTTATCATCAAACTTCGCTTTTAAGTTGCTGAAATTTTATAAGGTTTACAAGTATGGCTATTTATAGAATTGAATCTAATTGAACGGAACCAAAACCTAAACTGGACTGGAATAAATCGCAAAATGCAGTTTTTTTTTTATATTTCAGTTTGATTTGCGATTCAGTTTTAGAGGTTAAACCAAATCAAATTGAACCACTTGAACCTAATCCGAATTGCTTCTCATTTAAAAATAAAAAATAAGTAGCATTTTCCTTTTACTTTTAAATTGTATTAACATTGTTAAGGACATTGTAACCTAGTGGCATTACCACTAATCTCCAATTGAGATAGACCAGGGTTCAAATCTCTTCTCTCTTAATGTTGTGTAACTTAGCTAGCTAAAAAAAAAAAAAAAACCATATTAACACTTCATTTTAACCTTACTTACAATTTTTTTTTCTCTCTTCTTTCACTTAGCTTATATTGTCCACTTATTCTCTTTTACTATCATTTTTCATCTCTCAAGAAAATTTTCATGTTTTCACTATTACCTAAGATATAGTATTACTATGACATAATACTATGTAGCTTTAACTCTGGTATAATGCTCCTCATTTTAAATATCAATATTCAGTTAAAAGGTTTAACAACTATTAGTATTATTAAATATAACAAAATACTTTTAAAAGCAATTCGAACTAAACCATCTTCAAATATGGTTTTAGAATATCGAACTATGAAAAGTGTTTTAGTTTATTAAGGATTTAAACTGAACCATAAATACCCTTAGTAAAGAGCTATGCTAATAACATTCCCATTCATATTACACATGAGGCCTCCTAAACAATAGCAAGTAACATAAAAACCTACAAAGATGTTGAAAATAATGTGAAAGAAAAATAAATGACTTACATAATTCATTACAAAGTCTTTTTATATATGTAATGAGCCTAAATAGAAAATTTTTGAATCTAATGCCATTGATTTTAATTAAAAAATGAAAATATTTAAAAAACATAAGTTTAATAAAAAAAAAAAACAGAGAAGGAAAGAAACAAACACTTAATGACTTCCATCCTATTTATATTCAAAAACCCACATATAGTTGATACAATAACCAATCTATCTCCATAAACAACATCTATTCATTTGAATCACTCTTTAAAGATAATTTTGTAAATTCTAATATCATTTCCATAATCAATATAAATTGGTTTTCTCTCAAACTCTTTTCCATCATCCAAAATAATCTACAAAAATATCTAAATAAATTAGCTATCCATAAACTAAATACAAATACTTAAAAAAAAAAAACTTAAGAAAAAAAAAGTAAGAAAGAGAACTGAAAAGAATGAATGTACTTTTGATATTATCACCCCTTATCCACTTTTGCCATAGCACCTATTAAATCATGAAAATGTCTTTAGATGAGGCTCGATTATGTAAATTTGAACATAAGAATCATTTCATATTAAAATTAGATACCTTTTATATGATGATTAACTCATTACATTTGAAAAATAAAGTTATCACAAAAGGTAATTCTATAACATTTCACTATGGAAACTTAAATTTCTATACTAACGGTGGTGTTATGCTTAAGAGGCCTAACTTAAGGCTTACTTGCTCACTACCTATCCTTCAAAACAATGGATGCACTTAATCACAGTGTAATAGAAATTATCTACATGGCAAAAGATAGCTCAAAAGCCATAATCATTTATAGGTTCCTAAGAAGTGATAGCTCAAAAGCTACCCTAAGAGATGGATTGCGGGATTGGGTTTACATTCTCATCCTACCTGAACAAAATAAGTGAGTCCCCAAGACTTACATCACAGGTTGGTATAGCTTCCAGTTGTTCGAGGCCTATTGGGAATTCAATACGATAGCTAACGTATGCATAACTCATTGATCCTTTTGGAATCCTTATTTACTATTCAATAGGGCACAAATAAAAGCTTAAAGGTCTCAATAACAGTTAGTTGACCTTTGAAAGCTGAAGATCATGAGTAGTGTACTCGAGTTAATAGCATACTTGGCTTAGCAGTTGCTACTCGAATAAGATATGGAAGGAATTCTCTTACTTGCTCTCTTTGAGTCTCCGCCTACTTATTCCCAAACATTTTATATATAATACCTAATAGGAAGAAAATACCTCAGTAAGCATGAGCATTGGTAAGAGTGATACCTTTATGCCTAAATCTTTTCTCTTTACTTAAATCTAAATGCTAGACTTGTATGCCTAGCAACAAGTCCTTTGGGAGGACTTTGAGTGACTCATATCTAACAGTACAACAACAAATGGGAAGGGTTTTTTCTCTTCACAATCATGACTCGCATGTATATTCTCCATAAATCCTAGCATTAGCTACCGTATTTAAAATTATGCCTTACTCAAACTTTTAGCACATAGTTTGTCTTATATGGATGCAAGGGCTTTTTTATGCTTGCATGTGTTAAGCATGCCACTAATGTTCATCTTAAGCCAGGATCAAACTCTTGTGAAGTATCGCATAGGTACTTAGTTGAGCGCAATAAGTAAAACCTCAAGTCCAGCTAAGGAAATGCTTGAAAAGACTAGAGCTTGGTGGGTCAATCGACCTAACTACCACAAAGCCTTTTGTGGCCAATCTAGCCATCCTAAGGTGAAGGGATGGCTAGGTTTTTTCCTCTTTTTTTTTTTTTTTTACACTTTCTCTTTTTTTTTTTTCTTTTTTCAATTTTTTCTTTTTTAATTATATCGTTTATACACATTACATGTAATTATAGTAAAGCAAGCCATTCATTGGTTTCCTATCAAAGCTCCATTTAGGAAGTGATAGCTTAAAAGCCATTAGCATACATAGGTTTAAAATGACAAATGGCAAGGTTTTTTCTCTACACACTCTTGACTTGCATGTATATTCTTCCTAAATCCTAGCATTAGCTACCATATTTAAAGTTACACCTTACTCGAGCCATTAGCACATAGTCTTTCTTATAAGAATGTAGCTAAGCGCTTAGACCAATATGGCACCTCACATAAGAGTACTTATTCTCTCCTAAACCCTATGAAGAAGATTAAAAAAATAAAAAAAAAAATGTATACTATATCGAGCATTGCATACTAATAAGTAGAAGCTCAAGTCCAATTAGAGAAATGATTGAAGAAAGCAAGGCTTAGTAGGTTGTTCAACCTAACAACCCTTAAGCATTTTGTGGCCAATTCGGCCACCCTAAGATGAAGGGGGTAGCCAATTGTATATATATATTTTTCAATTATTGTACTTTTTCTTTTTTATTTAATTATACCATTTATACATATTACATATAATTATATTATATATTTTTTATAAGTAATTTTTTTATGTTTACCTTTTTATTTTTTAAATTTAGTCTATAAATTTTAGTTTTCTTCTTCATTTGAGATTAAAATGCTACATAAGCACCACATAAACACTACACAAGCAATACATTGCATTTAACAATTGTATCATATTAACATAACGGTATAATATTAACAATCTCTTATTTAAACCACTCTAAAAAGACATTAATACTTTGTTTTAATTTGAAAGTTCAATCTCATAATTGGTGTAACTTTCCCCTTCTTAAAACATGTCATCAAATCTTAGTAGAGCAAGAATGCAAATTCTATATACTTTAGTGTTTCTTGGACTGCATTATTTAGCTCTTTTTTTTTTGTGAAAAAGGTTTTACTATAGAGTTTCCAAGTTTATGTAATTTTTAATTGTTAATGAATATTACATGTAATATTATTTTATTATTTACAAGAAGTGCATTTGCTAATTTTAACACTAATCAAAAAGTAAAATACCTTCATACTGTATTCATATTTTTACTATTACTAAGTATAACTCCTTAGTATACTACTTAGGTGATACACATATAGGCATATGTAATTAAAATATTACGTATATGCAAATAGTGTTAATATTAGGTTAAGTGAAAGTGATAAGTGTTTTACTTTTCTCACCAATAATAAGTATTTTACTTAATATATTTTTTTACTTTAACAAGCATGTATTACTTTAGGTTAATAGTTAATACGTAGGCATAGTGTATCTACTTAAATATACAACTATCCAGACATATGCAACACTATGTACTTGTGCGTAATAAAATAAGAGTCTAGATATTCATTATTATTATCTATATGGCCTAAGCTTCTTAATTTTTTTGCTAATTATGTACAAGGACAAGTGGTGTGTTTTTACTGACGGATGATTGATTGTTAAATAGTTTGAATAAATATTAATATATTTCATTAAAATAAAATAAACTTAATAAAAAAAGAGAGGGAAAACCAGTAGAAAATAGAACATTATGATAATCCCAACGTTAGAGGTAGCCAAGAACCATCAAGGAGGATTGCCCGGTCCTTAGAAAAAAAAACAAAAAACATACACACTCAAGGCCTTGGCCGGCAGGCGATCATGGTGGCCACCTATTCTTTTTTCCTACAATTTCTTTTTCTTTATTTTCTATATTGTTTTAATTAATTTTTAGTTATGTTATTTGATTAATTCTTTTAATATTAATAATAACTAGCATGAAGTTGGCATGTGTTCACATTTACTATTAATATAAAATTGAAAAACACGAGTAACTTGTTTGTTATAAAACAAAATTTTGGTTAACCTTTACAAGTGAAAAAAGTACATACCTTATAAGCTATTGGCTTTTCTTTTCTAGCCACCAAGTGGGCACTTAGGCTTAAACAACAATGTAATAACTAAATTAGCCCTTACAAAGTTTTATTCTTACACAATATTTTGGATTTAGATCCTTTAAAATTATTTTTAATATTATAAGACTCGAGTTGAACTGTAGGAATTGATCCGGATTTAACAACACTAACTATTTTTCTAATTTTTTTTTTATAAATTATCTCTTAAGATATGTAGTTATTTATAATCAATTGTTGATATTATAAGAAAAAATATATCACAATCACATCAAGATTTCTTCAAAATTCGAATAATCTCAAACAATAAATTTACAATTTTTCTTAAAATATTTTAGATCCATTTGTTTTTTCTTACTTTTAACAGTGTCATAGAACTACAAACAATATGTGTATGGGATAATTTTATATAGTTTCTCATTGTACAATTATACTAATATTTTATAGTACTTACCAAATTACAAAAGTACCCTTAATACCCATAAACTACTAAACTTTTTTCATACAAGTGTAAAAAATTACAATGTTAGTACAGTTGGATTCTTACTTTTCTTAATTTTATGTAGATCTAACCAATAATTCAAAGCATAAATTATCATATGTGAAAGGATCAAAATACCCTTAAGGTCTCTACCAAATCATGTTAGTTTTATCCTCCACTAAAACTGATTTGCAAAATATACACAATTATCTGAAAGTTAGTAGGGATTCAAATATATGATCAAATTCTTCTTTAGTAACTCCAATTTTCTACAGTTTTTCCCTAAAACTTATGAAAATTACAATATTTTATCTTCAATTAAGCAATCTCCAACAATTAATAAGCTTCATATATAATTGTATAATTAACATCGTAAGAATCTTAACAGCAATTTACATCAAACGATCAAAATTATTTCCATTTGAAAATTGCAATTAGCATTAGATATTTAATTGAAAACTAAAAATAAGTGCAATACCTTATAAAGAAAAAAGAAAATGAAAAATTTTACTAAATCATTTAAAACCAAGGGCTTTTTTGTCTTTTGCCTATCTAAAACTTCTACCCCTTACTCAAAATCATGTTCTACTTGAAGAAACAAATTTTCCCACTTAAGATTAAGAAGAAGACCATCAAAGTATTAATCTCTTCCCTGTTTCTATATAAGTTTTCCATCTTTTTTGTTTTACCTTTCTTAACGTTTGAATATTTAGGCTAGTAATGGGTGTGTTGGGTAGTTTTCTGTTATTATTGGTTGAGGATGTACGTTTTATGTGAGGAGGTAGAGGTCGTTTGGCATTATAGTTGCTACCATTGTTGTTGCAAGCATCCTATGTGTATGTATATAAATCACAAGGTATGTGCGCATTGATATGAGCTATTACATATGTGTGAGTTTCATGCCATATGTTGTTTTGCTATCCATGATGTGTATGTTTATGTGTTGGTGTTACGTATGTGGGTGGTGTATGTGTGTATGGTGTATGTAATGTGTGTGTGTGTGCATGTGGAGAGAGAGTAGGGGAGGTGGGGGGAGGGTGGTGAAATGTGAGATATGCATGAGTGTGTTAAGTGTAACATGTGTGGATTGTTTTGCATCATGTGAGGGCTAGCATGTGTTGTGATTGTATGCGCTAAGCGTGTTTAGAGTATATGTATCTAATGTTGTAGAGTATGAATTAAAGACCTATGGTGTTTCATAATTGTATGAAGGGATGTGTAAAGCCTATATGGGAATATAGAGTGGTATGTAAGGCTGGTATGTCACTATGTGCAGATTATGTGTATATTTTGGGGAGTCAAAGGATAAATCAGATAATGAGCTATATATGGATGTTTGGTTTCAAAATTCAAAGGATAAAGATGTGTTGAATATGAATGTTTAGCTTCAAAAGTTAGAGACTAATAAAAGGATCTATGAAATATGTAAGGTGTTAGTTTGATTTTCAAAGGTTAAGGCAGATGGTTAAGTTAAGGATAAAAGTATTGAATTAAGCTCATAAGTGTAGAATGGAGTTTTAAACCAGTATTTACATTTAAGATCAAGTGTTGGGAGTTGCATGGTACTGAATCATATTGAAATAGGAGCTTTAGGTATGGGATGCTTGTTTAATGTTTATGCATCTTAGGTTAGTGAACTCAAATGGACTTGATATATATTCGACTTAATTTATGATTGTGTTGCATTATTAGTCTCTACTACCCTCTATATAGAGATAGCCAAGTTAGTTACAATAGCAATAAGATTTTGCAATTATTCATCAGTAGTCCATAGGGTTTGTTGGGTAACATAATCGTAACCATGAGCATCACTCTCAGCATCATTAATCTCTCTTTGAACATTAGGATTTAATATTCTTAATAGAAAACTTCAAAAATTTCATTACTCGATAGAAAATTACACGCAACTTTGATAATGTGATATCACATAGTAACTTAAGAATTTGCTTTATATTTCTACTTAAGAACCAAAGTATAACAGAACACACATACTATAACAAGAATTACTGCAATAATAAGCTTTTAATCATAACCTCAGACTCTGATATCGAGATTATATGATGTACCTAGGAGCTGAGTTGATTGTTAAGACTTATCGTAAGGAATAGTAATAGATCTTTGAAGTATCAAAGAATGAAGAAATGGAAAAAGATCGACAAACATAATAGCTTCTATAAAGTTGTTTGGAGGATATGATGAATTAACGAACATAATACGGCTTATTATTTCACCAGATACGACTCACAAGTTAATGCTAAGGTCCACTCGTCACTAATCTTGAGCTGCTAAATAAGATTAGATAAAAGTGTAAAGGAAAATGTACTTGAAGAAGAATATCTAGCAAGAGCAAGTATATTCATTAAGTGTAAAGTGTAAAATGATTGCAACTGCAATAGAAAGGACTATTTATAGTAAGTTTTTTAGAACAATAATATAATAATGGAAAATTACGTAAAAGATAATGTAAGAAAGAGATTCCTAATATTTTCAAAAAATGGTAAATATGACAAATGGCCAAAAAGGAATATAGTATAAGTGTCAAAAAAGTAGGGGAGAAGTGGCGGCTTGTTAATGGGTTTATACTTTAGGGTCTTAGGATGCTATGGCTAAAGTTAAAAGGATGTAGGGGCTATTGTTGAGGAACTATGCTTGGAGTTACTAAGGTGATTGAATGATGTCGTAGTTTTATAGGCTAGAAGAATAGGACTTAATGTATAGTGACCTTGGACTCGATACTTAGTAGGTCAACCTTGGCACTTGGTTCGTCGGTGACGATGCAAGAGTCCAAGTAAAGCAGGATGTGCCCAAGCTAAGTCCTTAGAAAGTTCGCCCATAGCTCTTTCATCTACAAGACTTCGTCCTTAGTAAGCTAACAAGAGACAATCCTCCTGATGAGAGATTAGAGGCATTAGAGGCTAGCGCAAGTGATGGGTCCAGAGGTCGGCAATCCATCAGTATTGAAGAGTGTAAGTACCATACGTGAAGGCTAGTATAAGACTCTACATGTGACATTTGGTATTAAAGCAAAATCTTGGAAGAGATGTATAAGTAGAGAGATATAACAAGAGACCCATATCCTAACTACCTAAAGAAGAGGTGGAATAGAAGAAAGAAGAGCTTGCAAGGGTAGAGGAGAGTAGTTCAACCCTAGGAGACCTAGAACTTACGTAAGTACTTGAGCTAATTAAGGAAGGTAAAGCTTAAGATCCTTAAGCCAAATCAGTGCTAGAGCTAGGAGGCTAAACTAAGAAATACTTGATAGAGGATGGTTGCTCTATAAGAAAGGAGGAAGATTACATGTCCCTATTTATAAGAACCTTCGGATTGAGATCTTAGAAAGACATGACAACCCACAAAACCTAAGCCATCTAGATTTCTACCAAACATTAGCCAAGGTAGAGGATAAGTTTCATTAACTGAAGATATTATAAGACATAGAAGCCTTTATGGAAACTTATGTAGTGTTACAGATGGAAAGGCAAGAGACCTTAGTAGCAATATGGAGGAAGCTTACTCAAGGTATAAGGTAAGAAGGAGAAAGAGAGGTAGAGAAAATCCTATAAGGAAGCCTAACACAAGGTCTAAGCCATTCATCTTTCATCGAGCGCTTACTGAAGTGGAAAGGTTTACCTCAAAGTGAAGTAACTTAAGAGAATACCATGGACTATGTTCAATTTGGACATTTAGTAGAGGAGTTCTAGAAGGAGCGGAAGACGATGGGGACATCACCAATTTAGGTGGGGAGAAATGTTATAGGCTATTCCCCAAGCACCTTTTTCACTTTTATATATGTATATAATGACCCATTATATATAAAGTCTACGACTAAGGCTTGGTTCACTTCTAGAAATGTTTTAGAAGTGTCTGGATGCATTGCATCTTGATAGGTGGGAGTAATTAGATTAAGGTAGATAGGAATATATAATAGTCATTAGATCAGATAGATCAACGTTGTTCATTAATGGAGGCCTTTTGTATATAAGGGGATGACTCCTTCATTTATAATCCATCTAAGAATATAAGTTCTATTCTTATTTGAGTGACTCTCCATCTCTAACTTAATGTGATCTTATGTGTTTTGGATAAGAAGGCCAACTTAGCCTCTATTTAGAGCATCAGAGAGTTTAAGTGTTGTAGGTGAGAACTAATAAAAAACTCTAAACATGATATACATGTGATAAGATTGCGACTTCTCAGATCTCGAGGTGTTACAATAAGTCTTTTTGGAAATTAAAATTTAGAATCATGAAATTAAGGTGTTAATAATGTAAGCTATGATTTTGCATATAGGAATTAAACAAAAGAAAAAAAAAAGGTTAGATGCCTAAGATTTTAAAATTAAGTACATACTATGGAAAATTTAGGGGTTTTGCAATTTTTTTTAATCTACGATATTAATTAAATTAATTGAAAGCATAATTAAAGTTGAGATTGAATCACACTTGGAAATTTGACATTTGAGTCGGGGACTCTCACCTTAACTTTTAAAGAGAGAATTTTTATTTCATTTTGCTAAGTGCTTCATACCTTTAGAGTGTTTTTTAGTAGTTAGCTACTGCTTCTCTTTTGTTTCTTAGTGCTTTTTTTGTGCATTTCATGTGTTTTTGCTTTATTCTACTGAGTAAATTCACCATTTCTTAGATCACCTTTCCTATATCATTACTCCATCATAGTCTTCCTTTTCAATTTGTTCTTAAAACTTCAATTTGTTGGTATATTCATTTCATAACTTCTTATTCCTTTTCATCATGATTTTACCCTTATCTATTAATCAAATATGCATCCCTTCATCATAAAGTACTCATTGCTCTTCATTAAGTTGAATCTCTTCAATTAGAAAGCAAATAACAAAAAAAAAATAGAAAAAAAAAGAAGATAACATAAAGAAAAAAAAGGGAAAAAAAAAGTACTATTAGATTTATAGCTTATTCATTCTTTTGGATCCTTCTATTTCTTATCATTTCTTTTATCTGTTATTATTTGTTGTTCTTATCCTTGATCCTTTTTATGCATTCCAGATCCATGGTGACTGCTCTAGTGAATGATGATTCAATAAACCTAGATTGGGATGAAGTATTCTTAGAAACCAAAATGTTACTGAGAATGAAACCTAGTCAAACCCAAAGGAGATCATACTTGCTATTAAAATAACTATAGATAAGACTGTAAATAAAACTACGATTATCAATGTTCTTACTAAATATTGAATAAGTTATAGAGTGACTTCAATTTCATTCATGTAAGCTAATTTGTATCTTGTCAATATTAGAGGACGAGTTCATGTAGTGAAGTTATTGGATAAGAGTCCCTAGTTGATGTTGGGTTATGCTAACTATTAGTAGAATGGTAGGATCAATGGAATATTGATGAAATTCCTCTTCATACACATCCTATCTAGGTTTAGATCCATGGACTCAAGCTTAAAAGTATAACTTTAAATGTTGCTCATGTGATTAGGGGAAAGATTAGGGAGGTTTTAGTGATAGAACTAGTAGCTTCTATGAAAGGGGAGCGAAGAGGTTTTCTTAGGATAAGAGTCTGAATGTCTATTCCAAAACTGCTAAAAGCTAGTGTTTGGGTTAATAAAGGGAATGGTGCAAAGTATTAAGTTTTCTTGAAGTATGAAAGACTAAATGATTGATGCTTCAACTGTGGAAGGTTAGGTCATCTAGGGAAGAATTGTAAGTTTAAGAAGAGTAAGGATGCTTATTTGGGGCCTAGATTAAGAGAATTTGCTATGAAAGGGTAAAGCTCTCAAGACTATATGCATATGCATGGTAGGAATGTGGAAACACAAAATAAGGGATCTAACCATGGAAAACCTCTCACATACATTACCTTTAGCTAGAACTTTCCTACCAAACCATTGCAACCTACATCTCCATCTATCTTAAACACTTTGCCTAACCAGCCAAATTGCTTATCCATATGCTCTTTTGTAAAACCCAAACCCAGTATAAACCGAACATAATCCCACTTCAAAGAAAACTAGCAAATACTGACTAAAAACTTAACTCACTAGAGTAAGGTTACATGCAAACATTCCAATATTACACCAGATTCTGGGACATTAGCAAAGCCTTCTCAAAATTCTGATCCTTTGAACACTTAGGATGGCTTTGATCTTATGTGCAATATCTTAAACTTAAAGCTTAGAAATCAAGTCTTGAATTTAAGCTTTACTTCCTTAGTTGTGAATAATCTTCTAGCACTAGCATTGAGAAAGATGAACATCAAAAGGTCTAAAATGGAGGATGAAGTCAAGTTGATTCCTTCTTACAAAAAAGTAAAGCTTTGTGAGAATGTAATAAATGGAGTTCTAGTTGAAGAACTAAAATAGCAAGAAAAGTGAGGAAAAAGTGATTGAAGAGGTGTCTTTAGTTGAAAATAAGAGTGAAAAAAGAGTTGCTGAGGATGAAAAAAAAATCATAAAAAAACAAAAAAAAAAATAGAAAAGGAATAACCAAAAGAAAAAATAGAAAAAAGAATAGAATAAAAAATATATATTAGAAAAGGAAGAGTAAAGAGAGAAATTAAAAGTGTCTATAAAGGAAGCAAGCTTATTTGTTGGTTGGATAGATGTGCTTATTTAAGGATGTGATGTTAATGGCGGTGGTGGTTAGCCCATAACAGCCATACGAGTGCCATGAGTTTTATAAGTTAGAATTGTTAAGGGATTGGACCCCCTAAGACAATTTGTAATTTGGTCTTGTTAATAAATTTAGTCAAAATATTATTTTTCTTATGAAAACAAAAAATAAGGAGAATCATTTAGAGAGGCTATAAAATTGACTCTACGATGTGGGGAGTTTTTATGTACCTAGAATGGGTATTGGAGGAGGTTGGCTTTATGTTAAGATGATGTAGTAGATGTTTCTATCATTAATGCTATGGACTAACTAATTAACTCATGTGTTAGGTAGACCAATGGAAGCGTAATTGGTAAAATTACTTGAGTTCATTCATTTACAAACTTTAAACAAAAATGTGGACTATGGAACTATTCAAGTGGCCTTGTAAGTTTCAATGATGACCCTTAGGTATGCATAGGTAACTTTAACACCATTTTGTTTTAGCATGAGAAAGAAGGTACCTAAGGAGTGGATGTGTGTGTTATGAATGGCTTTAGATCAATGATTGAGGATTCTAACCTCTAAGACTTGGGTTTTGATGGTCTAAAATTCACTTGGACAAATAAACATGATGATGATACACTTGTGTGGAAGCGGATTGATAGGGGACTTGGCTCTTTGGTTTGGGTGGATAAATTTTCAAATTGTAGGATAAAGCATGTACTTACTTATGGTTCAGATCATGATACAAACCGAGCTAAGAACAAATAAGGCAGGCTGTTGGAATGGGTTTGATCCTGCCGAAGGAACGAAAATAGAGTAGGTTTAATGAAGATTTTACCAAATCCGTGAGTTATATAGTTGAATACGATGCACCAATAAAATCTACCATGGCTTAAGAGTTATTGAATATGACATACCGGTCTGAATAATAGGGTTACTTGCCACAATCATTGCTAAAGGGATTGATAAGAGTTGATAAAGAGAGCTTTCTAAGAGAAAAGACTCCAGGGATTTTCATTAATGTTCAAATCTCCCTTAAACCCTATACAAGTGTTCTATTTATACAAGAGGGGTAAAGTCATAAATAAAATGACTAAAGGATGCCTTAGTAGCATTCAAGTAATTACAAATGAAATATGAACGGCAACTAAAGGAAAATACAAGGAGAAGAGAAATCCAAATAGCATAACTAAAATGGATGGTTGCACAAGATTCTTGGGTAAGGAGGGTTGATGTTTGATTCTAAAGAGATGTTGGAGACTTGGAGTTTTGATTTAGGTGGACTTGATTCTAAACGACCTATCTTATTTAGGGTCGATCTAATATGTCTGTAGTCGACCTAACATGACCAAAGTTAACTTCGTATGGCTGGATTAACTTGATATGGCAGTAGTCGACCTAACATGACCAAGGTTAACTTTGTATGGTTAGATTAACTTGATATGGCAGTGGTCGACCTAATATGACAGTAGCCGATCTTTTATGGCCGGGTTGATCTGACATAGATGTAGTCAACCTATTTGATATGATCTGGTATGGTCAAGTTGATATGAAATAGTTAAGTAGTCTCGTCATGATAGAGCAGACCTTGGCCAAATAGATTCGGTCAAGCAAATCGACTTCGGTAAAGTAAGGTAGACAGGTAGGATAAGATAGTCTTGTATACCTAATATGAGTAGACTCGACAGAATAAAATAGAACCGATTACAATAAAGCAGAATGGATCAAGTATAACAAGGAAGACCTGGTAAAGCAGGACACAGATAGTAGGCTAGGACAGAACTTATAGAGTACGTTAGGTCTTCCAATATTGTTATAGTTCATATATGGGTCTATGGGAGAGCTCTGTCAAGGTAGAGTAGGGCATACTCAGCATAATAGGGTAGACCCAATAAGGTAGGGTAGGGTAGGGTAGGGTAGGCCATCTAATGCTGACACATCTTATAAATAGGTCTCCCACTTGTACAGAGCTAGCAAGCAAACCTCCTATGTGGTCCGAAACCTAGCACAACATTGATTTGGTACCTAGAATCCTATTAGATCATGTTGCCTTAGTCATCACTTTAGAAAAATCCACTCAAGGAAGTGGTATATAATTCAAATTTGAGAATAAGTGGCTTTCTTCAAAGTATTGTAAAAAAAATTATTCAAACAAGTTGAGAGTCAATTGTAGACATTTTAGAGTTGGAAAAAGTGTTGGAAAAGTTAAAGGAATGAAAAATTAAATTATAGGAATGGAGTAAGTATGCATTTCCTAACAATAGGAAAGAGATAGATAAGTTGTTAAGAGAAATAGCTTACCTCCAAGTTAATCTGTATGGCTTGGACTTACATGAAGAAGAAGTTTTGTTTGGAAAGCTTGATTCTTTGTGGCAAAATGAGGAAAACTATTAACATAAGCTAACTAGGACTAATTGGATCAAGTTTGGGGATCATAATACTTCATTTTTCTACCATAATACAATTGGAAGAAGGAGTAGGAATAAAATCTTCAAACTTAAAAATGATGGTGGTTAATGGTTGGAAAATAAATTCAAGGTAGGAGTTGAAGTGCAAAATTACTTTAAAAATCTATTTACTTCAATTGGAGGTATAAGGGATGCAAGTTGCCTTTAATGAATTGAACATAAAGCTAGTGATGATATGAATTGGCTCTATATAGTGAGATAGAGGAATTGGATATTAAGAATGTGGTTTTCCAATTAAGAGGGTTGAAGGTATTGGGACACAACGACTTTCCAAGAATTTTTTATGAAAAGCTCTAAGATATGGTTGGTTCTTCCATCATTGTAGTAGTCAAGAGTTTCTTTTATTTAAGTACCCTTCCTTCCTCTATTAATGAAACTAATCTCTTTCTTGTTTAAAAAATTCCTAGTCTTAAATGTATGTCTTAATTCCGTCCTATAAGTCTTTGCAATTTCTTATATAAAATCATTTCAAAAGTTTTGGTTAATCAATTGAAACCCATCATAGGTGAGCTAATCTCTAAGAGTCAAAATGATTTATTTCTTGTAGAATGATTCATGATAACATCTTAATTGCATACGAAGCATTCCACTTCTTAAAGAACAAAAAAAAAAAAAAAAGAGGAGAGCGCATGTTTTGTGCTCTAAAAGTAGATATGACTAAAACTTATGATAGGGATGAATGATCTTTTCTTAAGAGTATTCTTTTGAGATATGGTTTTGATGCGAGATGGGTAGGATGAGTCATGAAGTGTGTGATGTCTGGAGTTTATTCTTGTTTTGAATGATAAGAATGTGTATAAGATTACACCTTCAAAAGGGTTAAGATCAGGAGATTCGTTATGAGATCTGTTATCTACTTATCTTTTTATCCTAGTTGCAAATGTTCTTTCTAAAGGAATAGAACAAATGGTATAACAAGGTGGTCTTAAGGATTTAACAATGAAAAATACTTGTCCTAGACTCTTGCGTCTCTTTTTTGCATATGATTCTATTTTCTTTCTTAAAGCTAAGGATGATGGGATTTGGAATCTAATGTCTTCGGTGTGGTTATATTGTGATGCATCCAAATAAGTTGTGAATTTCAGTAAGTCTCGTATATTTTGTAGTCCTAATATACCAATGGAAACCTAAAAGGAACTTGGGGAGTTGCTTGGGTGAAGGTTATCGATAAGCCGGGTGTTTATTTGGGTCTTCCCACTATTTTAGGGAAATCTAAATGCGGGGCTCTTAAGTTTGTAAAGGAAAAAGTTGTAAGTAAACTTAAGGGGTGAAGGTATTGTTTGTTAAGTGAAGCGGAGAGGGAGATCTTGATTAACTCAATAGTTTCAGGTATACTTACCTATTCTTTAGCTTGTTTTGGATTTCCTCTCGAGTACTGTAATGAGATTAATAGCTTAGTTGCTAAATTTTAGTGGGAAAAAAAAAAAAGAAAAGAAAAGATGAGTTTAAGATTCATTGGTTAAGTTGGGAAAAATTAACTTAAGCTAAAGAGGTTGGAGGAGTAGGGTTCAAAGATCTTCATGTGCATAACCCAGCATTATTGAGGAAGCTTACTTGGCAACTAGAGCATCATACGGATTCATTATGGGCTAAAATCTTAAAGGGTTTATATTGTCCTAACAACAATTTTTGCGAAGCGGCTAAAGGGAGTAAAGCACCGTGTGCTTGGAGTAATGTGCTAGAAGTGCATAGGTTTTTATTTAAAGGAGCACTATGGAAAGTTGTGAATGGTTAGAGAATTAGTGTATGGAATGACAAGTGGATCCCTACATTGGAACATTAGAGAGTGAACAGTGATTCTCAAGCACATGCAGTCATCAATAAGGTGGAGGATTTAATTAAAGTAGAAACACATACCCAGGATACTATGTGGCTTATGCAGTGTTTCACAGGAGAGGTAGTTGAGCTTGTTCACGCAATACTAATCCATGTAGCAGCAAATAAAGACTTCATTGTGTGGCCTTTCACTAGATACGATACCTACACAACCAAATCGGCATATCATTTCATCAAAAAAGTTGTCTGAAGCCTCAACAAAGTAAACCATCTTCATGCAGATCTACATCAAAGGAATAATGGAAAAAGTTATGGAATGTGGATAATTTACCTAAAGTTTGACACTTTCTCTGGAATGTGATGTCCAACACTCTTCCAATAATGGAAAGAGTATATCATAGGAAAGTTATGCCTTTACCAGCATGTCCTTTTTGTAGCGAATCGGAGACTGTTGAACATGCCGTTCTCTTTTACAAGTGGGTATAAGCTATCTGGTTTGGTTTTGTAGGGCTAGGTATCGATAAAGTGAAGATCGAAAGATCTAATAACCGGTTCTTCTAGATCACGAAAGGGCTAGGTTACTCAACTGCTTCACGTAAAGAAATTGAGAGCGGCATGAGGGTGACGGCTTGGCAAATTTGGAAAACTAAGTGTTCTATCGTGTTTGAAAGGCTGAAGGTTGTACCTTTTGTGATTATTAGTAGTATAAAAGCCTCCTTGCAAGCGTAGAACATGGAGATGAATAAAGATTCAAATCTCCTTAAAGCAAGATCTACGGTTTATGATAGGGAAGGGAAATGGTCTAAACATCAAGATCCGTATCTCAAAATTAATGTTGACGCTTTGTGGGTGGCTAAGGATAAACCAACAGCAGTGGCTGTAGTGGTGCATGACAGTAAAGGCGAGTTGATCTTAAGATTTGCCAAGACAACGTTTTGTGTGAATGTGGAAGAAGCTGAAAGCATGGGTATGAGAGAGGCAGTTCTAATAGCATGTGATCATGAGTAGGAACACGTGGAGTTTGAAAGCGACGATGCTTCCATAATTGCAAGAATCCAAAAGGATGTGCAGATGGCCCGCTAGGCTTCTCAAGCCTACATTTAAGAAATCCAAAGTCTTGTATCTAGTAAAGCTTCTTTTTTCTTTTCTTATCTCTGGAATTGCTGATTGGGTAGCTTCATGTGTCCAAAGAGGGATGAGTCCTAGTGAATGGTGGTCTAACCTCCCATTCCATCTTCAAAAGCTACTTAGCAAGGATGCTGTTTTAGTTTCGTATGTATTTAAGGCGTAAGAGCACTCTGATTATGGTTAATTTTGAATAATAATATTCACTCTTTTTTATCAAAAAAAAAAATCACTCTTGTGAATTTTAGAGCTCGGGTTGTTGGATAATTAGTTGATCCATGGGTCAAACCAGCTGGATTTATGTCTTAGTTATTCATTGTTACAATTGACAAGTTCAACAGCATAGCATAGCATATTCATCCCCTAATACGTAGATTAATATAACAACACTTAGAGATGGATAATGTACGTATATATATATATATTATATACAAATTTCCTCTTTTACATGTTAGAAAGGGAGACTTTCATAATCTTAAGGAAAAAACCATCCAGTTCATTATTTAACTGTTAAAATAATTATTAGAATCATTACATTGATAATTTCATCAACCAAATAATTTCATCAATCCAATTCTATGTACTTAAAACTGAAAATCACGTATATGTATACATGTAACTCCCCAAATTAGCTCCCTCATAGCAAATACTTCGATGTCAGGTTATTGCTGCCGTGGTTACAGGGGTCTGCTGTGATTCGACCGATAGCTAAGAATCCCAATCAGGATTCTGAGTTCTCTATGAACATGGATATTGGTCTTGACCATAACGTGAAGCCATCAAAAGCGACCAAATCTAGAGTCATAAACGTAATTTAGAGATAAGTAAGAACTCTAAAGAAGGTAACAGTTATTGCCGCAATGAACCTTCCGCTATATAAACCGTTGCCATTCGAAGAATGGAATGACCAATTACATTTGAATGGATATAGAATATAGATCAGTTCCGAATATATAACATGATTTGTTTCTGGGACTTCCTTATTATCGTAAGTACTAGGGATAGGAATATGCTAAAGTATTCATTTGCAATTACAATTACGATAACGCTATTGTTATCAATCATATTATTTGTGTTAACATATGAACAGGAACTTATACGAATTATTTTGGCTTCGAATGCAAATCGTCATAGAAGAAAATGCAGGTATTTTAGGAGACGATCAAACATATCGTCCTTCATAGTTCTTGGATGGAAGGAATTTGGTTTGAATTCTTGGTTTTGAGGTATGATGCTTGGTCCGTCTCAAGACTTGACGTGTAGCTGAAGGAAGAGGTGAAACTGGTAATCCTCTAGTTTTCCAAAGTTTGAGGAATAAGAGATCCCCTCATGGAGATGTAAAAGTTTGTCGTTGTAGATATTTTGGATTCTCATTCTCTTGTTTCTCTTTTGTTCTTTTTGCTTAGTTTTTAAAAAGTTAATGCGTGTACCGATTGGATGCTTTTCAGAATAAGAAAGGTATGTGCACTGAGTTTAAGGATCCTAATCCCTTCACCAATTTATTTAGCCATTTGTTTTTGGACCGAGGCTCTGGACCACCTCGCATTGCTTTGTAATTATGCTTATCTTAATAAATTATCTTTTCAGCCAAGAAGAAGAAGAAGAAGAAGAAGATAATAGAAGAGACAGAGTACAAATGAACATCATTAGCTTTATGTATTATACCAAAAACACTAACAATGAGCTGATTCATTTCGAGCACCACCTCAAAATCGATCCTATAAATGGTTGATTACAATGAAATGTGATCAACGCTTATTTTCAATATTCATGACTCATAAGCCCAATGCAAAGGGGAAGCCAGTGCCTCTCAACCAGCTACTACCAGCAATGAAAATTCCAGGAGCGAATGGGTCAGCCTCAGCAGCAGACGTCAGAACTCGATAGCCCTTCCATGTTACTCGTTTCGATGTTCCAGCACCGGGACCAGTGTTCAAATACTCAGCATAGTACAATGTATCTAATGCAAATGCTCCGTTCCATTCGTGCCACCCCACCGGGTCTATCACATCAGTTATAGACGATTGCATAATGACCGTCCTGGAATACTCCTTCCAGGGCCGTCCTAGATACGTGGGAAAGCTACTCTTAGCCGATTCCAAATCCGAAGTAGCACCGATTCTACATTTTTGAATCACGATCCCCGTGTTCTGGTTCGGATCGGTCCTCCCCTGTGCCGTAACCATGTTTTTCTGGCCCGAACCAGGACGACGGGCATGGATATCACAGTCCTGGAATACTGCTGCTGCGTTGCCAAAAATGAAATCGACAGTCCCGGAAATGAAGCAGTTTATGTAGAATTGTCGATTGGAGTGGACGTAGAGGGAGTCCTGGAAGGCGATGATATCACATTGGTAGAAGGCCGAGAGATCGGAACCAACACGGAGGGCTACAGCTTGGTGGTTGGCGTGACCGGCAGTGTTTTCGAAGGTTATGTCCTTAGCCAAGAATTTCTCACCAACCGCGGCTGCACATCAAACGAGTACTTTGATCAATCTATTCAAAATCAAAGATAAGACAATGCAAGATTATAATATTCGTTTGATCTAGCAAGATGACGATAAATATCATGGATTAATATGACAATGGCTCGATTTATATACAGCGTATGTTTGTTGTTTTGTTCCAAAAGAAGATTAGAAGTTTCAATGACAAGAAAAAAAAAAAAAAAAAAAACACAAGAAGGAAACAGACAAGTGTAACCGATTAATTGATAGATGTTTTAATTGTGTAAATTAATTTTTAGAGATTGATTGTGTAAATTAAGATTAAAATATTTTCTGAATATGTTAATAAGTGTATCGGAGGTATTATATTTTTTCTAAAGTAAAATAAGCCGGTTGGCTATAGTCCATCCTACTAGTGGTTGTAAGGAAGACTCATCAGCTAACATAATCTTGTACCTTTCTAATCAATGCATTAATTAAGGGGACAACGTTGTTCAAATATATTAAACCATTCGGTGTACGTGTACCCATTCTATCCTTCAATTTTCATTTTAGGAAAAACATCCCATGCTGTTGGGACATATCTACCACCCACGGGAGGATTGTGTACAGATATAGGAAGTCGCACGCAAGGTGGCACAACGATGGAAAGAGCTTCAATTGAGATTATGGACCACATATAAGAATAGATTAATGGTGAGTAAATACAGAAGTAAGTTTTTGATACGGATCTATAAATGCAATGAATTTTTTACTCTTACTCTGCGCAGTCCAGCTAGCAGACAAGATAAGATGAATTGCAGGACAGGACAGGAGCGACCATGCTGATTAAGCAACCATGTGCGTGATTGTTTTGATACGTTCGAGACATTCACGGCATGAAATGTTCAGAAAAGGAAAAGTACATAAGCCATCGACCATCGTAAATATTCAAACATTTCTCGGCACAAATCATGTGCCTTGACATGGGGAGGTCTCTATCAGTACATTAAACATGGACTTTGACCCTATTAACCTCTCGTTTATATTTTTTTGAATTCAATCCATCCTATAATTTCATTGCATATAATCAAAACATGAGATTGAAATAGGAAAGTCTACCCTAGATTCTACCAAAGTTATATATATATATATATATATGACTAAAAGACAAATAATTTTCACGAGCAATGTCAGATTTGTCAATGCATTTTTTATTTTTTTTTTATAAATTGAAATTGAGTAATCAAGGAACCATAAAGAAATTGATCGATAATTCAGGTAGTTGTATGTAAAAAATTATACTTCCAAGCAGAAGTGTCAACTTTTGATTGATCCTTCCACTCATTCTTCATAGTAAGACAATGAATTCATTAAATCAGAAAAAAAAAAAAAAAATTAGATACACAACACAAGTCTCATTATCCTAAGTATTAAAATTTAAATCAATGGACCGCTATCAATGAATGGATAGGACCAAACCATCTAACTACTTTACTTCCTCGCACTTCCAACAAACATAAACGAGGATGCTTGTGAACTCTTAAGGCGGAATAAGACAAACAAAAGATTGTAGGGTATAGTAGTTCCTACTTATGAAATATATGCTTCGATGAGTCCCTATCTAACTTAGCTTGCTATATTACATGAACTCCATTATAGTTACCTAATTTCTATAATCTATAAGAATAGCATTTCAGTACGATCTCAGATAATTTGGGAACACCATGTCCCTTATTTTCATATATTTATATAAATTCAACTAATGTAATGGCTTTTTAAGTACAGGAGCATCATCCATCCTCCGCTGTCTCGTTCGGGGACCACAAATATGACTTTGTCATGAAATGTTGGCCATGCAGATTTGACTCGTCCTTGATGCTAGACAACTATTGAACAGTACATACATATCCCGTAACTAAAAGGAAAAAGAAAAAGGGGACGACCAAGTTGGGAAGCCAAATGACAGATAAAGATTTATCTATCTCATCTTCGTATCCTGATTCTTCACGCCGATCATGATTTATTATTAAATATCTATATTATTATATCAAATCCTATTATTCGGCGTGAACAATTTATTATACAATTTTTCAATACCAGAGCGTAGAAAACACGGATGAATTAGTGAAATAGCGGATAGTTAGTTTTATAAACTAACTATGAACTATGAAAACGACTAGAATTGATTACATGTTCTTAAACGTGTTATGAAGACACAAACAATTTATTAAAAAAAAAAAAAAAGATTCTCGAAAGGTAGCTAGAAAGTAGAAAACGTAGATAATAAGTTAGTAAGGTAATGGGTCGTTTTATTATAACCTTGTTGGGAAAAAAAAATGAAAGTAATATTTTCTTTTACGGCCATATATTATTTATTGTCAGTTTACATATATCCGGTTCACAATTAGCATGAAGCAACTCAAATTTCCTTTATTCAATGTATATACACATTGCAAATGTTTACCTTTGTAATAAATAGAAAATAACAGTCATCATTTAAGAAGATAACCAAATCCGATTAGTTATGTGGAATGAGAAGTTTTTAATAATACTAATTCATTACATTACAAAAACACAAATGAAAAAAAAAAATATTAATATTTATATATCAAATCAATCCATAAATAAAATGAATCAATCAAAATAATACTGTTTTTCAGTGGTGCTATAAGGACAATATGTCTTTTCCGTCTCTAAGGGCCCATCTTCTTAAAGAGAGAAACAAATACACGATAAATCAAAGAGACTCTCCAAAAGCTAGGGTTGGGAAACGAAGTAAAAGAGTACGTTCAAGATTTAAAGTTGATAAGAGTTCAATGCCAATCAACTTTGCTAAGCTGTACACCACCTACTACGTTAGTTGTTCATAATTGGAAGTAGATCCATCATCAGTTGATGTCGTGTGCATACTCGGTTAAAAATACAAAATGACTGAATTACATCATCAATTAAATTGGTTTCCTCTTGAAGTGAATATATTCTTGCACCGACTTGGCTTTATTACGAGTGTTGAGGAGACATATAATAAGGGGGAAAAATTTTCGACAGCATTTATGTTGAAGACATGTGAACCCTTCAGTTTGTGGGATCTATACACCTATACACACACATACACATATCATGTGCAAATCCATCCGACAAGTTTAATTAAGAATTATTGCTGAGAATATGTACGGAAGTATATTTTATTCTCACATATGGTATTATGGCTATACATGTTTATAACAAAATGTACAATATATGGTGTTTCAATTTTCGAACCAATTTCATTTTTATACTCTATTTTGAGCATTTAGGGAAAAAAAAAAAACTCATATTCCATATGTGGTTGAGTGTTGCTACTTTTGTTTATTATTCAAATTTACATTCGATTTTTAGAGGAAATAAATGATTTTTTTCCCCAATAGAAAACAAACAAACGAATTCCCACGTAGATTTTTGTTTTATTTTCTATATATTAAGATTTTAATTTGAGCATTCATATACATAAAAAAATAGACTGGTTCTTTATATATATATATATATATATATATTCAGTGAAGATTTCTCAAGTATGCCTCACTCCAGATTGTTTTCGGTATGGTCGCGAACCAATGACTTCAAACAAAGTCTTTCTTAATAAATGTGATACAAAAATGCACATTTTAGTGCAAACACGTACAAATTTTGGTAATATTACTTTATCAAAATCTATATATATGTATATATATATATATATTTGCGGATGATGTATCTACCTTGTGTGTAAAAAAAAAATACAAAAGAAAGTTTAAGCTAAAAAATATAGAAGAATATCGATAATATATGTTAATAAAATAAAAATTACAATAAATTAAATAATAACAATATTGAGCCATTGAAATAAGAAACAAATAAAAAAATAACAACATAAAAGTAAGTGTAAATATATTTAAATATTAAAATTATAAGACACCAAATTAATAATTATAAATAATTAAAAAATAATTTTTCTTTAATATAATAGATATACCGTATTTATTAAAAACTACTTTACATGTGGAGATTTCATCTAATAATTTCCTCCCTTGTTAACTCAAGCATTCACGCTATACTGTACCATTAATCATGTCATCATCATCTATACCTATACCTAAACAGTAACAACCCAAATAAATTCAAAAAGCAACAAAATAATAACAGAATCAACCACAAAAGAAAAAGGGAAAAAAAAATAACACATTTAGCACCAATTTTATAAAAGACAAATATAAAAAGAGTAAAACTTACCAACAGTAGCAGATTTAAACGTGGTGGAACCGCCTACCACACTTCTACTTCCAGTAATAATTGTGTTTTTCCTTCCATCACCAATAAACATAACATTTGTCTTCTTCTTGGTCACTTCCACGTTTTCCCTATACACACCCGCTTTTATTTTTATTATAAACCTCTTACTGCTTTTCTCCGGCGCAGCAGCCACCGCCTCCTCCACCGTCTTATAATCCCCGCTCCCATCAGCCGCCACCACGACATCGGGTGTAACGGGCGTTGACTGCAGCAAACGCCTGTCCCCTGCCGACAACCACTCTGGCCACCCACTTGAATTCTCATCATTGTCGACTAAGGATTCCTTGAGCTTTCTGTTCTTGGTAACTTTTGCTAGACGGTCCGCTTCCATGTCTAGGTCCGTCATGTTCTTGATCATGGCAAGTGCGTTGCTGCACATGCGCTCCACGTGGACCTGAAGGAAAATGCACCATTTCAAGCGGAAAGTAAGATTTAGCAAAAACATTTGTACGATTATATCCTTTTCAGTGAAGTCTATTATTATGGAGTTGGGTAACATAATACCTCCCCGGCGCGTAATGCCTCGCGTACATGGCGGTCGGCGTTGTCATGTGAGAATCCGTCGAGGCAAGTCTCTTGGTTGGTAATGGCAGCACTCATTAGCGTCTTCAAGTCATCAGCATGCCGAGATAATGACTTTTTCTTACTTGGGTATTCATTCAAATCCTCTAGGGCTTTGTGTAGTTCGTCTAGTGTTTCATCTATAGTTTCAAGACAGTCATGGAGGGCTGTTTTCTCACGTGTAGTGAGAGATTTTGCCCTAGTGGCTATTAGTTTCTCAACGGTGAAGTAATTGTGTTGAACGGCTTTTGTAGTAATGTTGATGGAGGTCTCAATGACGTCCTTCTGGCTGGCAAGGTTGTCTGTGGCGCCGGGGACGGCAGCGACAGCGGAGTAGCACAGTTCAGGGTAGAGTGCGCTGCTGCATGCAGATTTGAGCACTCCGTGAACCGGGGTGGAAGTGGTGGTGAGTTTTGAAGGGGCGGAGGAGTTTTTGTGGGAGTTTACGCCGGCGATAATGCCGATAATGGCAGAGAGTAGGAGGATGGTGGTGAAGAGACCTACAAGGAGCTTTTTGTTCCTTTTGGCGATGGAAGTTATACCGTCGCCGGAAAGTGGCGAATTTCCGGCGAGAAGTTTAATTTGCCCCATTTTTGGGGGGAAATGGGGGTAACGAGAAGGAGTGTGAAGACTGCTAGAAGAAATTGGAAATGTAAGAATGAAGAGCAAGCAACAGGAGAGTGGATATTTAAGGATGAAGTGTGACTATAAATGTTTAATCTTGCTTTTAAATAAAAAATTTGAACAAATTATTGGGAGCCCACCGAAAAGGAAAAAGGTTGACAACTTGACTGGAAAGTGTTGAGTATGGGCAGATAAGAGGGGTTTGTTAAGGGGTATTTTAGCCCCATGGTAAGGACTTAAAAAATAAAAAGAAAATGTTTTCACATTTTTTAAATTTTACTTGCACATTTATGAAAAAGGAACATCTAAAAATATTTACAGAAGAGATAGGAAAAACTTTCTTTTTTATAAAATATTAATTGATATTATGAAGTAGCCATTAATATTTTTAGAAGGAAAATGAAATCTCATGAATTTTTAAAGTATCATAATTTTATTAATATTTTTATATCATTATCTACGAAAATAGCTAGCCAATTTTAGCCAAAGAGAAGCATAAGGCCTTAGCTCAACTTAACTTGAGTAGACCCATCAGGTATCAGGTCTTTAAAATCAAGATCGGTAACAATCCACCTAAGTAACAAGTTTGAGACTTATAGGCTCAAGATAAATCTAGGACCCACTAAGCCAAGTCATTTTACCTATTTTTATTTTTATTTTTTCACCTTTTTCTTTAGACCCACTAGATTTGGGGCTTAAAAAGGAGGCTTATGCAACAATTGGATCCTTATTGAGGTCTAAACCCCATCTCATTAGTAGGGTCTAGCTCAAACGAAGCATGGGACGGGTCTAACACTAAATATGAAGTAAGGAGGTATACTTTTCAAAGGATAATAATGTGATGATGTTCTTATGCTAAGAAAGATCCTTTTTTGGGTAAAGTAGACATTCATGAAAAGGAAATTATGTTGAATATGGGGTTTATTATTTGATTTTGATGAAAACAAAACAAAAAGTATATAATTAAATATGCTATTATTTAATTATATTAAGTTAATTGAAAAAGAACAATTATCTTACATGATGATTATAAATAATAACTAACTCTACAAGCTATTTAGTTTTTGGATGATGTAGAAACTTTCTTGAAGTTGGATTGTAGAGTGTAGTTATTCTTTACTTTGTTTAAAAGTTGAAATTAGCTGAAATTGATCTATTGGCATGACAATTCACAGGCATTACTAGATAAATAATGAAGTAGCCTAAATAAGAAGATGGAATGCTTTCTAATCAACAAATCGGCATGCTAGTCCACTTGCTGGTGTTTGTACTAGCAGTTATTTTGATTACCGTCATGATGATAAGAGGGTGATACAGTCAAGTTGGTAAGCCTGTTTCAAATAGTCATTGGTGTATTTAATGTGCTATAATAGGGAGAATTGAACGAGTTAGCATAAATGCTCAACAAACTGACTAAGAACAATAAAGAATTGATATTCTACTGCAATAAAAAAAAAAAAACATTCTCTTTCATTCCTTAGCTTTATTACTTTCTATTTGTCTCTTTTACTCTCTATAAGTAAGACTTACTGTGTAATGCTTAGGAGTTCTTGTATTTGCAAACTTTAGAGAGAAAAACACTTCACTTGTATGAACATTGTGTGTAATTATAATTGTGAAAATTTGTATAGTTCTTTAAGCATTGCATTGTGAGATTAATAAAATGGTGTAAAGTTCTTGATTAGAGGTGATTATGGGTCCGCAAAGAGTAGGGGCGATTCAAACTCCACATTACATCTAGACTTGATCTTCTCGGTCCCTAGCTATCTCTTTATTTTTAGTACTCTTTATTATCTCATCATTACTTTAATCTCATTTATTATTGCATTTGTTATTCAAATTTTAAAAGAATTGTAATTTATCCCTAAAGCTTAACTCACTCCCTACCTCCACCCTTAAGTTTAGTATAATGTTTTTCAATTGGTATCAGAGCTAGTTTTTAATTATTTACTTAATCATATATTAGAGTAAAGATTATGACATATAATGTATTAGGCTTTCTAGAGAGACAAGTAATTAATAGACCTTCTCTTCTAATTGGTAATAACTATCCATATTGGAAACGTAAGATGACTATATTTTTTAAAGTGCAAAATAGACTATTATGGCATGTAGTTAATCAAGGACCATTTAAGATAGAAGGAAAGAAGAAAGAAATTATTTGGATGAAGATTGAAAATTGCTTGATCTAAATGAAATTGCTATGAACATCTTGCATTGTGCTACAAATAAAAATTACTTCAATAGGGTATGTACATACAAAAGTGCTAAGGAAATATGGGATGAACTATAAAGTACTTATGAAGGAACAAGTAGAAAGATAAGCTTGTTATGTGAACAATTTAAGAACTTTAGAATGGATCCAAATGAAACAATTGATAAGATGCATAATAGATTTATCAATATCATTAATCCTTTAAGTGTTCTTAGAAAGACATTTACAAATCTTGAAATAAATTCTAAAATTCTTAGATCTTTGTTAAGAAATTGGGAAGTTAAGAGAACCGCAATCGAGAAAAACCATGATTCAATGCAATGTCGAAAGAGTGATTCCTTGGAACATTTAAGACATTTGAGATGGTGAAAAGACAAGAAGAGGCTCTAGAAAAAAGACAATTACTCTAAAGGTTATGGAGGAATGAACAAGTGAAGATGAGAGTAAGGATGATGATGGATTAGCAACGTTGGTAAAAAAGTTTAGAAAGTTCATGAGATTTAACAAAAAGATTAAGAAAGACAAGGAAGAATATGGAACAACTTCTAAGTTTAAGAAGGAAAAGAAAGAAGTCATCAAATACTATAATTTTTAAAAACTATGAAATATTTAACAATATTATCCCTTGCTTAAGAAGGCTGATAAGGAGTCAAGGAAAAAAGCTATGATTACTACTTAGAACGATGGTGATTCAAGTGACTCCAACAATGAAACATGTTTCATGGCTATCAACGATGAGGTATGCTTCACCTCACATAACTCTTTATTTAATGAACTTAGAAATATGTATGATGAATTATTAAAAGAATTCATAAAAGTGCAAAAGAAGAGTAAGGTTTTGAAACAAATGATGAATGAAGTAAGTGATGAATTTAATGTTATCAAGAATGAGTATAATAAAGTAGCTAATGTAAAAGAAGAGTTAGAAGAAGACAATGAGTACTTAATGTTAGATTTTGAAAAATTGACTAAAGAGAGTGAAGAACTAAATTCATGAAACAATGAATTAATAGATAAAAATAGAAAATTGAAGGAAACTAATAATAATTTTGAAGAGGAAGTAAAAGGACTTAAACTTGAGGCAAAAGATGATGAATATATGGTTGACAAGCTAGGTCAACTTGATGTTGAAGATGCAATTCTAAAATTTAGCTATAGACGATTTAAGAAAAACAATAGCTAAATTTGTAGATAGAGAGAAAAACATAGACAAGATCCTTGTCTCACAAAAGTAAGGGATAGACAAAGCTGGAATAGGATATAGAAAAGAAAATGTGTATAAAGTATATAAAAGTTACTTTGTTAAGGCCTCAAATAAAACTTACAATTATTACAGAAGATATAGTTATATTGCACATACTTGTGCAATTGCAATCTCTCTTTAAAAAACAAATGCAAAATGGTTTGGATTCCTAAAGAACAAGCTTATGTCATAACAACTAACCTCAAAGGACCTAAGTAAAATTAGGTACCAAAGAAATAACCATTTGTTTTGTACGCCCCTTCAAGGTAAAACAACAAATGGATCTTTGGTAGTAATTGCTTAAGACACATGATGGGAGACGCACCCAAGTTTACATTTATAGACTTGAAAAATGGAGGAAGTGTAGCCTTCGAAGATAACCGAAAGGCCTATGTCATTGGTGAAGGTAACATCTATATTAACAATGATCTCACTATCAAGCATGTGTTACTTGTTGACAATTTGAAGCAGAATGTGCTTAGTATTAACCAATTGTGTGATATAGGATACAAAGTAATCTTTTATGCATCAACGTATTCCATTAAAAACATTAACAATGACCAAATCTATTTTAAGGGGTATAAAGAAGGAAATATTTACAAAATTGACTTCAATATGTTATCATGTTTACTTAAAACTTATCTATTCACTCAAAATAGTGATAGATGGTTATGATATAAGAAGTTAGGACATGTTAATATAGATATCTTGTCAAAACTAGTTAAAGGGAATCTTGTTTAGAGATTACCTAAGATTAGTTTTGATAATCATAGAACATGTCAATATGGAAAACAAACAAAATCATTGTTCAAATTGAAAGATACCATCTCAACTTCTAAGCTACTCCAACTATTACACATGAATTTATTTGGTCTAACTCAAACCTTAAGTTTGGTAGGAAAAAGATATACATCAGTCATAGTTGATGATTTCACTAAATACACTTGGACCTTCTTCCTTGTAAACAAAGATGAAACGTATCATGTATTCTTGAATTATAGTAAAAAGGTCTAAAATGATAAAGATCTTTCCATTGTCTCTATAAAAAGTGATCGTGAGGCAAAATTTGAAAATCATGATATGGAAGATTTTTGCAATAAAAATGGAATAGAATATAGCTTTTCGGCACCTAGAACTCCACAATAAAATGGAGTAACCAAAGGTAAAAATATAACTCTTATAGAAATGGCTATAATTATACTTTGTAAAATTAATCTATTTAAGTATTTTTCAGTTAAAGCCATAAATACCACTTATTATTTATTAAATCGAGTTTTCATAAGGCCAATTGTCAAGAAAACCTCCTATAAGCTTTGGAGAGGTAAAAGACTTAACATATCATATTTTCATCATTTTGATACAAAATGTTACATTCTCAATAATGGAAAGGAATAATTTCGAAAATTTGATTCAAAATCAAATGAACTTGGTTATTCTCTTACTAGTAAGGCTTATAGATTGAATAACAAGAAAACTCTAGTTGTAAAGGAGTCAATTCATGTTGCATTTGGTGATACATATGTATATAGAGAGTCTAATGATGAAATAGACAACATTGGTGCTCAATTGGATAGTCTTTGTCTTAACACGAATCAATCCACTTCAAATGAAATAGAAATCTTTAAGGAAGATGGGACTTAGTGCCTAAACCATATGATAGACTAATAATTGGAACTAAATAGGTGTTAAGAAAAAAGTTAGATGAAACTAGAATAATAACAAGAAACAAGGTATGCTTAATTGCTAAAAGTTACAATCAAGAAGAGGGAATTGATTTTAATGAGACTTTTGCTCCGATTGCTAGATTAGAAGCCATTAGGATACTTTTAGTATTTACTACATGTATAGACTTTAAACTATTTCAAATGGTTGTTAAAAGTGCTTTCCTAAATCTTTATATCAAAGAAGAAATATATATAGAGCAACCACCAGGCTTTGAGGATAGTAAATTCCCAAATCATGTCTATAAACTTAAATAAGGATTTGTATGAACTTAAATAAGTTCTTAAAGCTTGATATGAAAGATTAAATAGCTTTTTGATAAATAACAGCTTTCCTAGAGGAAAACTTGATACAATGTTATTTATCAAGAAACACAATGCTCATATGTTAATTATTCAAATATATGTAGATGACATTGTGCTTGGTTCTACTTACATGGATCTAGTTAATAAGTTTGTCTAATATATGAAAAGTGAGTTTAAAATAAGTATGATGGGTAAACTCAACCATTTCGTAGGACTTCAAGTCAAACAAACCAAAAATGGAACATTTATCAACCAAGCTAAATATACTAAGGAGCTCTTTAAAAGGTTCAAAATGAAGAATCATAAGACTAAGCCTACTTTAATGAGCACCACTCTAAAACTTAATAAAAACGAAAGTGAAAAGACAATTTGTGAAAAGATATAGAGGGTCATGATAGGAAGTCTTTTATATTTAATTACATCTAGGCTTGATATTATGCTCTCCATGTGTCTATGTATATGATTTCAATTTTTCCCTAAAGAATCTTACTTGAATGCAGTTAAACACATCTCCAAATACCTTATAGGTACTATTGAAATTGACTTATGATATTCTAAGTTTACCTCATTTAATCTTATTAGATACTCCGATGCTGACTTTATTGATTGCAAAGTTAATTAAAAAAAAAAAAAAAGCACAAGCGGCACATATCACTTTTTCGGTAACTTTCTATTGTTATGGCATTCAAAGAAATAAAACTCGATAGCACTCTCAACTGCCAAGGCTTAATATGTAGCTGTTGATAATTATTGTACTCAAGCTTTATAGATGAAACAAACATTGTATGATTATGGTCTAAAATTTACTAATGTCCTAATAGGATGTGACAATACAAGTATTATAAACTTAATAAAGAATCTAATTCAACACTCGAGGACTAAGCATATAGAAATTAGGCATTACTTTATTTGTAATCATGTGTAAAACAATGATATGTGCTTAGAATTTGTTGATACTAACAACCAAATTGTTGATTTTTTTGAGCTTAGTCTTTTTATAAATAAGTATTTTTTAAACCGATCAATATTAAACCATATCATTTTAATACTAACCTTCAATTAGAGTTTAAAGAAAAATAGTTCTTTTAACTTTGAAAACTTTTTGAAGCCACCACCTGATCTGAGTCGGAAAAAAAAAAAAGTAAAGTTATAACCAATTGGGTTGATTAATTATAACTTAATTACTAATCTTTCGATAAAACCGATTTTATAGAAGGTTTAAGGAACCAAAAAAACGGGTCTAAGGGTTAGGATTTTTATACTCTTACGAGTACCATCAACTTTCCAATTTTAATCTTAATCTTAAAAATCACCTTTAAAAAAACTACTCTATAAAGAGAAACTTAATTATTGGGTAAAGAATTGAATTAAGTAATTTAAACTAAAAATGGAAAAATAGTTTCTTTTTGTTTTTAACGGTATCTCGTAGATGTTTACATACCCGTAATTTGGGATTAAATGTACATAGTTATTTTGTTTGAAAAACTTTAGGTTGGTGAGTTGATTTTAACTTCTAAAAACCAGTTAGATTTACATTTTAAATTTATTTAAGTTTTTTATTTTTTGAAAAACACTAAAGGGTCCTAAATTCGATTTTATTTGAAAATTCTAAAAAAAGGCTCTAGTTTTGAAAAAGGTCAATTTAGTTTTGTCCAAATTGAAAAAAAAAAAACTATCTTTTAGGTGTTAAAACCCAATTTATTAATCTATCTTTTATTTTTTATTTTTTATGGTCCTAAGCTTTAGTTGAAAAAGAAAAGAAAAAACTAGTATGTCCCTTCATCTTTCTCTTTCTCTTTTTTCTTTCTCTTCATTTCTTTTTTTTTTTTTTACAATTTACAAATACATAAGTAAAAAATAAAATAAAATAAATAAGAAAAAAGAAGTGGCAGATCGAGTCAGCTCTAGTCACTAGGTCTTCTCCAACTATAGCAATCTACAAGGTGTGTTTCTAATCAATTTAGTCATCAAATGAAGTAGGAAAGGTGGTTTTTACGAATTTTGTATTGGTGAATAAGGGAGTAAGAGAATAGGGGAGTAAGATTGATGCCTTGGTGGTTTAGGTTACTTTTATCGGCGATGGCTCATGGTGGTTGTCGATGGTAGCATGCAATGGTTGCTGGAAGGGAATGGGAGGTTAAGTCTTGGTTTTTCAAAGATGGGGAAGTTGTTGGTAGTGGTAGTTTTCATAAAAAACCACCGTAAAGGTAGCTACTCCTAGAGAGAGAGAATTCGTGCTAGCGAGAGAAACTTAAAATTAAGCTCGGGTGGGAGATTGTTGTGTGCTCTTGTATGTTTCTCAACCCCTATTTATACTAAAAGATGCTTAAACATGCATACAAAGTTAAGGAAGCCATTAATGATCAAAATCAAATCGGTGGCATTTTTAACCCGTAATGAATTTTTTTTTTAGTTTTTGAGCATGATTTTAATTGCACAAATGACTAAATTTGGATAGGTTTTTGGGGTGAATTCAATATTAGGCTATGCATGCTACACTATTTCATCATTAATTTGGCGAAATAGTTAATAAATATGGTAAAAAATAACCTTAAATAGAGTACCCGGAGGAAGGAAACTTTACTAGAATTCTTGAAAGAAAAGCTGAGGAAAAAGAAGAAAGGGGACGATGGTCACGTACGGGGCACGTGCTACGCGCCCCCACATGTATGTTTCAAAAATAAATGGGGTGTACTTGCATTGGCTTTGTGACTTGCCTTCAAATTTGTGAACCAAATTATGGTCCACATCAAGCTTTGGCCTTTTTATTTAAAATAAGAACTAAATACTAAAATTAAATACTTATTAAAAAATCTTATCTTAATTATATATTAAGATCTTATTATTACTATTATATATTTTTCCTTTCGAAAAGAAAAAGGCACTTTGTGTTTAGTGAGGTTCCAACTCTAAACCTCTATGTCAACTGCAATTCCAAACTCGAGTGCTTATCCGTTAAGCCATTGACCTATGCCTTATCCATATGTATAATTAATTTGTACATATGGTTTGAGTTAACCAGAGTCAGATTCAAATCTAAATCTAAGCTTAACGGTCCTCTCTTTATTAAAAATTATATTCTATTAAATATCTAAAAATTTTATTATTTTCTAAATTTTCTAAATCTTCTATTTTTTGTGACTTCCCAGTTTTTATTGTAATTTTCTAAATTTTCTTTTTCTTTTCTTGTATTTTCCTAGATTGCTTATTTTCTTAGCTTTTCATAAATTAAGAACCTTTATCTTATCCAAAAGAGACACTATTTTTGCTCCTAAGGGCGAAATTTGTCCTACCGAATGCCTTAACTAGCTACCTTAGGTTCAATCCATTAGAGATTTTGGTGAATATTGAAAAGAGAGAGAAAGCGCTCTAAGAGTTGGCCTAGAAATTGAAAGAAGAATTAAAGTTTGGTTGTACCTTTATGAGCTAACGAACCAAGGCGAATGAGTAAGTTCTCATTGAGCTAGCTAACACCGTAAAGTAATGTTAAAGACTTGGTCATGCTCCTATGAGCTGACTAATCAAGATGAAACGGGCGAAGTGCTCCTAAGGCTAGCTAAGACCCTAAAGAGATATTGAAGACTTGGTCATACCCTTATGAGCTGATTAACCTAAGCGGGAGCATCTCTTGAGGACTAACAACCTTAAATTGGAATTGATTTAGAAAACGTGGTCGTGCTCTTTCAAGCTCACTAACTTAGATAGGAACGTCTATTGAGGACTAGCAACCCTCTATTAGAATAGATTTAGAAAAACTGGTTGTGCTTTTTTTAGCTCACTAAGTTAGGTAAAAGCATCTCTTGGGGACTAGCAACCCTAAATTGAAATTGATTTGAAAAATCCAGTCGTACTCTTCTAAGCGTACTAACCTAGATGAAAGCGTCTCTCGAAGACTAGCAACCTTAAATTGGGAATAGATTTTAGAAAACCTGGTCATGCTCTTTTGAGCTCACTAACCTAAGCAGGAGCGTCTCTCGGGGACTAACAACCCTAAATTGGAATCAATTTAAGAAAACTTGGTTGTGCTCTTTAAAGCTCACTAACCTAAGCGAGAGCATCTCTTAGGGATTAGCAACCTTAAATTGGAATCAATTTGAAAAACCTAATCGTGCTCTTCTGAGCTCGCTAACCTAGGCATGAGTATCTCTCAAGGACTAACAACCCTTAATTAGAATTGATTTTAAAAAACCTGGTTTTTCTCTTTTGAGCTTATTAACCTAAGCGAGAGCGTCTCTTAGAGAATAGTAACCCTAAATTGGAATTGATGATGAGAGAAAGCGCCTTTTAGGCTTACTACGGGGAAATGATGAAGAGAAGAGCCTTATAGGCTTGCTTAAGGATTCGATAAAGAGAAGTGCCCTATGGGCTCACTTGAGAGAAATTGGTAAAAGAAGCGCCCAATGAGCTCAATAAAAGGACTTGACGAAGAGAAGTGCCCTATGGGCTCACTAAAGAGGATTTGATGAAGAGAAAGTGCCTTATAGGGATGCTTAGGGATTTGATGAAAAGAAGCACCCTATAAGCTTGCTTGAGAGAATTTGGTAAAAAAAAGCACCTAATAGGCTTGCTGAAGGACCTGATGAAGGAAAGCGCCCTATGGGCTTGCTTAAGAAAATTCAATGAAGAGAAAGCACCCTATAAGCTTGCTTGAGGATTCGATGAAGGGAAGCATCCTATTTGTTCGCTTAAGAGAAATTGGTAAAAGAAAGCACCTAATGGGCTTGCTAAAAGGACTTGACAAAGGGAAGTGTCATATAGGCTCGCTAAGAGGAAATCCAAAAGAGACTGAGTCAAGATAGTACCTTTAGGGGCTGGCTAAGCATCAAAAGATAGTGCAAAAGGTGAGCACCTTATGGGCTGGCTCGAAAGACTGTTAGGGGAAAGAGTCATAAAATATTGGTCATATAGTGATACGGATTAACGACAGTGGATCTCGAAGCCTAGAATGGGTCGAATGGGTATGACAGACAGTAGGTGTAATGGTTAGGTTTTGATGGTGAATGTGTATAGATATCATGCACCAAGACATAAACATAATTAGGGGTTTAGGTTCGAAATAGGGTTTGATATAACTTACGAACACGAAATGTTATTCGAGATTCAAATGAAAGGTTAGATACAACTCACTAACCAGTTCAAATGAAGGGGTACAGCACAATCTTAGGGTCAAGATTGATAAGAATGCAAAAAAGACTAAAGAGTTTAATTAACACTCAATAATCCGGTAAATGCAAGCTCTGCTAGCTCAAGTGTTGCCCTACTTGAAAGAGGAAAAGTTTCACTCTTTGTGTGGGGAATATTTTTCACTATGTTTGTCTCTGATGTTTACAGATATTGCTATTTATAGCAAATCCTAAACCCTAGTGGCAAAACTATAAATAATGTATAAGGTCTTAAACCTTGAAGAATTGGGCCCATAAAAAAATTTAAAAAAAAAGCATGTATAAGAATACAAAACTGTGCGTTTTACAAGGGAAGTTGATATGTAGTCATTCGGCATGTCTTGGAAAGAGTAGTATTCGAACCGGACGGGGTTAGCAGTTGAATGTACGAGTTCAAGAAGGAATCCCTGAAGTCTCATATAGCTTAGCCGAGATACTAGAGAATTCGGCCTACAATTTCTGAATTTAGTCAGCAATAGTCTATCCGTGTCATGCCAAATGGATCCCACTCTTAGCAATAGAGTCTCTCGGCTACTCGATCGATGACAGAATTGTTTTCGAATAGTTATTTTTCTTCCTTTCGTCCTTCTAACTTTCGCTCGACCTTAGCAAGCATTGATCGGTCTCAGCATCAAATAAGTCTACCTTAGCTTAAATGTAGTCGGAGGCTGATTCCCATCATATAGTCTAAATGCAAATGCAATGTTCAAAAACTAATGTGTTAACATTGTATGAAAGTACTTACCTGGTCTTGCCAATAGTACCCAAACTGTCAAACTTTTTCTTGAAAAGTCCCATCAAAACTGACTAACTTGGTCTTTGATCCTTTGTTATCACTCCAATTAATCTTGATACGGAGCCTTTAAGACTTCACCAGCTCTTTTAGAGAAATTACTGAAATTAACCCGCTACAGAATACCACCCACTGTTTTTGTCTTTTCAAAATTTTTATGAACCAAAAACCTTTATTCTTGACTAATAAATATCTGCTGTGAGATGATTGCTATCTGGATTTTGCATTTCCCTAAAAAATAGACAATAAAAACTCTTCGTCAAGGAAGGTCAATCTGTAATAAAGAGTTTTGTCAATTACCAATGTTCTATATCCCACTTTTGAACTTCTCTTATACTTTCAGTGTATGAGTTCGATTAAATGGAGTAAGGGAGCTAGACCTTTTAATGGAGAGGGTGATGATTCTAAGGTCAACAACTACTAAGGATACCAACTTTGCTAGTAGAGAATGAAAATTAGACCACAATAATATTGAAAACGATTGGCATTTTCATATTCTAAGTAAAAATTTCCATTAACTTCTCATGGGTAGTATAACTTTACAATGTCAGCATTTACAAGGTCTCTCAATTTTGAACCATCCATTTGAGACAAAATTAAAGCCCTTCCCAGTAATACCCGCTTCATAACATAAGGGCCTCTATAATTGGGAGCAAATTTTCCTCTTAAGTCTTATGCATTGGGGAAAGCCTTTCTTAACACCATATCACCCTCTTTGAAGTTTTGGGGTCCTACCCTTTTGTTGAAAGCCTGAGCTATTCTTTATTGATAGTACTGATTATGACACAAGGCTATGAATCTTCTCTCATCAGTCAGATTCGACTGCTCAATGCATTTCTTTATCTAATCGGCTTCGTCCAATTGGGTTTTTGATAGTACTTTGAGAGACATGATCTCAACCTCCATTAGCAACACCACTTCAGTGTCATATACCAAAGAGTAGGGTATTACCCCATTCGACATTTTGATGGAAGTTCGATAAGCCATAAGTGCAAATGGCAACACTTCATGCCATACCTTTTATGTAACAGCTATTTTTCAATGATTCTTTTGAGGTTTTTATTGGCTACTTTAATGGCTCCATTCATTTGGGATCAATAAAGTGTAGATTTTCTATGAATGATCCTAAGCTACTGGCACAACTCTGACATAAGTTTATTATTGAGATTAGTGCCATTATCGGTAATGATTGTTTCTGGAGCCCTGTATCAAGCCAATATATCTCTCTTGATGAACTTGACTACTACCCCTTTAGTAATGCTTGAGTATGATGAGGCATCAACCCATTTGCTGAAATAATTGATGGTGACCAATATAAAGTGATGCCCATTGGATGTTTTTGAAGTAATCGAGCTGATGATGTCTATGCCCTACATTAAAAAAGGCTACGGTACCAAGATTATTTGTGACTCTTAAGGTATGGCATTTACTTTATTTGCATAAACTTGGTATAAGTGGCAGTGCTTGACATATTTGATGCAATCGCTTTCCATTATTGACTAGTAATACCCTAACCTCATAATTTTCTTAGCTAGTATGTAACTATTCATGTAAGGGCCACATACTCCTTCGTGTACTTCTTTCATCAAAATCTCAACCTCCTTATCATCCACACACCTTAAAAGTGAACTGTCAAAAGATCATTGGTACAAAGTGGACTTGCTTAATAAGAATTGGGCAACCAATCTCCTAATCATCCTTTTGTCCTTCTTCTTGGCCTCTTCAGTGTATGTACCTTGTTGTAGAAACATTTTAATATCATGGTACCATAACTTTTACTTTAATTTTAATAGTGAGGAGATAAATCTCAACTCCACCAAATATCTGAATCATAGATGCCAAAGTGGCTAAAGCATTGGTAAATTGATTCCAAGCCTTTAGTACGTGACTGAAGGTGATTCTTTTGAATTTTTTCACTAATTTAGTCAAGGTTTGGTGATAAGGTACTAGTATAGAATCTTTCATCTTGAATTCTCTCTGAGCTTGGCCGATAACAAGTGAAGAATCCTTATACACTTCTAATTCTTGAATATCTTTATTTAGAGCCATTTTGAGTTGTATGATGCATGCTTTGTATTCAACAATATTATCGGTGTATGGGAATACGAATCTTACAGCTATAAGGTACTACGTACCTTCAGGGGATATCAATATTGCCCCAATTCCAGATCTGGATACATTAGCTGCTCTATCAGAGAACATCTTTCATTTTGGTGGTTCATCATCTTCTCTTTTATCATAACTTCCTTCAACTGCTAAGATATCTTCATTAAGGAAATTGACCTATAGGGGTATTATTAGAGGAATTCTTTGCTAACTAATCTACTAAAACTTGGCCCTTGATTGAATTCTAGTTCACGTATGTAATTTTGAACACTAATAGTGTCGTTTGCCACTTTGAGATTCTGTCAATTAGGGATGGTTTGTTTGCTAAGTGCTTTAGGGATTATGCTAAGATAGCAATTCAACCTAATAGTAGAGTATATATTGTCTAAGTCGACGCATTACATAGACCAAAGCATGATAGGTTCTTTTAATTTCTAAATGTTTCTATTCCCCTTCAGTAAATTTCTTACTTAAGTAATATACAACTCATTCTTTTCCTTCCTTGTCATTCTAGTCTAGCATATACCCCATGGATTTTAGTAATCTTGTTAGATATAGAAATAAGGGCTTCCCAAGCTTAGGAGCTACCAAAATTAGAAGGTTCATGAAGTACTCCTTGATCATTGTGAAGGCTTGCTTGCATTATTCATCCCAATTTATCTTAGCGTTCTTTTTCAACAACTTAAACAAGGAACGACATTTATTTATGAGTTGAGATATAAACTGGGCTTTGGAATTTAAACAGCCCAACAAGCCTTTGATTTCTTTAAGTATGCATGGAGGAGGCAAGTCAACTATTGCTTTGACTTTATCTAAGTTCACTTCGATGCCCCTTTAGCAGATTATGAAACCCAATAATTTCCCTGAAGTTACTCTAAAGGTACACTTCTCTGGGTTCAGCTTTAATTAGAATTTTCTTAACCTATCAAACAATCTCCTCAAATTGTCCACATAATTTTCTCCTTCTTTGGACTTTGCAAGCATATCATCAACATATACCTCAACTTGTTTATATATCATGTCATGAAAGATTTCAACTATGGCTCTTTGGTAAGTTGTCCCAGCATTTTTAAGTCCGGAAGGCATTACTTTATAGCAAAATGTACCCTAAATTGTGATAAATGTTGTCTTAGTTTTATCTTCTTTAGACATTCGAATCTGATTATATCCAGAGAATCCATCCATGAATAAGAAAAGATGGTTTCCGACTGTGTTATCGATCAAGATGTTAATATAGGGCAAGGGGAAATTATTTTTAGGGGTTTCTTGGTTGAGGTCTCGAAAATCCACATACCTTTTGACTTTTCCATTCTTCTTCATTACTAGCACAATGTTGTTTACCCACTCAAGATAATCAAATACTTTGATGAAATCGACCTCCGATAACTTTTTGACTTCTTCCTAATTTTCAACAAGATGTTTGGTTAGAATCTCCTTAGCTTCTACTTCTTGGGTTTAATATCTTTTCTTGTGGGTAAGTGGTAGACTATGATTAATGGATCTAATTCAAGCATATTTTCATAAGATCATGCAAATATATCTTGGTATTCATATAGTAGTGCTATCATTTCTACCTTCTATTTCAAATTCTCTGCAATTTTCAATATTTTAGGGTTTTCATCAATCCTAACATTAATTGTCTCAGTTGGCTCGTCAATTAAAATTCTACTCATTTCATGTCTTTGCCAACTTTTTTGCACGTCACTGTGGTCACCGATATCACTCCTGATGACTAACCTAATAAGGCTGTAAGTGGTGTCAATATTTTCATCACCTATCTATGCGAGGTATCCAAAGTTTTTATTTGAAGCATTGGATTTAAGCAAAAAGTATGTAAAAGAAATAGTATAAGCAATGACGAAGTGAAGAGAAAAGAGCGATTCTTATTTAAAGGAAACTCTTTTGAGTATAACATATTAGAATAAAGGTTATTATTACAAAACTTTGTAAAATACTAAATCATAATTTATCCTTTACCCTAGAGAAAAATTATTGCTATTCATAGGGATGGAGAACCAATTATTCAAGTGCTGGGGCTTATTCATAGGGATGGAGAACCAATTATTCAAGTGCTAGGGCTTATAGGATGTGTTAGTTGTTTTATTCCTACTAAAAGTGTCTTCTTTGGTAGATCTTTAAATTTGGACATCAGCTCGGATGAAAGATGCTAACAGCAGGTAGGAAGTTCATTGGGGTGTGATACAATTTATCACCTCTTTTGCCCCTCGCTTGCATATTCCGCAGCTCATCTACTGGAGTTGGGATATAACCTATCCCATAGGTACCAACCTGGCCTTCTTTGAATTTCTACCTCTCATCTTTCTCTTGATCAGTAATCACATACACCTCTTCAAATATTTGGAGCCCAAAGCCCTCCTGCTCTTCAGTACCAATGTAAGGTATGGTCATTTCCTTATATATTTCGTAATCGTAGTCACCTAGAATCATTATAACTTAGCCATTTGAGATGAACTTAACCTTTTGATGAAAGATTGAAGGTATGGCCCCTACTGAATGTATCTAAGGTCTTCCCAATAAAAGGTTGAAGGTCTTTGGGATGTTTAGAACTTGGAATCAGATGTTGAAAGTCTATGGGCCAATATCATCTGGTAAGTTTATATCCCTTATAATTTCCCTTCTGGACCAATCGAAAGCCCTAACTGTTGTTAAGCTTAGTTTAATTGCAGTTGTATCAATGCCCAATAGATCTAAGGTGGCAAAAGGGCAAACGTTTTATGATGATCCGTTGTCAATGATGACTCTTGTTGTGATAAATATTGTTTACCCTTACTATTACGAAGAGGGGCTTAGTATGTTGATTATCTTCTTCGCCCAGTCCCTCAATAGAGAAAGAAATCCGATCCATAATGAGGATAGAGTTAGTGGTAGATCCCATTCTTTCGATAGATATTTCATTAGGGACTTTAACTTCCCTCAGAGTTCTGAACAAATCTTCCTAATACGGTTCTGATGCCATCAACAAGCTCATGAGGGATATTTGTGTTGGAGTCTTAACAAGCTAATCTATTATTTTATACTCACTAGATTTGATTATTTTGGTGAAGGCAAACAATCCTTCTGCATATTCAATTGATTCATTGTTTGGCACAATTTTCTTTTTCAGGTCCTCCTTTAGGTCATAAATTCTACCAGAGCGGGTAATCCCTCTCACAAGTGAGCTCGATTGCCCTTGATTTACTACATGGTAGTTGAGAGGGGCAGTTTTATAATTTTTAGGAGCTAAAGGCACATGGAAGGTATACCTTTTGGTTTGAAGAATTTGCTTTTCCTTTTATTTGCAAAATCTATAGACCCTGGGCTCTCAATCAAAACCAATCATGTTGATAGTGGGATTTAAGTCATCAAATATCATATTGATGATAGGCCCATGGTTAGGCAAGGGGTTGTTATTGACGTTTGGAACTAGAGCCTCTACAAAGTCTAGTTGGACTGTGTCTTCATCAATTAAATCCTGAATTTTGTTTCTTAATCTCTAGCACAAGTTTGTCAAATGGCCCACTTACTCTAGATGATATTGATACCTTGCATTAGGACCAAAAACTCTTAGCCTGTACCTTTCATTGGGAGCCTCATAATGGAGCAATTTATCTTTTCTTAGTTTTTTAAGTATTTGACTGAAAGGAACAGGTATTTTAGTAAACTACCTTAGGGCCCTATTGGCTTGGCTTCTGAACTATTGCTGAGCTGGTAGAGGAATCGTCTTAAAGGAAACCCAAGAATTAGTCTTCTGTTTGATGGTTCTTGTAATTTGCCAAAAGAGAAGGTACTTTCAATCCGATACCCTATTTCTACCACCTTTGCAAAACTAGAAGAGGCTTGCCTGATCAGGTGGGAAAAGTAGGGTCTCTCAAGAGTATTGATAAAAGCTGAAGTCAACTCTTTTTCGGTCATGGGGGTGGATACCCTTGCAACTAGGACCTCCACTTTTGGACATATTCTTTAAAAGATTCATTATACCTCTTCCTTAGGGCGAACAAATCCATCATGGTTGGTGCCGCCTCAACAATGAACTAATATTGCTCATAAAATGCCATAGCCAGCTTTTCCCATGTATTTACCTAATGCAGATCCAATTAGGCATACCAAGTCAAAGCAGGGCGAGTTAGGCTGTTTGAAAAGTTTGGACCATGAGCTGGTCATATTGCATATATTTACCCATCTTTTGTACATACAGCTTAGTGTACAGCTTAAGGTACCCAATTCCATTGTACTTCTCAATGTTAGGTACTTTAAGTTTATCTGGGACACTTCCATAGTCATAAACGGAGAAGTCTATTATATCAGCTTGCTCGGATCCATCATACCCTTGGAGTATTTTCATTTTCTCAGTAATTTGTTGGGTCAGTCGCTTCTCAAGCTCTTTCAATTTGTTCTCGTTAGCTTCAGGCTTTGAGTTGACTAGAAACGAGTAAGTGTTTGGCTCGAAAGCCGGGTTAACCTTCAGATAGACCCCTTTTATCTTAAAAGATTCAAAATTTAAGTTGACTTTGGGGTCAGCTTCTTCTACTTTAAGAGGTGGGGCTTTAGCATTCTTTCCATATCAGGCTTTGTAATTTTCTTCATTTGATGGAGTTGTAGACCTGAGTATGGTGATGCTATTAGTAAGGAAGCTTAGTTGATTAGAAATCCATACTGTTCGTTCCAAAGAGCAAAACCTTAGCTCAGTAAGATCAACAATTTCAAGGTTAACACTATCGTTGTTGGAGTTGTCATTTCCTTGGCTAGCTATTCTGGTTTGAGAGTGAGTTTAGATATGATTTCTCTAGAAGGTTTGACACTTAGGAGCTATCTTAGCGACTTGGTTTAAAATCACTTCTCAACAAGTTAGCTCATGTATTTTAATTTTTGAAAATATAGAACTAAATAAAATTCAAGCATAACACATAGATGAAAAGAATGATAAGTTTATTTATTATTCTTCAACTTCCCGAGTTCTATTACATTTAAAAAAAGAAAGAAAAATATAAATTCATCTAAACTAATCTTCTTTTCTTCTGTAGGCTAAATGACATTTTCTTCTTTTAGTTGCTGGGTTCAATAGCCACTGTTTTTCCCTTCTTTTAACCATGCTTGGTTGCTTCCTCAAATTCTTGGATTCTCTTTTAGGCCATCTTCCATTGGTGCTCGAAGGTACGTAATCTTTTCTTAGATTCCTAAAAGAGGTTTTCCCACCTGTTTTTTTCATCTTAGATGACTTCTATACAAGTTTTTACCTAGTCCATGTAGGTCTCCATTTCAGAGCTAAGATTCATGGGGGAAGGTTTAAGGACCTCTAGTGTTCAATACTGCATCATGCCTACCTTGTGAAGTTGATTGTATAAGTACTCTTTGGTAACTCAGTGTTTGTCTACTTCTCCTATGAATTTGCTTAAATCAATGTTAGGGCTTATGGTCCTAGTGTCCTACTAAGCCTTGATCTAATGAAACTTAGATACCTTTTCTATGGAGTGAATCCCTTCGAGGTTAAGAGAGAATGGCTCTGATGAAGGCCCATGAACTATGTTTTGGATGCCTCCAAACTGCCTTACCATGATGTTTAGATAGTAGCCTATATACCAACTCATTCCGATCAATGATACATCATGATAATTGTTACAAATCAATAAGACCTTAGTATAATTGCACCATCTAGTGGTCCACAGTATGTCTTCGACCCAGAAATCTTATAAAACCTCTATCTACAGAAGGGTAGAGATATCTTTTAGTTATTTGATCTTATCAACGAAGGAGTCAATAAGATCAATGTTATTGGCGAACGTACTCCTTATCAAGTCTAACCCAAAGCATTTGATGTGGTTGATGAACCATACCATTAACAGTATCATGCTTGACTTGAGATCTTCACATCCTCTTTTCTTAAAGAAATTAAGGTTCCTTACTTGTTCAACCAGTAAGGTAGGAATATAAAACTTCCTTTCCTAAAACTGAGTCACTAATTCTGCTACCCTAAAGTGTATAAGAAAAGATTCGCTTAGAAATAAGATGGTAGAAAATACTTCTAAATATAGGCTTTGATTTGGTTTTCCCTCCAATAACCAAGAGATAGAGCTCGTTTGTTAAAGTTGGGTTCGATTCGGAACCGATGGATTAGAAATGGACCAAGGCCCTCACCAGTGTAATGTTAACATTTACCTTAGATAGCGAGAGTATGGGCCTAATCTTATCGATAATGAACTCTTGTTCTCTTGGGTTGAAGGTTTGAAACCATTGATTGAGTATTGGCTTCAGGTTTATGGGCTTATGGACATGAATCTCTGAAAGATTGTAAGGAAAACATAAATTACAAAGGGAAGAATATTTACATCAAAAGAAATTACAAAAGATTTCCTATGTACATGAAGTCTAGGAAAAATACAGGGAAAGAAACTCTGGGTTTGTCGTTTATTTATTCTTCTTCTCTTTTATAACAATGCCACCTTATTAGCTATTCACTAACCCCAGAAAAATGTATGCAAGAAGGATGGGTTCTATAAGTCCTTGAACTCTATGACCTTGTGCATTTATGAAAAAATGATTCCTTGATCACATCGACATTTAGGTAGGGTAACCTAATTGGCCCTGAGCGGTAGTTGCCTTACCATACTCAGAACTTACATAATGACTCCCCATCCTAAGGTCTTAAGATGGCCTAGGTTCAATTGTATTTATCATGCATTTATGTTACATAAAATAAATTCCCCTCTAAACTGTTGAATAATTAAGACTAAACTTGTAAAAAATGTTAGTACAATTATAGTACAAATAATAAAGAATGAATAAGTAAATAAATTACACTAATGTGATTTTTAGAGATTAATTTTAATTTTGAAAAGTCAAATGGCTAACCCTCTTAATATCCCGAATAGAGTTGCCAAGCTATCAAGTTTAGTTTTCTATAAATAAGTCTTATTTAAACTAATCAATATTAAACACTACCCATTTAATATTGACCATCGACTAGGGTTTAAAGAAAATTGATCCTTTTAATTTTAAAAATATTTTTGAGTCACCATCCGATCAAAGTTAAGAAAAAAGAGTTAAGTTATAACTAATTTAGTGGATTAATTATAATTTAGCTACTAATCTTTCGATAAAATCGATTTTGTAAACGATTTTAAGAATTAGAAAAATGAGTCCGAAGGTTAGGATTTTTAAACCCTTATGACCATCAATCTTCCAATTTTATTCTTATTCTTAAAAATCACCTTTCAAAAGACTACTCTATAAAGAGAAACTTAATTATTGGTTAACAAATTTGATTAAGTAATTTAAAATAAAAATAGAAAAATAGGTTTTTTTATTTTCTACCATTGCCTCATAAGTACCTACATATACACTATTCGAGATTAAACGTACATAGTTCTTTTGTATGAAAAACTTTAAGCAGGTGAGTTGAGTTTAACCTTTGAAAACTAATCAGATTTACATTTTAAATTGATTCAAGTTTATTTAAAAAAAATGTTAAAGGGTCTTAAAGTTGGTTTTTTTTGGAAATTCTAAGAAAGGATCGTAATTTGAAAAAGGTTGATTTAGTTTTGTCCTAATTGAAAAAAAAAAAAAGTTTTTAGGTGATAAAACCCGATTTATTAATCTATTTTTATTGTTTTATTTTACGATCCTAAGTCTTAGTTGAAAAAGAAAAATAAAACTAGTATGTCCCTTCTTCTTTCTCTTTTTTTTTTTCTCTTTTTCTTCTTTTCTCTTTTTTTTTCTTTCTATTATTTTTTTGGTTTTTATTTTTTTTGTTTTACAATTTACAAATACATGAGTAAAAAATAAAATAATAAGAAAAGACAAGTGACAGATCAAGTTGGCTTGAGTTGGCTTTGAGTCAATTTGGGTCATTAGGTCGTCTCTAACTATAGCAATCTACAAGATGCGTTTCTAATTAATTTAATCACTCAATGAAGTAGGAAAGGTGGTTTTTATGAATTTCTTGTTTGGGTTGCTTTTGATGGTGGTTGAAGATGGTAGCTCACGGTGGTTGTCAATGGTGGTGTGTGGTGGTTGCTGAAAGGGAATAGGAGGTTGGATCTTAGTTTTTCAAGGATGGAGAAGTCATTAATAGTGGTAGTTTTGCCGAAAACCACTATGAAGGTAGCTACTCTTAGAAAGAGAGAATTTTTGCTAGAGAGAGAAACTTGAAATTAATTTCAAGTGAGAGATTGTTGTATACTCTTGTATGTTTCCCAACCATAATAAATATACTAAACGAAGCTTGAACATGCATAGAAAGTTAGGGAAACCATTAATTATCAAAATCAAATAGATGACATTTTTTACCCATAATGAATTTTTTCTATTTTTGAGCTTGATTTTAATTGCACAAACGACTAAATATGGATGGGTTTTGGTGAAATCATGTAATAAACATGGTAAAAAATAACCTCAAACGGAGCATACAAAGGAAGGAAACTTTGCTAGAATTCTGGGAAGAAAAGCAAAGGAAGAAGAAGGAAGGGGGCTGGTGGTTATGCGTGGGGTACGTGCTATGTGTGTTTATTGTAGCCTACTTTTGAATTTGCGAACCAAATTTTGGTTCACGTCAAGCTCTAGCCTTTTTGTTTTTAATTTTAAAATAAGAACTAAATACTAAAAGTAAATACTTATTAAAAAATCTTATCTTAATTGCACATTAAGATCTTATTATTACTGTTATATATTTTTTCTTTCAAAAAGAAAAAGGCATTTTATGCTTAATGAAGTTCAAACTCCAGATCTCTATGTTAACTCCAATTCCAAATTCGAGTACTTATCTGTTAGACCGTTAGCCTATACCTTATCCATATATACAATTAATTTATACGTATGAACTAGGTTAACTTAGGCTAGATTCAAATCTAAGCTCAATCTTAACGGTCCTCTCCTTATCAAAAAATCTATTCTATTAAACTATCTAATAAATTTATTATTTTCTAAATTTCTTAAATCTTCTATTTTTTCTATCTTTTGTGACTTTCTAGTTTTTTTTTTTGTATTTTCCTAAATTACTTACTTTTTTAGCTTTTCCTAAATTGAGACCTTTTAGCATATCCTAAAAATTTTAAAGAATAAAAGGAGAGGGCAAAAATGTGGTGGCTATAATATTTTTACAAAACCCTTAAGTGATGATAGATTTTGCACCTTAAGGAGAGAATTAGGAATGATCATGCAAGATGAATGCTAAGCACATAAAAATCAAAATAGTGCTTTTAGGCAAAAATAGCATATTAAGTGATTTGATTAGCAAATAACATACTATGGGGTTTAAGAAATATGATCATATAGATTTCATGCACTATACATGACATTTAACATGTTTTGAGCACACTTGAAGTCATTCATAAAACTCCGAGGTCATATATGCGCAATTTCATCATGTATCAATTGTTGTGCTCAAAACCAATTCTCGCATGTATAATTTCATTATTAAATCATAGTTGAGTGGTTCTTCTTGTCAAATATAGATCTTGTGTAAATTTGACCTTTCAAGACCACCGTTAGGCTCTTTATGGTATAAGATAGTTTATTTGCTCATTTTGTCACTTTGAATATTACTTAACTTGATAATGCCTCTATTATGTCTATATCAACTATTAATAGTAATTTGGTATGAAAACTTGAGTTATTTTTTATTTAGTGCAATTGCTTGATTTCTAGTTATTCTTGCCTTTATAGTTAAACTCTTAGAACACAAGTAGTCATTTTACAACTTGTGTAAGCTCTTAAAAATTGCATTTAGAGCAATCATACCCAAATTTAGAACCTCTGAGTAAAACTTATGCGATTGAGTCCAAACTTTACGATTATGATAGAAAAATTAGTTTAAGTGATTCAGTGAAGTTAGATTGCAAAAATAATGAACCAAAATCTCAATTTTCGCCTTAAAAATGTAATTATTTAATATAGTATAAAACTCATCAAAACCTATACAATCGAGCTTAGAATGTGATAAGGACTTAGAGATAAGTTAGTTAAACTATAAAAGGAAATAATATAGCAATATACTATATGAATATATATGTATTTTTATGAGTATATTTAATATATATAATAATTATACTTATAATTAACTTGAAATTATATAATTATATATAATATATGCTAAACTCATGAAAATAAATAGAAAATATATCTTAAAAATAAAAGATATGCTAGAAATATAATCATATGAGTATAATTACACATGATACATATATAGGATATATATATATATATGTATTTTAAAAAATTGAACCTAGAGTTTACTATTTGATTTTAATGAAAACAAAACAAAAAGTATATATTAAACATGTTATTATTTGATTATATTGAGTTAATTGGAAAAGAACAATTATCTTGCATGCTGATTATAAATATCTATTAACTCTATAAGATATTTAGTTTTTGAATGATGAACAAACTTTCTTGAAGTTGGATTGTAGAGTTGTTTTAGCTGAAAGTTGAAATTAGGTGAAATTAGGTGTAATTAATGTACTTAGGAGTTTAGTTATTACTAGGACTTATTGTAGGAGATTAGAACCAATGATTCTTTCGAAATATCAAAGAAAATAGGATGGTAAGGTCGGCAACTAGATGTTGTAGCTGACATGAAGCTGCTCAGATGATATGACTTACCTACGAACACAACATGACTTGCCAGTTGACTTGATTTAATGCATAAGCTAATGCCAAGGTCTATCCACTACTAATCTTGAGTTACTCGGTAAGACTAGATAAAAGTATATGGAAATAGACTTATAGAGTAATATCTCGCAAGGTTTAAGTATATTCAACATCTGTAAGGAAAGTCTAATATTCCAACTATAAGGAGAAGGGACTATTTATAATAAGTCCTTAGGATTGCATTACAAATAAAGAAAATCACAAAAAGGTATATACAAAAAGAGATTCCTAGTATATACAAAAAAGAGGTAAATAGGACAAATGATAAAAAAAAAGATAGTATAATGTCACGTGAGAAGGACAGGTGGTAGCTCGTTAATGATCCCATACTAAGGAATCTTTAGGCATAATAGTTGAGCTAGATCATGACTCAACTAGCGGGCCTTATGCCTTGACACTCGACAAGAAACTCTTAGCAACTGAAGGTACTTCAACATTTGGTAAGATTTGATATGAAAGGCCTTAGTCCTCATCACTTAGCAAAGGGCCTTAAGCAAGAGAGTAGTTAGCGTCGACATAAGAGATAGAGCATAACAGAGTATACCCACCTGGAGCTCGTAAGGAGTGTAGCTACCATTCTTCTATGTACAGTTTCTCATCCTCGGCGGGTTAATGAGAGAGAATTCTTCCTATAAGGGACTAAAGGCTTCTAAGGCGTGTATAAATAAGTAGGCCAAAGGTCGGTAATCTATAAGCTCCCCGGGGATGTTGAAGATTACCCTTCAAATCTTGGTCTTCTTCTTTATTAGGCATATAGGGCATCAGGTCGGCAATATTAAAGGTAGCAAATATGTCGTACCCTTCAGGCAAGCCAATCTCATAGGTGTTGTCATTGATATACCTAAGGATCTTGTAAGGTCCATCTGCTCTGAGAGATAGTTTGTTAGTCCTCTTTCTAGGGAACATTCTTTATTTACGTGGATCTAGACAAGATCTCTAAGAGTATAAACAACGTGCCTCCTTCCTTGACTTCTTTATTCCTTCTATTAAGCCACAGTCTTGGCCAAATGTTTAGTAACCTTTTGATGCAACCCGTAGAACTCTTCAACATGCTACAGGCTGGATTGACTTTCCTTTTAAGTAGTCGGGCCGATAATCAGATCTAAAGGTAAATTTGGGTTAAGTCCATAAATGACCTCAAATGATGATCTTCCTATTGAGCTATGAGTTGAGTGGTTGTAAGTGAACTCAATGATAAGTAGGCATAAATCCTAGTCATGCAAATTCTTCCCTACAACCGCTCGTAGTAGGTTGTCGACTATCTCATTTACAACTTCAATTTAACCATCTGTCTGGGAGTGGCAAGAAGTACTGAATATGGGTTTAGTGTCATGCTTCTTCTACAAGGTCCTCTAAAAGAAGCTCATGAACTTTAAGTCATAATCAGATACAATACTTCTCGACACTCTATGTAGTCACGTAATTTTTTGTAAAAAGAGATTAGTGGCAAATAAAGTATCATTAGTTCTGTGGTAAGGAATGAAGTGCCTTATCTTGTCGAACCAATCAACCAACACCATAATTAAGTCATGCATTCTCGGTGTTTAGGGAAGGCTGAGCATAAAATCTATACTTAGGTTAGTTTACGGTTGCTCAGATATAAGTAGGGGTATGTATTCTCCATACGATTCTCTCCTTCGTTTTGTATTTTTACATACCTCATACTTCTCAAGGATTTGATGCACATCCTTCATTATCCCAAGCCAATAGAAATGTTCTTTCAATACTTCAGTTGTCCTCTTTTCCTCGAAATGGTCGGCTAAACCCCTAGTATAAGCCTCTTAGACAAGTAACTCTTTAGCTGACCCATTCTGCATGTAGATCTGCTTCCCTTTCATTAGAAACCCTTAGCTTAAATAGAATCCATCCATAGCCCCTTCAATGTTACATTTGGCCACTAAGGGTCCAAAATACAAATCATGCCCATATTTATTAAGTAGGGTGCTACACCCAAGTAACTTAGCCTGCATGGTTACAATGAAGGTATGATGACAAGAAAGAGTGTTAACCACAATGTTTGTGCTCCCCTTCTTATATCAGATGACGTAGTAGAAAGACTCCAAAAACTTGACCCGTTTGGCATGGCGCCGAGAAAGTTTTTGTTGCCTTCGGAGGTGTCTAAGAGATTTATGATCTAAGTAGATGATGAATTCTCTTAGCAACAAGTAATGCTACTAGTTCTATAGTGTTTGAACAAGGGTGTAGAACTTCTCGTCATATGTCGAGTAATTCAGGATAACTCCTCTCGGTTTCTCATTGAAATAAGCAATGGGTTGGCATTCCTACATAAGGACAACACCAATACCAACTCCAAAAGTATCACATTCTACCTTAAAAACTTTCTCAAAATTTGGTAAGGCGAGTATTAGGGCCGATGTCAACTTGGATTTTATGTCTTCAAAGCTCTTCTCAACTTTCTCCATCCACTTGAACTCACAATTCTTCTTGGTTAGTTCGGTTAATGGTATAGTTATGGAATTGATGTTCTAAATGAATCTCTTATAGAATGAAGTTAGACCATGGAAACTCCTAACTTCTGCAACATTAGTCAGCGTAAGCTACTCAAGTATAGCTTTAACTTTCCCATCATCCCCTCAAACTACTCCCTTCGAAACAACATATTCGAAGAATATCACCTCTCTTTGGCAAAACGCACATTTCTTTAGGTTATCAAATAATCTCTTGGCTCGAAGAATATCAAATACAGATCTTAAATAGTTAACATGAGAAGTAAGGATGTACTATAGTCCAAGATGTCATCGAAATAAATTATGACACATTTTCCAATCAATGCCTTCAGTATACGATTCACAAGTTGCATCAAAGTACTTAACACATTCGTCAAACCAAACAGCATCACCATTTGTTCGAACAAACCATCTCTTGTCTTAAAGGCCGTTTTCCACTCATCTCCATGGCTCATTTGAATATGGTGATAGCCACTCTTCAAGTTAATCTTAGAAAAGATGTGGGCACCATGTAACTCGTCGGGCATATCATTAAGTCACGAGATCAGGTATTGGTATTAGGTAATGATCTTATTGATGGATAGCTCAGTTGTCAATGCACATTCTCCACAATTCATCCTTTTTTTACACTAGCACAACTAGAACGACATAGGAGGTCATGCTCTCAGAAACGTATCCTTGATCCAATAACTCATCTACTTGCTTCTTCAATTCGACTACTCTCGAGATTGAGCCTATAGGTAGGTTGGAATGCCTCTTAAAGGTAGTAATCCCTTTAGCATCTCAACAGGAAGTAAGTCGGCATACTTTTGTAGTAATGTCTACACCTCAACAAGTAAGCTCTCGACTTCTCTTAGCTCTAGAAATTTCTTAACTAAAAGGAGCATATGCTCCTCAACCTTGACTTCTTGAGCAAATTTAGCTCGGGAAATTACTATGGACTTCCCATGTAGTGATTTAGTAACCTTATCTTATACCTCTTACACTTCCTTAGGACTCATATGGGTCAGTATAACCTTGTTCTCATCCTTCTGGATCATATAAGTATTCCAATACCCATCGTATAATACCCTTAAGTCAAATAGCTAAGGTTAGTCAAGTAATATGTACGAAGTGCATATGGGAAGGACATCATACAATACCTTGTCCTTATACCTATCACCTATGGCAATCGGTACTTTGACTTACTCTGCAATAAGTAAACCTCCCTTCTCATTCAGCTAGTAAATCTTATATGGTTTCGGGTGCGGAAGGGTTGGTAACTTTATGGCCTTGACTACTCCTTATACTATAACATTGGTATAGCTTCCTCCGTCAATGATCAAGGCCCATAGCTTATCTTTTACTCGGCAATTCACATGGAAGAGATTCTCCCTTTGTACATTCTCATATGCCACAAAAGTACTGAGTGATCAGCACACAACAAAGCAATACTCAGCACTGCCCTTAGGTGGTATCTTGGCATTAGGGTCTTCCTAAAATTCTTCAAGTACCTATTTAACTCCCATCTCTTCCTCTCCTTCACTGGCACTTTCTACTTCAAACTAAGGCTTATCTCCCCTAATTGTCATGATAAGTCAGTTCAAACATCGACAAACCATGTGTCCATAATTGAGACATTTAAAGTATTTGATCTCTTAGGTCTTCCTTCCTGAGCTTTAGCCTTGGTCTCCTCGGACCATTAGTTCCTCAACCTTGCCCTTACCTCAGCCTTCTTTAGGTCGGCTTAACATGCTACTTCGACTCAACAATCCAAGTCAGCTAATCTGGCTTCGCTCCTACCTCTCAACCTTCTATGTTACTTGAATGGCCTCATCTAGACTCCCAAGTCTCTACAACTCTACAATATGTCCAACTTCAGTCCTGAGCCTAAAAATTAATCAAGCTATAGTTCGGGGTTTGCGTTTGTCGACATCATATGGAATCATTAGTAATTGGAATTCCTGTACATACTCATCTACTAACTTGTCGCCTTGTTTCAAATTTTAGAAGTATTGAAAGGTATCTTATTCATAGTATTTTGGAACGAACTAGTTTCTTAGAACTCTCTTCATTTCATTCCACATCCGAATCTTTCGGCATGCATCTTACAACTTTTTCCACTACATTGCTCCATATTCATAAAACTCCAATACGGCTACTCTAATTAGAACAGCATCTTCATAGTCATAAAAGTCAATGGCATTACTAAACCCATTAAAGCTCAAAATCTATACTTTGAGATGCTTGGCTACCTTAGGAGCTCTAAGCTCACGTTTGTCTATCCCAACATATTGCTCCTCCTCCTCATACTCCTCAACTTCATCCAACTAGAGTCTCCTTCTCGCAACTTTATTGGCACGATGAGGTGGTGCTTGGTTCATAGGAATGAGTTCGAGAGATTGCTATTCATTCATTTATTGTCTCAACCTATCTCCCATTTCTTAACCCTGTTCAATGACAATTCTTTCTCATAGCCTAGTCTCTAAGACTCTTTGTACTGAGATAACTAAATTGGCAATAACAGTAGTAAGGTCTTGTATCTGCTCATTAGTAGTATGTGGTGTTTATTGGGTTACACGACTATGACCATGAGCATCACTTTTGGCATCATTAATCTTTCCCTAAACACTAGGATTCAACATTTTCAAAATGACGCTTTAGAAATTACCCTTTACAGAAGAAACGCTTTACATATATAGAAATACCAAACAAATAGTAAAATGCGAACTAGATCTATTCTTCCAAATGAAAATAGAGTATACCAAACAGCAACTAGTAGGAACTATCACGAGATAGCTCTCCGTCACAACCTCAAGCTCTGATATTAGGAATTATATGATATGCCTAGGAGCCTAGTTATCGCTAGGACTTACCAAAAGAGATTAGAACTAATAGGTCCTATGAAATATCAAAGAAAATAGAATGGTAAGGTTAGCAACTAAATGCAGTAGCTGATGTAAAGCTGTATGATTCACTTATGAACACAACATAACTTGGTACTTCACTTGATGTAATTCACAAGTTAATGCCAAGATCCACCGACTATTAATCTTAAGCTACTTGATAAAACTAGATAAGAGTGTATGGAAATGAACTTAGAGAGAAATATCTCATAAGGATGTCAAGCAAGTGCACCTATTAGTTTTAATATAGCGGATGTGAGTCCGAGTCGATCCCTCAGAGACTTCGAGTACTAATATTAACCTTAGCTTTATTATTTAACCGGAAAATTATAAAAGTTTGAATTAATTAAAAAATACTAAAATTAACAAACTACTTTAATTAAAAGACTTAATTAAGCAATTGAAAAAATGATAAAATAAAGAACGACTTCAAGAAAGTAATAACGTATTTAGGAATTATTTCCCCTAGAGTGAATCATGTAATCACTTAAAATATATTCAATTCGGTTTCTATATTTCTTGACCGGAGGGATTCACAACTAAAGTTAATACTTTTCTCAAGCATATTGACCCTAATCCTAAATTATTTACCGGAATCTCTTCACTTAGTAATATAATTTAGAATTGCATTAATGTATAATGAATTCCCACACAATTAATTAACTTTCCGGAAGAAACATGTATCTTATCTCTAAGTATACATGTAATTCTCTTCAATTATGTAAAGATCTAATTACACATGCAATTTCTCAATCAACATGCATAATATCATATATTGATATTCTAGAAATATCAATCAATAATTAACGACATAATTGAATCAAGTAAAGATAGAAACTTTATTGAGAATTCTAAATCAATCCAAGAATCACATGAAACCCTAGGTTCCATAATCCTAAATACTCGAATTCTAAGCTATCATAATGAATGTAAAAACAAGTTTCATCAATAATATAAAATAAAACATTGGAAACCCCTTTTATTGATGAACAATCTCTCTAATCTTGAAGTTGATGTTGTTTCCCTCTTTCTTGATGTTGTTCCTTAAGTCTCTTTCTCTTCTCTTGTGTCTCTCCGTTTCTGTAATGTCTCTCATGTCTTTTGAAACCCTAAGATAGCCTTTTATATGTGTATTACAAAGATTCTGTTTTCGTCACCAAACACGGCCTGAGACATGACCGTGTCCCCAGGTCGTGTAACTTTCTGCACTAAAGCAAAATTTTCTACACAACTTCAAAACTTCATAACTTCTTTATTTGAACTCCGATTTGAGTGAAATTTGATTCATTTTCTTTGTTTTCAATCCTAGAACGCGTTCAAACCTAGAAATCAAAATTTTACTCAATCAAGTATCAATTTCTTTAAAGAAAACAAAAAATGTGAGGAAAATACTATAAAATCACCCTATGAAATATGTTTAAAATTAGAGTTATCAAGGACCAAGTATATTTAATATTTGTAAGGAAAGTCTGATATTCCATCTATAAGGAGAAGAGACTGTTTATAGTAAATCTTTAGGGGAATATTACAAATAAAGAAAATTACAAAAAGGTATTTACAAAAAGAGATTCCTAGTATATACAAAAAAGGGTAAATAGAACAAATAACAAAAATAGGAAAGATAGTACAGTATCAGGTGAAAAATATTGGTGGTAGTTCGTCAATGGTTTCATACGAAGGAATCTTGGAGTGTAATAGTTGAGATGGATCATTACTCGGCTAGCGAAGCCTATGCCTCGGCACTTGGCAGGAAACTCTCGATAACTGAAGGTGCCGTAGCATTCGGCAGGATTTGATGTATAGGGCCTTAGTCCTCATCATTCAACAAAGGGCCTTCAGCAAAAGAATAGTCAGCATTGGCATAAGAGATAGAGCAGAACAGAGTGTACTCACCCAAAGCTCTCAAGGAGTTCAGCTACCATTCTTCTGTATATGGTTTCTTATCCTCGATGGATTGATGAGAGAGAATTCTTCCCGTAAGGGACTAGAAGCCTCTGATTCGTACGTAAGTAATTTGGCCAGAGGTGAGTAATCCATTAGTAATTGTAATTGCGATTGTGAAAACTTGTATAGTGTTACGCCTCGAAGCTGTAGAGTCATAACAATTCCATCATGCAAACCATTTTAAGATAAAATTTGATCATATATCCACTATCTTAGACCTGATTTACACAAGGTATCCACAACTAACCCACTTTGAAGTAAATAGTTCATAAATTAAACAAATTATTTACCTAAGAAAGTATGGATATATACATATATATATACATTGGGATTCAAATATTACAATCAATGTTTGCAAGGTTTTATTGTATTATATTACCTAAGTAATACTTTATTAAAAAATGGAAGATTCTAAAATAAGAGCTAAGACCTTAAAAATATGTCTATTCTTTATATGTATTTCCTTACTCCTTTGGATCTAATAGTTGTTGGCTTCAAGATAAATATAAACCACTTCCCAACTAGCACTTACAACAATGTTTATAGGGAAACGAGCAACCAATCAAATTAATTAGATGCAATACATATACAGGCAAATGTCATTGTGTGGCATTGTCCAGTCCATCATGAGATTAGAGAAATTATACCCGGTTTAATCTAGGTAGAGGAGTTCCTACATTTATACAACAGCTCACAATTAAAACTAAGTTTGTGTAATGAAGATACCACTCCTCCCATGACTACCTTCAAACCATTAACTTCACTTTTACCGCGACCTCCTCTCCTATCACTTAGTTCGATTAAGGATGAAAAAGTTACCCATTATGCTATCCAGCACTATGCCTTTGGAAGGGGTTGGTATTTAGCTAGAGAATCCTAAATTACAAAATTAACTTAAAATATACTATTTTATTTATTATATATGTACTATATAATACACCTACTAATTACATCTAACACCCTAAATGCTACAAAATATCATACTACATTAGAATTTAATGTCCTAAAAGACCTAATTATACACTAAATTAGTAATTACCCATTTAAATACTTAATTAACTCAAAATCACTCATTTTATATATCATTTTAATGCCTAAAAATTATCTAAAAATTTGGAAACTAGATTTCTACAAAATCTCTTCATAACACTGTTTTAAATACTGAACCTAATCTACACAAAAATTTTCAACTCAAAACTATATCTTTAAGGTCATTTATTTCTAAATTGAAAATTAGCTCAAGTTTAGTAATTTCTTAAGAGTAGTATATTTTGAAACCTAGATTTATCAAATTAATATTTTTTCCTAAATCTAAATACTAAAATATCCTTAAATACTAAATTTCATAATTTTTCACTTCTACTTGATATTTTTAATAAATTAAGCAAAAATTGAGAAGAAATCGGAACTCATTGGTATCACTAGCTTAGGCCACTACCGACCACCATGGCCTTGTTGGCACTACTAGGCCTGAGTCCACTATGTGGAGGTTGGTCTGGTTCTTTCTCAAGTGGTCATCAAGTTTGGGTTCTTCACTAAGGCCTTAATTGCATACTAATTTTCTAATTTTTAGTAAATTTAGTTTTTCCTCTCTTCTCTCCTCTCCCTAATTTTTTCTTGAATCAAAACTAACCAAAATGATTTGTAGAATAAGGTTTTTGAATTAATAGATGTGTTTGGAAAGTTAGGGAATTATTTTCTACTAAATGTCCCTTATTGTTTTCCATTTTACTTTCTATTTGTTTAATTTTGATTGGTTAAATTTCCATCTTCCTTTTCCAAGTTGTTATGCCTCATTTTTTGACATTTCCACACTTATCCATATTTTTCTTGATTTTTTATAAATTTTCTTCAATTAATTTGCATTATTTTGTTATATTTTAAGTATTTTAGGTAATTTTATGTATTTTTACCAACACATAAATACATATATGGTACAAATAAATATTCCTAAATATTATTTATATTATTTTATGATTTTTAGTGTTCGTATAATTTATCTCTATCAATTGTTAGTTATGAAAACTAGTTTTACTCATTTTTGATAAATAACAAGAAATTTACATATAATTCAATATTATAATAATTAATTATTTTATTGTTTATTTTCTTAAATTCAAACTTACGGGATCACTTTTACTAATATTCCTAACATCGTTGCAAAATTTGGGCTTGATCATATAATTTATCCGATTGCCCTAAATTTTACGAATAGAACTCTGAACACCTTATTTTGAAGCTTGCATATAGCTCTTTGAGCATTGCATTATGAGATTAATAAAGTGGTGTGGTGTCTTTGATTGGAGGTGATTGTTGGTCCGTGAAGAGTAAAGGGTAGTTCGAACTCTACGTTACATTTGGGCTTGATCTTCTCTATCCCTATCTTTTTTATTTTTAGCACTCTTTATTATCTCATCATTACTTTAATCTCATTTATTATTGCATTTGTTGTTCAACTTTGAAAAGAATTGCAATTTGTCCTTAAAACTCAATCTCCTCTCCACCCTCTCGAGTTTAGCCTAATATTCTTCAATATATATAATAGGCATTAGCTCATAGCTAAGATTAGCTAAAAAATTTGTGAGCTAACAGCTCCATTGTCTCTATGCATGATTAGTAGCCTATCCCAATTGAAGATAGGTTTCAAAGCAAGAGTCTTACACTCTTTATACAACAAAAAGATGAAATATCATTTTTAAAAAGAGATAAGCAAAAAATGAGGGGTTAGAAAGTTCAACAAGGTTCTCTTGTTGCTATTGATCCATCTTGCTAAAGTTTTAGCTATTGAGTTCAACTCCGTTGGTGCAACTTCAATTCTCCACCTCCTTAGATGGGAGAGCTTTGCTTTGTGCCTCTACATGAAGCAATAACATGCTATAGCAAGAAAAAGTTAGATGATTCCTCAAAGCTAAGAAAAATCTTTAATATGGAAATATTTAATGTTGTACCCAAGAGAGTGAAAGCTATGTAAAATTTTGAAGCATATTAATGACAATTTCATACTGTTGATTTACTATAGTCAATGACAATTTCTCACACATTTACTATACCTAATATATATTTTTTTAGCATCATGATTTAAGGAAGCATTCTATCTTTGTATTTTAAACTTCTAATCAAGGTAGGATTTATTTATTTATTTATTTGTCATGTAAATACTTTGTCATCATATTTTGAAGTATCTAATCCTAATAATTTTTTTGATATTGATTCTCTTTCTCTTGCAAAATTATTTCTTATAGCCTCTTCATTTTATTAAATAAAAAGAGAATAGAATTGTCATTCCACCTCTACTTCATAAAAGGAACTTATTACATTGTTTAGTTAGTATGGATAGCTACTTAGTGGGGTAAAATATCCTGCCAAATATTGAATAAGCCATTACTAAGGGGACCTCACAAATAGCTATTCATTGTTCATGTACCTAAAATACCCTCTCTTATTCTTCCTCTTTTCTTCTTCTTTGCTTCAATACACATTAGTCTAAAACTACCAAATCTACACATATAATAAAGTAGACTAAAGATACAAGAAAAACAATAACTAGAAATCAAGGCAAAACTAAAGATAACAAACAAATGACAACTTAGAACATACCCTTAACTTGAAACAAGAAGCTCCAATGATTCTATTTTCAAGAACAAAAACTAAAGCACAAAGGAATAAGCTCCAGTGATAAAACTTTGAAAATTTGGACATGGAAAGAAACAAAAAAAAGACAAACTTTCCATCCAAGATTGTAGTAAAATAAAAGATTTATAAAAATCCAAAATCTAAAATGTTTAGGATCCATGAGAAAATCATGCTTTTGATTGATTTCATTTTTCTAAATGTGCTTCTTATTGATAGTCAGTTTTTACTCAACTTACACTCATCCCTTCGTCGGCTAAGATGCTAGGTAATTGACTCTCTCAGCATTCGTACTCTATAGAAGACATACGGCACTTATGCCGAGTACAAGAAACACTCCTAGTTTGAATTCAAATCTATGGTGCAAACAGTTATCACAAGCATGGTTATATTTTACAACCATTTGCTATCCCTACATATTAGGAGAGATGTTAAGTTAAGAGGTCTCCAAGTATCTTAATAGTTATCTCGACAACTGCCTTAGACATAACAACCATTGATAAATACCAAAAATAAACTCTATAAGAGCGCTCGGACACTTTTTATTTATATACTCACTATACAAAATCACCATTCTAACTTAGGCATTGGAATAGCCGCATTGGACTGACTTCGGTACCAAGTATTTTACTCTCTTTTGCAGGATTATTTCCTCACCCTAAAATTCACCAACAACATTTAGTGCTGTCTGTTTTTCTCTAAACACGACTACATGGCTAGAACTAAGATGACACAAAGTGCAAGTGCTAGTACTTCCTCCCAACACCCTGAAGGAGGGAGTCAGCATACTAATGAACAACGATTAACTCGACTCAAGCAACTTTGTCTCCATTTAGCTAAAGAAAATTCCGAGTTAAACAAAAACATGAACAAATCCTTAACCTTCTCTATAAAAGTTTTCACTCGAATCAAGAAAAAGAGCATAGTGATCATGATGCCAACGGTACTGACGATTCCATTTATTCACCTGAATTGCCAAAAAAGCAAGCTGAGGTTCTAGCGTGACCTATAGCTCCTGCTTTCAAAAAGATTGATAAGGGCAAGCAACTGCAACACGTGCATCATGTAGGACCCTTGCATGTTAGCACCCCCATTTCAGCGACCAAACAATTCTAAATCAAGAAAAGTCCTTTTATCCTAGAGATTTTGGAAGAAGTAATACCTTAGTACATAAAGCTAGCTCAATTCGAAACATATAATAGGACAAAGGACCCCAAAGACCACTTAGAGTACTACTAAACACTAGCTAAGTTCTATGATTTAAGCGACATGATAGCTTATCAAGCCTTTCCCTTAACCTTAAGAAATGCAGCCAACACATGGTTCAAAGACCAGAAGCCAAATATCATTTCACGTTTCAATGAATTAGTAGAAGTGTTTCTTCAACACTTCCTTGCTAGCAAACTTCCTGGTAAGGATTCTTCAATCCTGAACACCATTAAACAAGTCCGATGAGTCAATTAGAGACTATTTAGCCAGATTTATGGCCAAGATGGTCCAAATCCCAAAACTGGATATGAGCATGGCCCTCAATGCCATATTCAATGGAGTCAAGCCTCATGGAGACTTTTTTAAGTCTCTTGTAAAGAACAAGCCAAAAAATTTCGTTGAGTTTAAGGCTAAAGCTACTTCATACATCCAACAGGAAGACAACATAAAGGCACGATGTGAGGCTGATCAAAGTAAAGGAGATGGAAAGAAAAAAAAAATGCTAAGGATAAACTTGGCATGGACAACGACAACAGTTCAGACACTGAGAGGAAGAGACCGAGGATCTTAACGTTCTCATCCCACACGCCTGTCAACTATCCAATCTTAGATATTTTGATAAAGGTTCGTAGGGAGAGAGTTATCCTCCAATGGCCGGAAAGAACGCAAGGGAATCCCTCAAGAAGAAATTCGAACAAGTACCGTGACTTCTACCATGACAAAGGTCACAATACGGATGAGTGCATTTAACTCAAAAATGTAATTGAAGATGCAATACAATGTAGGCACTTGCGAAAATTTCTAACACATGATGCTAAAAGAATCGAAAGACCATCTTAGAGGAGAAGAGAGGAACATGAGGATAACACTCAACCAGCAATGGCCGTAAGAGATGCAAGGGATGTTAACCCCAATAGAGCATCCAATGGAGTAATTAATACACTTGTTGGTAGACCTAGTATAAGCCAATTAAGTTTTTCGAACTCAATTAACGCCAGGAATTACGTTTGCAATATTCACGAAAAAAAGGTTAGGATTGACAATACAATATCCTTTAGGGAAGAGGATTTTGAGGGCATACAGAGGCCGTACGATGATGCACTTGTTATCAATGCAAGAGTCGCCAACTTTGAGATCAAGAAGATTGTTGTTGACATGGGAAGTTCGGACGATATCATTTTTTAGCATGCCTTCAATCAAATAAGGTCCAAGATCAAAGCGCAGCTATGGTTTTACAAGTATGACCTCTATGCTTTCAATAATCAACCTGTATAAGTAGCCAATGTTATCTCATTACTGATATAAATTGGCAATGACAAGCATGTTGCAGAGGACAAAGTAGATTTTCTTGTTGTCAAATGTTGGTGCCCTTACAACATGATAATAGGACAACTATGCCAAAATTTATTTAGCACCGTCCCTTCAACAGCACATCTAAAAGCCAAGCTTTCTACTCCCACGAGGGTCGGTATGTGTAGAGGGGATCAATAATTGGTGCATTCCTTATATATAAGGGCTTTGAGGCAAGAAAAAGTGTTTCAAGTCGAGACCTACCCAGAAGATAAGTCGGTCGGCTTAAAGAATGCCGAGAATGATACAAAGGAAATATCTTTGGGAAATGATCTCGAGAAGACAACAAGGATAGGAAAACCTATGTCAGCAAATGTTTAGCAAAGTCTAATTGACTTCCTGCAAGCCAATGTTGACGTGTTCACCATCAGACATTCTGGGTATTCTGAGAGACATTACAGTACATAAGCTCTAGATTAACCCGAATGTAAAGGTAGTCCAATAGAAAAAGAGACATTTTGTACTAGAGAAACAAATGGTAATAGAAGAAGAGGTCCAGAAATTATTGAAGACAGGATTCATTTGGGAAGAGCCTTATCTGACTTGGTTAGCAAATTATGTGCTAGTCAAGAAATCAAACGATAAGTGGCAAATGTGCATAGACTTTGCGAATCTCAACAAAGCCTGTCCCAAAGATTATTTCCCACTACCAAAAATAGATTTGATGGTAGATGCAACCATAGGACACATGTTGCTTTCTTTTATAGATGCATTCTCTAGTTACAATCAAATCAGGATGGATAAGGCAGATGAAGTCCACAAATCTTTCATTATCAATTTTGGAATGTACTGTTATATGGTGATACCCTTTGGGCTGAAGAACGTTGGTGCCACATACTAGAGATTAATAACGAAGATATTCAAATCTTAGATCCATAGGAATATTAAAGTATATGTGGATGATATGAATGTGAAGAGCATGAGGGAAGATTATCATCTCGCAGATCTGAAGGAGACATTTGCCACATTGCGGAGATATTGCATGAATCTCAACCCATAGAAGTGCATCTTTAGCACAACTTCAGGGAAATTTCTCGAGTATATGGTGATACGATGCGGTATCAAGACCAATATAAGAAAGATTGAAGTTATAAGGAATATGAAATCATCTCACACAATTAAAGAGGTACAAGAACTCACCAGGCGAATTACCGCCCTCGATAGATTCGTGTAGAGAAGTACGATAAGTGCGTTGAATTCTTTAAAATTTTGAAGAATCCTAAGGAATTCAACTAGACCGAAGATTACAAAAGAGTTTTCAATGAGCTTAAGGAATTTCTTATGTCACTCTTGATACTTTCAACACCTATTCCTAGAGAAAATTTATACTTGTATCTATCAGTTAGCTGCTGAGCACTTTCCTCTATATTGGTCTGAATTAACAACAAGGAGCATCGATCCGTTTATTATGTGAGTTATGTTCTACAAAGGCTAGAGCTTCGGTACACAAAGATAGAAAAATTTGTATGAGTTATGATTCTCTCGATAAGAAAGTTGAAGTCGTACTTTGAATCTCACTAGATTATTATCTTCACCAATTAACCATTACAATAAACATTGTAGCAGCCTGACTCCTCAGGGAGGATAATGAAATACACCTTAGAGCTTAGTGCCCATGGTATATAATATAAACCTAGAACAACATTAAAGGCCCAAGTATTGGCAAATTTTGTAGCTAAATTCACTGGAGACGAAGACTGCGTAGAGATTGCCAAGAAACCTATTTGGTTGCTCTATGTCGATGGTTCTTCAACACGAGAAAGAAGTGGTGCAGGCCTAGTTCCAAGGTCCCCATAATGTCAAAGTTCATTACGTTCTGAAATTTGAATTCCTAGCTAGTAACAATGAAGCAAAGTACGAAGCTCTAATTGCTAGACTGAAACTGGCAAAAGAAATTGGTGCCAAGAAACTTGAAGTGTTCTCTGATTCTTAGCTGGTGGTAAATCAGGTCACCAGAAGTTATGCGGCAAGAGAAGAATAGATGAGCAAGTACCTATTGGTAATACAAACGCTCCTAGAAGAATTCATATCTTTCTCTATTCACAAAATTCTAAGAAGTAAGAATATTGTTGCCGATAAGCTGTTGAAGTTGGCCAGTATGGCATTCCCTAAGCTAAATAAGAAACTTTTCATTGAATTTCTCCCACATAAAAGCTTATCTAACCTCTCGCAGAGTTGTGAGTTAGCTCCTTGCTCAAAAGATTGGCTTACTAAGCTGCAAACTACATAGTGATTGATGGTCAGCTGTATAAGCATGGCATATCTTAACTTTCCCTTTGATGCCTTTCCCCGAGGGATGCCTAAAGGGTATTATCTGAACTTCATGGTGGTATACGTAGCAACCATGTGAAGGTGCAAACAATATATATTCAAGCATTGTAACTCGGCTATTATTGGCCGACTATGAAAGAAGATGCAAAGGACGTTGTCCAGTAGTATCCTCAATGCCAGAAGCACGAGTTGTCGAGTAAAGAACCCGCAAATGAATTATGTAGCCTAACCAGCCCGTAGCCTTTCACCCAGTAAGGGCTAAATATTCTTGAACCCTTTCCCAAGTTTACCGCCCAGAAACAATTCGCCATTATGATTGTAGACTACTTTTCCAAGTGAGCTAGGGTTGAGGCTGTGGCAAAAATCACGGAACAAAAAGTGGAAGCTTTTGTCTTCAATACCATCATATCAAGATTCAAAGATCCCTACATGATAATTACAAATAATGGCCCACAGTTTGACAACAATAGGTTTCGAACATTTTGTGAAAAGTACGACATTAGACTCAACTATACATTCGTAGTACACCATTAGACAAATGGATAAGTCGAAGCCATAAAAAAGATCATACTGAATAGCTTGAAATGAAAAGTAGATCAAGTCAGGGGGAAGTGCATTGATGAACTACCGAACATCCTATGGGGATATAGAAACACTCACAGAACCACAACGGGAGAGACACCATTTAAGTTAGCATATGGCACTGAAGCTGTATTTCCGATTGAGTTGGACTTGCCTAATCTGGATACACATAATTTTGACGTTATGCTTAATCAAGTTGGATTGACAGTGAATCTGGACACCATTGAGGAAATTTGAGACGTTAGAAAAGCCAGAGTCGAGGCATACCGGCATAGAGTAGCAAGATACTATAATAAAAAAGTTAAGCACAAGGTTTTCCAACTTGGAGATCTGGTTTACCATAAGATGGAAGCAATAGGCGCGTGAGCAAATCAGGGAAAGCTTAGTGCAAATTAGGAAGATCCGGGAAGTCGTTGGTAAGGGGGGCTATCGACTAGAAAGGTTAAATGGATCCATCATCCTTTGAGCTTAGAACACTTAATCTGAAATTTTATTTCAATTAATGTTGGATGACTTCTACCGTCACCCATTTGGCGACAGCCAACATGCTTGTAAGACTTATTTATGACAATTATATATTTGAAGTCTCATTGTATTTTGGTTATAATTGCCGAATGAACAGGTTTTAAGCTACATAGCAAATGAACTTATCCAAGTTCTAGCCTAACGCGATAAAAGAACTATACAAATTAACTATACGGTCGAGTAATGCGGCTAATCTATACCTTAAACGGTTAACAGACAATATAAAACAATGGGCGTATAAAATAAAACATGCCGATAAACGATGGATGTGTGAAATAAAATATGTCGCGAAATGATAGGCGTGTGAAATAAAACATGCCTAAAAGCGATGGGCTTATGAAACGAAATAAGCCGAAAGTAAATAGTGCACGTGAAATAAAACACGCCGATAGACAATAAGCGTATGAAATAAAACATGCATAAAAGCGATGGGCTTATGAAATGAAGCTGGGCGTATGAAATAAAACATGCCAAGAAAAATATGGAGTGAATTAAAACATGCCGACAAATGGGAGCGTGAAACATGTATAAACCATACAAATCGTGAAAGCGTAGTTACGTAAAAAGTCATAAGCACTTGATATTGCCTTGATTATATTCCAGTTATTAATTACAAAAGAATGTTATATGCCAATACCAACCTATTCTCAGATTTAGTAAAAGTGATTCTTGAATCTTTGGATGGGGCTTCCTTAGCAACTGGGTTCTCAGAGAAGTCAACTTCCTTAGCATCAGCTTCATTGTCACTATCATTCATACTCTTGGCACTTGACTCATTGCCTTCATCTTCGTTGACACTACTAAATTTGTCATTGACATTGGTAAAATCAAGACACGAGAGATCATAATTAAGATGAAGCTTTAGCACCTCCTCCCTTACTGCTTGAACCCCTTTTAGCAACTTTTTGCACAAAGCCTCTCGTTTTGCTCATTGGGAGTAACTCTATTAAGAGCCTCTTCAATTGAAGCTCCCTTCCTCATTGCCTCCTACAATTCAGCCACACAGCTTTGTAAGTTCAAATTGTTGGTCTCCAGCTCCTTTATCTGCATCCTGAGCTTATCTTTATAGTGCAAATAGTCCAACCGAGGCCCCAACACCATTCCTTCTTCTTCTATAGCTCATCTTTCAGGCTTTCATACTTTTTGTACTCTTCTTTCATTTTAGCATTCATGCTAAAGATTTCATCAGCGGCAAGGTCATGTGCTAATTTTTCGGTAGCAAGCTCTTTACTAAGCTTTCTCACCTCCATCTCAGCCCTAATCCTTGCATTCTCGGTGGCAGTAATATGGGCATTTGATTTCTATAGCATATTTAGTTATTATAATCAAGAATGATTGGATATTACACAAATATAACTGAAGATATTACCTTCTTTGCCTCTCTGTCATCCTTATCCAAAGCTGTAAGAATGTGGCTACTCATATGGAAAAAGAATGTATTAATTACCTGGATGAGCTCGATAATTAAAAGCAATGTTTATAGATACTCACATCATACAATTTGGCGGCGATATGGGTCATATTGCAACCGTCAACCCTATTGACATCCTTCTTGGCGATATCTTTGTTTTTCGGAATAATGACCCCTTCCATTAAAGCAAGAGATTTCGTCCTATCTCCCAAGGCCGAGTTAGTGTCCAAAATCTGATGGCTCTAATAAGGGATGAAGTAACCGCCGACCTCTTTGTTTGGCACAAATTTAGTGCTAGTGATGCCGAGAGGTTTAGAATGCATTTCCCCCTTTGACCTTTCGTTCAAGCCTTTGGACTTCTTGATAAGTGGTTAGTCAGCGAGTTCCTTCCCTAATCTTTTTTCCCCACTTGGAGCCACGTAATCACTTGTGATGAGCCTTTTGCGGTAATGCCATTTTCCTCTTCCACATTAGGGTATGTCTTTTGACGCTCGCTATTCCTTAACTCGATGGAAGTTCGAATAATCACGACTACAAGCTCCTCATATTCTCATTCTCCTTTACTCTCTCGACAGGATGAGAGATCCCCACAGCTATTTGCTTTGCTGCAGTTTCCCTTGCTGGTCTCTTTGTGATAGCAAGTCATGTGGTAGATACTGAGGTAGTCCCCCTCCTATCAGCCTTAGACTTCTTAGCCTTGGCTTGAGCAAATAGTTTTACAGGATTTACCTCTCCGAAACCCATATTTACAAGACGAGTAATCAATTAATATAAATAGGGGGAAAATATGAACTTACATTTTTCGTGCCAAGCAAGGCTGAAAGGTCACTATTCTCCTCTAAAATCTTGACAACCCCTTTCCTCATAGCTATACTTGGCACGGTAATAACACATCAACATACCTTCTTTTTCAAAAAAATATTAGTGTACCATTTTCATAACAGCGTATAATTCTCTCAACATCCCAGAAAAAACATTTTGTTTCTCCTTCTCTCCTGAATCTTCTTTGCTGCTGTTGCATCATTTGGCATTAGAACTGCATCATTTGGTATTAGAATTGTATGTATCGGCTCAGTCCATTGGATCCAAAAGTCTAAGTCCTCATCAGATACTATTGGCACGAACTTATCATGCCACTTGTGAATCTTGGATTCTAACACGTCTATGAACTTACACTTATGTTGCACAGTAACAAATTACCACCTGTCAGGCTTCCTACGGATAGTAAAGAAAAATCTAAACAGCTAAGGTATAGGCTTGACCTCAACTTCTTTACATACTACCTCGAAAGCCGCTAGAAGCTGATATGTGTTAGGTGAGAACATACTCGGTGCGACTCTAAAATAGTTGAAGAAGCCTTGAACAAAAACCAAAAAAGGGAAGCGCCGCCCAAAATCTAGATACTTTAAGTATATATAGAACTCGCACTTCTGTAGAAAGCATACTCTTTCTCCTCGTCTCTAGGCCTCTTTAAGTTCCATGTTTCAAGAAAATCTCACAAGTACTGATTGTACTTTGTGACGAGAACTCTATCGACGAAACTGATGGTCCCATCAAGAGAATTACGAAAGTAGGCCATTGTGTTGTATAGATATTTTGTTGAAGACCTCCCTTCCTTAACCTAAGGATAATTATCTCATTAATCCGAGTAAGTTTATCTCACCTTACCTCTATACTATCGACCAAACCGCTTGAAGAACATGCCGCCTTGTTCCTATTTTAGGGGGGAAGAATGGCCTCAATTTCTATTGCCTCGGAATCGAATAAAATAAGTCAACGAGCAACTTTGCGAAACATACCTAGACGATTGTTTGAAATGAAATAACAGAAGTTGAAGAATGAGATTTTGAAGATTGGAAAACGAACAAAAATTTTAGGTGCAACCAGAGAAGTGAAATCTGATTATGAATAGTAACTTATATATGAACGATCCATTCTCATAACTGTAATTCTGTTTTTAACGGTATTGATGTGCTGATATGATAGTCCTGTGGATTGTTAACTCGTGTCTGGTGAGAGAAATCTAACAGTTGAAAACTTTCTGACAGTTATTAGGTGTATAACAAAATGATGACCTAGGTGATAGATGTCACGCTTATAACTTTTTAGTTTCCCAAATGGGTGAGAGTTTTGAAATGACGACATTTCGGCTGAGATGTGATCTGTCCTACTTCCCATGTTATCCGGCATGAATCCAAAGAATCTCTCCCCACTTAACTTCTGCAGTAATATATATATATATATATATAACTCCCTTTATCAACTATTCAAACACGAGAGTTGGAGTGCAAATGTTGATAGTCAGTTTTCACTCAACTTACAATCATTCCTTCATTAACTGAGATGCCGGGTAATCGAATCTCTCAGCATTCACACTCTATAGAGGGCACACGGTACTTATACTGAGTACAAAAAATGCTTCTGGTTTGAATTCAAATCTATGACGCAAACAGTTATCATAAGCACAAGTATATTCTATAACCGCTTGCTATCCCTACATATTAGGGGAGATGAAGTTAAGAGGTTTCTAGGTGTCTTAATAGTTACCCTAATAACTTCCTTAGACACAACAACCGTTTATAAATACTGAAAAGAAACTATGTTAGAGCATTTAGATACTTCTTATTCACACACTTACTATACTGAATCATCATTCTAACTTAGGCATTGGAATGGCTGCACCAAACTAATCCTAGTACTAAGTATTTTACTCTTTTTTGCAAAAATATTTCCTCACCCTAAAATTCACCAACAACACCATTACGTTGTAGAGGCTAGCCTTCTAGAAAATGGAAGCATGGATGCATGGTTTAAAAAGAATTATGGCTAGGGTTTGAAAAACATAAAGGGGAAATACAGTCATTTGCTTTTTATTAGTCTATTCAATGGTATGTTTTTCAACTAACTAAACATTGTAATTAGCAATCACAGCCTTATTATATTTTTAATAAATAAAAATTCTATTACAATTTTATTACATTTGATTAAGCCATTAGTGTTCAAAAGATGGTTCCTTAAATTTATTTATGCTTTTATATTGAGCCAAATTTTAAGTGTGAAGATGAAAATAAAACAATAATATGATCTAATGATTTTCATTTTTTTAAATTTGATTTCTTCGCTTACATTAAATTGTGGAATTTCTAAGATTTAAAGCCATGAAAATAGGGAAAAAAAATCTTTAAATAATACATGTCACCCATAAAATGGTCAATGGCCCCAGTCCCTAGGGCGGCTAACACGTAGCCAATAATATTGTGTGCGACCTTGACTTTGACCTTTTATACTTTCATTGAATTTTTATTTTTTAAAACAAAAAAATAAATAAATTAATATGATAATTGTCTGTCCACCACCACATTTGATCACATAGCTCATCACAATAAAACAAAGGTGGCCAACAACGCCAGAGAGGGGGGACCACCACTGCCATGGGACAATTAGTAGCAACCATAATAATGCACACCGACATCAAAATAAATTTCTCCGCATAAATTATTTCTTTTCTTTTCTTTTCGTTATTGGAATAACTTTTTAACTGAATATTTTGCGAAAGATTCAACCCGGAAATTGAAAATATGGGAGCAATCATTTGAAAATATTTGAGTTTCCCAATCTTGAAGGTCGAAAAGTAAACCACAAAGTCAGAGTTCTTTTATATCTGAAGTCAAAATATAAATTGATAAGCCTAATTATAGCAACCACATGGATGGGGAAGGCATGTTATTTTCTTTTGATTAATTTATTCTTTTCTTTCCTTCCCTTGCACACACACGCATACATACATGGCCATAAACGTTAATAGTTGCGATATAGCAGTACTTACTATAGTACAAAAATTTCACATATCCATGTCAATATCTTGAAGATGTTCGTCTAAATGATGTATATGTATACAGTACAGTGTATTAATGATGTATAGGGAAATAACGCTGTTTTGATTGCTTATTTTTTCTAGAACGTTAATATATATGATTTTATATTACAGTTATCAATGTATTATAAGATCCTAAATAAAATAACATTATACGAGGCTGCTCATTTCCCATGCTAATGATAAAAGCAGAAGTCTATTATAGACCAATATTCCACCTTGCCAACTTGCTTTGCTACTTTACAAAAATAAAGGCTTTTCCTTTGTCTTTTTCATAATTATTATCCCGAAGCATATGTTTCGATTGTTTTTTAGTCCTGGAAATTTTCAAATTCTTCATCACATATCTCGTTACTGGATTAAACTAATGTACCTTCATAGGTCCACTAGACCCTGACATGCACGTTCCCCTTCGACAGACATGACATAGTGGCACTGTGCACGTTAAGCCAAAATATGCTACAAACTTTATGTTAATCCTCATACTTTGTATTTGGATATATATATATATATATATATATCTTTTTACAGCATTAATTGGACTATATTTGAATATTTATCAATCTATTTTTATGATATTAAATGAGAATCCATTAAAACATTGGAGATGTCAAATTATTATTGTAATAACTCTTATTCTTTTTCTTGCTGGAAGTAAAAGTTACCTCAAACAGGTGCCCAAATTTTCTTTTTTAATCCAAATTTGGCTTTTTTTTTCATTTGAATTTATATAAATTCATTTAATAGATTTACTTGTTTATCAATTTCATCATATGTCTACATATAAGCATTGCCACGCTAGAATAAGAAAAACTATCTACTGGCCTGGGATTAACCTACTGACATACACATCGGATTTGCTAAAACAGGACACAACTAATAATAATGTTATTATATGCAAGGTTAGTTACGTCGTCATATTTGACTATGGTTAAGCAAATTCGCCTTTTCATTTTTAAGGCGATTCCAATTAATATAGTAGATGAAGTAGATATATATATATGAGTTTTCTATTAATTTCTTAAAAGTAAATATACTATATACTACCCCAAAATCTTACCAATTAATAAGGAAAAATATAGCTGGTTATATCCATATTTTTGAACACCGGAGAAGCCTAACCTTTTAGGTGTAGAAACTTATTATCAAAAGAATTCTAAACTCAATCATGTAGGTATTGATGAGTGCATTGGTTCTTAGATCCCTTTTCTATCATCAATAACTTGCCTGACTTGCGGATAAGGTTAGGACAGGTCTTAGATATATTTAGCTTAAGTGGATCGATTCTTTAACTCTTGAATCTTAAATGTCATAAGTTTCTTTTCTTTGATTTTCCCTTAAGGTCATACTCTTTTATTTAAACCGGATTGCAAGCCCTGAATGTTGGCCCTATAACCGACCCGGCCTACATCGGACTACGACCCGGTTTAACCCCACGTTGCCATGCTGTCAGGCCCGGGCCGGTTTAGATCAGGAACGGTTAAAAGCAGGCCAACAACCATCCGTCCCTTTAGGCGGCTAAGCGACGGACGAGAAAAGTTGTAAAAACATCATGGAGCCTGAAGGCATTGTAATTACTTTAACGATGCCCACCATCGACAGGTATCTTACAGCCAACGATGTCTTTCTATTTTTTCAAACGCAACCTTTTTTTTTTTTTTTTTTTTTTTACGTTTTTGCACAAGGAAAAATAAGTAGGTAGCAGTCCTCTAATAAAGGTTTCCATCATAATAATATACTACATAAATTAATAAATGACGTATAAATAATAATAAAATATTAATATATAAATATATATAATTGATATTTTTTAGAAAATGATTTCTTTTATTATTACATTTCAAAATCTTGTTGATATTTGCATATAATTTATCAATTTTTAGTATTATTGGGTTTTCTTTCATAGTTGTTAGCCTTACTCCATAGATTAAGAATGATGTATATTGGGCCAAGCTAAGCAAGGTATTTCTAGACTCCTTATGTCTTTCTTTCTTTCTTTTTTTTTTTTTTTCTTTTTTGGTTAATTATAGATTTTGACTTGAAAGTGAAACACAAGATTTAACAATTATAAAAGTTTCAATAGCAGCATTGCACTATCCAATTTAAATGCATGCCACATTGCATAACAATAATCGTTGAAGGAACTTATTTGTGCATTCTCAAAACATTTAGAGAATTATATTGTAAATTTTAAGAACTTTTTAAGAAGATCCCTTAATTCGTTTTTATTCTCTTATTTTCTCTATTTCTTCTCTTATATGATTAAATTTTACGATTCACCCCTACTAACGAGGTGAAATTTGAGACCCACCGGTGCATATAAACTTTCTTTAACTTTTCAATTTTGTAATGCTTATATGTTCTAATTTGGGCATTAGCTTGGGATCCTTTGGGTTTGCTTTTTGACAAAAATGTGCAATAAATAAACAATGAATAGAATGCTTGATTAAGATTGAAACCAAGGAATAAAGTGCATATGATTATTTTAAGCTAAAAGGATAACCAGGTCCACTCTGTCCTCCACCACAAATCCAATTGGCTAAAAGAAGAACATCTATTAAAAGAGAGAGAACAAAGGAGGAAATTATAATAATTTTTGTGATTTGTTTTTGCTTTGTAAGATAGCATGAAAAACATATTACGATTTTCATTGAAGAGGCTGTCTATGTGGACAACATCTGAGGATATTAGACAAACTAGTATTAGATGATTACTTCTTATTGTTGGGCGCAAGTTCCTTGAATAGGCGGATTGGGGACCGACTATTGGGAAAAATATTCAACAGCATTACTGATATATATATATATATATATATATGTTTTTTCAGAAATTACCCACTATCACCACCACATATTTAAAAATTATTAAGTATTACACACCATGTGTACAATCATTTAATATGTATAATCCATTGAATCTCTTCTTAATTATTGAGGTTAATTTTTGGTCGAGAAAATGGAATATACCGAATACTATTTCTGATCCCTCAAACTAAATTGATTTCTTAAATGGGATGTGTTTTTTGTATTATTCACCACATTAGATTTATTTAAGTCATTTATCTTTGTGCTTCGTGTAATTATGTGATAGCGATTATTCTTTATAGGCATCGATGCTCATGCATTCGTGTGACATTTATTATTAACATTTTATGTGATGATTTTCCCAATGATCTTGATAATTATGCCAATACGAGATGAAATTTGTAAATTACATTTTGGAATGATACTAGTAGTCATCAAGATTTTAATTACTGAAGACTTAGTCCATTAGAAATTTTATAGATGCTTAGTTGTGCTATAGTTTATGTAGAGATATCAAGGACTAATACTTGATAAATTAATGTTTAGAGATTATTACTATCATTTATACAATTGATGTCTAAAAAGTCTTACATTCAATTGCCTTATAAATATAGATATTAGTAGGTTGACAAGTTTTAATTGGTATGGACATAATAACTTAGGCGATATCACAGTGTAACTTTAGACTTCCTAATAAAGAAAGACAATTTATAAGACAGTGAGAGTGTAATAAGTGGGGGAAAAAAAAAAAAAAGGTTATGTCCTTTATATGATATGAAGCGCCAATTATGAATGCTATGTTGTGTACTAGACGGTGAAATCGCTCTTTTCGAAGTTTAATAAGTTGCATTTATTTGATGATTAAACCACTTGAAATGTCCCAAAAAAAAAAAATAGAAATAAAATGAGGGGCAATTAAGTAATTACCCCCTTATAACATATCATTAATGTATTGACTATATCGCTTATTTAATTGTAGATATAAACTAAATAATTCTTCGTGAAGCACTCGTCTTCACTCTTGCTGCATGGATTATCGGGCAAACCTAACCAACAAATAAAAAGAAAACGTAACTTATTAACCCCTCAACCCCAACCCAAAAAAAAAAAAAAAAAAAAATACACACACAACTCTCTCTCTTTGTGGCATAGCATTCAAGGGGATACATGAGGTTTTTTTCTTTTAATTATTTGATTTCTTCCAAAAGTAGATGATTGTTGATCCCCTTCTCACATTGACTTGTTAAAATAATGGAATTGAGATATTGTTAATGCATTAACTGGGTTTGTTTTTTCTTTTTCTTTTTATTTTTTGTTCAATTGATGACTTTAATATGGATTAGCAATTTTTTATCTCTCTAACCCTATTCTTGACCAGATGTGGAGACATATATTCCTTATATCATTTATGACAAGTGAGAAAATCCTTATTCATTAAATCTCTTATAAATTAAGAGTTTTCAAATAAGAAGAGTTGAGGGTTTTCAAAAATCTTAGAGTTTAAGGGAAATATTGTGAAAAAATAAACAATCAAAATCCTAAACTTCAATTTTATCATGGAGTCATGAATTAATTTAATGTTTCTTACAAGATTCAAAGTAATGAATATTGTTGGGATTATGTTTCTAGTACATAATGTTGGTTAATAGGGTTTGTGATTCATGTTCAAGTGATTAATTCAAGTGATGAGTTAATTGAGCTAATTGAATCCCCAAACTATGTATCCTTGCGAAGTAAATCTAAAGATTTTATACTAGTATTAGTGTTAGGTAACGACACATAAGAGGGTTCCTATTGATGTGTTCATTGAATTGAGTTAAGCATCTCACTTCGTTGATTAGAAGTTTGTAAATGGTGGATATTTTAAGAGAAATGTTATTAATTAGGAAATATAAGAAGAATGAGACATCTGGAAAAAAGTTTAAGTTTGATGTTAGGATGTAGAAATTTAAGAATTATTGAAATTAATTGTTATAGGAGCCAAGAGTTAGAAATCAACTTAAAGATCGACTAATTTGTGGTTAGAGTCAAGGTTTTAAATTATTATAGAAGTGGTCTGGTGGAGTAAAAGAATAATGGAGAAAAGTTATTAGATTTCATAAGAAAAGATTAATTAGTGCATAATTTTAATTCATTAAAAGTTTAAGTAATTTTATAAATCATTTTTGTTTGAAGGTTGGAGTTCTCTTTTGGAATTTTTGAAAATAAAAAGGGGATTTCCTTAGGTGGTTAAACTGTCTAAGAAAGGTTGTTGGCCTTAAATTGGGAGGCAATCGACCTTTAATGATCAATCAACCATAGGGTCATAAGCAATCACGCAACCCATAATAGGTTGATCAATCAGCTCTAAAGCTAGGGCAACTAACTAGTACAAAACATGTTAGGTACTTGAAAAAAAAAAACTTCTTATTAAATTATTTAATAAGTTATAGTTATGTTAGTGTTAGACCTCCCATAACATGTTTTAATGATAGCAAAGATTGATTAGTAGCTAACAAGTGTTTGAAGTGTAAATAGAAAAATAAAAACATATGTAGAGTCAAGTGTAAGAGATGTTATAAGTAAGGGAGCTTAATTTTCAAAGATAGAAGAAAACTCAAAAGCTCTAAAAAGAGCACAATTAAGTCCTTGAAGAGTTTTGAGAAGATAGAATGCAATATAGAAGCTATGGTTAAGAGCACAAGATATGATTTAGAAGTCTTCCAATAACTTAGAAACAACAATAGGAAGGAAAAAATCTAAAAAGGATGCTAATAGAACCTAGAAGCATACTTCGAAGCACTGTAATAATAGGCAAATTGCTAACAAATTGAATTTTGAAGATCTAAAAGTATACTTAGAAGCTAACCTAAGAAGGCAAAATTGGACAAAAAAGAAGAACAAAACATAGAAGTAAAGTTACAAGCTCACTTGAAAAGCACATAATGTGATCTCATGAGTTTAGAAGACATTGAAGCAATCATGAAGGGATAGAAATCATCTAAGTTTGTTTGTTTTGCAAGTCAAAGTTCAGCTCTATTAGTCAAATGTATTTCGATAATACATTTGACTTGTTCTACTATTTGAGGAGAATCAAATTCAACTCTAAATTATTATCATAAAATTTCAGAGCAAGGTTATAAGTTAAGTTATAATTATACATGTATTTTTTACCAAATAAGTTATAATTATGTTTACTCTTGAAGTTTTGAAGAATAGTAGCATGTGTGAAGGACTCGAACTTCAACTAAGTATTTGCTGATATTCAAAATTCATCGTTTTTAATTTTTATTTTTCTGGAGAAAATAGTAGAGGATAAGGAGCAAGGAAGATTCAAATCATTTAGAAGAAATTTCTCACACAATCTTATCCAAGTTTACCTAAAATTTTAGAAGTGTATCTTTAGAAAGCTTAATAGATTTGAATTTAAAATTGAAGTTGATCTTGTGAAGACAAATATCAAGAAATTTTCAAAAGATAAAACTTGTATAACATTGAAGCCTAAGATTTTTTAAGATTAGCCATTACTCCAAAAAGTATAAAATGTTCGAAGCATCCTAGCAAAATACAACACTATATTGAGCAATCGAACTCAAGAGAAGTCTACATTTAATACTGAGCTAATTTTACTTACTCACTGTTAGAATTTATTATGCAAAATTTTAGGAAACCTGATTCATTTTCCTTCTTTGTCATTTTTGAACTACTTGAACTTGGTATGGAAGAGTTCACCACTATAGTTTTATAAAAGCTTATGGAAGTTAAAGAGATAGAACAGTGTCAACTATAGTTAATTTATGGCTATAGTTGTACTCTTTAATTTGATTTTATAGTGGGACAACTAGTATGGATTACTAGATCCTTTATAAGTAGAATTAAAAGAAAAGATTAATGCATAACAAAGAACCTCTATAAAATCTTTCACTTGATCTTCTTTACTCTCTTTCTCTCTCTCTCTCTCTCTCTCTCTCTATATATATATATATATATTTCTCAATCTTTATTTAGCTGTTTGCACATTTAACCTTAAGCTTTAAGCCATTCAAATTAAAGTAGTCAAAGGGGATTTCATTTTTAAAAAAGTTGAAATTTGTATAAGCAATTCATTCCCTTCCTCCCTCTTAACTGCTTTAATGGGACCAATAGTTAGTTAATTATTAATCAAATTGTTAGTCAATAAGTTAGAATTAGTCAAATAGTAAGCTCTTAATATTAAATACTAAACTACTTAATTGGTTTTATGTAAAGTATAATAATCTCAATATTATTGTGAATTTAACTAACTACATCCCTTAATTTTAAACCATAGATATTTAATCAATACCACATATTTAAATTGTAATCATGGTTTTCTCAAGCATGATATGTAATATGTAAGTTCAATAATTGTCTCAAAATGTCAATTGTGATTCAAGGATTTTAGTTGCTTAGGAATTAGTTATACAGTTACATGTTTACTGTGTATACTTATTAGTGTTAGAAAATGAGATGAACTTAAAAAAATACGTAATCTACAGAATCGTTTGCTATACATGCTTGGAAAAGACTAAAAGATTTGGGAATGCTAGTGATTTTAGAAACTTTACTCAATGATTGGATGACATCAGTGACATTCGAGCAACCCTACATGATAGAAATCTAGTTAGTTGGGCACTAATTTTTGTAACAAAGGATTACTAACCTTGGTAATATAGTTAATTATAAGGAAGCTACAAATGAGTAACGGTGTTATAGAATGTCTTTATGGACACCTTGTAGGGGACTAGCATACAGTTGGCTAATCCGCTGTATTATGTAATATATATAAATTAGTTAAGTTGTGAAATACCCTAAGTTTAGTTAATTTGATATGGCTTAAGGCTATGTTGTTTGTATGCCCGATTCAAAGATTAATAAATGATCATCATCATGTTAGCATATGTTGTATGTGCATGGTTATGATAAGATGACATATACATGTATTTGCATTGCTATGTCTTGAGTGTTAACTCACCTCCTAAAAGATTTTTCTTTTTTTTCTTTAGCTGTTTTTTTACAAACCAGTGAAATTAATGTTGTGGACTTATATGATGATATTGGATATGATATATTTTATGGAAATGGGAAGAACACTAATACTTTAGACGACTATAGATATTATGATGAGTGAATATTAGATGAATAGTTTGATTGGAGACTTTTAATTTTAGTTATTTCTTAGATTGAATGAGTTAATGTTTTTCTTATTTTAAGAAATAAAGTTGCTTATTAGACCTTACCAAACATATCACTTAAATTTAATTTTTAGAGTTACTTTTAAGAGATAAAAGAAAATACTTGTATATATTTTAGCTGATTTTCTAGTCTTAATATATTCATGATTTGCTACAAGTATGTGGTAGAGCTATTGCATCATAGATTTTGGGCATGACACTATGAAACTAACTGCGAATCATAAATTCAGTATTACGCATTATGATGTTTGTACTAATTTTTCCTAAATCCCTAGATATATGTAAGTTATTAGATTTATCACAATTTGATACCATGAGTAGAGGATTACATATAAGTGAGGTAAGTAAGAATGTGGGTATCGTGATGAAAGGGAAGAAGATCCATATGAATTTGATAATCATAGTGATGTAAGTGTTTAATGTTATAAGTATGGAGTTTTCCTCCAATGTGAATTGTCCCATAAACTAAGTACATTTTTAAGCTCCTTGGTCTAAAAGGAGCTTAGTTATGTAGGTGAAGGTTAAAAGGGATTTGAAATGCCAACTTATGAGCTGACATCCACGGTTATACACCATATGCCTAAGATATTCATTCCACATCTCCCCTTCACAATCACATCTCCACCCTTAGCGATTGTCTCATGAAAAGCATAAGAAGTTTATTTCAACATGACATTCGTCAGACAGTCTTTGTTACATCTTTACTTCTTAAAGTTTGCTAAGTTAGTTCAAAAATGATGGAGGCAATAAATTTGATAAGGAAAATTGCAATGAGTATAATGTTCAGCAACTTCAAATGTAAATTTAAAATTTTTCTTTATATATAAAAATATAACTGGATATGATGTTTAAAAATTTTAAATTTTAATGGAGAGTTAAAAAGGAAATGCAAAATTTAGGTAATCATCGCGACATTATCTTTTTGTATTACTCAATATTCATACGTAAATACTAAAATAGTGTCAACTCGATTTTGCTCACGGGATTGATAAATGCTAATTCTCCGCCTGTCGATCCTATAACATTTGGTCAAACAAAAAGTGGAAAATGATTCGCCCTTCTGTACACACGTAAGTTGGCATACGGTACCCGAATATGTCCACCGACAGATTTAGTAAGTGGAATGCATGAAATTCCTTGTAGATAATTTTCATGTAGTTGAAATCGTCGCAATGATGATGTCCGTTGCCTAGATTTAGCATCAATTTCGGCGACAATGTTTGTCTACCTGTCTGTTTATGATAAATGCATTCTCAATTTGGTGGCTATTATGAACTATTTTGCTGGTCCGCGTGTTTTTATAATCAAACCCAATGCTTATTTGTCCCGCCAATCACGTTTTTATGCCGTGATAGGAAAAAAACACCCTCCCGCCTATATCTAATGCATGTTCGATCAGTTTCTTAGGTCCAATCTCGATGATCGATTCTGATATGTAAAAAGATTAAAGATAAAGGAATAAACCTGATTCAATCAAGAACTAAATCAAGATTTTGAGATAGACCAATTTTTATGGCGGAGTTAAATCATTTTGTATTGGACTACACAGTTCCACCCGTGTTTATCTATTGACCCAAATTATGCTATTGATGGAAGACAAATCTAACCTATAACATATAGCATATGCCAAAAATATTATTAACTCCCTGTTATATTTGTGTTAGTTCTCCTATAAAATCCCTTAATTATATTTATAAGTAAACATTTGTCCTCTATATGCACCATATACTGTAAAACTTAAAAAGAAAGAACATATATCCTATCAATATTGTATATTGTGATTTTTATTATTAACTGGAATCACTTCAAATGTGATTCATTTATTTATACTTCAAGACAAATATATGTTATTCCATGATAGTTATCTCATACTATATGTTACAAGAAATTTTTTTTTTTTTTTTTAGTGCTGAAGTGGTCCTTTATCTAATATCTATATAAAACGATTGATATCATAACATTTATATTGAGCATATGTATCTAAATTGGTACTCACGCATTAAAGAATAAAGATGAAGATACATTTACACTTATGACTTAGTATGATATATTGAAATTTCAAGGGCACTTCATGGAAACTTTGATTATAAAGCACTTCTCATTTTCAAAATTCTGATACAAGACAATATTTGGAACATGAATCAATTATTTCTCTTCTTTCCATTTCTAATGTTGAATATCCATTCTTTATCATAAAGCATATTTTAAAATTTACTTTCATTTAAAATATGATTTATTACATAAAATGTGTTTCGGTCCATGTAATTTTCAAAATTTGTAATATCCTATATCACTTTATTTATATTGTACTTGTTAATATTATTTCAAATATTCTAAAAGTTATGATAAATAAAGTTAGCACTACGGTTCTCTAACATAAGGAGTAATCAAAGCAAAAATAGAAAAGAAAAAGTTATGAGGATCTATACCATTAACGAAAAGTTTCTACGCCGTCCCTCTAAATCTATCTAACAAATATATAGTGGGTCATAAACAACCTTCTAATAACATGCATCAATAAAGCCAAATTCTTCCTTCTACAACATCCCTTTAAATCTATTTATACTAACATTATAAACATGAAATAGAATAGCTATCCCTCTCAATAGATCTACTCTTGCATTTAATTGGAACAACAACTATTCCAAAAATTTGCTATCATTACAAAATAAAGAACCAAAATTCCTTAATTACAAGATCAAAGAATTAGTTATTCATTAGTTTTTCCTAATATATTCCCACATCTATCTATTAGACCTCAAATAAACTATACGGAATAACAATTACTTCTCTAGTTTATCCCATAGAAATTAGAATTCTAATTCTATCATATTCCATTTTGTAAAACAAATAAGCCATTACTAATGTAACTTGCTTAGCTATACTTCTCATGTACTTGAAGTATGAAAATTTTAGACCATAATTGCAAATGTGGTATATTATAATGTATATAAATAATATGTAAAGTCTCATGTTTTGCCTAACAAACTTAGAAACAATTATGATATATTACATGTGGCTTAGACTTTCAAAAGTTCAATTAGAGCTTCCATTAGGCTCTAGATATTTCCTTATTTTTGTTATCTTGGTATTTAAGTTGCCTCTTTTTAATGTGTTTGGATTTGGTGCTTTTATAAACAATGTATATATGCTATTATGTGCATCTAGTAATGTGTAACAATGAAAATCCTTAAGGACTTATTAGAGTATTTGAATAAGATTGGTCATAGTTCTTTGATATTTTTGGGATTTTCTATGCAAATTTTGTGTATCTTTCTCTCTCTTTACTTATGATTTCTCTTATAATTATGTGTTTTTTTTATCTCTTTAATCAAATTCCTACAAAAATGTATCAAAATAAAGCCAAGAAATCAAGGATTTCAAGAATTTATAATCTATTTGCAAAATGGATGGTCATGGAGTGTTTGAGAGAGAAAGAAGGAAAGAACAAAGATGCAAGAGAGCTTGAGAGTGTGTGTGTGTGAAGATAGTTTACCATTGTTAGAGTTCCCTTATTTATATTGATTTAACTTGAGAGAATCTAAGAGCCATATATTCATCGTGAAAGGAAAGTATGTCTGCTAAGTATGGAGAGTGGACTTCGTATGTATGGTTGTGACCCGAAAATCCAGGGGGTAGATAGTTGACCTATCAACTGTCCTTATTCAATGTCAACCTTTGTTTCCTTATAGCTTTCAATCTTTAACCTAATGCTCACATTTTGAAGGAAGTCAAACATACTCTTGAGGTAATGTTATAGGCGTTGAGTGGATAACTTCCTAGGGAAAGAGGTTAACCATGAGGCAGTGTTCAATTCATGTCCTTAAGGGCTTCACACAAGGCAATCGAGGATCAAAACAAGTTAGTTGAAGGGAAAAAGGTTGGTCATGAGCTAGATAAAGTCAACCCATGATTTCTTTAGGTCGTTATGGGCTTAAAGGATCTATATCCAAAATTTCCTACTAACACCCGCCCCTTCACCAATCTCTTTGTTGTAGAGTTCGATAAGAAGAACTAAAGGATAGATGGGTTCCTAAGGTAACCTATCAAGTTATCCCCTATAGTGATACCTCCTTCTTTTAGTAGGCATCGACATGGGTCATAGGTCATGGGTCATAGGTCATGGGTCATCTAGTTGAGACCTATGCTATTATGTTTAAGCACATGTATCGAGCTAAGGGGACAAGGCTTTTACTGATATAACTAAGTGAACAGACCGTCCCATGGACTTGGTTTAGGTTAGGATGATTGGGCAGGTAAGTTGTCAGGTTTGGATGTGACCCATCCTAAATAGGTTGTGTAGGTGAGCCATCCTAATAAGATTATGCTGAGTTAATGTGATTATATGATGATCAATCAAACCATCTAGGGTGACTATTCTCATAGTCTAAGTTATGAGAAGTTTTATACACGCACCCCCTCCCTCTTAAGGAGTAGTCTAAGTCCACATCGAGAAATGTCATATGAAGCTTCTTTAAGAAGGCAAGTTTTCAAATTACTTTTTAGTTCCCATATCAACATGCTTTAAGTTGAATTGATAGCTGTCACACTGCCTACGGTTTCACGTACAATCAAAACTATTATGTTAGGAAGATCTTAGTCTTTGGATTCGATTGTAGGTTATGTGGTAAGATCCAATCAATGGGATGTTAAATCCTTTTAGTTTTCAAATAACTGCCTATTCATTTTCCTACCGCTAAAGCTTATAAATAACCCTTGAGGGTAACATGTCTTCACTTTTGCTTCATTATATTCATTTTGCACTCTAAAGTTGAAATCTTATTCAAACTTTTCAACCTTCTTTGCTTCTTTTTTTATTTGTAACCATATCTTCTTCAGGTAATTATGAACTAACTGCATTAGATTTTAAAGTCCAAAGGAATCCTATTCTCCTAGTGGCAGTAATGGTGGTGGTAGAAAATCCTTCAAGCACACTAATGTCAACGGAAGACAAGTCTTTAGGTGATGTAGCAAAGATTCATTAGGAATAAGATTATTTAAATGCCATATTTACTCCATCAAAGACAAAATGAAAAAAAAAAAAAGGAGCAATAGTTTTGCACATATTGTTATGTCAAGATATAAAATTATTATATATATGGTTTAAAAAATTATTGTGATAGTTTTGAAACTTAGTAAAAATGAATTGTTTCTAAAATTATTTAAAATATAAGGGCAAGATGGTAATTTCTCCTTTTATACTCCTAAGGTTAATTATTGAGCTTATAGACCTAGAGACCTCTCATTCCGACCTCATAACCACTAATGCATTAGAAATATATAGAATCCCTCTCCTAATCAATAAAGTTTTGTATTGGAGGTAAAACAAAAGGTTTGTTGGTACCTTAGTAAGTCTCTCCATACCTCTCAATACAATTGATTCCTTCTTTTTAAGAGTCAATAAGTTTTCTACTCAAAGATGCTCTTATTGTTCTATGGAGTAAAGATCGAGATTTGTGATAAGAGTGCACAATGAAAGGTAAGATATTACTATATTCTTGTTTCGTTTCTCTTTAGATCAGTCGATATCTAAGCCCTTTGCAATCCTAGGAAAGGATTGTAATTAATCAACGTGGTAAGGCTCTAATTTTGCAAAGATTTCCTTTTTCTGAAAGATGTAAGGTGTCATAATTGATCCTTTTCTCTTTCCCTTAAACATTTAAAACTAGAACTATAAGGTTCTAATCAAATTGTAGATTTAGATTATAGTCTAAAATTGAATATATGAACAAATATAAGATTTGGCTAAAGTTGTGTTTGAATATATAAAGGTGGTCAATTGGAAATTTCTAATGGCTTTACTACATAGGGTCGATCTAAAACTTCAAACCTATGGTAGTTAGCCAACTTTCCCTTACTTGTTCCATTTGATCTCATATAGGATTTGTAATTGCATCCTTTTAGATGGAAATCTAATACCAATGGGCTTTTAATCACTTAAATAATCGAAGGAAATAATCTTTCATATTAGGCTTATGATCTTTGGATAAATTAAGTATTAATCTATATTCTAAGTGTTGCATTTGATATATAATACTATCAAGGCTATGGATGTATTACAAGTACATAACTAATGTTGTTTATTGATTCGCATGCTAGGATAGATTAAATATAATACTCATGATTATTAAATGATGTATCGTATGTGCTTATTATCATTGGCTACAGTCTATTTGTATAATCGGTATCAATATTTTAAGGCGATCCAACTGAAGTTGGCATAACTATTCATATAGGTTATGGTCCAATTATGATTAGTGTAATCATCAAGTCTAACCTCAACCGTCGATATGATATTGAGTTGTAATTCACTATCTATGTGAAAGTGGAATCTGTATTATTTCAAAGTCCAGTTGTCAATATTGTCTTGTTTGACAAATTAACATTATTCAGATAATGAACAAACTTTTGTTATTTTAATGATCGTGGACTTATGCACAAGTGTTACATCTATGTATGTTTTTATAGCATTTCATATTAGATTTCATGAGTTACCTATTTGGGACTTTGAGTTTCACATACTAGTTTATTGTTGACTTTTAGAGTGAGATGTAGGTGATGCTAGTTAAGTTGTTGATATATTAGTAAATTCAATTAAGATGAAGATAATGGATCTCTATAGTTTATGCAATTGTGTATAGAGAAACTTATAGCTCATTTACTTTGCCTTAACCATTCAATTCCTTTATGTGGGTGATGCTAGTTAAGTTGTTGATATATTAGTAAATTCAATTAAGATGAAGATAATGGATCTCTATAGTTTATGCAATTGTGTATAGAGAAACTTATAGCTCATTTACTTTGCCTTAACCATTCAATTCCTCCCTTATTCTTTATGTAATGACTATTATGGCATTTAGTTTGATTTAAGGGCCATAATAACAATTCCCCATGGAATCACAATTCCTAAAATTAATGAATTGGGATTCTTTATGTACAGTCATGAATGGTAATTCTGAGTCCTAATTATTTTTTTTTATTCCCAAAATAATCTCATGCAAGTTACTATATTATAAAATTATACCCTTAAATTAACCGTAATTGTTGATTGAAAGATTTGTTATTAACTATCATCTTCTCTTCCTCTCTAACTCTCTTACCTCCTATCTTCAACCACCTCCTCTATTGCCACCACTATCTCCTCTTTCCTCCTCCTCTCTTCTCCTCCACTACTATCACTAACCTCTCTCTTTCTCTCTCCCAGAATCCTACATCAAGTATTTTAAACCCTATAAAATTGCTTAGCTCAAGGACTTGTGAATTAGTGCCACCAAACTCCATCGAACTACTTCTTTCTCTTTAATCTTGATAGACTACCAATCATTGGCCTTCTCACTCGTGTGCACCTTTGAGGCCTTCAATCACTCGCCAAAAAAATTCTCTCTAGTCAACCTGTTGAGGACAAGGCATAATATATAAGAGAATAGTGGAAGAACTCTTTGAGAGCTCAGCTCAACTACACCTTGCTTTGTGTGACTCTGAATGCCAAGGTTGACCTATCGTATACCAAAGCTGAGGACTTTAATCATACAGCACCACCCTAATCACTAGGACCCCCTTTGTACTGATACCAAGCTGCTAAGTGCTAAGGCCAACTAGTCAAGTGCCAAGACCTCTCCACACCAGCTCCTACTCTTTCAACTGCTACTACTACTACTACTACTACTACTACTACTACTACTACTACTATATAAGTGGCACCTATTATTCACCTTAGTAATCTCTGATACTACCAACCATACTTGCAACAACGAGTTTAGCACAACTACTTTACCTATATGTCCATAGCATGGAACCAATGCCTTGCTGCCACTTATACTTTTACCTAACTTTGTACTATTTTTTTCCCTTTTTCGTCATTTGTTTATTTATTCTTTTTCGTATGTATTAGGAATCTCTTTTCCTATATGTCTTTTTATAATTTTCTTTATTTATAATATTACCCTAAGGACTTACTATAAATAGTCTCTTCTCTTTGTAGCCGCATATGATACATTCCTATCAGATATTGAATATATTTGTTCTTACAAGATATTTCTCTTCAAGTCCTTTTTCATACACTCTTATTTAATTTTACCGAGTGGCTCAGGATTAGTGGTAGGTGAACCTTAGCATTAAGTTATAAGTTAAATCATATGAAGTGTCAAGTCGAGTTGTATTTGTTGGTAAGTCATATCTTCTAAACAGCTTCACATAAGCTACTGCATTTAGTTCGTTAACCTATGCATCCCATTTTCTTCAATGTTTCAAAAAACTCATTTAGTTCTTATTTCTTACGGTAAGTGTTAGTGATTATTGAGCTCCTAGGTAATTAGATCTGTACATCTCTTCTCCATCTATCCAATTCCTCTCTAGATCATTGTCAGAGTAAAAAAGATTCAATCAACATGATCCTCATAGCTCTCTTCTCTTCAATGGAAAGATCAATTGTCCACAGTATCTATAGAGGAAGAAGCTCATCGTTAAGAAAGCAATCTAGTTTGTTTGATTAACAAGTCCAGTCAAGATTGAATAGATTTGGTTCTTGATTTGTTTGGAAATGATATTTTGGTGGCACATTGAGTTAAATTGGAAGTGGAATAGATAGATTGATTTTGTGACTTAGATTAGAGTTAAGGTTATGGTATTTTTAGTTTATTTTGAATTTGTTTAGCTGTACTACTGTAGTTATAAAGAGGTTCTAAGTGCAAAATGTACTTGGATGAAATAATAACAATTACAACTTAATCCGATTTCATTAATTATAGTTTTGATGTAAGGTTGAGGTTTTTTAATTTGGATATTTTTATGGTTAAGGTTTCAACTATGGAATGAAGCTTATTCACATTTTTTATTTTATTATCTTGTGGATATATTAATCATTCATTCATATTTTACTCTTAAATCTTCTCTTTAAACTAAATAAGATATAATAGGAATTCAATTATAGCCAACTTAATAAGCATTCATGACTTGTTATTCCTCTATTTCATTCCCTAGTAATAGCATTTTAATTCCATCCTTCTTCCATTAAGCAAAGTAAACATGTCCTTAGTTTATCAATGAATTATCAAGCTATTTGATTTTGTAAATTTTTAATAACTAAGAGTTTGGTTACTATTAAACATTTGTAATATTCAACAGTGTAACCTTTCTGTACTTATATTAAGGTCTAAACATGTGGCAGAGTTGTCGAGTCTCATGCTCAGGGCATTACATAAAATCTAACTATCTCCAAATTATCATTGATGAATTATATTGATGCCTCCTAAAAACTTTTGAAACTATATGGACTTCTTGCTTTTTCAAAAGTCATCACTTAGATACCTTGAAAGCTACATGGCGATGTAAACTTGAGCTGATTAGCACTTATGTGGCCGCCAATTTAATATATTCAATTAAGTAATGTGTTTGAAAATGCTAAGATTTTTAGAAAATTAAAAAAATGGAAAAAATTACAAAAAGTATTGAAGAAAACATATGAAATTAAAATACGAAGAAGAAAGTGGGCTTTCGTGGAGCACCCCAAGGCCTAGGTCTTCTTCTTTTTTTTAAAAATAAAAATAAAAATTTCGCCTATTTTCTTTTTTCTTTTTGTAATTTTTTTATTTTTTTAACGTTTTTAAGTATATTTTTAACTTTTGCTAACTAATTCTGATAATTAATTGTACATATAAGTAGGAAAATACACCTAAGGAGCCAGTACATAAAACAAGGTGGATCTTTCATAGCTATTTCAAGAGGCCAAGGCATAGACTTTTGAAAAATTAGAGAGTCTATACAATTTCAAAAGTTTCTAAGGAATGATTGTGTAATTATCAAAATTTTAAATAATTGCATGTTTTCCCTTTCCACATGATGTGTTAATTTCTTCCATTTTAAATAAGTACGTACTATCTTTTATCTATTAACAAGCTCAACATTGATTTTAAAATTAGAGTATATTTGCAACTTTAGACCCTAATTTGATCAATTCGGATGTATCTTTCATTATGAAATCAATTTGTAAAAATAGGAAGAAACAAAGAATGACTTGTTACTCATAAGAAGAGAGCAAACGTGATTCTTAAATATTTGGGGTATATCAATTTTAGTGTATTTCTCCTATTTAGCATAGTAAGCTACTATATAACTAATTAGCCAAAGACGATGTAATAAAATTAAATAAAATAAAGAGTGAGAATCCTACACTGACTTTAAATAAAGGATCATTAATAGTTCATGGATTAAGAAAAGAAGAAAATTATTTAATAGTAATGCCTTATAGCCACTATTTACGCGTGGAAGAAACAGTTTTTATTTTTTATTTTTTTTTTCCTCAATGGTTATATCTTTACAACTTTACTAAAGGACAAAAAAAACAAAAAAAAAAACTCCTAAAATCTAATTAAACTATAAAATATTTTTGTTCTTTTTATCTTGTTAACAATTTCTTACTAAAATATGTGATTATAGTTTTTTTTTCCAAAGTGATGATAGATCTTGAATAAAATTAGCTATGGGAAAAGTTAGAAGAAAAAACAAAGGTGGGGATATGAAGATGTATATTGAATCTCGACTGTCATTGTTTACTCTCCTTCTCCCAAATCTCCACTCAATCAGTTGTTATATCCACTAAGAAGTTCTTCCGCAGTTACAATCTCTTTTCGATGTCATTGAGATGCCGATCCCTTCTAATGTCGGAGAAGTTATATAATCTCTTTTACTTCTGACGTTTTATAGAATATAACTCCTAATCCTCATACAAGCTTTTGTATTTACCAGCGGTATGTATATAAAATAAATAAAGTTGTGCATTATAATTAAATATATTATAATATTGATAGCTGGAGAAAAGAGAGATAAATATATTGATAGCTGGAGAAAAGAGAGATAAGGATCAGGGAAAGAAATAGAAAGTGGTGGAAATATTGAGGGAAAGAGAGAAAGAGAGAGGAATAGAGAGATATGAGAATGTGGTAACAAGAGAGAGAGAAAATTATCAACGCGGAATATGCAATACTGGAGAGAGAGAGAGAATAAATGGAAAAAAAGAAAGGAACTGTAAGAAAAAGGAAATTTAAAAAATTGATAAATTTGTTCATAATATAATATATTTATAATTAATTTAGTATCTGGCTCTTTTGTTATATATTATAAAATTAAAATGTTAAATAGTAATTTTAAAGAAAAGACACTAATAACGATTACTTAAACCTCCTTTAATGGTATAAATGCTTATTGCTTAATGAGAGACATTAAATTCAAATCCTCTCCCACCATTATAATCACCAGAAAATAGTTACTTCAAACACATTCTGCTGCAAGCACTTCTCATATCTCGAGTGTGATGCTTTATTTAGTTGTGTAAAAATGTATCGAACACATTCTCTAGCTTGACTCTTTTATGTTTAACTTAAAATAAAGGCCATCTAGATTTTATTCAATGATGGCCAAAATATTTCGATACAAAGAAACCACTTTCTTATGGTATTAACGCATTAAGTTTTGTTTTCACAATTAAATTTGTATTTTACTTTAATCAAAATTAGCCAATGACACACCCATAATGTGCACACAAAAAATAAATAAAGCATTTTTATAGAAATTGCATAATAAGAAAATATAAATTTCAGTTCGTAGACTTTTAGGATTTTGTATATAATAATTTATTGAAGTGGAAAGGAGAAAGTTAATCATAAAAAAAAAACCTAAAAAAAAATATCTACAAAAATAAAATAATTGTTCAAACTTTTGTACAAGTAGAACAAAAAAAATATTGTTAAAGCTAATGACCTATCAATTTAAAAAAAAAAGATCTAGAAAATTAATCTAGGTTAAAAGAAGAAAGACCAAAATGGAATAAGACAATGGAAGAATGTAAAATAAAATGACAATATCAAAAGAGAATAATCAACTTAAGGCTTCAAGGATGTCAAACCTTATTATCACCTTATAGCACTATGGAGGGTTTAACTCGAAACTCTCTTAAACTTTGGGAATTTGTTTCTTGTAATTTATGTCATTAGGCAAAATACATCTTATTACATCCATTGACAATCTACTGAAAGAGAATCTCTTTTATTGATCGGATGTCACTTGTTTCCAAATTGACTAATAAAAAGAAGTTATTCTAAGAATGGTGTTGATTTACTAATTCTATATCCTATACTAAACATAAGTACTATGAGAAAAGAGTTGGTCTTACGTAAGACATCAAGACAGAGTGTGAATTAATATCTTTAAAAATTTAAATTTTTTTGAATTAAAAAATAAAACCTCTTAATAACCTGAATTAGGCAAATAGTGACAATTTAAAAGTTTTATGTGTTGGGACAATAAAATAAATATGAACTAAAAAATAAAAAGAATAAGGAGAAGAGAATTGGGCAAAGATTTAAAGAGCTTTAGTCTTATGTATGTTGCTTTCTTTCGGCTTCACTATTAAGGACCCAATCTTTCCTATGAGTACCATTCCATTAATTTGCTAATAAAAAATCAATAAGGGAGAACTTATAATCGGCTTGTCAATACTTAGCTTTCACCAATCTTTACTCTGCTTATCTAGCCTTACATATGGCTAATCACGAATCTACAAAGATCTACCCTAATTTCCTCTCACAAACATAGCACTTAAACACTTCTATTGAAGTTTATAATCAATATGAGAAGTACAATAATGATTTCAAAGAAATTCAATCAAAACCAAAGGAGAAAAGATAGATATAAAACTTCAATAAACCCTTTGATGAAGTTTCTAAAGTATTCTGATAAAACTTTTGCATGAGATTAGCTTTTGTTATTAGTTGCTAAGGTATACTCTTGATTCGAATGAGTTGTTTTCATATACTAGAATACTCTAATGGCTAGAACTAGATTTTTGTTGACTGGATCCTTATCTCCAAAAATTAAATCATTGCTTAATCCCTTATTTTTCCAAAATATCTTATACTTTGAATTTTAATTGGAAGACATGTTTATTGATATTCTTGCTGATCTTCAAGGAGTCTTAATCTTTAGACAAAGTCCAAATGAATTGAATTTATCTCTTAATTCTCAGTCTAGTTGATAAAATTGAATCTAGATATTTCTGACGAAAATATCGAAATAATCTGATTTGTCCTCATCTAATTCAAATGCAGAAATCTGAACAAACTTGAAGAGTTATGCATATGTTTGTTTAACATTCCAATAATACCTTTATCTTTTTCAAATTTAATCCTTATCCTTAGACTCATCCGTATGTCCTTTATATCTATCCATTATAATCTTATCTTATGGAATCATTACTATAGAAATTTTGAATTTGTGCACTAAGCTTGAAACTTGGACAAAATTTCTTCGAAACAAACTCATGAAATAAAAACGCTCGATGTACGTAATAGATTCTTGTCCAAATCTTGATTTGTAACGATCCGTGATAATTCAACAAATTTCCTTTTAATTAAATCTAAATTGATATGTTTCCTTGAAAAAATTAATCTTAATATTTGTCATCCTTTATTAAGATTGATCCCAATAGATTCAAATCCAACTTGTATGGAACGGAATTGAGTGCATTCTTCAAATACATGTAATAAAGTAAAGTTGGGTCTTTAACCTTGAAATTAAATCCAACTTGTGAAAACATTCTAAACCTGTTATTTGAAATTTTCCAAACTAAGTCTCTGTTTATAAATAAAACTTGTTTTCCTTGACAATAGGTAAAGTCTCTAAACAACTTTATGAACTCACTTTTTCTAAGCTTCAGATGAAATCTCCAAAGAACTCTCTAAACTCAACTATGAACTTTATTTAGAGAGTTCTATCCTAGTAAGCGAAGACAAATTGACCTCTGTGATAAACTCTCTAAATTGAATTTAAGCTAGAAATATCTTAATTGTTCAACTTTACTTTTGTTGCATACTTGGTGAAATTCATTAACCAACGGACATTTTTTGTTATCATCAAAATTTATGAAGAGAACTCAATAAAAAATTTTAGAAAAAAATAAATGCATAAAAATGTAAAGGATACTAGTCAAACTACATCTCATCTTTAGCCTAGAAAAAAAAAATCTCATCTTACGCTAGAACAAAAGTTATTTTTGAAGAAATTCTATTAAGAATATGAAAACAAAAGGACATTGATTGAACCACATCTCAAATTCTTGGAGAAAATGCATAAAACCTCACTAAACTTTAACTCAAGTATGGATTTTCTTCTTAAACTTTTAAAGTATGGTTTTTAACCTTCTAAACTCTCATAAATTAGCAAATAACGTCCACACAAATATAAAGACCCCCTAAACTTAAATATTGGTATATAAAAACTGCTTAAACTTTGATTTCGAAATATAAAAACCCCATAAACTTTAATTTTAGTGTGTAAATATCCTCTAAATAATAAATAGTTTAAAAGTGCTTATACATCAAAATTAAAGTTTAAGGGGCTATTCTTAACCTAGAGGATTATTTACCAATTTATAGAAGTTTAGGAAATAGAAACTACACTTTGAAAGCTTATGGAAGCAATTCATACTTATGTCAAAATTTAGGGATATTTTATACAATTTCTCCTAATTCTTTATTGATTATAAATCAATTAACTTTTTTTATTTAAATAATAAAAAATTAAACAAAATTTAGAGTACCATAACAACATAAAATTAACTTATTCATTAAAAAGGTAACCTTTGTAATGCCAAAATCAACTTATGTTGAAGGAAGAAGCTTTTGATTAAGGTTCATGGTTTTTTCCTCATTAAAAGGCAACAAATGTTGCAAAGAACATTTCTATACTGTTACTACAACAACCTAAAAGAAAGTTGAGATGGAGGAGAAAAGGTAGTACTTTTATTATATAAAAAAAATTCTATAGAGGGATGTTGTACAATTTTACATCATGACATAATGCAAAAAAACAAATTTACTATGGAAACAAAAGTGAACATTTTTTCAATATGAGGAAAGCTAAAGTAAAAAGGAAATGCTTTAGTTTTTATATGAATAACCACTACCAATAAGAAAGAGAAACTCATGTAATTTTTGGTATGCATGAATGGAATCAATTAAAATAGAATGTAATGGAACAAGGAGCGGAATGGAAAATCCTTTCCAATGTCCTTGAATTAAATTACATTAAATGTATATTTAGTAATAATTGTCAAATATACCCTTAAATACTAAATGTTTGAATTAAATTAAAGATTAAATAAGTAGTTTGGTTAATAGTAATAAATGAAAGAGAAATGGAATCATTGATTACATATTCTCAATAGAATCTAATTCTCGCTTTAAGCCAAAATAATTGATTCCATAAAATCACGATTCCAGCTTCTAAATGTACTTCTAAACATAAAGAAAGGGATTGTAAATCGAAATCATGATTTCATTCCAATCCATTTCTGTATACTAAACATAGCATTAAAGTACTTTATATATGGGAAACAACTCACCTATCATTATATGAGAGAGAAAAAGAGAGGATAGATTGAATTTCTATTTTACCCTTAGATATTTTTTAAGTTAAATTATTTTAATTCATGGTTTAAACATTTTTTTCCAACAAATTTAGGGATATAATTGTAATTTAAAGAGATGGAGTCTAAAAGAAAGGGTATTTGCTTAATAATGTAAGATAGATATAGATATAAATAATCTTTGGACAGAAATAACTATTGTCCTTTTTAATAGAAATGTGATTACCATTTAAAATGATTTTCCATGTCTTTCAAATAAGGTTGTAAACAAGTCGAATTGCTTGTGAGCTACTCAAGGGTTGGCTCAACTTGCTTCAAGGTCGACGTGACTCAAGCTCTTGAGCTCAAGTTTAAGATAAAGTATATTTATCTATATAAGTAGAGTTCAAGCTCTAGTTTAGACTCGCTAACTTACTTACTTAGGTATGTCAGTCAGCTTGTTTAGGCATGTGAGTAAAGTTATGAGTTTTATATATATTACAAATAATACAAATATTATATATTATTAAAATCTAAAGACTAATATTTATATAATCTATATAAATATATAATATGTTATAGGATAATATATAACATATAACCTAATTATTGTTTATTATTTGTTAATATATTTATTTATTTGTAAACTTAAGCTCATAAGTAGGCTTGAGATCAATTTGTTTTTAGCTTGGCTTAACTCGATTGGTGAGTTTGATTAATAAACAAGTTGAGTTAGAGATCAAAATAAAACTTATTGATCTAAACGAATCGAACTCAAACCTTAATTACAAACTCGATGAAAAGCTTGATTTAAGTCCAAACTCGATAATTTTTAAATAAGCTGTGCTTAAACTTTGAGAAACTTAACTCATTTGCTGTCTTATTATCAAAATTAATTGATAGATAAATATCTTCCATATTATATTGTTGTTTCCGAAGGAAGGTTTCCTTCTTAAAACTCATCCAAATAACTTTAAAAATTTATTTTACATTTTAACATAATATGCAACATAATCTACATTTTGACTTCATAAAGGGGCTCTCGAATAAAGTCAACGAACTTATGTACAGACCAACATAATATAATTTGTGATAAAATCTGTCCAATTTTGTGAATAATAAGGTTACATTGGAGTGTGGGAGAATCCTTATTATTATTTCTTACTAACCTTGTTAGACAGGTCTTCAAGTTAAATTTTGCACATAGATTTACCATCAAATATTTATAGAACTTTATAAGAGATTTTTCTGCCATCTTATTTATATTTTTTAGGAAACTATTCTAATCTTTCATATTTAGTTTCATATCTATAAGATTTGAACTGTTCAACTAATCTATATAATAGATGTAAAATCAAAGGTAAAATAGAGGATTATATGTCTGATTAAAATTAGAAATAGGATTGTAAAAGCTCCTCTTCATTAAGAAATGATTTTATTATTATCAAAATCGGGAACAAGACCAGTTACACTCACAGATGGACCTTGGATCTATGAATGAAGGGGTAGTTTAGATAAAAATTTCTCAAAAATTGATAAGAGAAGTGAATTATTTTAAAAAGACTCCCGTGTGAAGTTCTTTCCTTCTTGTTTGTCGCACCCACTATCTAACATTATTTATTTATTTATTTATTTTTATCTTCGAAATCTAATAATTGATTTATCCCTATTTCTCAAATGATGTCGTACGTCAAAAACAATATGAATCCCGTAAAACCATTCCACGTTATCAATATCTCAAACGATGATAATATGGAGGGGTGCCAAGTCGAAATTGTTGGGCCATCCCGATCACGGTCATTTGTTCAACTTGCTCTCCAATATCAATATCCAATGGTTCTTACAAACATGCACCCGCGATAAGTGTATGGGATACTAAAATTTTCTTAATATTTTTGTTTGATATAAATGTTGCAATTATAAGAAAATTGCCACTACTCTCGGGTAAGTTACCTAAACTATTTTTATATTTATCTTTTTAAAAGTTACATAAGTTATAATGTAGTAATGAATAATAATTCAAAAACTAAAAGACTTGAAATACACAGAAAAAAAATATATATTTATCGAATGCAACTATAAAAAGATAGGTAACTTATTAATCTACAAAAGGAAAAAAAGAAAAAAGAAAAAGGAAGCAATTATAATCATAATATTTATCGAATGTGAGCATATAATTTAATCATGAAAGTGTTCATCAAAGCCTCTCCCCATTTCTTCATTTCCTTTCTAGGTATGCATGTTTGCAATTTGTTATTTTCATTTTTTAGATTGCCAAAGGAACGTGTAATCTGTATATATTTTATAGGGTTGAAGTTTCTATTTTTTTTTTAGATTGTTTAAGGAACATGTGAAATATATGTATTTTATTGGGTTGAAGTTTCAAATGATTTGTACTTACTATCTATCATCAATTGGTTTCTAAGCCTTACTTTTTTGTTATATCCATATGTCTTACAACTAGATCAAATTTTGTAATTAGACCAGAGATGGCCTTAGCCTAGCCCAAAGACACATAGAACTAAGTTTGATGGCATCTACCTATCTTAAATAAGACTTGCAAGTAGGCATCAAATAGTATAATACGATTACAAAAGGATGTATATAAATAAAATTCAATACAATTAATAGATCTGTTAGACATATTTATAGATTTACCCGAGTTCAAATCAAGTACCTAAATCTGTAAGCTAACTCCACTAATAAACAAGTCATTGTGATACAACAAGATCTCCTTAAAGAAGATTCATACAATGATGATCTAGGTTTATCATTTTATCTTCTAGGTTTTTAAATGTTTGTAACTACAACCAAAAAAATAAAAATATGTTTTTGTCAAGATTGAATCAAGCTTCTATGCAATCATATTATGGTGCTCAATAAAGCATAGTATCAATTGTGAAGAGAAAAATAAGAAACAAGGAGTATTGTTATTGAAAGAAAATGAAAAAGTTTGTTTGCAAATCGTCGTAGTATTTGCATAACTATCCAAGTACCTAAACTAAACTAACTAACTAACTCTAACTATCAATAATGTTTATACAAATGAAACTAATAGCAAACTATAATGTGAATATCAATATTTTAATAACCCAGCCTAACATGTATGGTCTTTGCAAAAGAAAATTGTGCATTTAAGAGAGGTTTGGTCAAGAAATCAGTGAGCTATTGCTTAGAGGACACATGAACAATCATGAGGAAACCACTGGCAACTTAATCTCTAGCAAAATGAGCATCAATAGAAATATCTTTGGTATAACTATGGAAGCATGGATGATCAATAAGCAATTGAGCATATTGATTATTACAATGAAGTAAAATCGGACGAGAAAATGAAATGTGAAGATCCTGTAAAATGTAAGATATATATAATAAGCCTCTTGTAGTAACTACCATAGATCTATATTTTGTCTCTGAAGATGATGTAGCCATTATTGATTACTTTTTGGTCTTCCAAGATATAAGAGCAGATTCTAATAGCATATAATAGTTATAGATGGACTTGAGATCATTCAAGTAAGCCACCTAATCAAAGTCAAAATAGCCAATAAGGTTGAATAAGGAATTGAAAGAATAAAAGAGTCCTAAATCAATGGTACCTTTGAGATGCTTTAAGACATGGAAAGCAACTCGAAGATGACCAACACAAGGCTTAGCCAAAAATTGACTAAGTTTGTGTACAACAAATGAAATGTTTAGAAGAGTATTAGTAAGATATAATAAGTATCCAACTATCTTTCTATAAAATGAAGGATCATTAAGAAGTGCACTAGCATCTGGACAACGCTTAACACTTGAAGGGAATGGAGAACGAATAGGTTTGGCAGCAAAAAGGCTAACATTACATAAAATGCCTATGATAATTTGATTAAGTAAGATACCACCATCAGCAAAACAAATTTCCATTCCCAAGAAATAACGAGCTATACCTAAATCTTTGATTGTAAAGGTAGAATGCAATTACTATTTAAGAGTGGAAATAACATCTACATTTGTTTTAATGAGAAGCATATTGTCAACATAAAGCAATACAATAAGAAAACCGAGGGAATCATCTCGAATGAAAAGAAAATTATCATGAATCAATTGAATAAAACCATGATTGATAAGAAATTTAGAAATTTCTAAATGCTACTAGTATAAGGCCTATTTAAGCCCATAAAGAGAGCACAACAAGCAATAAACTTGACCAGGCTTAGTTTTATCATAACCTGGTGGTAGCATTATATAAATCTCCTCATTTAAGTAGGTGTATAGAAAAGCATTATTAATGTCAATCTGCAATGAAGGCTACTTTCAATATCAACAACTGCTAAAAAAATACAAAAAGTGCCAAGATTAGCTATAGGTGAAAAAGTATTACAATAATCTTCACCAACTACTTAAGTATATTCTTTAGAAACTAAACGAGCTTTATAGAGCTCAATAATCCCATCAGCATGATATTTGATCTTAAAGACCCAACAACATCCAATAGCTTTCTTACCTTATGGAAGTGAGGTAAGTTCCGAAGTATTGTTTTTCTCAAGTGGTTCAAGCTCTTAAGACATAGTCTCTACCCATTTGTCATCTTGCGAAGCTTAATATATGATGTTGGTTCTTTAGTTACTAAAACATTTGCCACTAAAGTCACATAATAAGGAGGAATGGAAGTGAAAGAATGTAAAGAAAATAAAGGGTATTTAGGGGATGTAGAAACAGAAGAAGTGTACACATTGTTTAAAGAATGAACATAGTCCTATAATCAAACTGGAGGTCTAGATATGTGATAACTTCAATTTAGCATACATTTTCCATGGTTTATTTAGTGCTATTTTGGACCTTAGTTAAGTTAATTTTGTATTATTTTGAGCTTAATTCGATTAAATTTCATTTTTAGGGACTTCCAGAGCATTTTATTGACTTTTGAAGGTTTTTAGAAATTTTTGAAATATTTTGAAGTAAAAGTATTAATCATAGAGTGAAGTGAAAGAAGTTCAAATAAGAATCATGCAAAGAAAAATGTTTACACCTACACTCTACAAGTGAAGGAAGTTTGGCCATAGTCTCGGCAAATGTTCCATTCAATGAGTAATTTCATCAAATTCAAAGTTTTCCTTTGAAGACCAAGAACATGCCTACACTTTACGGCTATGTACCTAAGGCATGGTCACCTTATGATAAGTGAATCTTTTATTTTTAGATATATAATATTCAATGAATCTTCTATTTTGTTAAGTCTCTCTTTATTAACCTAGCCCTACTCCTTATAAATAGATCCTTAAGCTTAGGTTTTTGAGAAAGACCTTTTGATAAAGTTGTAATCTAGAATTATTGTATGGTCTCTCGATTACTTTTCCCTTTCTTTTAATTAGGTTGTTCTTCTTCTTTTACATTCTTAGTAAATTAATCTAGTTTATCTTGCAGTAAGTTCATATTCATTCTATGATTTTATTTTTTGATGGTCTGATTACACTGAGATTATTGTCGTCAACAATTGGTTGCTAGATTAATGTTTGAGTTTTCTGTAGAGTTGTGAGGTTTATAGTAAATAGACAAGTGTAATTAGAAGGGATTAAGTATGCTAAGAAATTAGGTATTGAATCTTTCCAAATTAAGGCAATCTAATAATAGGATCCATGATTTTAATACAATTCCTGATGCTTTAGATGTTATGATAACAAAAGTTAAACTTTCTCCTTCACCTAATAACAAGGTAGTAACTTGACATTGCTTCCTTACTTACAAGACTAAATAAACACTAGGCAATGGATCAAATGACAATAGTTGATTCCTAACAAGTTCATATACATATGATAATCCCATAAGAAACTACATTGTTTTAGTTTATGACTCATGTTCAAATAACCTGTCTCATAAGTCACAAGTACAATATTTCAACCTTCCATAACTACAAATAAGATACAGGTTCAGCCTCTTCAATTCTTCCCAAAATTTCTTCAATTGATTGTAATATGTAGTCACTAATTGATTATGCTATCTAACATTAGCTAATTCATGGTGTAATTTAAATATAAGTGGAACATTAATTTGTCACTATTGATTTGTAATTTCCTTCCATAATTCAAAAGACAAACGTACATAGACAAAGCTTTAAGCAATCTCATTCACCATAAAATTAAATAACCAATAACATACCACATAATCGCATCACAACCACTTAACAAAATTGTTAGAATTTTCTTGTGGTTTAGGTAATGTACCATCAATAAACCCCAATTTGATTTTTGCTCCTAAAGCCATTTTAACCAATTGATTCCAAGCAAAAAAGTTTTATCCATTGAAAATGGTAATATCTAACACCATTCTGAGACCATCTGATCTAACTAGGTAAAAAGGATCAATGCTAACATAATTTGTCATAATTGAAGACTTAGAAGATTTTGAAACTCAATCAAATTGATCAAAGAAGAGCAAGAAAATGTTACTAGACGCAGCTCTTGATCAAGGAAACATCACTCGATAAAGCTCCAATACCATGTCAAGGTTGAGTTATGCTTCTCTGCAGTCACACCATGGTGCTCAATAAAGAGTAGTATTAGTCATTAAGAGAAAAATATAAACCAAGAACAGTGTTATTAAAAGAAAATGAAAAAGTTTGTTTGATAATTGTAATAGCAATATATATATGATTTAAGTACTTAAATTGACCTAACTAACTATAATTGTCAATAGCATTTATATAATTAAAACAAATAAAAACTATAATATAAATTTTAATATATAAATAAGGTTTCCTAAAAATTTTATTACAAAAAAAAAAAAACTAAACAATCTATAACAATCTTAATGATAAAGTAACTATAATACCACACTAAGATGATCACAAACTAAAGAATTAGAGGGTTGATCACCAAAATTGTCAAATAACAATTGATAAGATTGAAATTTGAGACATTGAAAGATTGTTGTTTGCACAATAACAAGAGCGCAATTAGGTTTTCAATTGTTAAGACTGTTCAACTAATTTTATTAAGAAAAAGAAGTATTTCAAATGGTAAAATACTCATTTGTCTTCGAGTTTGGTTTAATTTTTTAGGGCAATTTTAGAGTTCTGTAGAGACAAGTAAAGAGAGAGAGGCAAGAAAGACTTATATAAGGTCATAGTAAGGTAGATTATGCTTATAGTATAGTAGCATATTTTTATGAGTAATTATATTTGAAATGTGTATGTTTTTACTTATGATTTATTTGTATTTTAAATTTACTACTTTAGATATAGTTATATGCTTTTTTATAATTTATTAAAAAAATAGTAATTTTGATTTATATTATGTAAGAATTGTGATTGATAATTGTCAAAAAATGCTAAATAGGTGCATAATTATTAGCAATGTATTATTTGTGTTCTTAATAATTTCTTAAGATGTATGATACCAGGGATTGGTTGAAAGTTTCTTATAAGGTGATAGAAGTGAAAAGAGTGAATAAAAATAGTATTATGAATATGTGAAACTTGAAATGATTATGATTTTCAGCAATATTAAAATTCAAATGTGAAATAAACAAAAGAAAAAAGAAAAACTAAACTTCGAATACTTATGGTGAGATTTCCCTTTTCAAATACATTGTACTAACACACTGCGATTTGCATAAATATAACATTGCTTTCACGGTTTAACTGTAGAGCTCTTTTTCATCAAATTATGGTTCAATTTTAAACCTTTAAAACAATCTAAATTTTTAATTTGGTACCTATTGATGATTATCTTCCTGCCCAAGGGGCTAAAGGCCTAAGCCCATTGTTGAAGCTTAACAGGGCCTAATCGAAAGCTCTTCTCCTTTATTGGGTTTTCTTTCTTCCCAAGTATGTTAAGCAACTCGGCATGGTCTCTAGCACTACCCATCAAGCTAAGAAACCAGCGAGCTCTCTAGATACCCTCGAATACCATGCGACTTCTAAAGTCCCTTATATTTGGACAATTAGCAAAACTCATGTAGCCTTCAACCTATAAATAAGGAGAGTAACAATAGGTAGGAGGACTTTTAGATCTTCTAAGGACTTTCTTGAGCTATTATCTCCTAAACCCCTTCTTGGACTCAAATACTCCTCTTGCTAAGTTGAGCATTATTAGAAGGCTTACACTGACTATGCTATAAGAGGCTTTTTGTAGGTCCATCGCCGTATGCGACCAATAAACTAACAAGAATTCACCTAATAGTTGTACTAGTGATTCTGACCATCACCATTTGCTGCCCATCATTTATGCAACCTCTTCATCATGGTTAAGAGCAAGAATACCAACCATTAACTAGTACTCTTTGATGGTGATGAGCGTTCATCAAGAGCATCGCCACTACCATAAATAGAGCCATAACCTTCAGAGATAGAACAAATGAAGACCATGTTCTGCTAGCTAATTGAGGCCAATGTAAAAGCCCTCCCAAACAAAGCAAATTTTAGACAACAACTGGCAGCTACCTAAAAGCTCAAAGAAAAGGTTGACCCTGAAGACGTATCTACTAACTTTACTAACCGACATAGCAAGCTCCTTAAGCGCTCACCATACCTCCATCTACGAACCTTGTGTACCCATACGATCATGTTCAATCTGAGCTTCGTCTACTAGAGGACTTGTACAACCGGTTGAATACCAATTATGGCAAGGTGCAATACTAGGGTGAGTAATTAGGCATAAGCATAATATAAAAGCACAGCTCACCCGAATGGATGCCAAAGAACTTAGAAGAGATGAATGCCCAAGAACTCAACAAATATATTCGATACGCTTCGAGCTTACACAACCAGAAGCACTTTGAATCCTTTACTTGACAATTAGCCGTAGTGGTGAGCAAGAATCCTTTCACACCAGTTGTCCTAGGGGAAACCCTTTCAATAGGCGTACGGCTATCTCATCTATATACATATGATGGTTGGGGTGACCTAGCTAACTACCTCACATACTTTCGCATAATGATGAGCCCACATGACTTTTTTGACGCTATCATATACAAATAATTTCCAAGCACCCTCACTAAGGTAGCTTTAGTATGGTTCAACCAACTCTTAGATGGTTCAATCTGCTTGTTTGATGATGTTACCACTAGATTCCATATGACTTCCTCAATAGCAAGGTGTTACATTAGGACTCATCCACATTATACAACGGCTGACAATGTCTTAATGAGACCCTCTAGACCTACATTGAGCACTTCAAGCATGCCAAGCTCTTAATCCTTAAAGTAGACACCATAACAACTCCTTAAGCTCTCATCTATAATGTAGACCTAACAGCAAGATTTTTAAAGCCATAGGATTATGGCATCCATGCACCTTCAAGGAGTTTATGACCACTATCAAGTAGTACGTCACTCAGGAAGATACCATTTGAGTATGAGTAGAAAGAAACATTCATTAGAGCTCCTTTGCAAAAGACTGCCTTGGCCTTTGTAAGGACAACCCCTTGTCATCTAGAGAATGCTAAGAAAGATAGAAGCAAAAGTTCACTAATTATCCCCATTACACTCTACTAAACTGCCCTCTTAGCAAAGTTTTCTACGAAGTCCACAAATGGTTACCCTACACCCTACATATTAAGGAAACACCTGAAGTAGTCACATCGGACAAGTTTTACGATTATCATGGTATACGCGACCACAATACCGATAAGTATAAGCACATCAAGAATGCTATTGAAGGCCTTGTCTACAAAGGCCAAGTTGACCACCTTATCGCTGACGAGCAAAACTATCAATACCTAACCCAATGAAGTCGCACTAACGAATCGCAATAGCAATCATAACAGTAATAGAGAACTTACCCAATAACACAAATTGTAGAGTTAGACAAGGATAAATACAAATGATCAAGGGATGACCAAGCTTATTGGATGAAGAGCGCTCTGCCTACACCTAGCATGAAATACTCTTTGTCTAACAAAAGAAACCCAAAATTGACACCACTGTCTCTTTTTCAGATAGTGACAAGGAAGGCATCAAGTACCTTCATATCGATCCCTTAGTCATCAATGCCAAAATAAGGTATTTCAATGTCCTTACAACACTCATAAATAATGGTAACTCAGTAGACATTCTTTTCTACTTTGCCTACGAGCAAATGAAGGACAAGATAGAAGAAGAGCTCCAACTATACAAGAAAGCCGCACCTACTTCGATGGTAAGACAGTCCCAGCAAAACGCTTAATTACATTACCTATTCGACTAAGCGATGACAAGCACATCGCCTTACAATTGATAGATTTCATTGTTATCGACCACTGATCCCCTTATAGCATCATCATACAGCGACCAAGCCTCAAAAAGTTCAACAAATACATCAACCAATGGTGCCTTATGATGTAGGTTCCCATATCGACAGGAGTTAAGATCGCATATAGAAACCATAAATTATCTTAAACCTTATACTTAAGTGATATCTCACATAAAAAAAATCATATACATTGAATTTACCTCTCAAAATGCACAATAATCGAGGGGGCAGCTTATAGAAGAAATTGAGGTAATCCAATAAGGCAACCATCCTAACCAAACCACTTAGATAAGAACCTCCTTATCTCTAAAGGAAAAAGAAGACATTATTGCCTTTCTCTACTCCAATTCAAACACCTTTACAGCGTCCCTTAAAGAAATGCCTAGGATCATTAACATACCTCATGCCAAACACCATCTTAAGATCAATCCTCATGTCTACCTTGTGAAACAAAAATGAAGACACTTCACACCTGAGTGACAAGTTGCCATAAAGCAAGAAGTATAAAATCTTCTTCGGGTCAAGTTCATTAGAGAGGAACGCTATCTTAACTAGTTGGCAAACACCATCCTCATGAAGAAATCCAATGGCAAGTAAGGTATGTATGTCAACTGCACTGACTTCAACAAAGCTTGTCCCAAAGATTGCTTCCTGCTTTCACAAATTGACTAGCTCAATGACTCTACCTCAAGCCACATAAGACTAAGCTTCATGGATGTCTATTCTAACTATAATTACATATGCATGGCCCTTAAAGATCAGGTTCATACCTCCTTCATCACTAACTTTGGGACATACTATTACAAGCTAATGACCTTTGGCCTTAAAAATGCCAAGGCAACATATCTAAGGTTAGTAACAGCTATTTCCAAACCCCAACTCAAAAGGAATGTCAAGGTTTATATTGACAATATGATCATCAAAAGTAGACACAAAGGCCACCGTATTAAGGACCTACGCGAAACCTTCAATACCTTATAAAAGTACCTAATGAAGCTAAACCCCCAAAAGTGTATTTTTGGCAAAAGGTCAAGCAAATTCTTCGAATTTATGGTGATGAGCGTAGCATCTAACCTCAATAAAATCTAAGCCATGCAAGACATGAAGGCCCCATAGAAGATCAAAGATATTTAACCCCTCAAGGGCAAAGTGCCAAACTTAATCGCTTTGTCTCGAAGAGCATCAATAAGTGTTTTGAGTTCTTTAAGCTACTAAAGAACTCATTGGAATTTAAGTGGATAGATGAGTGTGAAGTTACCTTCGATAGGCTCAAGCAATTTCTTGGGAGCTTATTAGTGATCTCTAAACTAATATCCAATGAAGAACTTTACCTATATCTAGTCATAAGCTACCCAGCCCTCTCATTAGTACTTACCTAGTTGCCTACATTGATAGATGTAAGCACAAGCCTAACTATTATGTCAGTCACATCTTATAAGGACCAGAGGTTAAATACACACATATAGAGAAGTTTGCCCTCGCTATGGTTATTGTTACTTAGAGACTACAACCCTACTTCCAAGCATACATCACTATCGTTTTCACAAACCAGCAATTGTAAACTCTTATATAGAAATCAAGTGTATCAGGATGAATAGTTAAGTACTCCTTGGAACTTTGCACTCACAAGGTCCAATTCTGCCTCAGGTAGGCCATCAAGGCACAAGTTCTTGCAGACTTTGTTACCAAGTACATTGGAGAGGATGAAGAACTAACTCACATTTGCTATAGCACCAAAGTCCTGTAAAGATAGCCTTTTAAGGACTTTGCCCACTGTAATTGATAAGCATAAATTACTCTATACCTTTAAAACATATTTAGGCATAAATCGTTCATAATTGTGATTTAATTCTTAAGTTTGTAGTACTTAATTGAATAATGTATTAATTTCAGATAAATCGCAAGCAAGGGGATGAAATTTACACAAGAACAAAGACTTTTAAGGAAATCACAGCCATAGGGAGAAGAAAACCTTGAAGTAGAATCAAGGTTAACTCAATCATGGGCGTGATGATGAAAATTTGGAATGGCTAGCATTGGTCATACCCTTCATTACAGGCGTAATTGAGAAAGTTCTGATGATCCCCTTATCAATTATGACCATGACTGTATAGTAAGAGGGTGATCACACATTCAATCATGGGTATGATGAAATCTAATGAAATGACAAGGAGTTCACATCCATTGTTACAGTTATGGTTAGTGTAGATTTTTGTTTTCCAAAACTATCACACCTTGAGTTACAGGCATGATAGGAGTAGAAATAACTATTTTTCTTTAACTTTTTCACACAAATCAATACATAGAACATGTCTTAACATTATGCGATGTCTCGAAGTGGTATAACTCGAGTCCTTTGATGAGTCGAGTATAAATATACCGCAACTTTTAGATAAGAAGGGAGATAACACCAGATCAAGATAGGGAATTACATCAATACAAACACTATCAAGAAACATAATAGATTGTCAAAATCAAGACCATTAAGTTTCTTATTTGTGTTCTTAGGTAATGTTACTGTAATGAGAGTTTTATACAACATTCTTCACTAACTTTTAGAGAATTGCAAAGAATCTAGTATTTCTATATTGTTGTATCAGAATCCTTCAAGTGAATCAAAAGGGGTTTTATTCTTCTCTCTTCTTTTATGTTGTGTTTTAATTCTTTTTTCCTATATAATTCTTTTTTCCTATTTCTTTATATTTATTCTTTTTTTTTTATCATGTGTGAGTGATAAATCAAGGTTTATTAAGTTATTTTAACATGATTGTATTTTGAATTATTATTATTCCTAATAATTACAAATTTCTAGTGATTAGAACTTCATATAAGTTGAGATAATATAGTGTACGACACAATCTGATAGTAGATTCAATGGAATATATTGAAAAATGATTCCACTGAATAGATCTTAGTCACTATAATGAACTACTCCTGCTAATAGAGATATTTTTCGGAAGTTCGCTACATGTTGTATGGAATTCAATGATTAGTAAGCTTCTAACGTAATCTTGACTTATCTATTATTTGAGAAGAGATTCTAAGGAATACAATCCAGATTAGAATTGAGTAATTTTGAGAAAAATACTCATGAGTAGAGAATTCTTACAAATGAGTAATTGTTAGGATAGATAGTTCATAAAACATGTTAATATGATGGAGTAAATCTACTTTGTAATTTGTTGTTTTCGTATAATAATCTTACTTGTTGTGTTGTTTCAGTGTAATCATAGAATTAGTATAGTTTAGTTGTAAAAATCAATTAAATTACTTCATTAAATCATTTGGCCGTTAGTTAATAGAAAGAATAATTGGTACTAGTGCTTGAATCCTTTTCCCAGTAGAGACAACCCTATACTTATCCATACTAATAAATGATAGGTACACTTGCCTATTTAACCGAGTAAAAGATAAAATATAGGAATTTAAATTGTAAAACTCGGTAACTCTAATTAAAGGCGATCGGTGGTAGAAAAGTGGAGTAAGGATAGCCTTATAAGGACCCTACGGCACCAAAGTCTTGTACGTACTCAAGTTTGGGTTTCCTACCAGTGACAATGAAGCCAAGTATGAAGCCTTCATCATGGGACTAAAGATCGCAATGGACATTGATGTTGAGAAGATCAACATCTACTAAAACTCTATATTGGTGGTGCAATAGGTTAAAGGGGTATACGAAACAAAAGGAGAAGCTATGGTGAAGTACCTCCAGGAAATATGGGACCTCATCTCCAACTTCACCTCTTAGAACATCACCAAAATCCCTTGAGTAGAGAGTTCAGAGGCAGATAAGTTGTCTAAGCTTGCATCCATGGCTTGGCCCCTACCTTGTGATAAAAACAAGCAGGTTTTTCTTCAGTATATACACCAACAAATTATTAACCATAGCAAAACCTTGAGATTTGCTCTATACCCATTGCACCCTCTTGAATGGACCCCCTCATTGGCTACTTAAAAATAGGTACCTTACCTTATTACAAGACTAAAGCCAAGAAGCTCTCCTATAGCATCACTAAACTCGCTATTCTACCTAGAATCGCTAGAGGGTATATAGAATCAAAACATAAAATCAAAAAGTAGAAAAGAAATGAAGAAATTGAGTTCTTTTTTCATTAAAGAATTATTAATCTATAATCTAAAATTTATGAAAGAAGAATAAGTAGAGTCGAAACTAAATTTCCTTGCATTATTTTGTTTGAAAAAAGCAATAAATTGAACAAGAGTGAAAATTTTTAATTCATTTTAAGTTATTAATAGTATAAGCTTAAATATATATTTTCCTTATAAACTTTTCTATTAGAGCTTTTGAACGAAGACTATGAATATCGAACAAGGGACAAGGAGAAAGAAAAAGAAAAAGAAAAAGAAAAGAAATTGGAATAGGATAGAAAAGCTGATTTAATGCCCTAATGGTTAATAGTTCAGTAGGAGCCTAGTTATATTATTTATTTTTGGTTTATACAACTCATATATATTGACTCAATAAAAAATGTAAGCTTTTACAAGAAAACAATCTTACACTCGAGTTAACTCAGAAAAACCTCCTAAAATCGTAAATTCATAAAATTATATGGTAGAATCGCAATTTTGATAACTATGTCGTTAACTACACTATCATTTATGGTACCCTCTATCGATGCAATCATAGGATGCCTCTCTTACACTATCTAAGGATAGAAGAAGGCTTTCACACCCTCAAAGAGTTACATACAAGCATCTACAGTAATCATATCAAGGCCCAAGCTTTGTACATCTAAGCCCTTTGCCTTAGATACTATTGGCTCGCCATGAAAGAGGACATGAAGACCCTAGTATAGAGATGCCATAGTTGTCAAAAGCATGCTCCTATTAGCTATGCCTCGAGCTCGAAGCTCTGTTCCGTCTCAAGTCCATAGCCTTTTACCCAATGGGGCCTTAATGTCCCCAGCGCAATCCTGAAGGTATTCAAAGGGCACCAGTTCATTTTAGTATTATAGACTACTTTACAAAGTAGTAAAGGCATAGGTAGTTGCAAGCATCACAACTAAGATGCCAAAAGGTTTTGTTCTAACCAATGTCCTTATCAGGTTTGGAGTACCCTATGCCCTAATCATTGACAATGGTAAACAGTTTGACAATGTATGGTTCCAAGAGTTATGCGATAAACATCATATTTGACTTCACTACACCTTAATTGCCTACCCCCAAACCAATGGGTAGGTTAAGACGAGAAATAAGATAGTCTTTGGTAGCTTAATAAAGAAGGGTGAATGAATAGGTGGTTAATAGGCGGATTAGCTCCCCATGATCCTTTAGAGATATTGAACCATGCATAAAACAACTATAGGGGAAACTCCTTTCGAACTCGCATTCAAATTAGAGGTCGTACTACCTATCAAGCTAGAGCTCTCGATGGGTAAAACCTAAAACTTTGATTCTGGTATTAATAAGGTAGCCCTTTAAGTAAGCCTAGACACTATTAATAAAATAAGGGACGCTACACAAGCTCAAATGGCTAGGTATTACAATAAAAAGGTCAAGCACAACGTTTTTCAACTAGGGGACATATCGAAAGTTCAAAGCTACTAAGTTAGGAGAAGGACAAGGAAAGCTATGATCGAACTAGAAGGACCTAGTTGGCATTAAGGTAGACATAGGCAATGAGGCTTATAGGTTAGAGACTATGGATGGACAGCCCATTCTTAGAACTTAGAAAGCTGACAATCTTAGGCCTTATTTTTTGTAATATGTATGAGCACCCAAGCATACTTTGTAAAAATTTCAAGAAGAAATGAAAAAGAAGTCTTGTCTTTTTCCCACCCTGTTATTTACTTTGATAACGCGACCTAATTATCATTAAGCCATACATTTTATCCATCAACAAAGATGGAATGTCGAAATAAGTTGTATTGATCCTCATCCTCAATGAACGGACATTCTTACTAAATACTACGCCCAAGAACCCTAAAGACTTAATCACCCGATAGGTTCTTACGCCTAAGGGTTCACACAATGTTAAGCACAAAGACTATGTCTATAACATTCGACCTTATGCCTAAAGTCAGACTTGGCATACTCACCACTCCTAACCAAATAGTACTTAAACCAAGGTTCCTGAGTCCATGTTTGATACCATAATACAAGAATAAAAAACTGAGAACTAATCTACACTTAAAGCTATAATCAAGCGTAAGTAAACACCGAAAGGACAGAGGATGAACATGGTGCAAAAATGTACAATAGAAAATGCATAATAAGAAGTAAACCATAGTTAGCTAAATTTCATTAATGTTCATAATTGCAGAGTCAAAGGGCCAGCATCTAAGCCCATGTACATTGAACTAAAAGAAAAACACAAACTAAGGTAAAAGAAAAAGAAGAATAGAAGTAATAGCCTGACTATCAACAATAACAAAAAACATTCATTAGGTCATTTCCCCCCATCGCCACTAACCTTAACATTGTCCACTATCCTCCTCAGCACCACTATCATCCTGTACATCCATAGCAACCTCGTTATGGTCGGGGTTGACTTCTTCATCTACTCCCACTCCAGTTGTTGGGGCCTCATCATCTAACTAGGCAAGGCAATCAAGATTTAAGTGGGGATATTCCCCTTTAATTAGCTCCCCCATTGTCCTCACCCCATCTCGTACAACATTATTAACAGTAGCCTTGAAGTTATTGCTTAACATGAACTCTTGAAATAGCCTCCCTATGGTTGCTTCAACTCGATTTCCTTATTTAGAAACTGAACTCAAGCCTCCTCAAGCTCCTTCCATGCAGCATCTGCCTCCCCTTAGCTGCTTTTGCATCCTTCTTCGTAGGCTCAACTTCCCCTTTGGTAGCCTCTACCACTCAATTAGCGAACTCAACTAATTGCTTAACTCCCTTCGCTTCCTTCCTAGCAACCTCTAGCTCCTTAACATCAGTAATAAGTGTGCCTTTAAGTCTTTGGCCCACTTCTTCACTATGCTAACCTCGAACTTCATCTTAGCCACTTCCTGCTCCAATCTTAGCTTCTTTACCCTAAGTTGGCTATAATTCTCCTACATAGCCAACATTCTCGATCTCAACTTCTCTAGTTGCTTCCTTAAGCTCTTGTATTCCTGCCCCAATTCTTGACAGGGCTATTGAAAAGGCTAAAATAAGTGACATTAGTACAAATAAGCACCCATAAAGACTTAACCAAAAAGATGAAAATTAAAGGCATACATAATCAAGGAGAGTCCGCCTCCATACAAAGCATGCTTGTACAAACTCATAGCTTAACCCAGCCCCTATAGAGTGAATAGCACACTTTCGTTATAGCTCTTATCATAGAATAGCATGATATGCTCCTTTAATAAAGGCTACAAGCCAACAATCACATCCACTTGCCAAGATGTCAATACCTCAATATCTCTACCCATGTCGGCCTCAAGGTTAATCATACGCACAGGTTAACTAAGTGCCTCATCTGGCCTTACAACATCAATAGTCCCATAGCCTTTAGGAACTTAAACGCTGATGAATTGCTGACCTTAGGACTACTCACCCTAGCTCACCTTTAAGGTCTACAAGCTCTTAGAAGAAGGATCTAATCTTCTCAACTTACTAAGGATGAGCTCCAGCATTAGGAAGGCATGATGCTGAACTCTTTACACACCCAACTCAAATGTACTTTACTTTCTTCCACTACATGCATAGATGCCGTGCCCACTGCCTAGCCCAGCATAATCGACCTATAAAGTTCTGAGGCCAATATCTCTAACTCCTACCTCCGAGCTCCATCCTGCTGACTTGTTGAATCCAATTCTACCGGCCAGCTATAACATCATATCAACTTAACTAAAACACCTCAAAACTCCAAGATAAGGATGTAATGATAGACTGCCACCTATCATACTCTTTTTTTTTTTTTTTTACATTGTACTATATTCCTTCTATTTAATTGTCACATATACCCTTTTGGCTTGTACTAGGTTTCTTATTTCAAGTATTACCTTTTTTGTAATTTCTTTATTTTCTTTGTTGCCCAAGGGTCTTACTATAAATAGTCCTTTATCTTATAGCAATAAACATCTTACATCTTTTATCAGCTAAGGAATATCCCTCTTTGTGTTTTTGTGAGACAACCCACTCCAAGTTCATATCTTACACTCTTATCTAATCTTGCTAGTAGCTCAAATTGACAAGTAGACCTTAACTTTTGCTTATACATCATATCATGTGAGGGTTGTGTTGAGCTCATTTGGTGCATCATATCCAACGAACTACTTCATGAAGCTACAGGAATTGCTAGCCTATCCATTAACCTATTATTGGATATCTCGAAGGACCCATTTAATTGCCCCTAAGGTAAAACTTAGTGATAATTTAGCTCTTAGGTACATTAAACAGCTTTAGCAATCCTCTCCTTTAAGGACCTTTCTTGTACTGCCTAATCAGAGATAGCCTTCTTTGACTCCTTTTCAATAGGTACCTCAAGCTTGGGCACCATCGAGGCATCCTCAATAGCTACTTGTTACTCAAGATAGCTCTTAAGGGAATCGTGGTTAGGATGTCTCCCAAGCCTTCACCCATAATCTTCGTCCCCTTCCCTTTCCCAGCAACACTCCTATAAGTCTTCTTCGACACTTAGGTTTCTCCCTACTCTTCAGTTGGCATTTTCCTTTTTTTCCTTCAACCTCTTCCCCCTTATCTTTAGCATCCTCTCCTTAAAGGAGTTATTGCATAGGTCATACACTATGATCATAGCAAGTAAGTTAGCATAAGGAAAAACACATAAGAACAAAAATTAATACCTGCCGAGGACGAGCAACCTCAAGCTCTTCCTAACAACAATCAACTATGATGAACTCTTGATTACCCTCCCGAGCCACACACCTACTCATACTTATCTCCCAAGCATATAACCTCTCCTTACAAAGATACGAGCTCATGGTTTACTCCATATGGAATCATCCCCTCCACTATGTTACGTCCAGGATCTACTCTTTCATCTCATCATCTTCTTCCTGGAAGTAATTGATAGGTGATGAATGGATGGGCCTATTCTACTTAGTTGGAAAGTTGAGCTCATGATCTGACTTCACCTTATAAAACTAGAACTTCTAATCCTTTATAATCAATTTTTTACCATAGAAGAGCTTTATGTCTATCCCTTAGCCTGCACAATATACCTAACCTTCTTATTCACCATTCAACTGGAAGAAGTAACAAAAGGACTGGGCTATTAGTGTCCTCATATGAAAAATCAATAAGGCCTTAAAGGCCACTAATGCCTGCCACGCATTAAGATGGAGAGAACTAGGCAGTACCTAGAAGTAGTTAAAAACTACCAACTGGAAAGCATTGAATAATAGACGTGGACCCATATCAATCGCCTTCCATTATATACAGAAGAAGCGGTTATCCCCATAGTCACATGCTTGATCACCCTCTCTTCATGCACATACTCCACTTTGGTCACAATTTGACCCTCCTCCTTACTTAGCCATAACTTCACAACTCTCTCCAACTTCTCGAACATATACTTTGCTTGAAGCCTAGCCAACATAATGGCTCTCCTAATTTCTTATAAGAAGTAAGATCGCTTACCAATAGCTGCTACTATCGCCGTTTCTTGGTGGGGGAGTAAGGTTATACACGACCTCTCTACGGTCCTATCACTAGATGCCTCACATGCAAATCTACTCTCTTGCTATTGATTAACCATCTCTTGGGAACTTTTCGAAGAAGGGAAAAAGAAAGTATGAGAAAAAAGGGAAAAGCTTTAGAAGGATTTTGGTAGGGTATCAGCAAGGTGAAAATGAAGTGAGGAGCAAACTGACCTTCGTAGCTCTTCTATAGGTAACCATAGCTAAGCAAAGCATCACTTCACCAACAACTATCATTAACGCCCATGTATCTTGTTCAAAAAGTCAATGGCCAGGATCCATTAGATGAATGGATTGCCAACTCAGCATCCACATGCACCTATTAGGTAGCTTATACCCTTCGAGGACCTCGAGAACCTCAACGGTTACATTAACCGACACGTCTTGTCGATGGAAGGTTGGTGATCAAGTTTCTAAGCACGCCCTCAAGTGATCGATAGCTCAGAAATACCTAAGCTTAGGTAAACAGCCTACATAGCTAAAAGACACATATGAGCTCAGTTATAGACTCGACCATAAAACAAGGGATCAAAAATAGTAAGTAAGGTAACGAGGATGACAATAAGCGGTTATGGGGGTAATGAGATCAATAATGATGAAGTACAAGGAACAAGTGAATAAGTGAAATATGAATGAAACTTCATTTCATTCATATCAATAACAACACACCAACCTTGAGCACAAGAAAAAGGTGAAGAAAGAAATTAAAACAAAGTGTACAAGGCCTTTTGAGCCTACTACTTGATGTCAGTACCCACATCCAGCTCATAATGTCAACTCAACTACATAGAAAGGGTTCTTACTCAAGTTAGCCAGGTTATAACTTCAACTCATATTACTATTCTACCCAAGTGAACCATGGCCAACCCCTAACACCTGAGTTGATGGCCATAAACTTCAGGAAACGCATAAGGAATACTCCTTTGCTACCATAATCACAACTGAGCACAAACCCCAATCCTATCTGGTTGAGCCTAGTAGTAGGCTCTTCTTTCATCGTGCTCAAACACATCATGCTAGCTTTAGGATAGATCCCCCACTAATTAGAACAACCAAGAGACACCCAACCTCCTTGGAATACGTAACCAAAAAGCCTCAAGGAAGATTCATGTTTGATGGAAGTTACTCAAGTACTCAAGGGAATGTATGGCAGCTACCAACGAACCAATAATATAGAGTACACAAACTTGGACAAGGTGAGGAGTGGAAGTCCACTTGTCATACTAACAACTACTATGCTCCCATACCTTTGAAACCCTTGGGAGTTATAGAGCACCTGAGCCACTAGGGAAGCTCCTTTTAGCATTAGAAATACATACAACAAAAAACATACGATTATCTACCTCGTGTACCCATGCAACTATGGTGCCAACGATGTAGTGAATGGAGGATGTACCCTTTAGCACCCTTTGTTAGACTAAGGGGTCTATATATACCCCTTGATCAGTACTCAAGGGCCACATCCCATCATTGGGAAACCCATTACATCCCTCAATCAGTACGCAAGAGCTCATTGTAAGGGTATAACTTGTGCTTATATACTCTATCCCATAAGACGATTCATTTCGACTCATACTTACAAAGCCTGATAAAGTCTCACTACATTCTCAGAGAATCTAAACTGGCAAAATGAAGCAATAGATTGATAATGAAGAAGAAGAAACCCCCTATTGGGCCCTTACATAGCCAATGAAGGAGAATTTCGAGCTGTCCAAGAGTTTTTACCAACCCATCCAATGATTGGGGTAAGATAACGGTGAAAGGTTGCCATTAATACTTCTACTAATCCTTCTAAGGAGCATTAATGCCCATGTGTACAATACATTACCCTAGGCATCGTCACTATTCTTAAGAAAAGACAGCATTGAAAAGACCACTTGAAGCAATCACTTCAATTATCCTATCGAAAGGACTCCTAATAGCTCCCTTCACCAATACTTTCTAAGGCCATTTACATCTTTCCCTAGAGAGCACCTCGTAAGGGCTTTAGCTTCCCGTGCCCGAGTTTATACTTCAACACCAAGGAGAGTTTGGTAAGGGGGTAGGGTTTGGGGGCAAGTGTTGACCTTTTAGCCCAATCTCTAAAGGCTTAAGCCTATTGTCGAAGCTCAACCAACCTTAATAGGAAGCTCTTCTCCCTTGCTAGGTTTTCTTTTTTCCTAGGTATGACAACCAGCCATATATGATCTCCAACACCATCTGTTGAGCTTAAGAAACTCATGAGTTCTTCGGATACCCCTAAATACCATATGACTTCCAAAGTCCTACATATCTACACAATCAAAGGGCTCACATGGTCCTCAAGTGGGCCCAACCCCCAAGCACCTCTAAGCTAAGCTTAGAACACTTAAAGAACCCCAACTCAAGGGACTAGCATCCTACCATCCAGCCACCTGAAGAGAGTTTGCCTCCAAGCTGAGACGATCTTGGGAAGGCTTGCCACTACATGGAGAACAAGCTTACTGCCTTCCTTTTCATTTTCTCTCTTTTCATTAAATGCTGAATGATCCCTTGACTCATGGCCTATAGACTAGTCACTAAGTTATGGCATTTACCTCCACCGATGTGATATGCCCATATCCCAAGTTTCTATTAACTGGTAGAAGAGTAAAAGTTTTTTCTCGTATTGATAGTGTCACTTACTTGGATTTTGCTCTAGCTAATCCTCCCACTTTACCTATCAAAACAAGTTAGTCCCCTTAACTTATAAATAAGGGGTGAAGCAATAGGTAAGGGAACTTTTAAATCTTTTAAGAACTCTCTTAAGCTATTATCTTTTAAACCTCTTCTTGAACTCAAATACTCTCCTTACTAACTTAAGCATCAAACGACCCTTACTAGTTATGCCATAGGGAGCTTTTAGTAATTCCACCACAATATGCGACTAACAGACCACCATAAGTGTACCTAAAGGTTGTATTAGTGATTCTAACCATCATCGATACCAATTATCAAATTTAACACCCCATCATTTTCTTTATTATGCATTTTTCTACCACTATATTACTAAATGCAATATCAAAATGAATGAAAAATCTAAACAACCTAATCTATAATTAAGGATATGTTTGTTTTGCGAATTTTTTTTTTCATATTTGTTGTAATTGATAATAGAATTGTCTACGAAAAAGTACAAATTTAATCCTCGATGTTTTACTATTTTTCTATTTTAGTCTTAGATTTTTCATTTTTTTTCTTCGTATTCTATCTTTCAACATTTGTAAATGTTTGGGAACGAGTCCTTTTGCTGACAACATTAAGTTTTCCATCCATATATTGATATGTAAAGTGATCTAATTGGCCAAAATAATTGATTTAATAACATAAAATAATACTATATATTACTTAAGTGAGTTTAAAAAAATATATATAATTAAAAAAATAAAAAATTAGGAAAAGTAATTCAAAAAATATGTAAAATCAAATAACTAAAGTAATTAAGAAAATATTAAGTGACAAAATATTTAAGTAAATAATTAAAAAATAAAAAATTCAAGAAAAATTTGAAACAAGTTACTCTTATTATAATAATGGCAAGGGATGTCTTAGATGGCCATTGAGGCCCTCTTGGCTCACAACCCACTTCAGTAAATGGGTCGTTTGACTTGGTGAGCCATCATTGGCCACTCACCAATGTAAGGGAGGTTGCACAATTACATTAAAAATTGAAGCAAAACCCAATTAGGTTGCCGTCATGTCACATGGCCCGATTAAGTTTGCAATATTTTTCTTTTCTTTTCTTTTCTTTTATTTATTTTTTATTTTTTCTATTATGATTCTCTAATGGAATTAATGAGCAACCACCTATTGCCACTAAGGAGTTGAACGACTTACTCGTAACCTATGAGGGTTGTTATGGCCACTCTAGCTACACTAAAGGTAACCTGATTGACTTCTTTTAAATTCTTCCTAATTTTTATTTTTTTTTCTATTATGGAATTTTATTTTTTTTTGCACTTTACTTTTTTTTTTAATTATTTTCTTAAATACTTAATCATATAAGATTTTTTAATTACTTTATTTTTTTAATTTTGTGTCTTTTTAACTATTTTTTAGTTATTGTTGAATTTTTTATATTTTTTAAATTAAATAATGGTGATAACGATACTACGAGTATAATCCTTAGTTGAACTCCCGGTAGTCTGACGAATATGAACGGTGGTGAACCTATAAAAAGCCCTTTTTACTATGGCTAATAAAGGCTTTCTAATACTCAAGTTAGCAAAGAGAGTGGTTGGAAGTTAATTCAAGCGAATGTAATGTAACAGATAATAATTAAAGGGAGTTCTAAAAAGATCCCCTATTTAGACTCTTACCTCCTATCTATAGGTAAGGGAACTAACCTATTTGGCCATGTAACACGAGGAGATTGGCTTAGATTCAATCTAAGGTAAGGATGTTTGTGGAAATATAAAAATATAGTTTGTTATACACGTGTACATAATCGAGTATAAATAGTAGGCTTGTACTTATTTTAATTATTGAATCAATTTTATGCACTTTTTGATTGCACATCTTCTCTACCTCCGTCGCTGTTAGTTTTGAACCCTTGCACCCATATTATCCTTCACATCAGGTTTGAGGGGGATCAATTGCTACTATACGACCCTAGACAAATATTTGATCTTCACATGGTGTTAGAGCTCGATTTAGGTAATATCTTTGCTTGACTAAGTTTAAATGCATAAGCACATTAGAAGATTCCATAGAAAATACAGTAGGCAATAATGTGGTAAGATCGGTAGTCAAAATTTCTGTAATTGATCCTTCAATTTCAGATCCACTCTTCTTATCCAATTTGGATAGCTCTAATATGGCAGTTGGAACCCTAATATTCAATGGAAATAATTTTCTTAGCTGGAGTCGATTAGTTAAGCTAGGGCTTGGAGCAAAATTGAAATTAGGACTAATAGATGGTACTGTAATTAAGCTTAGTAATGACTCGTCTAATCTAATCCGATGGTTACACTATGACTAATGGTTAGATGCTAGATATTAAATTCCATGAATTCTGAAATTGCTCAGAGTTTTATATATGTACAATCAGCTCAGCTATTGTGGAAAGAAGTAGTTGAGCAGTTTGGTGTTTCTAATGATTCTCTAGTGTTTCAATTACAATATGAAATTTGTAACCTTACGATCAAAGTGTTAATGCCTATTATTGTAAGCTCAAGAAATGCTAGGATAAGTTACAACAAGTGCAATCGTATCTGCATTGTGTTTGTAGTTCTATAGATGCATATGCATGTAATTTGCAAAAGAAGTTACATGAGTTGGAATCACAAACGCACTTAATATAATTTCTTATGGAGCTTAATGAGGTATATGATAATATTCGTAATCAAATTTTATCAATAGATCCCATGTCTTCAGTCAGTAAAGCATTTTATTTCATGCAACAAATTGAGAAACAACAACAAGTGTCTTCTGTCCTATTCAATGATACAAATGCCTCGGCTTTTGTTACTAGAGGCTAAGCGTTTATAAGTGGTAATGAGAGGAAGAAATTGAAAAGAAAGTTAACTTATAAACATTACAAAATGGATGATCATTTGATAGAGAATTGTTTTCAATTGATAGGGTATCTAGAATGGTTTAAAGGCAAATAGATTGCTAAAGGAAAAATCACTAGTGCTAATGTTGTTGTGCTTTCTAACAATAATTGTAGGAGTGTTCAGTTCTCCACTGGATTATCTAATTGCAAAATGTTTTAATGAAGAATCATCTCAACGTTTTATTAATATTGCAAATATGTAGGTTATGTAAAACTTATGTTAAGAATTCATGAAGTTTATGAAGGACAAATCTTCTCAAACTTATACTCCAACTTTGGCAAATAATATGGCTTATGTAGGTAAATTACATTCTAACCTCTTTTGCTTTCATTCTCTTAATAACTATTTGGATTCTTAGATAGTAGATACTGGTGCCATGAACCACATGACCCCTTATCGCACAACATTACATAATGTTGTTGATCTTTTATACCCTATACACATTAAACTGCCTGATGGAAAAGGGCTTGAAGTTACTTAAGTAAGTTTAGCCTTTTTGAGTCCTACACTTATTATACACAATGTGTACTTGGAACCCAGTTTTACTCATAATCTGCTCTCTTTGCATAGTCTTGTTAGAGACCTTCATATGACTACTCATTTTGATTCTACTACTAACACTATATAGGACTAAAGAACTAATAACATTGTGACTAGTACTAGAGCAATATGTGGACTATATGTTCTTCAAGTGCACAAGAATTTTGAATTCAATGTTGTGACTGATGGTTCTTCATGTTCTATTTCTATTTCTTCTTCAAACATATCATGTAACTCGTCCACAATTTCTCTTGAGTTATTTCATTCTAGATTTGGTCATAGTTCCTTATCTAAACTTAAACATTTAGCAACTTGTAAACATTTGCAATTCATAATCTCTCTTGTGATGCTTGTCCTAAGGCTAAGTTTCATAGATTACCCCTCCATAGAAGTGTTCATATATTCTTTGTTCCTTTTCATATGTTGCATATGGATGTTTGGGGCCTATATAAGGAAGCTTCAATTATTAGTGTACGTTATTTTCTCACTATTGTTGATGATTGCACTAAATCTACTTAGACCTTTTTGCTTCACCACAAAAGTTAAGTTCCTTCTGTTCTATCTAAATTCCTTACTTACATACACAACCATTTTTCTACAACTCCTAAGTTTGTCTGAAGTGATAATGGTTCAGAATTCTTATCTTGTTATTGTCAATCTATGTTTTCTAATTTAGGTATTGTTCATCAAAAAACAACTACATACACTCTACAACAAAATAGTCGGGTAGAGAGGAAACAACGTCATTTGGTAAAAACAGCAAGGGCTTTATCTCTTCATGCTCACTTATCTATGAAATTTTGGGGGGATTATATTCTCTCTAGTACTCATTTAGTCAATCAAATTCCCATGGAAACTTTGGCTTGGAAAACTCCATATGAGAAGTTATTTGGTCATACTCCTTCATATGATCATCTTCCAATTGTAGGTTGTTTATGTTTTGTGGCTAAACATCCTGTTCTAAAGGATATGTTTGTGTCTAAGGCACTTAAATGTGTTTTTCTTGGTTAATCTTTTGATAAAAAAGGATACTATGTATATGATCTTCAAGGTCATCAAATACTTACATCCCATGATATAGTCTTTTATGAGACCAAATTTCCTTTTAAGGAGAATCAGTCTTTATATACAAATACATCTCCTGATGATTCAGTCATTCCTATGCGTTTGAATTTTGAAATTAAGTTTTCTTTGTTAAAGCCTTGTGAACATATCTCACTTTCTAATTAGTCTTCAATTGATCAAAACTCTTTGTTTGTGCCATTTGAAATTCAAGACACTTCTTCTACTGATCAGTCATTATTTGATTCAATTTCTGTTCATTCTCCTAAAGATCAGTCACAAGCACAAGTGTGGCGCTCAAATAAAGTTAGACATAGTCCACAGTAGTTACAAGATTTTGTGTATACTACACAATCTGTTAATTCTTTTGCTCAGGCTGTTCCAATCAAACCTTCATCCTCTTATCGTTTGTTTACCTCCTCATTTTTTCTTGCTTACCCTACTAATTTTGTAGCATCACTCCTTAAAGTGTTTACTATCCAAGATCCTAGTAGTTATTTAGAAGCATCTTACTCTAAAGAGTGGCAGTTGGTTATACAAAATCAGCTTGCTGCATTAGAAAGTAATGATACATGGGATTTAACTACTTTACCTAAAGGGAAAAATATAGTTGGGTCTAAATGGGTTTACAAAATTAAATATAGACTGAATGGCATAATTAAAAGATATAAGGCATGTTTAGTTGCAAAGGGGTTTACCCATGTTAAAGGTGAGGATTTTCTTGACACTTTCTCACCTGTTGCTAAGATGGGCATGGTTAAGATATTGTTAGCATTGCTATTACATCTTCTTGGCCTATTTCTTAAATTGATGTTAATAATGCCTTCTTACATGGGCATTTGGATGAGGAAATATACATGGTTCTACCCCAAGGATAAGATAAAGCTTCTCCTCATCAAGTATGTAAATTGAAATGCTCTATGTATGGTCTACGACAAGCTTCATGACAATGGAATTTGGAAATTTCCAAATTTCTCGTTTCGTTGGGATTTTCACAATCCACACATGATGTTTCTTTGTTCACATATTGGGCCAACAATGTTTGTGCTTTTATACTTCTTTACGTTGATGATATGCTTATTACAAGGTTTGCTACTAATTTTATTTCTCATGTTAAACGTTCTCTTGATGCCAAGTTCATAATAAAATACTTGGGTTTAGCTTGGTTTTTCCTTGGTCTTGAGTTATGCAAAATAGATACTGGTCTATTTTTTCATCAGAGAAAGTTTATTATGGATGTTTTACAAGTTACTAGTCTTACTGGAGCAAAGCTAACTACCTTTCCCATGCAACCTCGTTTAACACTTAATGCATATTTTAGTGATCTCCTTTTGATTCAATTTTTTATCGTAAGATTGGAGGCAAGTTACTTTACATTTCTTTGACTCGTCTAGATGTTTCTTATGCTATACATAGGCTTAGCCAGTTCTTAGTACATCAATGCCAACCTCATTTGGATGCACTCTTTTACTTGTTGTGTTATCTCAAAGGCTCCATTGGTCTTAGGTTGTTTTATCTTATTCATAATTCTTTTGTGCTATAGGCCTTTTTGAATTCTGATTGGGGTTATATTGCTATTGATAGGAATTCATTATCCAGTTATTATGTTTTCATTAAAGATGCTTTAGTTGCTTAGAAAACCGAAAAGCAACCTACTATTGCGACATCCACAACTAAGGCAAAATATTGAAGCTTAGGGGCTGCTACAAAGGAGTTATTATAAGTCTCTTATATTTTGAGAGATCCTAGGTTCTCTCCCTGTTCAGTTGGCTTATGACAACAAATCTGCATTAAACATCCCCCATAATCCTTATTTTCACACTTGAATGAAACACATTGACATTGAAGCTCATTTTGTTAGAGATCATGTTTCATTTGGATTTTTACAGCCTATATATGTTCCCTCTTCTCTTCAAGTTGCAGATGTTTTCACCAAAGCTTTGAGTTCTACACAATTATATAAATTGTGTTTCAAGTTAGGCTTGTAGGAAGCTCCGACTTGAGGGGAGGCTATAGAAATATGAAAATATAGTTTGTTATATACAATTAGGAGTAAAGATTAGTTCATTATAGTTTGTTATACATGTATACATAGTTGAGTATAAATAGTAGGCTTGTACTTCTTTTAATTATTGAATCAGTTTTATGCACTTTTCAATTACATATCTTCTTTTTCATCTCTATTAGTTTTGAACCCTTGCACTCATATTGTCCTTCACATCAAGTTTGAAGGAGATTAATTGCTATTACTCAGTAAGCTTTGGGAAGGGGGCCTATCACATCAAAGTGGGCTGTTGTCATGGCTTGGTGACTAAGCCCCTAATTTTATGCCAAGATGTGATGTAACGTTTAATGGAGAGAGAGAGAGAGAGAGAGAGAGAGAGAGAGAGAGAGAGAGAGAGAGAGAGAGAGGAAATGTTGAGTTCAGCTTCACTAAGCTACACATCCCTTCCTATTGGTTGTATAGAGAAACATTGAATTTTTTAGGGACTCCTTAGGTACTTAAAGCTTAAGTCAAGATCGAGTTGAGAGGACTTAGGGGGTCTTCGAGCTATTTGGCAACTTAAGTCTTATAGAAGGCTTAAGAGATGGCCAATGTCTAGGGGTCACTAGAGCTCTGGTTTTTGCCCTTAGCATAGTTGGCAATGTGGGGCACACTTCTTTGAGTTGGCTTACACACTTGATGGGTAAACTATTAAGCGAAGGAAAAGGAGACATCTAGTAATGTTGATTAGGTCCAATGATAAGCTTGGGCCTTTAAAGCCCTAAACCAAAAGGCGACTATCAACAAATAATATATATTATTATTTTATTTAATTAAATTAATTATCTCAATTAATCAGACCGCATAATGTGTTATATATGATTGAAAAACCTAATATCGTGGATAAAAAGACTCGTCCACAAAAACTTAGGTGTAAAAAATGAGAAGTTTAGAATTGAAATAGAAAGACAATAAAATATTGAGAATTAAATTTGTATTTGTCCCACCAATCATCACAAAATATCATAATGATTTTCAAAATATTGTTGTTGATAATGGCATAGCAATAATTAATAACGGGAGGCAATAATTACTGCTGATAGCCAGTTTACCATCACGGAAAGTATCGATGCCAGATGGGGATAAATGATAGTCATTTTAAAAAGAGGAAATCGTTTCTCTCATTATTTGTTACAATTAAAAAAAATTAATATCTAAAATATATTGAACTTAACAAATAAAAAAATGATGATAACAAATATGAAACCAAAAAAAAAAATTTAAACATTGTTCTAGGGGAAACGAGAACATAGTTAGTATAGTTTGAGAAGATTAATCAATGAATTGCATATTTTTATGATCAAAGAATTGATTAAGGGGATGTCTCGGCATATTAGTTCAAAAATTAGTTGGGTTATTTCAAATTGGTCAGATAATTGTAAAGTTAGTGGGCATCAATCAAAATTATAAATGGTCTCCAATTCTTTTATTTAAGCAATTGAGATTCTAAATATTCTATCTGTCTCTGTATATCTCAATTCCTAATTCTTCTTGGAGACTGCCTCCTTCGGATAGAGGTGTTTCGCATTTTCATACTCCAAACTTTAGAAAAATTCTATTAAGTTAAAATTTTCGATTATAGTATTGGTGCTTTTGCAGTCAATTCAAGAACAAAAATAACAAATGTCAATAAAAAATCCATAAAAAACCATCAAGCATAACTTTCAAGATTGGAGTTACAATTTCAAGATCCAAAATTTTAGATGGCCATTGGTACTAAAGCAACGGCCGTCTGATGAATTAGCTGATCAATTGAAAGATTTCAAGCTGAAAGGAATGCTACTAATTCAAATGATAGAAAAAATCTTGCAAAAATCATCAATGCAATACAAACAATGGATTACCAACCCAAATTGCAGTATTGATGCAGCATATAAGAGTTCCGACATGTTATAACACAGATCAAGATAATCAAAATGATTCATAACCTCATGATTCACATGAGATGATAAAGGAATTTATTTTAATAACTATTTGATGTAAAAGATAGGATACAATTAAGTCGGACTATTCTAAACGAGTTTGCGTGGTAACTATTGATTATCCTGCTATAAATGATGATTTTCTTGAAGGGAAAGTCGTTAAAAATGATGGATTTATATGTATATATATGGAAAGGGGGTATTTTTGCTGCTCAAATACTGGAGGATTTTCATTTGGATTTCAAATATCACATCCAAGCACAACAATTAGGGATCATTTTTTAAACTAGAAGCATTGCAATAGATGATCATGAGAGAGTGGTATACATTCATATTGAACCTATCAAGGAGGTTCAACACTCAAAAGGACCTGGTTTTTAAGGTCATAATATTTACTTTTTTGTACATGCAAATACTGATACACACAACTACTAATATTTCCTTATGTATTTTTTTTTTTTTTTGTGTAATTTTAAGGCTATAAATTAGTCAAACTATTCTCAAGCTCAACTCACTTTGAGTTTGGCTCCTATCGATTAATAAACGAGTAGAGTTCAAGTTCGAAATAAAACTTATTTATCTAAACAAATGAAGATTAAACTCTTATTTTTCAAGCAACTCCTCCCAAGTTATATACGTATTACGAATATTATACATAATGTTATATATTAAATATAATGTATAATTAAAATCCAAAAACTAATATTATAATAGATATATAATACTATGTAATACGCAGTCTAATTTTTATTCACTATTCATTAATCTATTAATTTATATATTTATTTATTTAGTATATAAGTTCGTGAACAAAATCGAGCTCGACTCATTTAAAGCTTGGTTTAGCTTAAGCTCGATTTGTAAAGGAGTCGAGCTCTCATTTATCTAAACGAGCTAAGTTTGAGTATATAATTTTTAAGTTCGTTAAAATTTTAGCTTAGCTCAAACTCAATAATTTTTAAATAAGTTAAGCTCGATCCTTCAGAACATGGCTTGTAGCCCTAATATAGTGGAATTATCTAAGTGACTAGTAAAAATAATTAGAGTGGTAAATAATAAGTCAATTAGAAAAGAATATCAACAAATAGTATAAATAGTTATTAGGTTGTGCAATATCTTTTATACAACGAAATGGGTAATAACAATCTTCTCTATCCTTCCCATCTTTCTAAATTTTTTTTTTTCTTTTTATTGGAAATGTCTTCTTATCGAAGTGGGGAAAAACAATTCCTTTTACTAAATTGCTATTCTAAAATTTCTTTATATGACTCATCTCATATGAATAATAAACTAATAGCTTACCCATAAAGACAGGAAACGCATATTGTGCGGAAGATGAAGCATCGTAATGTTTACTCGTCCATTTTTGGTATTGTCAAAACTTAAAATTTCATAAAATTGTAGTGTCTTTATGGATGATGACTTCAGGTATCAGGTCCGCTGATTCCATCATTCAACAAAAGAAGACAGGCAATAAAGAATTCATATCATTGATCATATATGATACGGAGATGCATATCTTCACACAATCGTATCAAAAGAATGAATATTACATAATCATCTTCTGCAGTAGAAGATGGATTCCAATCATCTAAAGCAGAGAAGCCAACTACACTACAATTGTAGACTACACTAATATAAGAGATGCTCTAGTCTGCCTCAGAAGCAGACATTAGATTGCTTGTACAACAGATATGGCAATCCTGATACTTGCCATTTTCTGTCCAAAATAAATTGAAAAGAAAAAAGATGAGCACACGAGAACAAATGGTTTGTGAAGGTGCTGTGATTCAACTTTCCCTCCAAATCGACTAAACGGATTGTGGTAATAGACATATACTTCGGAATAGACATGATCATCTCCATCCTTCAGACTGCCAAAGGATTGTCCTCTTGATTAGCATATTGCAGCTCAAAATTGAATGAGATCATTATATAGTCAATATCAACATATCTCTCGTCTTCCTTGCTCAATATCACTCGAAGTTGGGCTACAAGGATTCATCCTTGCTTCCCTGCTCAACAACCTCTTCAATGACTTCAACCTCGCTACAACCGGCGACTTCAATTCCTCCTGAGTACACCCACTTGTCGAAGCTGCATTAGCATTCACACTCCTTGGGATATCAATCACCAACGCTCCATCTGGCCTAGCATTAGATGGAGAACTCGAGCTTGGGGACTCACCAGATGCAACCTCTTCCGACCCTAAGCAACCATTCCCAGAGCTAACTTGACTCTCATCGCCCCAGAACAACACATTTGTAGGAAAATTTGGAGACTCCATCGAATTCCCATCACCAAAATTCGAATTCTCCTCCACATCATGGATACTACTACTAAGACTACTCATATCAGTGTCTGAATCAACCGACTCTGCACTAACAGAATTTCTACACAGTGGACAAGTAGAATGCGAGTGAAACCACATATCAATACACTCCAAATGAAAACCATGATTGCATTTAGGCAATAACCTAACTTTCTCGCCTTCAGCAACCTCGCACAAACAAACTGCGCATTCAAGCTCTTCTTTAAAATCCTCAGGCTTATAAATCGCAACGGGCAAAGATCTTAGGACCACAGGGTCAAGGCCGCGGCGAGCAGGCATTGCAGACTCTTGCCCTGGTGAGAATACAAACCGGCGACGCCGGCCACGGCTGTGAGAAGAACCAGAGGGCCGTGGACCTTCCACCCGCCACCAGAACCATCTAGCATACAAATGTAGGAAAAGTACAACGACCACAACTAGGAACAATACGATGATTGCAATGACCATGATTTTCCCTGTGACTTCAACGGCTGCAGAGTTGTCCAATGTATTCATGTCGGAGTCTCCCATCGTGTTATAGCCTCAACTTAGACACAAAAGAATCAAGCTTTGAGTATAAGGTTGGTTTTCCAAGACACCCAGAAGAGAAGTTTGATATATTTTGATGAACCGAATGAAACCCAGAAGAATAGTAGAATTATGAAGCTTCTTTATACTAAAAACCTTAGTTTATAGCATGAAAATTGAAAATTTTCAATAGCCAGTATAGAAAAACAATCAAAAAACCCACATAAAGGTCATAAATTGCCAATTGGGTTGAGCTATGTAACTCTTTTTCTATCAGTATATGAAGAAAAGTTGAGATTTTTCTAGAGCTGGATGCAGAAAATGACCAAAACCCAGATGAAGAATTGAATTCCAGGACAATGTGTAGTGAAGTTGAGAACTTCGGAGGAAGCTTTGAATTTGAGAATATGCAAGTGCTATACAATTTGTTTTTGATGATTGTTTTTATATAATAGGAGGAATGGGAATCGTGGACTGGTAGGAAGAAAGGAAATTTGGACTGGTTCATGGGGAGTGAAAAATAAATTGGAAAGGGAAGGATGGAGGCATTAAGGAGACGTAAGAGACCGTTTAGAAAAGGATAGTCCACTTGAGGCTTCAAAGACTCGGACTTTTTGATGGTCGGAACTTGGAATATTGGAGGCAATTAGATGACGACATTTCGGTCCAAAATGGCCGATGTCACTATTGAGTCATTGACATGCATAGACGAAATTGAGATGAGGCTCTCAAATTTAAGGGGAGGTAAAAAAAAAAAAAATTAATCTCTTATTATAATAATAATAATGATAATAACCACCACGATGGTGATGATGATATTGTTGATTAATAATGTATGTCCTGATATATTAGTTATTGAAATCTAAAACTTTTATATTTTCTTGGAGTACCTGAAAGTAACTTTTATATTTTCATTTTTTTTTGTTTAAGAAATTTAATTTTAAAGGATTTTTTTGGTTTTGTAAGATAGTTCAAGTAAATATTTTGTTTGGTTTGTTCTTTCCCATTTTAGCTAACTCTATATTATAGTATCGGAATAATTTAAATTGGGGGAAGAAAATAAGAGTTTATATGGGATCTGAGGATTGAGCACCTCTTGATAGCTCTTAAAACTCAAATTCAATTTGGATACAGTAATTCTAATTTTGTAAATTTGTAAGATTTAAAGTAATGACAAATTTATAATAAAGGCATTTATTTGGGTTATTATAAATGAAACCATATGCAGTTGAAGATTTAAATACTTTATTATATTCTCCCATTTATATATTTGTTTATTGGAGAGAAAACATTATTGGAGAGAAAACAAATGGTGCTCCTTTGATTTCGTAGTTCAGAGGATCATCGCAGTTATTTCATGTTTGGACTTTCTTTTTTTTTCGCTTTCCCGTTTACTCTTACGTGGGTTAAGCATAAAATATTCCCTTTTTTTATTTTTTTTGAATTATGAACGTTCATATTCAGACAAACCGTGGAACAACACGAGTTGAGTACAGAAAGAGGAACATATAGGGATTGTTAAAATGCTAATTTTCTGTAACAGATACATAAAAGTATTAACCGGCACATAACAAGATTGCCTCTGCCGTTTATTTATGCATTCTAAAAAGCTTACATTATGTGGTTAGTATTTGAATCCAAGTATTTTGATAAATATTTTAAGTATTGCTTTGAATTTTTCCTCTCCTAAACTTTTAAAAGTGAGTTTTCTTTTTACCTTTCTAAACTTTTAACAATTTATAACATTATGTTCATTTAACATTTTCTATTTAAAAAAAAAAAAAAGAAGCACATACATGACACGACTGTGGAATTGCGCCTACTTGCATAAATATATTAAAATGTTCCTTAAAAATTCATTACAATCTCCATACTATTTTTCACTTTAACTCCTTGGCAGATGACAAACTGACCTTTACATCAATCTCCCAGCACTCGCAAACGTGATAACATGCTTCTTTAAATAGCTAATTATTTGAGATCCAAGTAATTTTATTTCCATTTTACAGAAACTTTTATCCAACAGTGCTAGATTCTATGAGTATGAAGTCAGTCGGAACTTTCACAGTGAAAATCCATGTAAATGAGCTATTCTTATATCATATGTGTATTTTGGGTTTGAATGCTTCTATTTTCATTCCCATCCGATTAAAAACAAACAACAAACTATAGCTTTTACATTTCTTCTTCTTCTTCTTCTTTTTTTTTTTTTTTCACCAACGTAGTTTTGCTCTTTGATTGTTCCAAATGGATTTGAACTTCAAAAGTTTCTCCAAACTGTGAGATTCACCGAAATAAAAATAAAAAATAAAAAAGAGAGAGAGAGAGAAAAATGGAATGATAAAGATTCTAGTTTTAAAAGGTGCGAAATGATGGACGAAAAAGTGCTATGAAAAAATGTACTTTCTTGCATTAGAGAAATTGTTTATTGTGAGAGAACATGTAATGATATATATAAACTAACCTAATAACCAATAATAATTACAAATTTTTCTTCGTCTTTTGAGAGTAATAGAAAATAGGAGTTTTCTTTTGATTGTATAAAAGTAAAAGATTTGATATTTTAATTAGATATAACTCATATTTTCATTAAATTAGTTTGATTTTTTTTAATAAAAATTGTTAAATCGATTTAACAATACAAATTATTGAAAGTTTACAAGGTTACGAAATTTGCTTTGAGAGATTGCGGTAAATCTACACCAGACTAAAAGTTCAGGAGGATATTTTATAGATTCCCCTAAAATTATTTAAGGATCCAAATTCTTAAAATGCAATATTTAGACCATTAAAAAATTTTGAGACTAGAGAAAATTATTTATCCAATGTAGCAGTAAACACATCTTTTACATAAATTTATATATATAATTACGTTTTAGATTGATCCCTCACACAATTTAAGAGTTTTCTTAACATAATTAATATTTAATTCATCAGTATGATTCAAGTAGAGCAATAAATTGACTTTAAAAAGCTATTTCAGTTGTATACTACAAAGGTGATGATCAAGTCAAGTTGATGTTGTCACATGCACACCATGTAAGTCTTGCATTTTACATAGCCTTAGAGAAGAGACACGGAGATAACACGTTAAGAGATAACTTGAAAATGAACAACAATAAGGAAGAACGGGTAGTCTCAATGGGTTGAATTGAATAAGTAAAAGAACTTAGAGTATCCATCTCATTATCCTTGAGTAGAAATAACTTATTATTCATTTGAGCCTTAGTTGATGTTTAGAGAGTAAGCATTTCACAACAACTATTTTTGCCTATTTTTAAATTCTAAGTAAAATGAAGAGGTACCACTAGGTATTTATAGAGCTTTGGGCTCAATAATATCTGTTTGATTGCCTTAGTGATCAATAAACGAGATGGAGCTATTCATTCAATGGTTTTCTTATAGGACAATCATGAATCTAAGTCTTAGTAGTCTTCTTTGTTGAATGTTTAACCTATTGAGAAAAATTGAAAGTGGACGACTAGTCAATCACTCTTGCTCCAAGCCCAATAAGTATTTAACTTATTGAGAAAAATTGAAAGTAGACGACTAGTCAATGACTCTTGCTCCAAGCCCAATAAGCCAAATCTTTCTAAGCCATCATAAGAGGAGCATGATACTTTAGGCCTTATCACTAATTTAGTGAGTCAAACTCAAGCTGTTATCAAGCTTAGCCTAATATCTTGATAGAGATAACTTGACCCTCTACATTATACCCTGGTTAAAATTCTTCAAATAGAGTTAAACTCAAGTTGCTACCATGTTAGTTTAGAGTTATGGAAGCCATGTCAGCATTCTAGCACTTTAACAATAACAATAAGAGAATAACAACTTGTTCATTTTGCTTAATAATAATTTTATTTTCTCCCTTATTCCTTATGGAAAACTAATTATGGAGTTTAGTTGTATTTTAGGTTTGTAATTGTAATTCCATAAAGAATTCTTATTATGAAAAATGTTAAATAACCATTTGTTACTCAAACTATGAATAGCTTTTAATGTTAAATTTTTTTTCCCAACATACCCTCAATGAAATTAATAAATGATAATGTAATGTTGATTCATCACTTATTACAACTCTATTTCCTTCCTCAATAATAATTACATTATAACCGTATTTGTATTTCGCAGGGACAAAATGCAAACGATGCAAACAACCAATTTGAGATACAAAGTATCACAAGGAATTTAATTGCATTTTAGGATAAATAGGGATAACTTCTATAATACTTATTTCCTTATAAAAATATCATAGATCGCCGAGAAAGAAAAGATAGTGTATATGTGTATATATATATATATATATCATTTTGACCTTTAAATTATATCACATTTCTCTCGATGATATGGTAGGATCATAATCAAAAGGGAAAATAATATAAATTTTCTTGTAAATCATGATCCATGTCTTGTTGTTCTGTTCCCAAAAATTATAGTCTAAAACGAAACCCCAACTCAAAGATGCGATTGACTTGGTCGTCAATCGAAGACGTTAAGGAACCGTGTCATATGTATCCTTGAGGAACAAGTTTTGACCAATCATGGAAACAAAACTCCAAAATGGCCATATCACCTCATCTCTCTTTGTCTTGGTCAATACGGTGATAACGACGCAATTAAGATACATCGAACTGTTTCAACCACCATAAACTGACAATGTTTTGCATCTTCGGAGGACATGGGATGAACCTTCTTCTTATGGCTGCTAAGTACAATCAAACATTTCAAGTCAACCCACTTGTTCAATTTGGTAGAATGTTACCTAAGTTTCCCTTAAATTCCAAACCCTATTCGTGTTTTATTCAAAGAACTAAGACATCTAGAAGTTTTTCCTAAATTTTATCTCATATATATATATATATATAATTATTATTATTAAGTTAAAACTGATCATTCAAGTCCACCTTATGTCGGACATAATCTCTGAAGAGAAAAATAATGATACTTGTGAATTAGTCAAGAGTAACGGTGATTTTCTTATAACCGTATTTTTATATGAAACAAACATATCAAGGTATCTTCATTTTTATAATTTGTATGCATCATAAGTGTATGCTCTTTTAGTCTGTTTTCAGTCATTTATCCTTTCAAAATATATAAGTTTTTAGATAAAATATAGAGATGACATAAAGTATTTTGAAAATAACCAATTTGCATTGACAGTAAATTTTGGTCCACTAAATCTACAAGACATATAAAAAAGTAGTGGAGCTCACAATTCTAAAAAATATAAGACCTATGATCTATGCAAGAAATTTCCATTTTCAGAGGTTTTACCGCATGTGTCGTCGTACTTTCTTCGACATTATTAAAATAGAGTTACCGTATTTTCTAGATAATTATCTTATGCTGCCTGAGTTGAGTTATGGATTTTAGATTGATTAGAGCTATTTTATATACATTTAAAGAGATATAAACTAATTAAATTATTCAGCTTATCTATATTTAATTCACATACATACATACAAACAAAATTAGCATGGGCTGCGCCTTTATCTTTCAATTCCCGTATCCTAAAAACTATTTGTTATATATTTATTTCTGAGAGAACCCTTTATATGACTAGTTGGAACCAAAGCCGAAGTTTGTATATTTTGACATTGTCTAAGATGAGTGACTATATAACCAAATATGGTTATAATGTAGAAGTAGAGAAAAACGAAACTTCCGTTCAGACCAGCTGACTGTTTTAGGAAGACTGAAGCGCGCGTTTATACATGAGAGAGGAAAAACATTTTAATATAAAGTGCAGGTCAAACCTTTTTTTAATACGATAAATCCATTTACAAGCTATTTAAATTCAGCTTTGACATTGATATTGGCTCAAGTTTTGTTCAAAAACAATAAGATCAAAGCTTCAGCTCAAGTTCTAAAATTTTTAAGCTTAGAGTTAAATTGTAACATCACAATTTCACTAATTTATGGCTCATTTCAACTTTGATGGAAATAGACACAATATATATATATATATATATAAATAAAAGTAAACAGATCACCTTATTTAAAGTTAAACCATATTCTAACCTAATTATGTAAAATCTTATTTTAACCTAATCCATTATGTTATTGTCATGTCTAATTCTTGCGACTGTAGTGTGGGATACAATTTATTATTGTTCTTTGAGACTTGATTAGAATGTAATGATGGTGATATACAAAATTATTACATTTATAAAATTTCAATAATTAGTAAAAAAGAAAGATTTGTATTCTAAGCAATTAGTTATCGTGTGGCTTTATTTTTATTTTCCTTGGTTGCTGGTTATTTATAGAAAAGAATTTCACAATAACACAATCCGGTCAAATCTATCTAAATACATTTAAGTTCGTATCTAGATTTGTGTTGACGGCCTATACCTATTCACAAGTCCATTGATTAAATAGATCACATAAATAAGTTTCGAGTTCAATCAGCAAACCTATTTAATATTAGTAAGTCTTCTTTTTATTTTATTCTTTTTTTGCATTTAGTTAAGTAGTTTAATTTATCTATTTCATAAAAAATATTATTATTATCTTACAAACGATAATACAACATTATCTACCAAGTAGGGTCATTATTTTAGACCTTTTACACAAATTACCTATCAAAGTCCATGTAATTTTAGTCCATTTTATAAACATACGATCCTTCTAAAATTATATTATTAAGCCTTTCATAATGACTGTCGATATGTACAACATGTAATGGTCACGATCTCAATTTTGTTAGCCCTCGTGTTGTGTAGCAAATACGTTCTACTTATTAATACTACTATTCACCCTAATAACCAACACTATTATGGTGTCAAATATAAGAATTACCATAATTATCAAGTGCTTACTTTACTTGGTAATTTATCCTTGATAAAAATACAAACACTTACTTCATAATCATTATTGTTATACCGGTAGGTATTAACTTATATCATCAATGAACAATACTCCAAAGCTGTAATTTATAATTGAAACTTAATAAGTACATGCAATCATTGTTACTACTGTTTTGGTCATTATATCCAACAAAACTAACAATAGTTAATGATAACATTTTTTTTATTTGTAGATTTTTTATTGTATCCCTTGAAGATCTAACAAAGAATGTTATAAATTTAGAAATTAACATTAGCAGTTTTGCCCATTTAAGCCATGATTCTACCTCATTTAGTGATATTGTATAATTTGAATTTTAGGATTTCTTATATTTGATATTTGATGGGGCCTTACTTTAATAAAAAAACTTTGTTTGGATTACAATTTTATGTCAAGTGTTAGGATCCTTTGTATTTGTAAAACTTAAATAATATTATTGCTCTTGGCCAATATAATATATATAGTATCCCCTTTTTCCTTTTGTATATGTATATACTTTATATATTTTTTTACAACATTTTAATTGATAAACAAATCCAGCTTGAACACAATACATGCTTATTAAATAGGTTGGGTTATGATTTTAAGTTTTTAGATACAATTAATAAACAAGTTATATCATAAGTTGAAGTTTTTCAAATACAAATCCATTTAAAAGTGAATACGAAATGTGATATGATAACATGAATTGTCTGTCCTAATTTTAATTTAATTAGTCGCATGCTAAAAGAAGAGTATTGTTATATTAACGATTTAAAACTCAAAAGTATACTTAAGTTAAAGTAATATCAAATGCAATATATCATCTCCGTATGCAATCTCATACAAATTACTAATCATCGAAACACATGAATGGGTAATACATGAAGCAACATACTAAGTTAACAATACGAGAAGGATAAGAATCCAATCCCAATTTAGGAAAAAATGGAAGACATATTATAGTTATAAGAGAAAGACCTATATCCGGATGTCCCCATAAATATCCAACAACAGATGTGAAAATACCCAAAATAGGAAAAAGAAAATGGTAGTATCCGTGAATTGTAATTGATTTGAAAATTGTTCTTTTTATTATTATTTGTGTTAATATTTTATTAGTATTTATACATTATATGTACATAATATAAAGTGTAATACCTAATGAATCTTTTTTCTAATTATGGAGGCTAAGATAATAATAAATTTGATAGTTATTAAAATCACGAGTAAAAAATACGATTTTACGAATTTATAATTTTATAATGTTTTTTTAATTAAAATTGATATAAAATAGTTTATATGCATATCTCTAGTAAAATTATGAACTTTCATTTACAATTTTATATATTTATGATTTTACCGGTTTTGTATGATTTTTTATGATGTATCAATTCTATGTATTCAAATGAACAGTAAAATCATAATTTTGACTTAAATCCTAATAAACCTAATCAATAAGAAATATATCTTCCTAACTATAATATTGTCACAAAAGAGGAAGAGAAATAAAAACATTTATAAAAAATAATAAACTTCTCTAGTCAACTATAAAACTTTTTAGTTAGCTATATGGAAAAAAAAAATTCAATAGTTATTATACGTTACGTATTATATATATAGTATATAAATATCAATAAGATTTTAATATACATAATGATGGAACGAATAGTTTTCAATACAATTATTACGCTTGATTTATATATATTAATATTTTATTAGTATTTATACATCATATATATATATATATAATATAATATAATATGTGACCTAACCATATATGGATTGCCAAGTTTCCTAGAAGAGTATCTTTAGGTCCTTAGCTCCTCCCAAATAAAGGATGAATCTTACAAGATGTTTTAAGCTTCTGCAGTTGGCCTGATTTATGCATTAGTGCTCGCATTGATTTCCTCCACGAAGGAAAAATTCGCACTTAGGTTATATCTATAAGACCATCAACAGAGAAAACAAAACAGCTCGTATATATTCGGGGATATGTGAACCAATTCATATAGTAGGTGATGACCTACAGATTTAAAGCTTTGTTAATTGAGTTGCACGTGATTTTTCAACTTACTCCTTTGCTCCTCGTAATGGTTACGATGGTTCAAATTTATCGGGCAACTATCCCCATAAACCTTCTTTCAATTAGTGATAGATGTTATTCTTTTAGTGTATCTCTCGGTAAAAAGGTGGCTAGGCTTGACTAAAGTACTGTCCATAAGAGTTGGCACAAAATTTGCTCTCCTATTAACATATACTACAATCATTACAACTATAATTCACTAGTAATTTAGAAAATGATAAGGATTTTTCTACAATAACATTAATAATTTAGCGGTACCAAAATGCTGAATAAAGTAATATGCTATAGAAGGTTAGCATGGTACCTTTCTCTCTCTCTTATATTTTCCTATTCTTATGTTTTACTTATTATGTTTTCCTATTTTCCCATTTATTTAATGATTTACTCTTTTCCCTTTTTATGTTTTTCTCTTTATATTTTCGCATTTCCCCTTTTATTCAATATTTCTTTTTATGTATTATTCCTTTTCCTGTTTAGTTAATACTCCGTACAATTAAGTGAAAATATTTATATTATTACAATATTTCTCTCTATTTTTTGCATCACCTAAATTCTTGTTTATTTTATAGTAAAATATTATTTATATAGTTTTTCTTCATCCATCATTTACGTTATTATTATGAAACTCATATTAAGTAGAAATAATTGAATGTTTCATATGTTTTAATAAGAAAATGGTAATATGTTCTAATTTTCACTATTTTATATATTAATTTTACAATTATTAGAGTTTAGTAAAATTATATACAATTCATATAATTCGGTTAATTTTACATGTAATTCTTATTGATGAAACCATACATACCATTGTCCATATATTATATGATGATTAACAGAAAATACTAAATCCATACAAGTATCACATATAATTTGGTATATTGCACATGATATTCACAAGAATACTACTCATATATACCATTGTCTATAAACTATATAGTATATTATTTTTCTTATGTACAATTAGAGTCATCATGTATCGAAATTAAAATATATACACCATATAGTTTGGATGTAATTATAATACATATATATAATTCACATAGTTGTAATCCATATATATTATTGCTAGCATAAAATATTACGTTTATTATTGGCAGAATATATTATGTATAAAATACTAATGTGTACATAGCACACGTTTATAATTCATATATAAATAATGCACATAATAGACATATAGTTTGTACATATCATTGTTACCATGCTATGTAAGCCCTAAAGTTAAGCTAAGTAACCGTAGGATTAAACTTAGAACACAAAATTTAGGACGATCGGTTAAAAGATCCGATCAAACCTAAATTATAAATTATGGATAGAAATATTAGTAAAAATGACCCCGTAAACTTGAATTTAAGAAAATAAGTAATAAAATAAGAGACTGTAAAATTTTTAAATTTTAAATATAATAATTGTTAATTATCGAAAAGGTGAAAAGTGTAATCTAATAACTAATAAATTACTAGAGATAGATTATATGTATACTAAAAATTATAAAATGATCTAAATAATAATTAGGAATGTTCATACGTACCCCACATGTATTTACATGTAGATAAAAATACACGAAATTTCTTAAATTGTCTAAAAACTTATTAAATAATTAAAGAAAATTATTAATTAATTAAGAAAAAATCAGAAAAAAAATCAAAGGAATCAGGAATGAGATGGATTTGGTTATGGTAAGTCAAGAAGTGAACAATAAAAATTACCCAATAAAAATCAAGCAACACAAAAGACAAAAATTAAGGGATTTTGGTAATGTCTTATCCAATTAAATGCACATTAATTACCACAAAACTCTATAAATAAGAAAAAAATTACAGAACTCCTTTAGACAGTTAGGAATAAAAAAAAAAATAGAGAGCATCGAAAATTCAAGAGAAAAATTAGGGTAAAAAAAAAAAGAATGAAATTTGTGCATTAAGGGCTAACTAGCCAAACCCACACGCCACTACTACCTAAGACTGAGCCTCCGCCACCACCCCACTCCAGACCCACCACCTAGACTAGCCGACACACCTGGACCGGTGTTGGAAGGCTAAAAGCCATCGAATCTGGTAAGTCTTTCATCTACTCCGATTTTATATAATTTTGTATTATTATTTATTTTGCCCAGAAAATTATGAAATTTATTATTTTGAGATTTTATTGTATGTAGATTTAGGAAAAAATAATGATTAAGTGTAATCACGTCTGAAAATATAAGTTTCTTAAAAAATTAAGCAAAACCGAGCATAATTAGAATTAGAAATAAATAGGCTTAGGAGTATAGTTTGTAACTCAAATTTTTTCTGTAGAATTGTTAAGTGATATAGAACAGTACTATAAAGCCATTTTTATAAATTTAATTTTCGAAATTTTTAGGTAAATTTTTAGCCCTAAAATGATAGAAAATTTAGGTAATTTTAGGTTAATTAAGTGATTAAGACATAATTACTGATTTAAACTGTAATTAGAGGGTTAAGGATGTTGATCTCTGATGTGAAAACCTAATCTTAACCTTTTGAGTGTTAAGTGTAATTAATGAAAGAATTATGTAGTAATTGTAGAAAATTAGGAATATGTAAAATTGGAAGATTAATAAATATGAAAAACTAGGTTTAATTAGATAATATAATAATAAAAATCAAAATATAATAAATCAAAAGCAAAATTTAATTTTAGGTAATTATATAAAAAAAAGTAAGATTTTCTCACATCGGGAATAAATCTAGTACCCCAATTAGGATTAGTGTGTATCGAACAATTTAGAATACTAAATTAAGACCCAATAGGATATTAAAATACTCGAGCTTAATGTGATTAATTTCACATTAGGATTCGAGCATATTTAAGATTCCAGAATCAAAACTAGAATTTAATTTAGGAACCGAACCCTGAAATAGGGTAAAATGAATCATTAGTAAATAATAAGTATACATGGAAAAAATAAGCTAAATTATAACTTAGAATATGAATCATTAAAGTATAAGTACTAAAAATACCTATTTGTATTATAGAATACCTAGAGACGAATCGACTTGCAATTAAGTGATCGAGCGATTGGGAAATTCTACGTAAGTTGGGTTATTACTTACTGTATTAGAATACTATTTTATGGTACTCGGAGACTTAGGATTGTATATAGTTGTGATTTTGATGTATCTGAATTCGTGCTGAAATTTGCAATGTGATTGATTGATTTGGTGTAAAATTGTTTAAACACTCTAAATGAAATTTAATCTTATTCAACTCTAATGATAAAAAATATCATGTATTGCAACCCGTTAGGGGATCATTAGGATTCTTCAACCAAATACCGATCCCTTCAAAAGAGATAGCGCAAGATTGCATAATAGCCCCTTCTTCATCCTTAGTTGAACTAAGTGATAGAAGAGAAGGTCGTGGGAAGGATGAAGTCAATGGTTTGAAGGTAGTCGTGGGAGGAGCGGTATCTCCATTGCACAAGCCTGGATTTGATTGTGAGCTATTGCATAACATGAAAACTCCTCAACTTGGATTAGAGCGGGTGAAATTTCTTTGATTTTGCAACGAATCGGACTACGTTGTACAATGACACTTGATTGTTGCATTACATTAAAATAATTGCTGAATAATCTTGTTTGTGTTTGTATACTTTCATAAGTCTTCAATTCAACTTATTAAGCTGTAGTTGCTCATACCCTTATAAATCCTTTTGTAGGTTCTGATTTCTGATTACTTCAAGTATTATGCCACCTTATAATTATCTAGAGGTTAGTTCTTTTGAAGCTAGGGGTATAAGGAGCAATTTACTTAGCAGTGGATATGTAGTTAGTGTGTCCTTTGTATTCTAAGACTGAAATATTGATAGTTGTTATGTAAATTAGTGAACCGTTATATTTATGTAGAGTTTCCTAGGAAGTTCTGTAGACTTTATATATAATTATGTATGTTTATTAAAAATTTGTGATAATTACTATATTTGTAGTTAAACACTTAAATGGGACTGTTTACTTCAAAGCGAGGAGTCGTCAACACCTTATATAAATCATGTCTATGGTAGGTACTATAAGGTCAGTTATTATCATAGAATGGTCTACACGGCAAAATTGTTATAATTCTATGGCTTTAGGGCGTAACATGCTACACTATATTTTATTTTATTATACCAAGATAATATATGAGTGCTTTGTATATAACGTTAGTACAACATATGCAACATCGTGTTGGAAATTTGTGTACCATTTTATTTCTATCCATTTGCAATGTTGAAATTTGATATGATACATGCCTAAATTTTATATTGACATGTATATTGAAAGTAAATAAAATGAATCAAATAATGCTTTAACATAATTGTCGACAATATCTAGTTACTATCGACAGCTCAAGTTACCATCAAAGGAGAGAACTTACCAAGCTCAATCGTTTCTTATTGCAAAGGAGTTAGGTTATACTAGGTTAAAGTAAAAGACTATTGATGGTTTATTTTTATTATTGACAGTTATGTTTATCATTATCGAAATAATACTACCATGTTCAGTTTTTGTTTTACTACAAAGCAGTTATTTTTTACCTGAATGGAGTGCATCATTGTCAATCGATTTTCACTATTGTCAAGAATGTTTTGCATGGGCTTATTTGCATGGTTGAAGAAATTATCAACAATTTAGTGCAATTGTCAACAAAAACAATACGTTCCGTATTCCGGATATTTTTATAATAAAGCCCACTATCTTCAATACTAAACATGTAATTCTCCACATTAAAACCCTAAGTGTACCTTTAATACCCAGGAAGAAGAATAACAACAACAACTTTTTCAAGCACAATATGGATTCTAGTAGGCATGCCTTCGATTTAGGTTGTGATAATAAAGATGGATATAATTTTCATGACCACGATATCAAAACCGAAGTTACATATGATAAATTGGATGATATTCCAATACCTGGTGAAGGTAGAAGCAATGATTCTTATCAGCAAAATAATGTGATTATCATTGATAACCTGTCATCCTATATAGGTGTGCATTCGATTGAACTTTTAGTTGGTAAAACTTTGTATCTTTTTCGAAAGCTTGTGATTTCTATACTTGATATGATACATTGTGTCGTGGGTGCCTCCACAAAGGGTACACACCACTGGTGGACTGCAAATAAATCTTATAGCAGTAAGAAGCTTACTTATCTAGCTCATCTAAGTAGTGAAAGTCGCTACTTATGCTAATAATTGTGACACTTCACTCACTTCATGTGCTCCAGCAGCCCTCCTAGGCAGCGCTCTTCCTGTCTACTAGCTATATGTATTTGATGTCATCTCCTTAATTAGTTGGTAAGCATCTTCTACTATCTTACTCATTAAAGCTCCTCCAGTAGCTACATTAATCATTGTACGAAGTTGGGCTCCCAAACCATTATAGAATGTTTGTACTTAAAGCCATATAGGGAGCCTATGATGAGGGCACCTCCTTAAAATCTCCTTATACCTTTTCTATGCCTTGTATATGGATTCGCCTTCGTACTATATGAAGGATGTGATGTCACTTCTGAGTTTGGCAATATAGGTAGGAGGGAAAAACCGAGTGAGAAATTTTTGAACCAATTAATACCAAGTGGTAATTGAGCCAGAAGGGAGCGAATTAAGCCAACTCCTTACCTTATCCATTAACGAAAACAGAAATAACCGACGGCGAATGGCATCTTCTAAGACACCATTACTTTTGAAGGTCTTACATATCTGAAGAAAACTAGAGATGTGTTTATTGGGATCTTAATGCAAGGATCGTCCAAATTGGTTAGCTTGCACCAATTGTATCAATGCAGGCTTGAGTTTAAAGTTGTTAGCCTAAATTCTAGGGCACGTGATATTATGTGTTGCTCCTTGAACAGTAGGAACAAAATATTCTCAAAGGGCTCGATAATTTTCTTTATTTTCATTCCCATTTTCGATCTTTTCTGCCATTATCTTTATTGACTTTTGATTTAAGTGGATGTGTTCTCATCTAAGCCTATGAAAAGTACATTCGATCTCGAGGTCAAAGATCAACAATTCTATGTTTGCACTTCTAGTCTTACACATACATTTATGAGAAATTTTTCTTCAGTTTTTTTTTTAATTGAAATAAGATAAAAATGAAAGGAAACTAAAAGAAAATTTAGGCTAAATGCAAATAATTTGAATCTATCAGAAAGCAATGATGTTAGATATAATAAAGCTATGATAAATGACCCAAAATAATTTTAACTATACTAATGCAGAATGCTATTGAGATGAACACTAAAAATCATTAACCAAGACTAAAATTCCAATTTGTCTAATGCACGTAGACGAGAGCAGAACCATTTACTAAATTGAACTAACACGACCATTGACCATGTAGCGTGCAGATTATCAACATGGAAGAAAAATTAGCTAAATACAAAAGACTTAACATGGTGATCTATGCAAAGTAACAATGCAAATGTAAACTGAACTGATAAAAACAAACCAAAGCAATTAAATCAAAATATAAACTGGAAGAGTGGGAAGATACGTTATCGCCTTTACTGATTTCAAAATTTCTCCAAGACTACTTCACAAATTGAATACGCGTTGAAACTCCAGGTGGAATAAATAATGATCAATGTAATTCACAAATTTGGAGCACTCCACGAAAGTTCTTTGAACTATCTGGAATATTGAAATTCCACGTCAGCAAGATTCCGTATTGAAAGATTTTGAAGCAATCCAAGCCTTGAAGTTAATGACAAAGAATGCTCCCAGAAAGCTAAATGCTATTGATACGATGACGATGAAAAATTTCTCCGGACACAACCTGAAAATGCAAAAATGATCGATGAGATAAAATTAAACTAATTAATTTGAGTAAGTAAAAACTACTGGCGTAACAACTAATAATGCAATTATTGAAAACTAATCAAGATGCATAAAAACTAAGATTCAATAATGTCGTAAATTAAAATCGCTAACTAACAAAAAAAGAATGCCAAGCCTAAAAATAGAGTTGATAATTTAATATTAATTTAACACAGTCCTCAGTAATGAAACCGAAAACTTAATGTGTTAATTTCTTTTAAAAATAATTTTTCGATAAAATACTTCGACAAGTAAACCGGATCGTATACTATAATAAAAATACTAGTGAAACTAGGTCGATCTTAAGGATTGAAAACTAAATATTAAATTATTTCAATTCTTTTCTTAACTAGGTCATCCAAACAAAATGATAAAATGAATTAAAATAAAAGGAACTAATTAACTATAACTATGAATGAACTAAAAATAAAATACTAACATCACAAAAAAAGAATTCACTAATAATAGTATAATATCTTAACAAAGTCATCTCTGACAAATCAACATATATTTATAAAATATGATAAAACTAATTAATTGGTTTTTTATTAGATTCACAAGAGTTCACTTCTCTTTTGAGTTGATATTACCCTAATTATAAGAAAAACATCCCTTTTGTGCCACATTGGAAGCCGCAAGAGATTAAAAGTGAAAAAAAAAAAGTACAATCAAGGGTTTATATAAAACATTACTGGATTTTGACATATAATACTGCAATTTCTTTACCAAAAAAAAAAATTGTACTTCCCTTAACTATTTACAATATTTATATAAAAATGGACAAATAACATCATTTTATAATAATACAATTCGGTTATATTCTTTTGGATTTCTATTGAGTCTTGACTTCTTTTGTGTTCTCATAAAGCTCACGTGCTAATTTTATTGTCTTAGCCCTCCTTGTATTTAATTTGCATTTAACTCACATTTAACTAGCTCCAACAAAATGTCTAATCGATCCCTAAAGCTTGCAAACTGCGGTAACACAAGGACATTTAGCAAGAAAATAAACAAGATGATGTTGAGGTTTACAAAAAAGTTAAAAAGTATAAAAACAATAAAGGTTTTACATTTCCTTTTATCTTGAAAGTTCAGTCTGCAGCTTTCAGACACTTAAGAACGTATATGTCACAATTGGAACTACAGTACACAAAACATGTTACTATTATTGAAACTTTGAATTATATTGAATGAGTAAGTGTATTAAAAAATAAGAGCATTACCCATCATCCATATTCAATTGTTGTGGCACTTTATCGTTTATTTGAATTGGCCAATCAAAAATGGCTTTCTTAAATGGACTAGCATCCTCATCCATAAATTCTCGTAGATGGAATACAGTACCCACGATTCTAACCTGCTAAATTGTCATCACTAAGTAGTCATAGGTTGATTTCAAATGCGAGTAGCATCTAATTGTCTAAAGCGGATAGGAAAACAACTTACCACTCTCTTCGCATCACTTTTATGCTTATTGTGTAGTGCCATGTGCATGCTTTGGTACGCCATGATGATCTCTCGAATCATTTGTAACTCAATTAAATACTAGTGTTCTTTTGTTAGATTCATTGGTATGAAGACTTGAATTAAACAATTGTCTCAACACTTAGATTAAAACAAATGTTATATGGAACAATATAGATCAAAGGAGTAACTACCCCTCTCACATTGATTTGTTTTCCTTAAGAAGACTTCGTTGATGTGTACGATGTTACGGAAGGAAATTAGTTCTATCATTCCCATGAAGACATATGCTTACATCCAGTGTTATTAGATCAATTCATTAGGAAAAGTTCTATGAAATAGTAATAACATAACAAAATAACGAGTCCTTACCACAAAAGTGCAAGGAACAAACGATGTCTTCCTCTTTATCTCATTACTCCACACTGAATGGTTCCAATTTTGAATCACCATGTCGATAACTCCATTACACAACCACCATGTAAGTCTTAATGAGTACAGATCCAATCGCATTAGAATGACATAACCATCAAATTGCACCAATGTTTCACTGCACATGGGGTATACAAGTGTTACAACATGTTACTCTCACAATAAATTCAAACTATACATTTTACAATTATTGATCTTACTCTTTATCTATCTTGGTATCAAATACATAGTTAATTACGTACACATCATCCTAGGGCATGGAAATCCAGCAACTTTCATGTTTCTTTGGTATGTGCTCTCTAATGTACCGATTTACATATAAACTAATAAGAAAAATTGGAAAAAATACCATATTTGATAAAAAAAAGAAAAAAAAAAAGAGAATAGCAAAGAAAGAAAAGAATCAAACACCATATAAAAGATTACTAACCAGTATCGATCATGGTATCGTTTTTTTCTTCTTATTCATCATTGTCAATTTTAAGCAAGGAGACACTTGACAGCATGATAGCCTCCTCTCTTCCCTCATTTCTCTAAGTTGTATAATGAAGTGAGTGAGATTAAGACTTTTTGACGAGATGATCATGATTTCTTTGATTTCATCTTTTTCTTGCCATGCACAGCAAGTTCCGTCCTAAAAGCCAACAAAAAGGTGAGTAAGTAAATCAATTGCAATGCATTAGCATCAATGATTTAAGCCAAAACATGAAAGTACAAATAAATGGTTACGTATAGTTGTTTGGCATTGTTCTTATCATGGTTAGGTAATATCTCTTGCAAAGGCTTGATTAGTTGGGGATCATTCTCATCACATTTGGGTAACATCTCTTGATGATGAATTACCGACTGCTGATCCCATTATTCGCGTATAACTTCGAGGCCTCCAATCCCTCACCTGAAGAATTCTCTCTCGACAACCTACTAATGATGAGAAACTATATACCAAAGGAAGGTAACTGAACTCCTTGAGTGCCTCACATTGTTATATATTGATCTATACTCTCGATTATGATGATGCCAACCATTCCCTTACCAAGGGCCCTATATCCAGTAATCTAACCATTTGCTATTGAGAGGTTTTTGCTAAGTGACGAGAGACTCACTTACTTGCTGAGTAGTTTTTTCTCTTAGTCTGTTACCATTTCTCTTATCACCCTCTTTTTGTCTCAGCCTCTTTATTGTTGCATCTTTAGCCTTCTCGCCTGCTGTGTTTAGAGAATCTTTATACAAAACTAATGTTGTATTGCCACCTGTCCACCTCATCCGTCATTGTACTACTTTTCCTTTTTTGTCTTTTGTCATTTTTACCCTTTTTCGTATGTACTAAGAATCCCCTTTTTGTATATACTTTCTTTTAATTTCTTTATTTGTAATGTTGCCATAAGAACTTATTATAAATAGTCTATTTCCCTTGTAAGCCATAGATAACTTCATAATTAGACCTTACATATTTTGTTCTTGTGAGACAACCTTCTCCAAGTCCATTTTTCATACACTCTTATCTAATCTTGCTTAGCTCAAGATTAGTAGTAGGTGGACCTTATCATTAGCTTGTATGTCATTTCAAGTGAGGTGTCATGTCGTATTATGTTCGCTGATGATACGGACTCATAGATGAATATGTGAACCCAATATCACGTATAACCAAAGAGGGTGGGTCCAAGCCGCAAGATGGCTTGAAATGTAAATGATAGCAAAGGAGAACAGAGGTTCTCGAGCATCGACGATGGATATGATGCACCAATGCCTTATACAAGCTTAGGTCACACTTAATATGATGCACAAGTGTGGCCGAAAGTTACTCATTATCAATCCATGCTCGAATGGGCCAGATAAAAGTATCTCAAGAGTAAACAAGATAACACTTAACTCAAGAGAAGGTAAAAATGTTCGGTATATTCTTTTGTATATCTTGTTGTTACATTATGTGACTATTTATAGTACCTTGTTAAAGCAAGTTCTATGTTATAGATAATTACAAAAAAAAAAAGAATTCCTATTTGCTAAATAAAGGGGAAAACAATATATAGGGGGATACGAAATAGTGCGTAGCGAACGTCATTTGTCATAAAGGACAGTACGGTTGTTAATAAGGACAATGCGCATGCGTTTTTACTGTAATTCTGACAGTATTGTAATTCCAGTAGGGGTAGGCCTATACTCAGGCCCGTTCGGCGTCAAAAGGTATTGAATTAGGGTTAGTTCTGAAACGGCTTACATTGGGGTTGGCTTCGAATGGTCGACTCCTGATAGTTATACTCGGCTTCGACACAATGGAGATTGCTGCATTTAGATTTAGCGCTTGGACTTCGGTTCAGTGGAGAGTTAAGCTCAACATGCTGGTTAATCACCTCAGCAACATCTTGGATAGTATGGAGAGCAAAGTAGCTCAGCAAGTAAGATTGCGGCAAGCACTGCTCTTCGGTACTAAACTTACCTTAAACAGCTCGGCGGACCACCTAAGAGAATCCTCAAGCTTGAGAGCATGTAATCAGTCCTTAATTCCTATCATCCCCTTTGAGTTGTTTGAGATTTGGGATTTGGGATCAAATTTGGTTTAGGTCCAGCTTGCTCGTCCTTGGGGGTGTAAGGTTGAAAGTCGGCAATGTTAAACGAGTTTGAGACTCCATATCCTTCAAGTAATTCAATCCTATAGGCGTTAGGATTAATCTTTTCATGCACTCGAAATGGTCCATCAACCCTGGGAGATAACTTGCTCTTCTTTAAGTTTAGGTTCCGATCCTTGCTGAGATGTATCCAAACCAAATCGCCTGGCTAACATTCTCTCTTTCTTCATCCTTGGCTTCTCTTCTCCAGCTTAGCTTTGTCCCAGCTCAGTTGCTCCACAACCTTCTGGTACATTGCTCTGATTGTCTCGACTCTTTTTACGGCTGGCTAATCATCATCATTAGTCCTCAGCTGGGGTGTTTAGTCCAACGGGAGCTCAAGGTTAAAGTCATAAATGATTTTGAACAGAGACATGCATGTGACCCTGTAGGCGATCCGATTGTAGACGAATTCAATGATAGGTAGACACAATTCCTAGTCAGCCATGTTTCGTCTAATAGCGACCCGCAACAAAGTTCTCACAATTCGATCAATAACTTTAGTTTGCCCATCGATCTGTAGATGGTAGGACGTGCTGTACAATAACTTGGTTCCCAGTTGCCTCTAAAGTGTCCTCTAAAAGTGGCTCATAAACTTGGGGTCTCAATCTAAAACTATGGTTCTAGGCACGCTGGGAAGCTTATTCACCTCTTGCCAGAAAAAAAAAAAGAAAAGAAAAAAAAGATAGCTGGAGCATCATTAGTCTTGGAACAGGGCATAAAACGTGCCATCTTGCTAAATCGATCCACAACTACCATGATAGAGTTCTTCCCTTAAGACGTCCTAGGCAATCCTAGCATGAAGTCCATACTAAATTCGGACCACTATTTAGTTGGGATTGGCAAGGGTCGGTAGTATCCTTGCTCGGCTCGACTCTTTGCTTTTCGGCAGGTCACATATCTTTCCAACAAGGATCGAACATCTCTCTTCATCCTTGGTAAAAAAAAAAATCTAGAAGATAATACCTCATAAGTTTTGCACTGGCTAAAGTATCCTGTTAATCCCCTTCCATGCGCCTCGTATACTAGTAGTTCTCGTATGGAACAAGTTAGGATACATAGTCTCCTCTTCCTGAATAAGTATCTGTCCTCCTTGTAATAGTCATCTAGTGTTCATGCTTCCTCAAAATGGGTGTAGATAAGACCAAAGTGTAGGTCCTCGGCATATAAATTCTTGATGGTTGAAAAACCAAGTAGCCTCGTCTACAGCTCAATCAGGAAGGTATGTTATCTTGATAGGGCGTCGGCTACTACATTGTTCTTTCCATTCTTGTATTTTATGACATAAGAAAAACCTTCTATGAATTCAACACACTTGGCTTGTCTCCAAGATAGCTTTGGTTGGCTCTTCAGATATCTCAAGGATTCGTGATTAGTATAGATCACAAATTCATTAGGCAGCAGATAATATTGCTACACCATTAGGGCTCGAATTAAGGAATAGAACTCCTTATCGTAGATGGAGTAGTTAAGTGTGGCTCTTTGAAGTTTCTCACTAAAGCAAGTGATAGGTCGACCTTCTTGCATCAACACAGCACCTATGCGTAGTTTGAACGCATCATACTTTACTTCAAATATCTTGTCGAAGCTCGGTAGAGCTAAGACGGGGGTTGTAGTTAGCTTCTCTTTTACCTTCTCAAAACTCCTCCGCTCTTTCTCTCCCCTTCTAAATTCAACATTCTTCTTAAAGAGTTCGATGAGTGGGGCCACAATCGTATTGAAATTCCTTATGAATTAGTGATAGAATGATACTAGGCTATGGAAACTTCTCACATTGGCAGAAAAGGTCAGCTCAGGCTATTCTATGATCGCTCTTATTTTCTCTTCATCAATACAGATGCTACCCCTGCTCACAACAAATCCTAACAAGATCACCTCAAAATGGCAAAAGTTGCACTTCTTTAGATTAGCATAGAGCTATTAGGCTCAAAGTTTTGCAAGCACTTGTTGGAGATGCTCTCGGTAAGTCTCCAGGTCGGGACTGTACACTAGAATGTCATCAAAATAAACTACGATAAACCTTCCCAGTAATTCTCGAAGCACATGGTTCATAAGTCATATGAATGTGCTCGACGCATTGGATAGTCCAAATGGCATTATAAACCATGTCGTGTTTTGAATGCAGTTTTCCACTCATCTCCTTCATGCATTCGGATCTTATGGTATCCAGATTTGAGATTGATCTTGGAGAACACTCTTTCTTTACTTAATTCGTTTAGCATATCATCAAGCCTGAGTGTAGGATACCTATACTTGATGGTGATTTGATTGATGACTCGGCGATCCATACACATCCTCCAAGAACCATCCTTCTTTAGCACTAACAAAGGCGATACAACATATGGGCTTAAGGACTTGCGTACATACCCTCTCTTCAGGAGGTCATCTACTTGTCTCTACAGTTCGGCAGCTTGTTCAGGATTCAACCTATAGGCATGCTTATTCGGTAGTGCAGCTCCTAGCTACAGGTCAATCGTATGTTCAATGCCTCGGATTGGAGGTAGACCCTTTGGTAGCTCCTCCAAAAATAGGTCGGCAAAGTTCTCTAGTAAGGTTTTTACCTCGATTGGCATCTCTTCTTCCCCGGGTCTCATTTCCTGACGCCTCTTGACAAACAAATAGGTTGGTCCCTCCAGCTCTATTTCTCTTTTCAATTCACCTCGAATCAATACTAAAGCCTCCTTCTTTAGGGTTCGGCTAAGCTGGGACTACATGACTTTTACCTGTTCGATATTCAAGGGACTCAATTTCAATCTTCTTTCTTCATGCTCCACAGAACATGTGTTCCTCTTTCCGTCATATATAACTACTTGGTTAAGCATCCATATTTGACCAAGTAGAAGGTAGGACATGTCACACCCCAAATAGGAAGAGTCATAATAGTCCCGCTGTGTAAATTAACCTAAGATAGAAACTGACCTCACAGCTACTATTGTAGATATAGATCACACAAAGTGTATACAACTCAATCAACTTGAAATGTCTATTCTGACACTTGTCAATAACCAAACTTATGGTAGAGTTTTACAAAATACATGTTCTATACAACCTGTTGTCTAGTACCACAATAGTATTTACATAAACGTTTTACGTCCAAAGGTAAAGTTTACAATCAGATTTTATTAAAAACCACAGGTTTTGTAGTCTACATACAATAAGTTAGGAAACTAGTGGGCTCTTAAGAAATTCCCAATGAGTTTACTCAAAAATTCAAAAATAAAGTCAAAAGCCTAGGTTTAGTTGATTCCTTAATCCTCACTTTCTTAAACAGTTGCATACTAACTTGGAAATGGTGGTATCCGAACATCCTAATCTTACTCAACACCTAAAAAAGAGTTTATAGGGATGTGAGCACAACTAGCTCGGTAAGTGGGATAGAGTCAGAAGAATACTGTACAAACACATATAAGGTTAATAATTATGATGGAATGCAATACAATCAATCAAATGAAACATTGCTCAATGTTATCCAGTTTACTATAAGGTTAGAGAAATTACATCCACTCCAACCCAGAGTGAGGAGTTTTATCGTAACTCGATTCGGACTAAACCCAGGCTTGCGCAATGGAGAATACCCTCCCCTCATGACCATCTTCAAACCACGGCTTCCAACCTTACCGTGACCTCCTTGCCTATCACTTAGTTTGACTAAAAATGGGGAAAGGACCATTTCTGTTATCCTCATCGAAGAAAGTTGATATTTGGCTTGACACTCTTAATCGTTTCTCCTAATGGGTGTTATGCATGTCTAGTTTCATTTTAGTCAAATAAACATTAGTTTTAATTAGGGGTGACCAACAAGTTCATAAAATATAAAATCAATGCAAACATACAGAACAGCATACCAAGGAGTTGAACTCCTGTCACAACTGAGTATCATTCACATACACAGCATGTGCATAGTCAACTAACTACAAACACAGTTAGAAGTACTCTTGAGTTTCCGAATACTTTAAACAGTATCCCAACAAGCGATGAAGCCACAACCCTAACTTACTTGTTTAGACGTTCACTACTGCTGACTTGAATCGTTACCTGTCTTTATACTAGAAGATCCTATTTACACAAAAGACCTAAATTCAGTTTTTGTAATAATTACAAAAACATTAAGGTTTAATCTAAAATGGTTATATATATATATATATTATTTCCACAATATATATCCGTATTATTACTATATATCGAATTAAGTTATTAATTGTTGATACCGTGCATCATATATAGTATTACGTATTATATATCATTTCGATTGTATTGAAACGTACTTTTAATTTGTTAATTTACGTTTTAATGCTAGTAAGATTACCGAAATACGTACATTCTTGAATATGATAAAATTATAGGTTATATTACTTAAGGTTATCTGATTTTAATAAAATTAGTGTCGTTGGGTTCGTATAGACTTAACGACACGTTTTACAAGTCCTATTTATAGAGACAACTTTTAACGGGTAATTCGAGTTTTAATACAGTTATACGTAATTATATAAATATGATCGTATTATACGTAATTTATGTTATTAAATTGTATTTTACCTAATTTTTTCATATATCATTATAATATAAGTATTATCCAACACTAATATACCTAAAGTGTATCCCGATCAGAAAATATTAATAAATATAATAAAAATATTCATTTAATCCAATCTGATCAGCAATCACATATATAGTTTTTATTTAACTATTTAATTCATTTTAGCTTATTAATATTAAAAATACATCCTGACTTGTAATTTAAGCCATTTTATTAAATAAATTCGTAATAAATAGTTCAGATTTCTAAATAATTCCCCCAAAATTTCTATAAACTCCTAAAAATATAGGGAATTTAGTTATCACTTGATTTCAAGTTTCTAACGTATAGCCTATATATTTATATTTACAATTTTACCCCCTAAGTTATCCTAAATTACCCAATTATGATTCTTTTCACACTAAACTAATTTCAATCTGACTCAATACTGGAATTATTTACTATAGATTAGTACATGTCCATCTCATTAATTAATCTCATAATTTCCTATTTAATTATTAATTTCCACCTATTTTCAAGCTATTTTTAGGCAAAAAATGCAATAAATATTAAAAATATTTAAATCAAAATTTAGGCTACATAGCAATTATCTATATATCATATACATCCTACCTAAAAATTTCCAACTAGAAACAACATCTTTTAGTACATTTATTTTATAATTCTAAATTCGAATGAATAGTAAATTTCTTAAGGAAGTATGTTACATATTATGAATTTTTCAAAAATAAAAATATTAAATAAAAGCATGTTCAAAATAACCTAAGTATAATTTTTTTTTTATAATTTTCTAGGTGGATTTACTATTTTTTATAAATTATTGAAAAATAGGGCAAAGAATCGACCTTGGTGTTCTTGGGTGATTTGGTATTGACAGCGATTGTATGGTTATCGTACGCCCTACGTGGTGAGTGGACCGTCTGATGTTGGCTGAGTTTCACAACAGATTCAGGGTAGGCATAGGTTCTAGCCTAGCACGAGTTTTCCCCTGTTTTTCTTAATTTCTTTCTATTTTTTATAATTTTTTCCTCTAAGTGTTTCTGATTCCAAATTGCTAAACTTTACATGTCTAGTGTTCTTTCCCTTTTATAAGGCCTAAAAGTCAATTGAATAATTTTTTTCTCTAATTATTTTATATTTTTTCCTCTTTCATCTTAATTGAACCAAGTAAGAGGTGTCCTATTCTCATACTTTCACTTTTAAATCGGCAATATGAATCCCAAATTTCTACCATGCAATTTTTTCCAGCAAGCTTCAATGCATTTGGATAAGTGTAATTAAATATTTACTTAAATATGGATATTATATGTTAAGATTTAGTTATTTAATTAGTATATAAGTACATACCCTATGTAAATAACATGTGAAATATATAACTTTACTCATATAATTAAGTTTCTAACATATCTTTGATTTTTAGGATATGTTCTCTTATTAATTTTATGATTTCAACGAAATATATATATAATTAAGTAATTTAGAGGTAATTTCCGAATATAATTATTATTTATACCATGTATACTCATAAAATTACGTGTATATTTATATAGTAAATTATACTATATTATCTCTTTTTATAGCTCAATTAACTTATTTCTGAGTTCTCGTTACAATTTGAGCTCAATTTTAAAAGTTTCGAGCATTTTAGTGTTATATTGAATATTTCTACTTTTAAAGGCAAAATTGAGATTTTGGGTCATTATTTCTAAAATCAAACTTCACTGTATCACCTTGACTAACTTTTCTATCTTAGTCGTACATTTTGAGCTCAATTGGATAAGTTTTCCTAAAGGGCCTAAATTTAGGCTCAGTTGTTTTAAACTTAATTTTGGAAGCCTACAGGACGCACTCATAGGCAACACATCACAGAGCACTTTATCTTGATATGTCCCTATACAAATTGGCATGACACTTGTTTGTTCACTTATAGGGCTCCATTATCACTGAGCCAATGAAGCTTGTAAGGTTTTAGGTAGGGCATGGTCGGTAATTTCAGCTGTTAGACCATAAATGTAGAGGTTACATTAGTATAGCTCCCACTGTCAATGATCAGTGCGCATAGTAATTTGTTCACCTTACACCCAATACGGAAGAGATTTTCTCTCTACTCATCCTCAGGCACAAGACTGATATTCATTGTCCTCCTTAGCACTAGAGCGGTCGGTATGAAGTTGCCTTCTTCACTGTAGATTACTTCTACCTCAAACAACTCAGTCTATTCATCCTCCTTTGACTCCTTCACTTCCTCATCAGTACTATCGGCCTCAACGGTCGATGTCTCGCATCTGATCACCATTGTTCGCCTATTCGAATATTAAACGACCATGTATCCAAAGCTTTGGCATTTGAAACACTTGATTTCACTCGTCTTCCTCCCTAAACTTTGGCCCTTCTCAAACTTCCTCGGGGGTTCCTTCTCCTCTGCTTGGGTAGTCTAAACAGGACGGGTCTCAATGACCTTGCTTGGTTCCATTTACACAAGTTTACTTGGAACAAGTCGACTACTTCCAGGACAGTTGACGGGTGGTCGGAATCTTCCTATCCAGTGCCTTTCTATTCTATGGGCAACTCGGATTGCATCATCGAGCGTTCTAACATCCAAGGTTTCCAGGACATCCCCAATCTCATACTTCAACTCGCCAATGAATCGAGACACAGTTCGGTCATCTGGCTCTACAACTTCGTACGGAATCATTAGCATTTGGAACTCCTTAACGTAAGTATCCGCACTTGATCCTCAATGCCTTAATTCTTGCAGTCTCTTAAAGGCATCCCATAGATAATAAGTTAGTACAAACTTCCTCCGCATAACTCTCTTCATTTTGTTCCAACTCCTAATCTCTCGCTCTCCTTCCCTTCTTCTAGTGGCTTGTAGGTTCTTCTACCATAAGGTAGCATAGCTGATGAACTTCAACATAACTAGCTTAACCTTTACATTGTCGAGTACTTTATGGCATTCAAACTGCTTTTCAATCTAATATACCCAATATAGGTAGTCCTCAGCATCACCACTTCTAGAGAAACTCGAGATATGTATCTTCAATCCCTTAACTCTAAGAGCTTGTACATTCCTTTCCTCAGGTTCGTAGTACTCCTTTGCTTCGTCACCTTCTTTTGCTTCCCCCTCAATTTCTTTAAGCACTAGTCTTTATCTAGTGTCCCTACTAATTCTTTCAACATGAGGTAGTCAAGTTGGGGTGTTATCTTGGCCAAACTAACCATTGCCTCGACCAGGCTATTCGCGTTCCCTAGTAAGGTTGTTTCTATCTTGCTATTTATCTTCCTAGATGATAGTCATCAAACTAGCTATCAAATCGGTAAGCCTATCCAAGCGGTCACCCACTAATTGAGGTAAGAAGCTTCCTTCTTGTTCTTGACCGTGACAAGTACCATTTTCTTAGTTTCTCAAAGTCTTTTGTACACTTGAATCCGACATTGATGTTTACTTCACAATGATAATTTCCCTACAAACACACAGTCAACCACACTCTATTTTAGCGTATCGAAAACAGGAGAAGATAGAGTACAAAACACTTCTAACTACTAAACTTCAAATGTAACAATAGAACCATTATCACACGAGAGTAGTGATAAACTATTAAAAGAATACGGTAGTAGAATCCAGCTTCAAATGTAGCCAAACTCTAATACCAAGATAATACGGACTCGTGGATAAAAACACAAACCCAATATCACGATTAACCAAAGGGGGTGGGTCCAAGCTGCAAGATGGCCTGAAATATAAATGATAATCGAAGAAGAGTAGGGGTTTCCAGGCATTGACGATGGATATGATGTACTAATGCTTCATACGATCTTAAGTTGCATTTAATACGATGCATAAGTGTGGCCAGAGGTCATTCGCCACTAGTCCATGCTCGAATGAGCTAGATAAGAGTAGCTTAAAAGTAAGCAAGAAGACACTTAACTTAAGAGAAGGTAAAAAGGGTCAGTGTATTCTTCTGTATATCTTATTGTTACATTACGTGACTATTTATAGTACCCTATTAGGGCAAGTTTTATGTTATAGATAATTATAAAAAAAAAAAAATCCTATTTTCTAAATGAAGAGTAAAACACTATATAGGAGGATACAAAATCATGCGTAACGAACATCGTTTGTTAGAAACGATAGTATGGTTATGGTTTGTACGTATTTTTATTATGATTCTAATAGTATTGTAGTCCGAGCAGTGGTGGGCCTCTACTCAACCTTGTTCGGCATCAAAAGGGGGCTAGACTAAGGTTGGTTTCGGAACAGCTTACATTAGGGTTAGCTTCGAATGGTCGGCTCCTGACAGTTATGCTTGACCTCAGCACAGTGGAGATTGTTGCATTCAGATTTAGCACTTGGACTTCGGTTTAGTAAGGGGTTCGACTCAACATGCTGGTTGATTACTTCAGCAACATCTTGGATGGCATGGAGAGCAAAGTAGCTCGACAGGTAAGACTGGGGCAAGTACTGCTCCTCGGTACTTAACTCACCTTGGAAAGATCAGCAGATCACTTAAGAGAGTCCTCGAGCTCGGGAGCATGTAATCGGTCCTTGATCCTCGTCAGCTAGTGTGTCATATCCTCCGAACAACTTCACGTCATCTACTCTAGTTCGTTCATGGACCATTTCCATCTATTTTCTTCGATATTTTGGATGACTCATTTAGTTTATATTTACTACGGTAAGTTTTAGTGATAACTAAGCTCCTAAGTACACCACTTAAAGAAGCTCAACGTTTATGCATCCATCATCTTGTAAGTTAAGGTTTTGGAGAGGAAGGAAATCCCTACCCAAGTCCTCATTCTTATCTTCCTCATCAGTTAAACCTTTGGATGCTTTTTTGGAGGGAAAAATCGTATTCATTAAGTCCGTTAGCTAATTCTTTGTAGATATTAGAAATGAGGTATCCCCCTTATAATCTTCTAAAGTTCTTCTTTCGACTCTTATTTTTGTTTCAATATAAGATCTATCTCCTCCTCCAACACCTGCAAAAATCACATTAACATTATATATCAGTCAATTAAGAATATAAACTAGATTGTAAACTGTAAAAGGAAAGGAAAAGCGCAACCTCAAGCTTTGATCTCCCATTAGAGGGTAATCTTTGTTTAGGTAGTGGCTTTAGTAGATTTCATATAACTACCGGTCAAATGGAATAATGGTTTCAATGGTATGAAAGGCTCTAAAAGCATTTATAGTTAAAGCATCGTTATAAAACTTAAATAGCTTATCGAATCCCTTAGGATCTTCTTGAACTTTTGTATGACCTTTCTTACTTTTTCTACCGTCTATGTCTTTAAACAAGGTGAGGCTCGCATCGAGCTATTAACCACCACATAACCCAATGAACACTTGTCAATAAAGTATAGCTAAAGATAGCAAAACGTAGAAATTTGTCATGAATCAAATATGTCATATAGGCTATATAATATATTGAACAACTATATCAGTAATGAATCATATGCTACTTAATAAAAGCAAGGGTTATTAAGGATAAAAAATGTACCATGAGGAATAGAATATAACCCTACATATAACTCTAACCAGTCATCTTATAATTTAAAATACCATATTGTATTCTCTACAAAATGTACTTTTCCCAATTATATAGCTACCTCAACTTTTTGCAAACTTTCCTCAAGGACGGTTAACTTAACATCTCTTTAACTTTAACCTACTTCTTACACTGGCTAATAGCTTATCCTTAGGATCTATTGGTACATCTTCACTTTTACTGCTTATGCCAAGAATATTTTCCACATCAAGAGGAGTAATAGGAAGACTTATCCCATTTATATCCAGAACACAACTCTCCAATTCAAAGTTCTGGATTAGCTACAGACATAAATCTCTATTTATCTTACTACAATTCAACTCCAAAAGGCCACCAAGCCTTACCTTGGTCACTGCATCTTTTTTTGCATCAAAAAAAGACAAAAGGACTTTAGCAATGTATTTGCATTAACATCTCATTTGGTATTATAAAAAATAAACAATACAAAATAAGTATTAAAAAGAATAATAAAACCCCAAGTTAATAATGTTGAATACCTATCTAATCTTACCAGCTTCATAGCAATTTAGATTCCTCCTCTAAATTTGATACTCTTTCAAGCTATTAATCTATCTTTTTTAGTATTCCTTTTTTTCTTTAAAAGGAAAAGCATGCCACTTTTCAACTCTCCTTACAAGCGTCATGTAAATACCCCAGTTTTGTCCTTTTTTATTTTTAGAAATTCTTAGAATAGTGTAAGGAGTCTTAATTTAGGAAAAAAGTACAAAAAAATTATAAAATTTAGAAAATTTGGAAAAGGTATAGAAAATAGAAAATTTAGAAAAGTACAAAAAAGAGAAAAAGGAAAAGGAAATAGAAATTAAAAAAGATAATAATAATAATAATAAAAGAATAAAAAAAGAGATAAATAGAAAATAGTTAAAAATGAAGAATTTTTAAGTAAAGTAGACTTTTTAGGTAAATAAATTGTTTTTAGGAAAAAATATTTAGAGTTGTGAATAATTTAATTAAATAACACTTTATTTTATAGGTTTTTTAGGTTTTTCTTATAGAATAACTACTATTTAATTACAAAATAAAACAAGGCACATGCTAATGGCCTATTAGCAACACATTCTGATTAAACTTGGCATTAGAATAAAAGGTTTAAGCTTCGAATCTTGCAATAAGCACAGAAGTGTCTTTTTTTAACTCCTTAAAAAAATCGAAAGTAAGGTATGCAACAATGTGCAACATGCGCATGGTGGTGTGTGGCATATACCAGCACATAACCTAGTGCCCCCTCCTCCATTGTCTTGCACAAGCTACAATAAAGAAAAAGAACGATTAAATGCCCACGTGATCCCTGTAGTTATTGACCCAATTGAACTAATTTTTCAATGAAATTTTATCAAATTAATTACAGAAATTCGAAGAACACTTGAGATAGTTTGCATTGAGCCTAAAAAACTTGTCCACATTCGTGCATTAAAGAGGTCAAAATGGGTCAGGAAATTAGAAAAAAGAAAACTTAATTACCCATTAACACAAAACTTTGATTTTGGGCAATTTAACAAGTTTCCAATTGAATTTGAGCATACATAAGTATAAATAGGGGAATGGGAACTCGTTTAGGACAGGGGAACCTAATAAGAAACACTCCATATAAGCTCGAATTTGAGCTTTCTCTCTCTAATTTGCAAGCTTCACTTTCTCACTCTAAAACCAACACTCAATGGTGGTTTTCGAGTGAATCCATTGCCTCTACTGGCTTCACCACTATAAAAAACCCAAGACCCAACACTTGATCGATCGAACCACCATCATTAAGCGATGGCTGTTTCTCAACCATCACCAAATGGCTACCATTCGCCGAGGTGTTAGTCCTATACCCTTCCTGCCCTCAAACCCAATATGAATCACACAAAAATACCTTGACTCGTATCAAATTCAGCTTAGAATCACTTGGAAGCACCCCTTCAACGGCTATTCTTCTCTTCTTCAAAGTTTAGATTTGACCTGTAGAGCTCCGATTCAACCCGACTTGTCTAGCAACTCTAACCTACACGTAAGTTCTCTTATAGTTTTGCCTTGTTTTAATTTCGTTGTTGTATTTTATTTTATTTTATTTTATCTAGTTGTTTATTCTTATACCTTATTGGGAAAAAAAAAGAGAGAAAAAAAAAGCTTAGTTTGATGTTTTCTTTTTAATAAGAAATAGAAAGAAAGGAAATAAATAAGAATAATAAAAAGAGAAAAATAAAATAAAATAAAATAATAAACACATTTTATCACTTAGAATCAAATTTTCAAAAAATAAAATAAATCAATCTCTTAGGATACAATAGAACTCTCCAAAATAAACAAATTAGGGCTCTTTAGAAAATTTTAAAAATAAATTGAAAAGGTAAAGAAACTTCAACCTGACTCGTTTTCAAAATTAAGAATCAGTAACCCCCTTAAATTTTTTTGAAAAGAACTATATATGTCTAATCCTGAGTAGTGGATATGTAGTCACATTCGGAGTGATGTGAAAAACGAAAAAACTTCTTTTTTTCATTTTAGTTTAAATTATTCAATTTAGTTTAACTCATTAATTGATCATTGAATTTCACTTTATAGGTCCATATTTTAATAGTGATTTCAAAGAACTTAAATCTCAATTTAGAAAGTTGATAGTATCTGTAAAGGTTTAAAAAACCTAACCCTCGGACTCGATCTTCTGGGTTTCAAAACCGTTTAATAAAATTAGTTTTATCAAAAGTCTAGTAGCTAAGTTATAACCAATTCACCCAATTAGTTATAATTTATCCTTTTTTTTTGGACTTTGGTTGTGTGACAACTCTAAAATATTTCAAAAATAAAAGAATCAGTTTTTTTCAAACTGGGTAGGCTTTAAAGAAACTTATTTTAAAAATTGGGAAAATATCATGCTTAACACGACTAAAAAAAAAAAGATAAACATAATCATATAAGAGTTACCTTAAACTATATTAAGCTAACCAAAATTTATAAAATAAAATCCTCACTAACCTCTTTCTTAATCGGCTATTTATCCACCTTTAGCTTTTTACTCTCATTATGCTTATATAAGGAAAGAAGCAAGATAAAAAAAAAATCATGATATTTCAATATTAATAAAAGTATAAACAATATAATTATAAGAAATTGGAGATCTTGAGTTGTATAAGTAATGCATGTATGATGTCATTGGTCGCTTCATTTTACTTTCTCCAAAAAATCACAAACCTATACAAATTTCATAAAATTACGTTTTAATAGAATTATGAAAATTGGATAGCTATGTGCAACAATATAATTGTCTATAGAAAACACAAAACTGTCCATAGAAATTGTCAATAGTTAACAAAATAGCAAAAACTATGGACAGTGTGTAAGGGCATAGAAGCTCCCTTAGTTTTATCTGTCGACAGATATTTGTCATCTATTGACAATCATTGGGTTATGGCTTTTGTATTCTCATAAATTGTCGACAAATTCCTATAACTGTTGATAGTATAATGTTGATACAAAACACATTCTTATTATGTATCAGTAGTAGAATATCATTGTCAATAGTTAGTAGGGAGGGAATATTATTAGTTTGATTTACTGTTGTATACTATCGAAATCGAAGTTATGTTCCACCACCCCCTCCAAAACTGTCGACAATGGCTTGAGACTATTGACAATTTTGCTTGATACTAGTGGCCTTATTATGAATTTTCAAAAACTTAATTTGCTTGACCCCATGTGATGATTTGTAGGACATAATGTAATCTCGAATAGGAAAACCTAACAATATGATAAAATATATACAAAAACCCCAACATCTACTATCGATAGTTGAATCAAAATGCAAAAAACCCTAAACCCCAACAAACAAAGTGAATTTTAATGAAAGTAGTAAGAAAAAATTATGAGAAAATATATTGGAATGAGTTCTTTAAGGAATATATTATTCAAGAATGCAAAAAGCTTCTTTTGTATTATGATCGATACGTTTTCACAGTGATAGAGTATCTTCAAACTTTCAGAGAGTGAGTGAAAATGTGTTTGTCTTCTTAGGTTTAGGTATTGGGGATTTTTTTTATTTGGTTTTTCTATTATTTAATTATATTTGTTCTTTCATTTTTTAATTCCCAAAACCTATTAACCTGTACTTTTGGTTGTAGGTTATAGTATTTTAATAAAAGCAATGGTCTAAATTAAGTTTTAAAAAATGAATGGTCTAAATTGTACCATAGAAAGCCTTAAAGGATAATATCAAATTATCTTTCTCTATATCTTGTACCATCTTCTTACAAAAACCAAAACCACATACTTCAGTACCTTTAAATTGACCTCTACTATATATTGCCTTCTAAATTAGGCTTCTCTCTCACTTACCTCTCTTTTAGCATATTGATACAATAAAAATACTTATTTAACTTTCCCACTCTTTTTGGCAGAAAAAAAGAAAAAAAAAACTTTCCCATTCCAATCTAAAGCTTTCTCTATGTAATATAAGTATCTAACTACCAAAATAAGGGGACATCCAATTTTAGACATGTATTATTATAACCTTATAATTAGCACACATTACGTTAGTTGCCACTATAACCACTCTTTATTTTGAGTTCTAATGTTGCAAACCAACCTCCAAGATCTTTCAAAATGCTTGATAATTGCTTAATTCGATCAATGGCATCCTACAATAGCCTTCCTGATATTTGAGGCTCTAATTTTTATTCATGTAGCAAGAATTATTGCCAACACCATCTATTGGCACAACACTAAGACAAAACTTTACCTTAGCACCACCTAATGTAACGTAAAACGTAAAAGACACGAATCCCCAACCTTAAACTCCATGTCGACACCTAAGATTGAGAATATTATTCCAAATCAAGGATAAACAAAAGATTATTCTCATTTATAGTATTCAAATTCAATAAGTCATTTCTTAAGAGTATAAAGGAAGGCTTACTCATGGAGGTATTCGACATTAACAAACAAGAAAGTAAAGATACAAAAGAAAAATAACAAAAATTTTATCAAAATTTTTCTTTAAAAATTGAAAGCTCATTAAAATTTATATTTTATTAAAAACATTGAAATTTTATATTTTGTTAGGATACAATTGCAAGTTTGTTCTTTAAAAAAAAAAAAAGAGAAAAAGAAATAGGACGTGATTATTGAAATTAGAAATTTAAAACTCAATACCGAAATTGAAAGTTCTAAATCTCAATTGTAGAATTCCAAAAAATTGGGAAAATAATTTTAGAATTCCCAAATTTTTATGAGTTTTTACAATTGAAAAAAATATTAACATAGCAAAGATGCTGTAAAACTTTAAAAGATTGCTTAATTAAGTCCTAATTTTATTTTTCTTCCCCCGAGCATGCTATGTGAAAACTATATAACATGTCTTGCAAATAAATATTTGAAATGGTAAAAAATTAAAAAAAAAAACACTTAATAATAAAAGAACTATAGAAAAGAGAGATAGAGAGAACCTCTCGTAATTAAATTAAGCAGATTAATTGGTTACCATGGAGAGTAGTGCTACTCACGCCTAAGATAGGTCGTGATCCATATCATATCATGAGTTAAGTTGTTCACATTGTTCAATAAGCAACATAGCACTCAATTGATACTAGTATTGTCAAATCCAAATTAATCCATATAATTTGACCCAATTCAAACCTAGTTTAACTTCGGTTCATTTCCCAATCGAATTCGGTTTCTCTCCTTAATTCTTGATCTCTTTACATGTATAAGTCAAGCATCTAAACTGGGTCTAATAATATTATTTAATACATATCACGACTTAAATTGTATTGCAAGACAAATATAAATAGCAAGACAATCTTAGGTGAAAGCTACCATTCACCATCACAAAATCAAAGAAAAACAATTTACTCATGTCATATTAGCTTCTATATAATTTCAACTTAACCTTTGAAACTTCTTTTTTAAGAAAATGAATGTGGTGGTTAGCAACCTATCACATATAATGGGTCACGACCACTACAGTTGAGCCATGTTACTACTTATGCAATGATATATGTTAGTTAAAGTTAGTCAAAATACAATAATTAGTCACACGTAGAATAAAAATGCCTGCAATCACTCTTCAGGAGTGGTATTGCCCACCCTTAAAGTGGCCGACCTTCTCAAAGTCACCAACCATTTTCACTTCTTCTTTTTTGTATTCACATTTTTTGTCATTTAAATAATTTTCACTAATTGCCACAATCCTATGATCGCGATTCCGCGAATTCTATATTTGCGAAACATTGCTGATTTTTATTTAAAGCATACATATCATGAATTAAGCCCAATCCATCTCGAGAACAACCCACTATCCTTTTGGGCTTTGGTTCACCAACAAGGGCCGTATATGCCAACCGGACGTGCCGCATGCGAATGTCATTCAGTAGATCACAGGTGTCTATCTGTACTCTGTACATTACATCATACGGATTCATGTTTCAACATCAAAGTCAAACACAAACATATGCAGATATTTTTGTACTCCGACTTATGGTTATGATAAAATTGTATGTAATATATTCCTTGAGAACAATCAATTGTTACATTGAACAGTCTGAGAAGAGTGAAGTTCATTGGTAGCTGAAGGGAAGGTGGATGCATCCTTGAACTCACTCTAACATGCCTTCATTAGGTAATTTGAATTTCTGGGTTCGCTTTATTCTCGTTTCTTTTAGTGCATTTTGGGGTTCTGTTTTGATTTCCCTTTGTTTTAAGCTATATTGCCCAGTTTGAGTGTGTTAATAAGTGTTTTTCCTGTCCAGTAATGCCTTCTTTTGGATTACTTCTATGTGTTTGTTGAAATGCCACAGAGAGAGAGAGAGAGAGGGAGCAAGAGACAGAGCCGAGATCCAGCTCTATGTTTTCACGTTGAAATCAAAATAAGCATTGTGTTTGTGGTGACTCAATCTGTCAACATTAGTTTTGGACGTATATAGGATCTAACCAACAAGGTATCTTGATTGCTGAAAGGTCAAGAACATAGAAAATTTTGTTGTCATAGAAGTTAGTTATACAACGTGATTGTTAAAATCCAAGTTTTCATCTATGAGTTTTTGAATACTTGCTTGAAATAGGCTCGTATTTTAAGTCATTATTTCATTCTTGTAAAAGTGAAAATTGTCTCATGTTTTGGTTTTGGTTTTGCTCATAAGATGACTTGTATACGTTATGACTACACTATTTTCTGAGATCTTTGTTTATCTTGGAATAAAGGGAAATGCCTGAAGGTAGTTGTGTGAAAGAAAAACAATTTGATGGTATGTGTCAAATTATAAAATTTTCATCTTTGGAGGTCTCAAAGGTTGTCTCGGAAAGGCACCCTTCAAAAAGAATAAAAGGCAGAAGTAACTTATGGTTTAGACTGGTGGCATCAATGCACGATAATAGGAAGGTTTTGTTTATATACTTTAAATTTGCTACCCTTTAATTCATATAAGATTCATAAATTGCAAAAAGCTTCTTTGAAAAGGGGAAAAAAAATATTCATGTATTATTGTAGTTGTGATAAATTGGAGACCAACTTTCAAACCTTAACCTCAGAAATGAAAACGTAAAAAAAAAAAAAAAAAAAAAAAAAAAAACTAGGACTGTCCGTTTTATCTGTGAGTGGCCTAGTTCATTTCATTTTCTACATGAACTCTATATCATTGACAAGTCTTATTTCTTAATCAAATGCTTCTTTTTTTTTTTCTGACTAACTTTTCTTAGTGAAATGTCAAATGCTTAGATGTGTTACAAGATTTTGCTGTTGGATATGTTGTAGGTGTAATAAAGTTTCAAACCCAGATTTGTGATAAGATGTTCTCCCATCTAGCGGCCTTTGGAAATGATAAGATGTCAAAAGTTGGCTGGAAATTTATGCACATTCTAAAACAGCCGAAGTTTGATGGATTTCATGTCGAGACCAGGAAGGAAAAATTCATTATAAGTGCAACTGCTACCCTTGAGCCTAAGACTCTAAATGAAAATAAATACATGCAGTACCAAATTTCAGAACCACGTATAAGTTCAAGTCAGACCTTTGTGCAGATTGAGTATGCTGCTGAGAATTCAGATGAAATAGATGAGAAAGAAAGTCTAAGGCGAATGAGGATCTCTAAAGCTAACAAAGGGAATACAGCCTGGAACAGGGGACGGAAACATAGTGCTGGTAACACAAACTCATCCAGCCTCTTTATATATTTGGTTGGTTGCTTGAGGATTAATCATCTCTTTCTAATAATATGAAATGTGTGCAGAAACTATTCAGCGGATCAGAGAGAGAACAAAGTTTGCCATGCAGAATCCTAAGGTGATGTCATGTAAGATGTGATTTTTGTAAAATTCAGAAGCCATATCTATGTGTTACGTAAAATGTTAGATTTGGCCAGTGATAATCCATTTAATGCTTAAGTGTGTAGATAGGGACATGCATAACAGCCCCATGTGTGGGTCGACATAGTTTCTGAACTAATCACATGATGAGATGAATGGTATAGAATATTTGAAGCTAGGAATTTGATAAGCAGTGGAATCTTTTGTGAAACCTTCAGACATAGTCTAGCTGTCCAAAATTCTTGATGAAAGCATAATTTAATTTTGTTTTACTGTTCTCCATTAAGTGATTTTTCTCTGTATCTAGTGTATCTAACATCATACTCTTTGAGTGTAATTGATTGAAGTAACTTTTGTAAATTCTAGAAAGAGAGAATGGTTGTTGAATGAGAAATCCTCCATGATTAAGGGTCACATTACTTAGAATCATTTTGCAAGAACCTTTCAGGTGTTGTCAACCATATTGCTTGAAATGTTCACTTCTTTCCCTTTGCTAGCAGATTGCGAGTTGGTCAGCCTTCAGATATCTTTTATGAGTTCTCTGAACATGTTGTGAAGTTATTGTAATATTGAAAGGAGGAGAATAAAAATCCCATAAAGCTATTGAATGCTGTAGACTGTTATCTATGCTACAACTTTAGAATGCTTGGGAAGTGATGCTTAAGTTTGACGAGCAACTTCCATGTAAGAGAACCATCTTATGCTTACAGTCAAAGGGATCGTATGGATGCTTCTATCAAAATATTGCGTCCTTGGATTCAAAAAAATGTCCTTAACATTGACTCTCAAATTCTTTTGATGGAAGCAACTACTCTGTTGCTTATCATGAGAACAAGCTTTTAGTTTGGCTTTTTGGGCATTACAATTAAAATCAAAGTTTAACTATGAAAGGTTTATTTGTGCCTTGTAACGTCTTCTGTTTCCTGGTTATTCAATTGAAAGAAAGTTTGCATTGCAACTTGAAATGGTATTTTCACCAGTCTCCATGACCATTATTTGGGTATATCTTGTATTGGATTGTTATGGGAAAACTGTTTGTGTATTGGGTGCTGTTATAAAAGGCCTTCAGCCATTTAATACTCCTTTTAAGGAAACAATCAACTTGCTTAGACTCATGAGATTTTTGATTTGGCAGGTAAAGATGAAATTGAAGAACTTTGGTCATGCACAGAGGTTGGTATTATGTCTTAGTCCATGTTATGTTAAGATCTTGGCTTCAGCCTAGCAGATTTACGCACACAAACACACACACATAATGCATATGTAATGGAACTTTGATAATATGTGATTCTTAACTTGTAAGCTTTCGGTTACTATTTGAAATTTATATATGTGCTTATTTTGTGACAGTGGGGAAACACGGACCAAAATTGGAGATGGAGTGCGGTTGGGGTGGCAAAGGCGTCGTCAAAGATCCGCTTTGCAAAAATATTGCTTGTATGAATGGGAGAACTTGATTGCAGAAGGTTCTCGAAGAGGCTTTGCCAATCAACAGGAGCTACAATGGGATTCTTATGATATTTTGGATAAACAGCTACAACATGAATGGCGGGAGAGTATTGAGAAACGCAAAAATATGTCCAGGCCAACAGGTAGCAGGCGAGTGCCTAAAACCCCTGAGCAACGACAAAAAATAGCAGAAGCCATTGCTGCAAAATGGGCCGATCCTGTAAGTATGATCACAACATTCTCCTGCTCTTTCTTTGAAGATTTGAATTGTATTGCCAATATCCTGTCCCTCCATTGATGTGCTTGCTTGAATTTTAATGGAGCTTATTCCTGGAAAATGATTGAAGACTGCCATCAATATCGCATGGATTGACCAGAAGCTGTGTGAGCAATCCTAGGAAGTTGAATTTTATTGTACTTTTAGCAGCAGAGAAAATTTTCTCAAATTGGGACATTATATGATTGATGGCCTTTGGTTGTCATGCCTAGATTATATTGTCACTTTGCAGGAATACCGTCAAAGGGTAAGTTCTGGAATGGCCAAGTATTATGGTAAACCTGTTAGTGTTGATGGAAAGAAAAGGCGCTGCAGCAATAGACCATCTACTGCACTGAATTCATCATGGAAGAAAGATGATAGTAAAGATGATGCTTCAATGATTGGGGCAAGCACTGTGCCGACTTACAAGGATGCATCAGCAGTTTCCAAGCTCGAGATGATAAAGAGCATTAGGGCAAAACGAGCAGCTACACAAGTAGAGGCAGCCAAAGCTGTTGAGCGGGCAAGGTCAATTATTAAGAAACTCTTTTACAAACTGCTAGTTTTTTTCTTTCTGTGTTCCTTGTACAAAAAAACAAATGAACTGTTTTAGGTCTCCTGATGTAGAGGGTGACTGCCATAAGTTTCGTGTTAGAAATTGCTTATTAACCATGAGGTTTGTGGCCCAGCTAAAAGAATGCCAAGTGCTTTGCCTTCTGAATATGAGAATTTTACTCTTACAAATTCTGTTTGTGATTTCCCCACTTAGGGTTTTGGAGGTTGTTCCTACATAGTCTGAGCTGATGTTGCCATTCTACAGGCTTTTAATTGCTCAAGCTGAGAGTGCTGCAAAAGCACTTGAGGCTGCATCAGTGAAGAGTCCTGTTGCTCAAGCTTCCCTCACCGAGGCAAGATATATCATAGCTGAAGCTGTGCAATTAATTGAATCCATAGAAGCAGGTCAAAAGTCACCCGCTGAAAATCAGAAGTCATCCTCAGAATTTGCGTCCACCTTATTTAGCAGATTTGAACTAGAAAAGGACCTCAATCCACAGAATAATGGAGACCAAATTAGAGTATGTCCAAGAGAAAGTCAACTGTCCAGTAAAGAAGAGACGTTTGATTTCAACAATTTCACTTGGAAGAATGTGCTGAACGATGGAAACACCATGCTTCCTGCTGGCTCAAGTTTTAGCTCACTCCATTTGGGGGATTTTTTAAGGAACTCTAACACAAAGGCAACACTAGATGAAAGAGAGATGAGTGGGCATGGCTTGACCAGGAGCAAGTCTCCACCAAGTGCATTGAAAATTGATGCCCGGTCTGAAGAACTGGAAAGGCCTCGTGTGAGAAAGAAATGGATCTGTGGGAAATTTGTTGAGGTAACAGACTCAGAATAGTATTTCCTTATGAAACTTACAAGAATGCTGTTTTTGCAGGATGTTAGAGTAGAGCCTTACCGTATTAGCTAGCATGCAACCGGTATAAAAGATGATTGTGTATATATTCAGTTCTACCTGCTATAGTCCAAATGCCTCTAGTTTAAAATTTTAATGGGATGAGGATTCCTTATGCTACTGATGATGTTTTCTTATTGTACTCTTCCCTCAAACGAGTAGTAATATGCTTTGCTCCATGCGGCTTACTTTTTGGATTATGGGGAAGAAGCCATGTAATGATCAATGCATATATTAAATTATAGTTTTGTTTCCTCGCTCGTGTGGTCTACTGCTGATTAGGATTGTGAACTAAGGGAGTGAGACGGAAAGGAAAATCCAAAACTTTAAGCTCAATGGAGTTTAAAATTTTGAATTTTGAACTCAAGACAAATTGTTATTCGATGAGTTTGAATATATAACTTGATTGGGTTGTGGTCTAGATGTACTATTTTGAAATATTTTTCTTCTAAATGAATCAGTATTGATGACCATACATCGACTAATATTTAAGCATAGGTTTGATTAAACCTGTGATTTCACTAAACCAAGTATCATGAGATTCAAGTTTGAATTGATAAACTACGAGAGTAAATAGAGCTCAAACTCGATATATAATTTTGACTGTATCGAACTTTAGTAGAATCAAACCGAATTTGAATGGCTTGCAAACGGGATATCCATTTATACTTGTATACTGTCAGATGCTTGACCGTGCGTATCTTCAACTAAAATTCACAGGTCACTGTGTCGATAAGAGTCGCGGACTGTTATTTTAAACAAACTGACCGCTGAAATTAAAAGAACCTTTTCATGAGGGCACTTTACATGATCAATTTTCGGTAGATCGTTGGTATGCATGGAGATTGGAATGCAGACATTGTCGAGCTTGTTAAATTCCAGTGGCTATTTAATCAAAACATGTTTGTTTTGAGCTGTATGATTAGCCATTTTGGCCAACGTATTCAGTATTCTAGAATGAAAGTTAAATTTATATACCGATGTATATCAGAAGGAGATGTTGTTGTTTAGGTGCTAATGTCGTGTTTCTGTTAATTTCAATACAATACTTAAAACTTGCTTATATTGAGAATGCTGAAACATATTTTTAGAGCAAAAGTTAAAGTTTCAAACCCTTAACTCAATTTCGGACAATTTATAAGGCCAATGTTGTGGATCTTTCTATTGCTTAAAAAGATATACACAAATATGTGACATCGACCCGTATATAGCAAAAGGTGGCATCTCTAACCGTATTTTCTTAATTTGCTCATAGGAAAAAGAGAACAAAATATAAAATAGATATGGAATAATTTTTATACATGGAAAGTTGTAATTTGGAATATTATTAAAAATAAAATAGCTATTTTTCCAACTATTAAATAGGGGGAAGGTATGCAAGTGAAAACGATAGACGTGGGCTGACCAGAAAAATCTGGAACAAATGGCTGTTGTAGGGCCGGTAAGAAGTCACTTTCACTCCTCACATCCACCAATTTGATTCTTCTTCAGTCTTCACGATTAATCAATCATTATTTCATTCTCAAAAAATCATACCACAGGATTATTATTCCATCTTACAGTCTTTTCAGTTACTCTTCCTAAATCTATTGTTAACTTTTACTCTACCCGTGGAAATATTGTTTCAAAAAGAAAATTGATTGCAATATCATACTTCTCGTTAGAAATCGATCGTTTTTCATCATTTGGAACAATAGTTAGTTATTTCTGATGGTTAAGGATGTATGAGTAAAGCTTATTTATGAGTTATTTAAGTTTAATAGGATGTTTACTCGAATTTACATTAACAATAATTGAATTAAGCTCTAATTTTAGCTAGTTGATCGGTTTATCGTATCGAGCTTAAGTTTATAATATTCAGCTCAATTAACTCATATATTAATATTAGTACAAAGTTAGTTAGAATAATAATACATTCTCAATGACCAAACCGAAACGAATTTAATCTGATTAAATTTGAACTCGTTGAATATCATTTAAGATTAAGTTTAAGTTCAAAGTTATAAATTTAATGGAGTGCGAGTTGAGTTTGATATTTTAAGTCTTGGATCAAATTTTTGGCTCAAATGAAGCACTATATCATCTCGATTATACTCATTTATAGCTCCAATAAAGATTATATATAAGCAATGGATAGACATCTATTTTAATAGTTGAAAATTACAAGAAAAATGACATAAAGTTACAATTTTCGGAAGATAAAATCACATTTTAGCTCTCATTTAACTTGTTTGATGTAATATTGGGTATCGGCATAATAATCTAGACGGATATAGGAGTTCTGATATCCATGCTATACTATATTATGATAAATATTACAAAAAACTAAAATTAAATATATCGTATAATTTAAAATTAAGATAGTAGTTATATATTTTATGATTATACAATCGGAAATAAAATGATTTTGAGAAGATAATATATAACATGTTAATGGATAATTGTATCACAAAATAATAATAGAGATATATAAAATAGGATATGAATCGATAAATAAGAATAAATGAGAAAGAAGTTCTATTCTATAAATAGATTTTTTTTTTCTCCTTTGGAAGCGGAAAAACCATTTAAACAATTTTTTGTGTACCGTCTATAGTAAGAAACCATTTTGTAAAGGGTGAAACATTTGTCTCATACGAAGGAAATTTTCCTCTCCTCAATGATCCTCGTCTTTCTTTCTCCACAATCTTTCTAGTGAATTGGCAGTATTTTCAATCTTTTTCTTTTTTAATTTTTAATTCGTGTATGGTACCATCACAGGAGAGAGATCTAAGCAAATGTAGACAACAGACGTGCATCCAAATGTGCGTGAATTTAGATATACATATATAATAGATCTATATTATTAGAAGAAATATATTCATTGACTCTACATCCATACTTCACTAGGATAATAGTGGCATTTTAAGACATTTCCTAAAATGGGGCCCAAGACGTTGAGTATAGAGAGTTTATTAGTAAATAATTTTGTTGCAACCAATTTTTCTACGTAGCAAACACTGTGTGTATTATGAATTTCAAGTCATGTGATAATTTGATTACAGTAGACTTTTCCTTTTCCTTTTTTTTTAATAATTTTTGCACGTGATATGTATATATTTCTTTACGAGTGAAGGTAACGGAATGATGGATAAAATACAACTTCTTAGAATCGAATCAAAGTCCAATTACATATTAAGATTTAATTTACAATCTTCTTTTGTACTGAATCAATAATTAATGCGGAGTATCAAATGAAACTGTTTTTAACTTTTTAAACTGCATTACTAAAGAAAAGATGTTCGAACTTACTTTATTCATTTCATGAGGGAATTAACGGGGGAATCCAACTACTTAAAGATGGTTGATTTCAACCACTTGCTTCCTTTATTTATAGTATTATTTTAATATCTTGTAAAAGCTTGATAAACTACACCGGTGGGCTTCCTGTTGCATCAGAACGTCAACTACTCTCTCCACAGCTTCCAAATTTCACCGACAGCGGACAGGATAGACGAGTGCTTCCGTCACACACACACACTCTCTCTCTGTCTCTCTTCCCCTCTTCCTCCTCCTTCTTGCTAATTATCAATTTATAGTCCCATTACTCAGGTCCTTACCCCCTAGAATAAAGAAATGGAAAGGGACTCCTCTTCCGACGAAGAAGATGATCGTGAAAACCTTATCCCCCAAAACGACACCAAATCCATCAATCACAGATCCACCTTCGACATCGAGGATTTCGATTCCCGATTAAACCCTAACCCTAACCCTACCCCTAATTCCACCACCTTTATTACCAGTCTGCGTCAATCCAAGCTCCGCAGTCTTCTCAACAAGAGGTACCTTTTCGTTCTCTCCCTTCCTCTGTTTATCCTCATTGTATATTTCACCACTGATGTAAGGACTATGATCTCGTCCAACCTGTCTTCAATTAAGTTCGATTCGGTTGGCGATAAGATGCGTGAATCGGAATTAAAAGCTTTGTATCTGCTGAAACAGCAAAGGAATTTGCTTTTTAATCTTTGGAACCGTACAGTTTTAGATCCAGATAACTTAATAAAAAACCCTAATGTGAGTTCGCATTCGGGTAAGGATGATGTCGTCTTTATTGAAGATTTGAAGTCTGCTGTACTTAGGCAGATTTCGTTGAACAAGGAGATTCAGGATGTGCTGTTGTCACCGCATAGATCGGGGAATTCCTCAGTTAGTGGAGATGGTGGTGGTGATTTGAGGGATGTTGGTTTTGGTTTTGATCGGTGTAGAAAAGTGGACCTGAAATTTGATGAGAGGAAAACAATTGAATGGAAACCGGATTCAAATAAATTTCTGCTTGCGATTTGCCTTTCCGGGCAAATGTCAAACCATTTGATATGTTTGGAGAAGCATATGTTTTTTGCAGCGGTTCTTGGGAGGGTTTTGGTTATCCCAAGCTCAAGAATCGATTATCAATATGATAGGGTGATAGATATTGAGCATATAAATAAATGTTTAGGGAGGAAGGTTGTTATGCCCTTTGAGGAGTTTGCTGAAAAGAGGAAGCATCACTTGCATATCAATAAGTTTATATGTTATTTCTCATCACCAGTGCATTGTTATGTGGATGAGGATCATGTTAAGAAGTTGAAAAGTTTGGGGCTATCAATGGGTAAGCTTGAATCCCCATGGGTTGAAGATATTAAGAATCCAAGCAAGAAGACAATTCAGGATGTTCAGTCTAAGTTTTCAACTAATGATGATGTTATTGCGATTGGTGATGTTTTCTTTGCTAATCTGGAGCAAGAGTGGGTGATGCAGCCTGGTGGTCCACTTGTGCATAGCTGCAAGACATTGATTGAACCCAGTCGACTTATTTTGCTCACTGCACAACGGTTTATTCAGACTTTCTTAGGCAAGGATTATATTGCTCTTCATTTCCGGCGTCACGGCTTCTTGAAATTCTGGTATGCATTGTTATAATCTGCTGTTCATTCTTCCTGCTACTAATTTGAGATTCAAAGTTATGTGTTACGTATGCTGGCCCTTAAGTTTGATTTCCCTGAAAGTCTGCATTTTTGTCAAATCAAATTTCCAAAATTTAGAAGTACTGTTTGAGCAGCTACCAATGGCAATGTTAAGGAGTCTAGTTCCAAAAACTCCTCTCATTCTGTCTCCCCAAGATTTGGTGCATGGGAAGATATATGTGATATGGAATGGGTTCACAATTCTATGTTTTGTACTGCTTTATTGCCACGAAGTTGCCGGTTTCTAAGCCATAATTTCTGCCTGGAAAATACCAAAGTGACAACATTTGTCAATTGACAATTGATTAATGGAGTTATTTTTGCCGTTGGATGCCTAAGGTCCATCTCGTTTCAGTGTTCTTCTCTAGCTATCAAACTCTTGTACATGAAACGTGTACTTCATTATTGGTAATTGTGATTGGTTTTGTATTCTCTAGTGCTCTGGCTGTAGCTATGTGGACATGCAAGTTATGGCTGAAAGCTATCTTTATTTTTCAGCAATGCCAAGAAGCCAAGTTGCTTTTACCCTGTCCCACAAGCTGCTGACTGCATCAGTCGGGTGGTTGAAAGAGCTAACACGCCTGTTATATATCTATCTACTGATGCAGCAGAATCTGAAACTGGGCTGCTGCAGGCACTTATCATTGTGAATGGGAAGCCCGTGCCTCTTGTTAAGAGGCCTTCTCGTAGTTCAGCTGAGAAATGGGATGCCTTACTGTATAGACATGGCCTGGAGGGGGACTCTCAGGTAAATTTCTGTTACAAACGCCCCTAAAAACTATTATGAGAATGTACTCTCCATTTCTCATTTTTTCTTTTGAACTTAAAGGTGGAAGCTATGTTGGACAAGACAATCAGCGCACTGTCTAGTGTGTTTATTGGAGCCTCAGGATCTACATTCACAGAAGACATATTGCGGCTTCGAAAGGACTGGGGATCCGCATCTTTGTGTGATGAATACATCTGCCAAGGTGAAGAACCAAACTTCATAGCAGAGAATGAATGAAAAGTGGGGAAGCAAAATGTATGGCTTGTTTGGCTTCATACGAGTTGACTACTGTGGCAGCCACCAAATTGTCCTATTCAGTATATATGTGCAGATTGGTTGTCTTCCTTGTATTTGTTCAGCATGATCCTTAGTGTATTAAAGTAGTATCTCAATTCCTCTTTGACAATTTTGATCTATTCTTTTTGTGCTAGAAAACTGCTCCTATTCCTATCAGATTCAGTTGTGTTAAAAAAGCTAGCAGCCTGGGCGTAATGAGAATTGTCAAAATTTATAACTGGGTAAGCCTCATTTTTGTTTCCGGGAAAACCAAATTGACAAATTTTCGTGTGTTTTTGGATGTTGTTATAAAACATGCCGAAAGGGCTTTTGCAGCATTTCATTCATGAATTATATCTAACTTGTATTCTGTCTAAATAAAATTAACATTTCTTATATTTAGCTTGCCAAAACTGCGTGTTATATGTATGAATTTGGTTCGAATCTCCCTTCCCGTTGTAAATATCAATATATATATATACTCTAGGTCTTTTTGAGGCGGAACTTGTCAAATTTATAGAGTTGCCGCATAAAACTGTAATAATATGATTTTAATACAGGACATTTAAATAAGTAAGATTAAATATTTTGCAAATGCTATTACGATAAAATGACTACGGAAAAGTATGAATATAATAAATTAGAAGCAATGATTCGGCGGAACGACAGATAGAAAATATGGAGTTAGCAAAAGATAACTATAATTGAAATAGCATTACAATCGATGTTATCATCAAATATCTGTCTTATAATATCGTTATCTATAGCTGAAAGGAAGATAAAAGCTTAAGAAAACTATTTGGATTGAGGGGAGAAACGGGTACGCAGAGGAAATTGAAAATTTAAAGGACATTTCCATCGTAGGGGAAGGGAATAGATTTTGAAAGAAAAATTTCTCTTGAGCTCACAAAAATTTCACTCTCCAAACGTAAAGAGAACCGGAATGAATTGCTATAAAATAATAATATTACGCTTATTGTAAAAGCAAATTTTGTAATTACAAGCACTTTTATGACATTTTGATACCTTAAAAAAATCATATTATTAACTTTCCTTTTTTTCTTGAATAATTAAGGGAGTTTATAAATTTTTTCCACCGTTTTCTTTTCTTTTTGATTCATTCCTTCCACTTTCTTTCCCTTCTAATTATTTCCTCTTTCCAAACATAATGTACATGTTTTGCTGGAAAAATAAGATGATGTTTTTGTCTTTGTCAATAAAGAATAAGGTAGACTTTTACATTATCTAGAGGTGAGCAGGTATAAGTTAAATAAGGTACGAGACTTCATCTATATTCTATATCATAAAGATCGCTTTCTCAGATTTTTTAGAATCAAAACCTACTTATAAGTACCCTAGAACCATCCTAAATATAATTAGAAATTGCTATTAAAAATTTTATAAAGCTAAAATTTATAAGAAGATCAAAGAGTACTTGTAACCAGTATGTTCTATAGGATATATATATCAAGGTGATTCAAGAGAAATTTGTGCGTTATCATATTCCATCCTATAAGGAAAATTTGTGCCTACATCCAAATGGTCGTACATATTTATCCATGGAATTTGAGGTAGCTGAATTGATACACGTGAAAAAGAAAACAGGAAGAAAAGATAAAAGGGGAAAACAAGGGCATCACTTGTGAATAAGCGTTATAAGTCAAAACTCCGACACAATTTAAGCTATTAAGAACGGGAGAAAACATCAACTGGAACGCTTTGCCATAGGTCTTAATTTTAAAAAAATGGCAGTTTTCTTTTTTATATATTTTTTCCATTTTTTTTTTGTTATTTAAATTAATATATATATATACTTATAATATTTAGGTGTAATTATTAAGAATGCTAATATGATGATGATATGGAGATTATACATTAACAATCTAGCCATGTCAACATTACATAAGTAAAATCGGAGATATAAGTCTTGGGTTTATAAAAAGTGAAGTGTCAATATAATTACTAAAGTTTATAAGAATACTATAATCTCTCGAAATCTTGATTCACATTAGAACAAGGCGATTTAGGAAATTGATTCTTGGCACGAAAAAGTTAATACAAATTGTGTCACAAATAAGCTGATAACTGTAATGACTTGTTGGATTTCACTCGGTGATTATAAGACTTATGTCATTTGTGTATGTATTTGGTAGGAAATTTTTCGTGCTGGCAATCAATGCTCAGCAATTTATTAAGAACATACACTAAATATCATCAATTTTGTAATATTAAAAATTACTACATGAAATTACGTCAAGTATTAGCTTAGACTAAATTTTTCTAGAAGTTAAACAATTTTTAGAAAAATGAAGGAATCTTATTAAGGTATTTACATGCAATATAATAATCGGCATGATATTTATTGCATGTACATATGTCTTGTTTATATATATATATATATATCTAAATATCTTAGTATATAACATTATTTATACATCGATTGTATGTATAATATATTTATTTGTGTTTGTTTTGTGATATAAGGGTAAGTGCGGTTTGGTTTGGTATAGTTCGCCCCTCTTACTGAATCGATTATAATATAATAGTTCAATTTTTTTTTTTTAAAATCTAAGTTAGGTTCATAAATTTTTTGAACTTAATTAAAACCTGTTCGATTCGATTTAGTTTATGGTTTGAACTGTTTATATCAAATTTTTATTAAATATTTTATTTTCAATAAATATAAAATTTCAAAAAAAAATTTACTTAACTTAATTTTAATAATTGATACAAAATTATGATAAAAAATAACAAAATATGAAAAATTTGATGAAATTTATGAAAATTGATGGAAAAAGAATAAAAAAGCACAAAATAATTGTATAATTTTTTTATTTAATTAAACAGTTAGTTTCGATTTGGTTAAGAACGGTTTGGCTGGATTCGCTTCCCCAAACCGAATCGCGAACCGTTTATACACAATCAAACCGAGCCGTAAATCAAATTATTTGAAAAGAAAAATTGATTTTTCGGTTTAGTTCAATTCAATTTATGGTTCGATCCATGGTTCATAGGTTTTTTGCCCAATCCTAATATATACGTACACATACATATATATCATATTATGATACTTTATAACATTACATATGTGTTGAGATATACATATATATATAAATAACATATAATTGTGTCTCTTTATTTATATTATGAAAAAATGGTGCAAATTTGTTATAAGTGCACTACATTGAAATAATATATATTATACTATATATATATATCTATATATATATAGTATGACGTACATAGTTGTTGCAAATAGTGAGTCAACTGATTTGATTCTATGATATTACAATTATATGAGTTTTTTGTAATTAAAAATTGATACAAACTTGTTTTGGCATAAACTTTTGATGAAATTATGAATTTAGATGAATATTGTCATAAGCCTACAATTCTACCATTTATACACGATTTTATGAATCTACATATATATTGTTAATTGTTATATATATTTTGTTATATTATAATATAATATATTTCTATATGTAATATATTTGATATACTATTAAGGTACTTAATTATGATATATAAATATAATTTAAAAATCTTATATAGCTAAAATAATATCATTACATATATTGTTATAATTATGTATTGTTTAAAGCACTACATATGCATTAATCTATAATATACATACATACATATATATATATATATATGTTTTGCTATGTTACAAGATAATATAGTATTACGTATATACTGTTATATATGCTTGTTATATTGTAACACAATATATATGTTATAAAGTGTATAGTATTACATATGCATTGATATATATATGCATAAAATATATATAACGTGTTTTGTTATAGTGAAATGTAATATATTTAATATATGTATACATGACGTTATTAAGATATTTATATGCAATACAACAGATATCATAATATTTATTACGTAAATATATCACATTATAATACGATATAATTACACATGAATATATATATATATATAACATATTTGTTTATGTCTATTTTGTTGCATTTTTAATATATATATACACACAAACACATGAATGCAATTGCAGACTTTAATGAGGATATGATTCTCATGTTAATTAAACAATCTATTCCTATGAAGAAGAAATAAAAAAGTTATCTCATAAAAAATATTTACCGATCACCTTAGAGAGGGAAATAAAGACATGGAATAAAATTTCTTAAGCTAAATTTTCAAGTAAACAAGCGAATATAACATATTTTAAATTATGTTGTCCTGTCTCTATTAGCTCGATATGGCTATGAGGATTGATTATCTAATTAGATTGTATCTATATTTCAATATGTCTTGGGTAAAGCTTTAAGTTCATAGCATAAGAAGTATTAACATCTTCACATATGATAAATATGATTTTCTTCTAGTGCCCAGGAATTTGATAAAAATATTTTTAATAAGGAAATTCCAAATTTTTAATAAACTTATCTATCTTGTGAAGTTGTAATCCACGTAATAGAAATTATAAATTTCTTATTAAATAGACCACTCATTGAAAAAAATCATTCACTGATGAATTGTAGGAAGTAGGTGGACTATGAAATATCCAAGGTTGCTGAGTTGTTTAATTTCTGGTAAGTTACTACTCTATCACAATCAATCTCAAACCTAATAATTATAAACACACTTCATATCATTTACGGAAACTTCCTATTTGAAAGATAGTTAGGGAGCTTAATTAGGAAAATAATTTATATTATTGGAAAGAAAAACAAATCAGTAAAGCACTTGATAAATTCGGTATATAACTACTCAATAGATAGAACAGAATACAGGATAATTGTTCTGGTCGCTTTAGTAGCCAAAATCTCTCCACATTGTTACACAGAAAAATAATATCCATGGCTTGGCTCCAAATTCTTGAATCGTAAAACTAATTCTACCAAATCTAAGAAGCATTGTAGTGATATTAATTGTCTTTCCACACGAATTGCTCGTCGAAGTGATTGCAGGAGTTGCATCTTCATCAACCATAGACCTTATCAACTCGAAAACAACATCCAAGTAAAACCTTGGAAGAGGCTAAATACTTGTATGGAATGATCTTGCTGCTTTTTTGTAGGTCTAGTTCTTTAGACTTGGGAACGGAAGTGCTAAATAGCTTACTAAAGAAGTTGGGTCCATGAGGTATCACGGAATGCAGGTTGAAGATTAAGTCTTTTCTTCGTACCTTTTGGCCGGTTAACAATGTTTTTAAGCCAGATTTACTTGATTCCCATGATAAAAATGTTTGATGTTAAGAAACAAGGCAATTGTGGTGTTTTTAACATGGGGATAAAAAATAGATGGATATCGGATGATGAAAGGGACTTCGTTAGTGCTTCTTGCGATTTTTGCTTGTGGGCACATGAAGCTGAATTCTTTTACAGCACACTAAAAATGTTCCCAGACCATAGATCATAATTAAGAGAGGTTGTGATGGGCTGATATTCACAAACCCACGATACAGTCAAGCTCACACACAAAAGAACTGCATATATTATCTAAAGTCTCTCTCTCTCCTCCAATCTGTTTCCATGAAGTCAAAAAGGTAAAGCACTCTCTCAAACTCTCTATTCTCTTTCTGTGTTTATCTCTCAACCTAAGGTTTCTCAGTATGAACCATTTTCTTGTTTATGCGAGGTGATACAATTAAAAAAGGAACACAAGGCTACTTTGAGCTAGCCAAACTCCTATCAAAACTTTGTAAAGCCTAACTGCCTTCTATTCTATTGTATTCTCCTATTTATATGTTGTTATTTTTGTTATTCGGTTATTTGCTAACTAGATTTATTAGATCTTTAGTAATGTTGTGATTTTCTATAACTACTACTCATATACAATTGTTGTATTACAATTATTTAATGTTCGACATAGTCTTCTAGCCACCTCGGCCTCTTGACTTTGCATTAAACCATGTTAATAACAATTTCCCTCCCGTGTGAAAAAACCTTATTCTCAAGGTTATGAACTAGGTATGTCTGTTTAAAAGAATCAAAATCTTCCTACAAAGTCTCCTCATATGGTAACCATTGATATTGAATTAAAAGTCATCTAATATGCTATCCTCCTCTAATTACTATGTAAGTCCCTAAAATTGTTAAGGAGACCAGCAATGGATAATTTGCTACTGCCTCCGGTGGTAATTCCAAGGTTGGTAACTAAGAGCCATGAGCTCATTTTAATACAGATACATGAAATGTATTATGGATTTTGCAATGTAGAGGAAGCTCCACCTCATAAGCAAAAGACCCTATTCTCCTTAGTACTTTATAGGGTCCATAATATCTCTTAGACAACTTATTATACTTCCCTTAAGATAAAGTCAGTTGTCTATACGGATGTAGCTTAATAAACACCATGTCCCTTAAAACAAATATAACTTTCATTTTATGTTTATCAACCAATACTTTCATTTTCTTTTAGGCCTTAGAAAACTGGTCATGTAAGAAAGCCAACACCTTATTTATAAATTGCAACTCCTCATCCACTACTTCAATATTAAAAGCACCTCTTGCACATATTGAAATAATAGGTGGAATGTGCCCATATACTATTTCAAAATGGTGTTCTTTGAGCTCTTTCATAAAATGAAGTATTATAAACATACTCAGCCCAAGGCATAAAGTAGACCTACTCACTAGGATACTCCATAACATAAGCTCTAAGGTATTATTGAATCATTCTATTAAGTACTTCATTTTACCCATTTGTTTGAGGATGGTAGGTAATGTTGTAATTCAATCTTGTCCTACTCAACTTGAACAACTTAATTAAAAAAAAAACTAAGAAAAATAGGATCTCTATTAGTGACAATAAACCTTGGAAAGCCATGTAATATAACCACCAGGTCAACAAATAATATGGCAACTTTAGTTATTGTAAAGTGAGAATCTAAGAATCCTAAATGGCAATACTTGGAAAGCCAATCCACCACTACTAATATTACCACGTACCCTTTAGACTTTGGTAGATTGGTGATAAAATCCATACTCAAATCTTTCCAAATTCTTTGTGGAATTGGTAGTAGAGATAAAAGGCCAGTTGGAGCTCTAACTATATATTTAATTTTTTGACATTCTTGGCAGTTCCTCACATGTGTAATCACTTGAGTTCACATTCCTTCCCAAAAGAAATCAGTAGCCATTCTTTTAAAAGTTTTAAGTACTCCAAAGTTCCTTACTGCAAGTGAATTATGATATTCCTCTAAAATTTGAGGAATGAATGAAGAAGTTGGTATTGGAAACAATCTATAATGAAAATATAGAAAGCCATTCTTCTAAGTCAAAACCCATTTCAACTACTATCCCTGCTATAACTTAGAAATCACTTGCTGAAACTCTACTAGCTCCTGATACTCTTGTTTCAACTTCTCCAAAAACGGCACTAGTAAAGTAGAAATAATATTCATAACAAAATCTACATGTTTCCTAGACAAGGCATTAGCCATAATATTCTCAAAACTTGCTTTATGTACAATGGTATAATTGAAACCCAACAACTTAGTAGGAAATTTTTGTTGTTCGAGTGTTTGTATAACTTGGTGAGAATTTCTTTAATACTCCTATGATCCGTTTTGATAAGAAAATGAGCACCCAAAAGATATTGCCTCCACTTTGTAACCACTTCTACTATAGCATGTAGCTCACGGACATAAGTAGTGGCTTTACATAGATGAGGGGGCAACTTCTCACTATAAAAAGCAATGGAGAAATTATTTTGAAGAGGCACAACCCTTATATCTATCCCTTAAGCATCAATTTCCACAACAAATTGCTTCTTAAAATCTAGTACCTACAAAATTGGCATTGAAAGCCGTACATGTTTTAGCTACTCAAATGCCCGAGTTGCTTGATCATTCCATTAAAACTTGTCTTTTTTAAGTAAATCCATTAGTGGTGATGCTATTGTTGCATACCCCTTTACAAACCTTCTATAATAGCTAGATAGGCTTAGAATTGCATGCAACTATTTAAGAGAATTTGGTAATGGCCAATTACTCACATATTATACCTTTGATGGGTCCGGTTTCATGCTTTCTTTGCTCACTACATGAAGTAGTCAATGGAATCAGTTGCAAAAAAACACTTATTCTCTCTGAGATAAAATGTGTTATCAGCTAAAATTTTCAACACATGAAAAAGGTTCCTACTATAAACTAGGACATCATTGAAAAATACCATGATGAATTTTCTTAGGAATGGCTTAAATATTCTATTCATTATTTCCTAAAACTAGTAGGCACATTGCTAAGTTTAAATGACATCACAAGGAACTCGTAATGTCCTTCATGAGTGCGTAAAGCTATCTTCTTAATATCATCCTTATACATACATATTTGGTGATATTTAGAACGTAGATCTAACTTTGAAATTACTGAGGCTCCATCCGATTTGTTGAAAAGCTCATCTATAATGGGAACTGGGAACTCATCTTTGATAGTTACTTGATTAAGTACTTGATAATTAATACAAAATTTCTAACTACCTTCTTTTTGACTGATAAAGCAGGGGATGAAAAAGGACTATTATTATGTTGAATAATGCCCTATTTTAACATTTCTTGCACCTACTTTTCAATCTCACTTTTCTAAAAGTTAGGTTAGCGATATAGATGCACATTTACAACTGCAATACTAGGCACTAAAGAAATTCTATGCTGAATATCCCTATACAGTAGCAATGATGTTGGTACTTGAAAAACACAAGAAAATTAAGCTAAAACCTTTGATATATCACTGTTTGTGTCTGAATGTTGCACTAAAGAATTCCTCTAATCTATTGGCTAAGCCACCAACTAAAAAGAAGAAGCCACTACTTGAGTTCTAAAGACGTTTTAATTGATGATGGGATATTTGACTTGTTGATTCTTCAATGTCTCCTTGCATTACAATCCTTGCACCATCTTTCTCAAATTGCATGTTCAATTTATCATAATCAATTATAACTAGTGCTAACTTTTGAAGCCATTGGACCCTTAAGACAACTTTAGCTCGTTGAATTGGAAGAACATATAATGTCTTGAAAAGTAACTCCCTAAATACCGATAGGTACTTTTAAGCATTGTTTATCACATGTCAACTTGTTGCCATTTCCCACCATCACTTGAAACTGTGGCGAAGAACGTTATTGGACAAAGTTGTGCGTACTTCCTGAATCTACTAACATAACCACATCTTTATGATTTACAACTCCTTTAAAACATAATGTTTTTGGTAAAGAATTTCCAACTAGTACATGATAACTAATAGCAGCATTGTCACCATTTCCTCAGTATTCTCAATCCTATACTATTCATTATTATCCACCTCTTGTTAGTCCTCATCATCATTAGATAATAATATAAAAAATTGTGCCTTGCATTTATGATTTATATGAAATTTCTCATAACAGTTATAACACAAGCCTTTCTCTCTCCTAGCTTACATTTCTTGCACAGATAATTTTCGAATAGGTAATGACTAGTAGACATTGTTGTACAAGCATTACTTTATGGCTTACTAAATTGGATAGTAGAATTCTTGATAGGCATTGTCACAGGTATAGTAGTATTCTACCTAAAAGCATATTGCTCATTAAAATTTGCTTCATGCATCTTAGCTAACCATATAGCCTTAGGCAAAGTAATGGATCTATTAATCTACACTTCTCTTTTAATTATAAGTTAAAGGCCCGAAATAAAGCATTTCACTGATGATTCTTGAGAAATGCCTACAACTTTATTTAGCAAAGTTTCAAATTCATGTTGATATTCTTGAATTGACCTTTTTAGAGTGAGTTTGTATAAATCTCCCTTAGCATCCTCAAACTCAAATGAGCCAAACTACAACTGCAAATCATGTAAGAAGGTTGCCCATTTTGATATCAATCTATTATTATGCATCCATTGAAACCACTACAATGCTACTTCTTCCATTGCAAAGACGCAATTGCAAGTATTTGTTCATCAAGTACACCATGAAAATAAAAAAATTATTGGACCTTAAAGATCCAACCATGCAAATCTTGCCCTATAAACTTTGATATTTCCAATTTATTTCCTTTAAGTAAAGTATTATTTACTAAAGTATCAACACCTTGAAAGGAATATGATGAATCATTCTCATGATTTCCATAATTATTACCATCTTCCAGATTTTGATCCCCAAATTCTAATTTGCCAACACAATCTACCAAAGATTGCAACTGAGTAGTAATAATAGCTTCAAAGTTTTGTTAACCTTGTTACAATGTCCGGAACATAGCTTTGATTGATTCCATATCAGCATTGGTTGAAGATCTTAACTTCAGAGCCATGGTGATTCCAATGAGAACGAGAGCACCAAATGTTATGACCCAAACTCAAGGGGAAAGCACCAAATTGATGGGCCAATAGTCACAAACCCACAACACAGTCAAGCCTACACATAAAAGAACTGCATATATTATCTAAAGTCTCTATCTCTCCTCCAATCCCTTTCCATGAAGTTAGAAAGGTAAAGCACTCTCTCGAACTCTCTCTATTCTCTTTGTGTGTTTATCTCTCAAGATAGGGTTTCTCAATATGAAGAAATCACACTAATTCTTTCCTTTCTCTTGTTTATGCGAGGTGATACAATCAAGAAGGAACACCAAGGTTACTTTGAGCTAGCCAAACTCTTGTCAAAACTTTGTAAAGCCTAACTGCCTACCATTCTATTGTATTCTCCTATTTATATGTTGTTGTTTTAGTTATTTGGTTATTTGCTAACTAGATTTGTTAGATCTCTAGTAATATTGTGATTTTATGTAACTATTACTCATATACAATTGTTGTATTACAATTATTTAATATTCGACATAGTCTTCTAGCCACCTCGGTCTCTTTCCTTTGCATTGAACTCTATTCATAACAAGTCAATAGATATATCTAGATGCATCAATGATATGTATTCCTTTTTCTTATCCATCGTTTTCATTATTTATGTACTCAATTTTATTGTATTCTGGCATTATTGAATAATGTAACTGCAGATTAAATTTGTATTCCAAATCCCTTATTCAATGGCAAAGTATTCGGCCATTCGGCTTGATCTTTTCTCTCGTTCTCAATAGCATAAATTTTGTGGGAATTTTGCCTTATTTATTCTTATAGGCACGTGATGTTTTCTTTTTTTCCTCCTCTCTGTTTTCTCTTTCCATCTTGTTTTTCAGGTGTTTGACTTAAGCTATGTCCAATTTCTTGAATTTGCATACATGGACACATTTGTAATTATATATTGTATTTAGTTTATTAGTGATTTTACATTATCTATTACATACATATTGTGCCTGCAAGCATAATATATATTACTTAATATATATATATATATATATACATGTATTTAACAGTAAGAAAAATTGTTAAAGAGATAAAACCATGAAGTATCTCAACAATGGAAGTGATGGTTGATAATACTATAAAAGTTGAGAAAGAAAGATGCAGCGTATATTACTTAATGAATCTTTTCTTAGACATTTAGATCTGTTGAAAATTGTTATGAAGAGAAAAAAAAGGTAATAGATACAAGAGAGTGTTCAAACTAGTATATTATATGGTAAAAAAAAAAAGAAAAAAAAAGAAAAGAAGAAGGCATTATAAAGATTACTTGAAAGAAGAGCTGTTAGCAATAAGAGCCAAAAATCAAAGTATTTATTCCCTGCACATTGGTAGATATTTGTTGAAGTCACTTTGATCAACGGTGTTTTAATTTTATATTTTCTTGAAGGTTACTCTTTGTTGGTTGGTGTAATGAGTATTGCGTATCAGTTGCTACTATTGATTCTAGAGAAGAGAAAGAATTTCACTTCAAGGTTTTAACATCATGAGAAAATGTAGTGCGTATTTCAAATGACGACAGGTTGTACCCAAAAAAAGTAAATAAATAAATAAATAATATTCAACCTATCTCTCATTACCATGTGTGTATATATATATATAAGGAAAGTTGCACTAGAAAACTTATGTTTTATTATTATTTTTTCTAATTTCAAGACCATATTTTCAAAATCTCCGTTTCAGGATTTATAAGTTTTAAAATGGTTCGAATGGCAACCTATTTAATCACTAACGGATATGGGGAAAATATGAATGGAGATTACCTTAAAACGGAGAGAAATTGAGTAGTAGTAAAAATAAAACGATCTTTAGAAAGAAAATGGATTATATAATATACATTAAGATTTTTACATTTTGATTTGCACAAATGGTCTTGGGTCATGGATTGTGCTAAGTTAAAATATTTTATTTTATTATACTTAATATTATTTATTACATACTTTTATATAGTGAGTATACTATTGTACACTAGAACCTACACTTTAGAGCACGAATTTTAGAGTGGTTACATAGTATAGAGATATTGTACCCTTAGTCCTTCGTATGGGAGCAAGTTCTTTAAAAAATAAAAAGGAACAAAATCTATTATTCTCTATAACCTTCATTATCCATCCTATACTTAACTGGCCATGCAAAATAGTCAAGAGACCTGCACACTCACCCCTATTATTGAAAAAATAAAATAAAGTTAAAAAAACATAAGGTTGCACAGCAAACATAAACTTGATATATATGCCGTTATTTAATATCATAATAAAAGGATAACATCTTAAGTGAAGTGAAAATGAAGAACTATAAAATTGCAAAGCAAGTATACATTACATTATTGTACTAATAATATGGTCTTCATGTGAAAAAATATATATACACTTTGAGATCTAACCTTATATAATGTAAAATTGTCGTATCAGATGGTAAAATGGCAAAATATATGGCCACGAGCATAGACATTGAGTAATGTAGAGGATAACTATCTAACTTAAGGAAAATTGCAAATCCTTTTTGTTTTTTTTTTTTTTTATTCCTTTCTTTTGCCAACATATTCTGGGACGTTTGTCTATGACAACTTAGTACATAGGATAATTGTATCGGTACATGCATATATATGTAAATAATTAAGCCTAATTCAACTTTTTCCTAAAATTAAATAATGAATGTTTTTTCTTTTCGGTGAATGGAAATGTATTCATTATAAATGAAACAACAACCTCGAGTTCACAAATGCGTAATAAATACAAACTGAGCACAAACTGGCCTATGCCTACTATTACTGCAGTAGGAAAAACATGAGCTGTAGAGACTTCCCTATGTTTAATAATAGCCATAGAGAGATAGAAAGGTAACTGATCCACAAAAAACACTAGGGACAGATGCTGCAGTCCTTGTTTTGCTAGCAAATCAGCTGTAGCAATCTTCTCACAGGCGACAGAAGACCCTCCATAGTGAAACATGATGATTACTTTCCGGTAGGATAAAATGGCACCTGTCCAAATCAACTCTATTATTATGCAACCAATCTATAGCTTGTTGTAAGTATGAGATGCAAAACACTTTCCTATGTCCCTTTGATGAGCAAAGAATAAACCTTCATTAATTTTCCGTAATTCGGCCTTCATGGGAGATAGACCAATGTCCTATTTATGGAGTACCCAAACAACCATGCCTTCATGGTCTGTACAAATGGTGCCTAGACTAGCAATTCTTTAGTTCTCTAGCATAGCTTCGTCAGTAGCAATTGTAACCCATCTTGGTTTGACATGCGTGTCCTACAATTGTAAACTTCTATACTTAAAGTTCAGCTCTTTTGTATGATTAAACGTCCACCACTTTGAAGATTCTCTTCTGATTGATCTAATACAATCCTCTTCCTCTCTTTCCTGCCAGAAGATTTTAATGTTTCTCAACTTCCAAATGTTTTTCAGAGTTTAAAGGAGGTGGGCCGCGGTAGCTTGTTTCCAGTTTAACTTGGCTCTCTTGGTGTTGTTTTCAATCTAGGTTACCGGATCTATAAACGAGTATGCCCTATATTGCAAAGCTATATTTAATCCCTGCCAAATTATTCTTATCCATTCACAATTAATAAAAACAAGCTATGCTGTTTCAATCTCTCTACTTCAAAAAGAACAGAAGGTATTAACTAGCATACCTCATTTTTGAAGATTATCACCTAATGCAAGACCATTGTGTAAAATTCACCACACGAAGAGTTGTATGCTTGGACTAGCTAGCTATTTTCATATCCAATCCCATTTACAGGACATTTCCTTCCTGTAAGGTATGGGTTATCCTCCTTCACAAGCTATATATAGACCAATTTCATAGTTAAATCTCCATCAAATTCATAAGGCATTATCACTTCATCTTCCTCTTCCTCTCAAAGATGAATATGTATGGTTCCCAACCTTTGCATGATGTGATTGTCCAGTGAATATTCACCGACATCCTCCTTCCAGCTTCCATCATCATCTTAGACTTGGTGAATGGTTAAATTCTCATCATATTTATTTAAAGGTCTTTGCAACCAGGACACAGCTGATTCCCCATTCGACTAATCGTCTCTCTAAAATCTTACAATCTTCCCATTCTTAATTTTCTGTGAATCTTATCATCAAGCCAACTGTTAGCTTTTTGCAGTTTTGAAAAGAATGTAGAGCCCCTATTCTTCCTTCATCTACTTAGTTGCAATTTATAGTTTTGCTTCAATAGGGATGTCTATAAGATTTTTTTCATTTTCAATTGCTAGGCTATATTTGTAAAATTTGCCCGATTTCTTTTCTTTAGGTCCATAATCCCTAAACCTCCTTATTCTTTTAGAATTTAAAATTTTTCCTAATTAATCCAATGTAATTTCCATCGAGTCCTTATATCCTCCCCAATTGAAGTCTTAATTTATATTCTCAAGCTTTGTTATTAGATTTTTCTTCATGGGTAAAGCTTGGGAGCAATAGTTTACTATCCCTTTTAAGGCTATTGTTGCCAATAATTTACGAGTAGCCATGCTTAATAGATTAGCTTTCCAGCCATTAAGCTTCCTTCTCATCTTTTCTAGGATGAAATTAAGGTTAAAGCTTTTGAATTTCCCATCTTCATGACCAAGAATACCCAGATACCTACCCAAGTTCGCATTAGGCTAAATGCCAAAGACATCAGCTATGTCGTTTTTCACTCCAAATGGAGTTTTTCAAGAGAATAAAATGCAGGACTTGGAATAATTAACCTTCTGCCCTGATACATCCCTAAATCCTTGCATAGCATCCATAATGATCCATGCATTTTCCACTATTGCTTCTCCTATTAGCAAAGAGTCGTTAGTAAAGCAAAGGTGAGATAGGGAGATATCCATACCTCTAACAAATAGAGGTTTCTAGTTACCTAACAAAACCATCATGTTGATAATCTTACTTAAAATTTCCATCCCAATGATAAAAAGATATGGTGACAATGGATTACCTGTCACAATCCTCTACTAACAGAAAAGGGGGTTAACATAGGACCATTGAAGATCAATCAGTAAGATACATATGCTATACATCTACTAATCAACTTAATCCAATATGAAGGAAAGGTAAGAGATTAGAAGGCAAACCTGATGAAGTCCTACTCTATGCGGTCATATGCCTTTTCCAAGTCAAGTTTCACCACCATCCAGTGTTTCCGTCTCAACTTCTTACCTATTGGCAGCAAAATTTCTTGAAACAAAATGATATTATCTTTAGCCGCTCATCTTAGAATAAAGCTTGATTGTTTTAGGCTTATCAACTCCATAAGCAATGGCTTAATTCTATTGACTAGGCATTTACTAAGGATTTTATAAATGGTGGTGCAAAGGTTGATAGGGTGGAAGTCCTTCACCTCATTTGCCGCCATAACCTTCGAAATAAGAATAATAAGCATTTCATTCAGTTGTTGCAGAATAACCCATGATTGTAGGATATTTTGTATTAGATTGCAAACCTTTCTACCTTCTGTATCCTAACACTTATTGTAGAACTTGGCATAAAAGTCATCTATCCTTCACCACAAAGTTTTCTTAATGCCACTATTGATCCAAGGTTGGGTAAGGTAATCATAATCCTCTTTACTCAAGCTTATCTGATTGTTTCTTCAGTTACTCAATTCCTTCCAAACAAAAGAACGTTCTATAGTGTATAGAGAGTTGAAGAAGCTCACAAAGAGATGCTGTACTTTCGATATATCACTTACCAAATTTCTTGCTAAGTCAAAGATACTTGAAATTTTGGACTTTATTCTTTAGGCAAGCATACTAGCATGAAAATATCTAGTACTGCACTTTCCATTAATAACCCAATTGGCTCTCGCCTTAGCTACCCACATAAGTTCTTCTTGTCTTAGAATGTAAGAGAGTTCTTCTTGCAAACTGCGTTCTCTATTGATAATACCTTACGTTAGGCTTTTAAAGAGCTTTTGACAGATGTACTTGAGTTTCTTAGTAGTCCTTTTCTTTCTCGTTGGGATAAAACCAAACACCTTCCTATTCTACTCTCTTATACACTTAATGAAATCATTAAGGTCACTAAAATAGTTAAAAGATGGGCTTTTCCAAAAGTTTGCCACTATACTTTTAAAATCAGGATGTTTTAACCACATTAGCTGGAACCTAAAAGGTTGCAACTTTTCCTCAACACCACTTAGTGAAGGCTAAGTATTCAAAAGAATTAGTAGGCGGTCTAATTGATTGGAGCAAAGATGAAATTGCTTTTCTTTTGGGAAAGAACTTCTCCAAGTATAGTTGGCTTACACTCTATCAAAGTGCATTTGAATGATCTTTTTGACCACGTAATCTTTAACCCTACAAAAACCAATATCAGCCATACAAAATGAGTGCATGCAACTTTGATATTCCCATGCGCATTCTTGGTTAAAATCTATTTCCCCCAACCCCTACCCTACCCCCTAAAACCCATTTTTCTTATCTACTAAGGATTTCATCAAAATCTCCTATAAGTACCTATGCCTTGGGAATTTTTTCAAGCCCATTTAGAAAGTTCACTCCACAATAAGCGTCTAGTACTTCTCACAAGACTAACATATATAGTAGACAGGAATTAAGAAAAAGACGAATTACATACCTATATCTTGATGAGTACTTGTTGACAGGACCTGTGATGGGAATGAATAGCCACTATTTCTACATTCCACATAACTAGAATCCTATAGCTTATCTCATCTGCTTCCATGTAGAGCATGGGGTTGTAATATAAGGAATCATAAAGATTAGTGGTTGCCTAACATACCGTCTTTGTTTCCATGATAATAAGCACATGGGGTTTATAATGCATCTTCAAGTCCTAAATCACATGCCATCAATTCTCAGAATTAGCTCCCTTAGCATTCCATAGTAGGACTTTAAATGGAATGTGAACCATGTTAGAAGAAAGAGTATCAGTCTCTTCAGAGGTAAACATTACAGTCGTCATTTTATACCAATACTGGGTAGTATACTGCCAATTGAAAAACTCAATCATCATTCTTTATTGGCCTGGCTATAATGCTGCATAAAACATCACGATTTGCATTTCCCATGCAATGATCATCATCGTTTCGTTCCCTTCCTCCATCACTGGATGACGAATAGGATACGCTGAATCTCGATGGGAGTGATCTCTTATAGGTATGTGATGTTAGGAAAGTGTACCTATCAAATTTGTAGTAAGTGGATTAAGTCTAAGTGTTGATTCCTTAAAGACTTTAACTACTAATACTCACTAGATATCTATTATCTAACCTATAAATTTCAATTCAAAAATTTAAAGAACTTAAATTAAATTGTAGTAACTACTAAATTAACAACTAGTCTAGAATTATTCAAGAACTTAACAAAAAAGCAACAAAAGTATACACTATTTTAAGAATCGCAAACTGTATCTAGATCTTTGCTTCTCCTTGATCTAATAGGTGATTTCCATTAACGATAATTTAATTTATTCTTTAATCTTTTTTAATCGGGAGAATTTTTTACTAAAGTTAATCACTTTCTCAAGCTAATTAACCCTAACCTTAAAATCATCTACTAGAATCTCTTATCAATAGCATGACTTAAGATTGCATTATTATACAATGAATTATCTATGATATAATTCAAAATTCCAAAAAGATCTTACAAATTATCCCTAATCTTGCAACAATCCTCATTAACTATGCTTAGATCTAATCTTACAAGAAATCTCTTGATTCTCTTATAAGATATTAAAATCTAGATCACTATCTGTAGAAATAACAATCAAATCATGAAGCATACATAGTTGAATCAAGAAAAGAATAAAGAATTAATTAGATCTAATAAAAAAACATGTCACATGAGTAGATTTACATTCCACAAGACCTAGATATCAAAGATCTACTCTCTACACATCGTAAAGCAACAATCTTGAATAAAAGAATAAAGAATTGTAGAAAAGAAAACTGTGAAATTTAAATAAGATTGAATCTTGAAGTTTTGATGGTCATTTGCTCCCTTAAGTGTTTTTGGCTTGAAAAACTCTCCAAAAGTTATCTAATAATACATCTTGTAGAAACCTTAAAGAGGATTTATATAGGAAATGGCAAAATAAAGTCCGTGCAAATGGCACAATTGTATCCCCTAATCATGTAACTCATTGCCAAATTTCTTCACATTTTCTTAAAAAAAAAAATGGAAATGATATGACCGAAGATATGGTAGTGTCACTGGCTGTAATACTTGAAAATTGGCTCCAAATTCACTTGGAAATAATATAGTTATGTCGTTCAGTTGTGTCCGTTTTCAAACTTTTATAACTTGCTTATTTTAGCTTCGAATTAAGTAAAACACATTTCTATCTTCTCATTTTCTCGTATAGATCATTTAAAAACCTAAAAAAATAAAATTTTACTCATTTAAGTATCATTATCTATAAATAAACTCGAATTTTAAGGGAAAATCATAAAAAAAAAAACATATAAAATATATACAAATAAGAACTATGAGTATGCTCTCTCCATTAGACTTTACATGTCCACTCCATCATGCGAAGGATGTCCCTGCTCAGAATGTCCTCCCAAAACATTGGCATCTTGATTGTGACAAAGTATAAGTGGGTCACCCGAATGATCTTATTGCCTTGATTAAAAGTTCTTAGCTAGTACATGACTTTCGGTACTTGCTGCTTCTTCTACTATGCTGGGTGCAAGATCATCCCTTAGGTTTAAAAAAAAACCTACCTTGAATGGCCATTCATTCGAATCTCCTAAATTCAACAGTCAAAATGTTGATTTTGTCTATCCAAGCCATCGTGGAGCATTGTAGTTAGATTTCTACTTCCTGCATGTTGACCATGTTGGCGGGCGAGTTTCTTCAGAGAAGTCCTAAGGGGGGGTTTCTTTTTGTCAAGATGTAGAGGGTTTAAAAATACTCAAGGCAACTTTTTTGTTTTCAACCTGTACATTTAGATCTTTTGGAGATAACACTCCAATCTCAGTCCCTTCAATGTCCAATCGTCGCGTCTCTTCACTAGTTACTAAAGCATCCTTTAAGATATTAAATGACAATTTTTTTTCTTTAGGAACATGTTCATTTAATTGTTGTATGGTTTTGACTTCCTTTATTTTTTCAAAGCTGCCTTTTTGTATTGTACTTTGACCCATGGACTATGCAATTCTTCCTCTGTAGTCCCCTTTTCCAACGTAGTACTTTTTGAAATATCCATGCTCTAACTTTTCTAATAATTTTCTTTATTAGCTTCAATAACCTCTCTTTGCAAATCACTTCAGTATACTTGATCCCGCTTTCTATTAATGACAAACTCTTCAATTTTTCTATCAGTATTAATGTTTGCATTAATGTCCTTATTGCTCTCATTGCTCCCTATACAACCTGTCTTTAGACATGCCAATTTATTATGGTTGATGCAGCTATAGTTTCAACAGACTCTAGGTAATCCCTCATATTGTACTGCATATCTCCTCCCATGTATCACTATCATATGCTTTAGCAGGGTATCCATATCTACTTAGACAAATAATTTCACAAATCAACCCCTTTCTAACCTGATTGTATACGAGTTATACCAAAGGACTGGACTAATATTTTCCCTTACTTTCCTTATAGCTAAAGGGGAGTAGAATTCCACCAAAAGCCCTATGATACATACCCAAACAGCTAAAACCTTAAAGTATGACTAGTCTATCTAAAAATTAGGCTCCCATCATTTTAGGGTAAGGTAGTATCCATTGATAAACCAAGGACCATTCTTAAATACCCACTAATAATCTAGGTTATTATCAAGAGATATGAAATAGATCCCTAAGCCTGCATAGATTAGTTTAAAATTACTTAAACTTCTCTAAATTTTCTTCAATCTATCAAGCATGACATTATAAACAAGATTTTGTCTCATGACTTTTGCTATTAATGTTTGTTGCCAAGGAGAAAAAAGAATTTCCTTCTTTGATTTTGAAAAAGTGACATGACACACCCCTAGATCTTCATTGCTATCCACAGTGGCATCATCTTTGCTGATTTCACATTGTTGTGTTCCATATTTCCTGCATCCGTAATGTTCTCAATATCGAGAAAGCAATATCTTTTGTATGCTCTAGGAATACTCGTAACCACCATATCCCAAAATGAATGTTTCGGTGCTTCACCTACGTATGGCTGATTTGAATCCATGTCTACTGCAGAAGGAAAGCTCCCATTATCCTCTATTGCAAGCCGTTTCTAGTTGTGTTAAGTTCGGTCACTACTAACATCCTTCAATAGAGAGAAGCATTAGCTAAGGTTTCCTATTTTTTTTTTTTTAAATAATGAATATTATCAAGCCCCCGTAGCCTAAATACATAAAAATTATTCTCCCTCATATATCAAACATGCTCGAATCCACTCTTTGTTAATTATGTAATATGTATATGGCAAAAAAAAAAAAAAAAACATGTAAATCATATTAGTCACCTTTATAAATTTTATAAATAATATAGATACCCCTACTTTTAAAAAACCTACATTTATCTTCCTACTTTTGCCTACTAAAATGTTAAAATAGCACAAATAATAATATGTCAGCATAATATCATCGCCTTAATATTATTAATAATTTATGTAAATATTATATATATTAAATAACTAAAATTAATAAGAAGATTAAAATAAAATCAAAATAAATTTAAAAAAAGGAAAAACATGCTAAAACTTTTTGTCTCAAGATAGATTACTTTACAAATATATATTATAACTATATATAATAATTGTAATAATCTACCTTCCAAGTGTCATGATAACTTGTGGTGTGGTATCTAGAAGAAGAATCATTATACCATTCTTAAGTTAGGGATAAGACTTATTGATAAATTTTACTTAAACCTATAATAGGAAGCTATCTATAATGTCTCTGGTTCTGAAAAATTCATACGACTATTCATAACATGAGCACTCATGAAGCACTTACTCGATATCAACTTTAAACACCGTTCATCTTAGACCTCTATCATCAAATGTCATTTAAGATTTGTTGATAGGAATAAGACTACAGGACCCTTGACCTAAGCTCGAGGTTAAGGGTTGAAAAGCATAGCTAGGCGAATTCTTTCCTTGCGTCCCACTATCGAGAAATCCAAGCTGCTGCAATAACTAACTTAAATGTACAAATGTCTTTTCTTCTAAAAAGTCACCCATCCATAGAGAGCCACGTGTCCAAGCAATCATATCACATAATCCTCTATACAAGATGGCCATTTTTTTTGTACTTTTAATTGTATGCTTTTATAATTCCTTATACATTACTTCTTTTAGTTATTACCCTTTTAATGTTTTCTATGTTAGGTAGGATACCCTACAATTTTGGGTATAAATACTTCATCATAAGGTAGCTACAAGACACAACATCATCATACTTTAGATTATTGAATACACTTCCTTTCATGTACATTACTTGTTTGCTTACTTTACACTTATCTTAACTCTTAAGCAAGGTCAGGTGGCAAGTGCCCTCATTGAATTAACTTGTGCATCATATCAATTGTACCGTGAGTCATCGAAAGTTCCCTGGTTCTTCATATCCCTAGAGCTATTCAAGGGTTTGCTTATTTACTTTTCTTATTTTCTCCCAAATCCCATTTTGTTCTTTAAGCTTTCTATAAGCTCAGACCTATCCCTGTGGCCAACTTTGGACTGGTTTGTATCATCTTGGTATCAAAGTAAACGTTTCATTTGAGCAACTTATGTTTGAACTTTCTTATAAGTAGCAATTGTTGTGGTAGTATGTATTGTAGTTGCTTGGAAGTTAGCTATAAGTGTTGGAATAAGAAGAAGGGGTAGTAATTCATTTTGGTTATATACTTTACTTTGCCTTGTTTCAAACATACAAAAATAGAGCAAGTTTCGGTTGAGTTTATTGTCATTGGTGTAGTTGTTATGTTCACGGATTAATCAGGCATTTGTGTGGAAGAGTGTGCGTATTATTTAGTTTAAAGGAATAGTATCTATTGTTTCCCAGATTCAAAGTTTATAAGTAGATTTTGTTGAAAGAATGACGAATTCTAATGTCAACATCAATATTGGAGATGAAAATAATGATGTTGCATACCATGGAGGATAACCCTAAGGCAACCCTAGGAGTACAAATGAATGACTTAATGAGGTGGCTAACCTCATAGTCGATTTGACTAGAGCCGTTCATGCAATAACTTAATGACTTACTGAGGCCATGCAGAATGCTCTATAAGCTACTCGACCTACTAGAAGACAAATCCCAACTCGAAAAGTTCAAGGTAAAGGAGTAGGAGGACAAGGACAAGTGTAAAGAAGGATTGATTTGAATGATATGGATGATGATGATGAAGAAGAATATATGAGGAAGAAGAGAGAGCTTGAGCACCCCGAATTACCGACTATGTGAAGTTTCAAATTCGGAGCTTCAATGGTTCTAGGGATGCAAATGACTATTTGGATTGGGAGAAAAAGGTTAAATGTGTCATTAACTATTATCAATATGAGGATCGTAAAAAGTAAAGGTTATTGCTGTCAAATTCTCTAGGTATGCTATACTATGATAGAAGAACTTTCAGACTATAAGGAGATGAGAAGGATATAAAGAGGTCAATACTTAGCCAGAGATGAAAATGATTCTCATAAATAGATTCATACTAAATACCTATCTATAAGATACTTTTGCTAAACTTCAGAAGCGACGATAAGGGAACAGAATTGTTAATGAATACGTACAAGAGTTCCAGATGCCTATGATTCGATGTGAAGTAGATGAGCCATCAACTTGAATAGTATCTAGATTTCTTACAGGGTTAAGAAGTGAGATAAGAGATATTGTGGAACTACAACAATTCACTATGTTGGATGAAGCTATACAAATAGCCCAACAAATGGAGCAATAAAGAAGGAATAGAATATCGACCCAACCTTTGATGAGCCAACCTATTCAAGGAAGTTACCAAGCTTAGTTAAGTATCGAGCAGACTAGAAGGGTAGATGTTAGGGCTAAACAAAAATGCCAACCTAATGGTGACGTATTAATAAGAACATATGAGAAGGGATAAGGATCAAGAAGAAAGATGAGCCAGATCAACTGCTTTAAATGCCAAGGGTTTGGGCACATGGTTACTTAGTGTCCGAACCAAAAAACCATAATTATCAAGGGAGATGTCCTGAAAATTGAGGTAAATAGAACTAGCAAGGAACCAAAGGAGGAAAAAGAAGTGGGAGAAGAGGTTAATGCTGAACTGGTTGAGGAAGATGTGTTTGTAGAAGATCTGGATAAGTTAACCCTAGTTGTCCGACATGCGATTAGTTTAGAACCTTTTATTGAGGAGGAGTAAAGAGAGAACTTATTCCACATTACTTGTAACGTAGATGATCAAGTCTATATACTCATAGTGGATAGTAGGAGCTGTACCAATGTAGCATCTACCGACCTAACAAAGAAACTAAAATTGTAGATCATCTCACATCCGAGGCCATACAAGTTACATTAGCTGAATGAGAAGAGACCACAACATGTCACATAAGTATTGCTGCTAATCTCTATTAAAAACTATTATGATAAAGTTTTTTGTGATGTATTCCCCATGTATACATATTATGTGTTATTAGTAGACCATGGCCTTTTGATCGAAAGGGTTATGCATGATGGGTTTAGGAATACCTATGTGTTCAAGAAAGATGGGAGAAAGATTACTTTGAACCCTATGACACCAAGTTAAGTTAGTAAGTTGCAAGTTAAATTTGCTCAAGGATCTAAGAAGACTTTGATTCTGAGTAGAGTTTAGCTTTGATAAGCTATAAAGCACGACATGCTAACTTTTATGTTGGTTAGACGATTGCTAAAGTTGAAGGAGGGGAGTGAGATACCCTTAGAAGTTAAAGAACTATTAGATGAATATGCCGACCTGTTTCTAGAATAGTTACCTGAGAGATTGTCCTCTTTTAGAGGCATAAAGCATTGCATTGACTTGATACCTAGCACTGCCCTATTGAACAAACCAACTTACTGGATGGGTCTAGAGTAAGATGTAGAGCTTCAGAAGCAAGTCAACGAACTATTAAAGAAAGGATATGTGAGGGAAAGTCTTAGCCCTTGTGTTGTACCTACGTTGCTTGTACCAAAGAAGGATGGAACTTAGCGTATGTGTATAGATAACAAAGTTGTCAACAAGATTACAATCAAGTACAAATACCTCATCCCAAGGCTAAACGATATGTTAGATGAGCTAAGTGGTGCAAGAATATTCAACAAGATTAATTTGAAGTCTAGATGCCACCAAATTCAAATGAGCCAAGGGATAAGTGGAAAACTGCTTTTAAGACCTGATATGGCCTGTACAAGTGGATGGTCATGCGTTTCGGACTATCAAACACCTTAAGCACTTTTATGAAACTGATGAATCATGTATTGAGGGATTTGATTGAGAAGTTTATCGTTGTCTACTTTGATGATATCCTTGTCTATAGTGCCAACTTAGCAATGAACATTAAACATCTTAAAGTTGTTTTTTATGTCCTCTAAGCAAAAAGATTGCTCGAAAACCTAAAGAAATGTTGTTTCTGTTAGGAAAGTGATCTTCCTAGGGTATGTGGTTAGTGGAAAGGGATTGAAGGTTGATGAAGGGAAGGTGTGCGAGCTATTGTTAAATGATTGACCTCAACCTTTTGTATTGAGGTGAGAAGTTTTATAGATTGGCATCATTCTACTAATGCTTTATCTAAAGATTTAGTACCATTGTAACACCTCTGACTAAGCTAATAAAGAAGAACGTAGAGTTGAAGTAGGGAGAGAAAAAGGATAGGAGTTTTGCTAAGGTAAAAGTAAGGTTAACTTTTACCCCAGTCTTGGCTGTACCAAGCTTTGACAAAGTATTTAAGCTTGAGTGCAATGCATCAAGTGTTATCATCGGAGCTATACTAATGCAAGAAGGTCAACATGTTGCTTATCATAGTGAGAAGCTCATAAGAGCTCAATTAAACTACTATGTTTATGACAAAGAACTTTTGGCCCTGATCTGAGTTCTTTGTGTATGACAACATTATCTTTTGCTAAAGGAATTTTTCATATATACAACCATAAGTCCTTAAGGTATTTGCGAAGCCAATCAAAGCTTTCTAAACGCTAAGCCCAATGGATTGAGTTCTTAGAGGGATTTAATTTTGTCATTTAGTAAAAGCAAAGCAAGAGCAATGTAGTTGTTAATGCTTTGTTAAGGAGACATATTCTACTCACCGAGTTGTAGACCAAGTTGTTAAGGTTTGCAAGCATTAAAGAATAGTATCAGAATGATTAGCCCTATATATAAGCACTGTAGAGAAGGAAGAGTGGTGAATGAGTACTATGTAGATGATGGATATCTATTTTGAGGTGGCAAGTTGTATGTGTAACCTATTCAATTAGAGAGCCATTGGTGAGAGAAACCTATAATGGAGGACTCTTTGGACACTTTAAGGTACAGAGAACGTATGAGCTACTAAATGATAGGTTCTTCTAGCCTAAAATGAAACGTGATGTACACCGTATGATAGAAGAATGTACCATCTGTAAGAAAGCAAAGAGCCGAGCAGAATAAGGGAAGGCAATGCCTCTATGTGTTCCGACCAAACCATGGGCTGACTTAAGTATAGATTTTGTCATCGAATTACCTCGAATTGCCCAAGGCAAAGATTCTATAATGTTAGTTATGGATAGGTTTAACAAAATGGCGTACTTCATGCCTTACAGCAAAACTAATGACGCTTCGACTATTGCTTTTTTGTTTTTGGAGGAAGTAATTCACTTGTATGGAGTACCAAGGAGTATAGTATTAGATAGAGACCCAAAATTTCTATGCCATTTCTAGAGAACCCTTTAGCATCGAATGGGAACCAAACTATTATTCAATACCTCTTGCCATCCCTAAATAAATGGTTAAACAAAAGTGGTCAACCGTACTTTAGGATCATTGCTTCGAGCTGTAGTGGGGCAAAACTTAATTGACCAAGATGTCTACCTGCTTATAATTGATTTTGCATAGAACAGGACAAGATAATACATGCCACCACTAGGCACGCCCCATTTGAGTTCATCTATGGTTTCAACCCCAAACTACCCTTCAATTACACCCTCATGCCATCCATTAACTAAGAAGACCCAAACATAAGAACCAAAGCCTAATCCATCTAGCAGATCTACCAATGAGTCACCAAGCAAATTGATTGAGTTGCTAGAAAATTAAAGGAAAAAGGTAAAGGAAGGAAGACCAAATAGTTTCAACTAGGGGACCAAGTATGGCTGCACTTGAGTAAGAAAATATTCCCTAATAAAAGGAAGAATAAGCCATCTATCAAAGATGAAGAACCATTCAGGATACTCCAAAAGATTAATGACAATGCATACTAGCAAAAGCTTCCTAAAGACTTCACAGTTCAGATGTGTTTAATGTTGCTAACCTTAATCCTTACTAATTCGAGGAAAACTTGGATGAAGATTAGCTAGATTTGATCCCAAATCCCAATCATCCCAACGAGGATGATAGGAATCAAACCACCAGACGCTTGACTCAAGCCTGAGCCCGATGGTTAGAAAGCATGGCTATGAGAATTCTTTCCTTACGTCCTACCACCAAGGAATCCAAGCTACTGCAATCACCAAACTGAACGTACAAATTGTCTTTTCTACCAAAAAGTCACCCATCCATAAAGAGCTACGTGTCCGAGTAATCATATGACAAAATCCTTTATATAAGATACCCATTTTTGTTGTATTTTTAATTATACCCTTTTATTATTTCTTGTACATTACTTCTTTTAGTTATTATCCTTTTGGTCTTTTCCATTTTGGGTAGGATGCCCTAATATTTCCGGTTTAAATACCCTATTATAAGGTAGTCTCAAGACATAACATTATCATTCTTTAGAATATTGAATACACTTCCTTTCATCGACATTGCTTGTTCACTTACTTTACTCTTATCCTAACCCTTAAGTAAGGCTAAGTGTTTGCTTATTTACTTTTCCTGTTTTTGCGTAATTCCCATTTCGTTGTTCAAGCTTTTTGCAAGCTTATACCTACCCCCCTATGATCAACCTTGTCTGTCCTTAGACCGGTTTGTATCATTTATCATATAATGTTCCTTAAGCCTTCCTAAACTATTTAGCTTTAGGAGTTCTATACCATCCGCTTAAATATTAAACTTTGAGGAGATACTAAGTTATCTATATTAAGTTCAAAGAGCTAAAAATAGTAGCTTACTTACAATCCTTACATTTTACTCAATAATAAGAAAAAACAATTCAAATAGCATATGTATAGCTAAAGTTTAATGCTCTAATTTCGAAAAGTATGCCAAGCACACACACTCCAAAAGCCCTAAGCCCCCCATTCCTTACCCTTGCTTTTTGGCATCTATACCTATGGATAGCAAATACTAACCTCTTAACTCATGATCAAGGAAAGTGAGTACTATGAGTAAATATTAGATGAGCAAGAATCATACGTTCCTAGTAAAACATAGTATAACCAGAACAAATGGTAAAGGAACTAAAATATGGAAGACATGATAGTCTCATATCATGCTATCTTACTTAGAGGGAACTCTTTTTATGCTATCCTTTAACTTTTGAACTTACCATAAAAGTCATTCTCCCAGCTCAAAGGCTACTTTAGATAACAATATTGGCCATAATTCATATTCTCCATCCTCTCTCAAATTCTAGCAACAATTGAGTCGAACACCAACTTTTCCTTACTTCGCTTTACTCTAGCCACAAACAATTAAGTCTAAGGGACCAATCCCAATAGGTTGTTGATTAATAGGCCAACCTTAGGGTTATGCCACGAACTTACCAGATCAACTTGAGAGTTAGATCACAAATTACTGAGTCATTTTTCTTTTGTTTTAATGTTTAGACCACAAACTTACCAAGTCAGCTCAAGAATCTAATCACAAACTTATTGAGTTAACTCAATGTTCAACCACAAACTTACTAAGCTATACTAAGCTTAACTTACTTGGCTAAATCCTTGTTACCACTCAACTTACTTGGCTAACTCTTTGTAGATAATATGTGAAATGCACAAGCCATTGAGGATCTTATATTGATGGCTAAGCAAGATAAGCAACAATAATACAATACTTAACTTTCACTGAAATATCCATCATTGTTAGCAGATACTAAGTCAAAAAAGTTCTTAATAATGGCTTAACATTATATCAGCTCTCAAATTTATAGGTCAATGTGTCCATAATTTCATGAACTATTATCCACACTCATAAATGGTAACTGGAAGTCAAGAGTTTAGTCACATCTTCCATCATTGGGATATATATATTACAAGTACAACCTAAATTCCTTAATCTAAACAAGAGCTTAACTTTTCCTATAATTAAGAAACACCAAGTACTCACTTGTGTAGGTAATGCCCTATAAAATAAATAAATAAATAAATGATCTCCCATGATCAATTGTTGTGTTTATGGTCACCTAAAAAAGCATGTCAACAATCAATAAAGTTGCATTTTATTCCGTTGACTAATTCAAATATCCATGATCTCTTTTATCTTATCTATTTTATCATTCCACATATACTATTACAACATTATCAAGAATGTTATAGGAACTTGATATCAACTGAGGCTTATCCTTCAAGTAAGGTTACAAAATTATCTCTCCATTTAGTTCCTAGATTATTCTAAACTAATTTGCAGTTAATTTTATAATAAGTAGTATGCATGCTCAAGTAGTTCTATGAAGATTATTCTAATGTAAACAATATTAAAAACATTCAAGCGTAATCTATTTATTAAGGTCTATTCACCTTTAATCTAGTTCAAGAAATTGTATGCACAATGCCAAGCTTGTCACTAAATACAGAATATCACATCTCTCATACCACAGCTATTCTTTCCATTCTTCATATATTAACATCAATTTATTCCATCAATCAAGAACTATAGATTAATTGTACTAAAATTTTCCTTAACTGAGTTGCTAATCCTCAAAGGCTGGTGATTTCGGAAAAGAAATTATACCATATATACCAAACACCCCATTTCATTAAAAATATTAATATGAAAACTTTTATATATCCTCATAAGAGTTCATAAATTAGAAATCACCCCAAAATTACTCCATTAAAGGCATCAACAACCTAGTCAAACCATATTCAAAATAGTGAATCTATTAAGCACATACATAACATCTTGCAAAAATCATAAGTTGGAAATTATTGATAATCTATACTAAAAACTAACTTAGAATAAACATTTTTTATATATATAACAATGTCTGATATTTTCTCCAAATTTATAATTTTGGATCAAAAATTACAATCACCACTAGTTGAAATTTTAGTCACCATGACCATTAGCTACTTGGTCAAAAAAACTAGACCTTGCACCTTCTCCTTGCTGGTCAAATGAATTCAGTACATAATCTCAATAACCCAAGAACTCCCTAAGTTAGCACCACCACTAAGATTCCTACATATTTATTACAGTGAATTTTCTAAAACAACTCAAATGAACTACATGCAACATGATTAAATCACTTACTTGAGATTGGAAATGATTGAATTTTCTTTTCCTCCAAATTTTGGGTTGACATTATCGAAGTTTAAAGAGAAGAAAAGAAGGCATCCCTTGTTAGACATATGCTTTTATCATTTTTACCTATTTCTCTTTCTATCTAGTGACCATTTACTAGGTTAATTCATTTTCCTTTATTTTTGTTTTTTTCATTGTACATCCCTAAGCCAACTGGACAAGACTTCACTTTTTCACTTTTTATTGGTTTCTTTCTTTTATATTTACGTATATAATATCATTATAAGCACTATTCCTTTTTTTGTTTTAATTAATCCATCACAAATGTCATGTATCATGTATATTTTGTGTTGTGACACTATTTAAATTCCATTCTCAATTATTATAATACTTTAAGGAAACATGGACATATATGTACATAGATATACATTTTTTTTTTGTTAGGAGAAATAAATTTCATTTTCCAATTTATCTATTTCTAACATTTTAGTACATAAACTTAACATCCCAAATTCCGATATATAACAATTTAGGTCCTAAATTAATGGCTCAAAACTTAGGGTATCACATTTCCCTCCTTCCTTAAAAATAGTTTTGTCCTTGAAACTACTTTGTCCAATGAAATCTTAATATAATGACTCAATATAAACACAAAGCATTACACAAACTAACTATGTAATACATTAGCTTTGACATCCTTGATTAATCAAGTTTATAGTCTTACTAACCTGGCCTAAAAAGATCAAGGTATTTAGCTCTCATATGAGCCTCTACTTCCCAAGTGGGCTTCGATTCATTGTTATGATCTTATTGAACTTTCACATAATTAATATTTCAACTCCTCAATTGCCAGGTAGCTTAATAACGAATAGCAATTAGGCGCTCTTCATATGATAGGTTTTCTCTAAGTTCCATTGTAGTATTTTTTAACACCATTGTGGGATCTCAAATGAATTTTCTTAAAGAGGATACATCGAATACATCATGTATGTTGGCTAATTCAGCTAGTAACTCTAGTTTTTATGCATTGTTTCTAACTTGCTTTTGGATTCAATTGGGTCCAATATAACGCGGGCTTAACTTTCCTTTCAATCCAAACTTTTGAACACCTTTCATTGGTAAAATCTCTACAAATACATAGTTCCCTACCTAAAACTCCAAGGGTTTCCTATACTTGTCTGCATAACTTTTCTATTTGTTCTGCACAGCATGCATTCGTGTTTTTATCACTTATACTTTCACTTTCAACTCTTGCGACATAGCAGGCCCTACAATATGTTTTTCCCCACGTCATCCTAATATAATGGGGAGCGGCATTTCCAACCATAGAGCGCTTCATATGGCACCATTTGAATAGTACTATGATAGCTATAATTATATTAGGTGCTCGTCCCAGCTTCCATCAAAATCTAAAACACAAGCTCTTAGCATATTCTCAAGTGTTTGGATAGTTCTTTTTAATTGCCCATCTGTTTGTATGTGATAGGCTATACTGAATTTAAGTTTCGTGCCCATGGCTTCCTGTAAAATCTACTAGAATCTAGAAATAAATCTAAGGTCTTTGTCTAAGACAATTGAAACCGGAACTCCATGTAGTCTTATTATCTCTTTAATACATAGCATATCTAGTCGAGACATTGGTGTTTTCTAATGGAAAGGAAAGAAATGTGCTAATTTGGTAAGCCTATCTACAATAACTTGAATTGCACCATTTTATTTTTGGGTTCTAGGTAAACTTATGATGAAATCCATAGCCATTTGTTCCCACTTCCACTCGGGCGTAGGAAGTGATTCTAGCATGCTGCTCAGTTTTTGACATTCTACTTTCACTCATTGATAAGTTATGCACTGTGCCACATAATTTGCAATATTCTTCTTCATTCCCCCTCACCAATATTTAGATCTCATGTCCTTATACATTTTGTCATTTCACGGGTCATTTGTGTAATTAAAATTATGAGCTTCATCCAAAATTATTTTTTGAATTTCTTCATCACCTGGTGATGAATATGCAAAATTGTACATTTATCCCTACTTAATTACTTATGCATTTCATGGTGCTTTTATTGTGAATTATACTTAGAAATCATGAAAAATGCAATTTTCTTGGTTAGTAGAGAAAAATGATCAAAATATAACTCAAATAGCTTTCTATAAACTCATATATTCATATCAACATTTTATGCCTTTTTATATGTAAGTTTATACAGTTTATAAAAGAAAGAATCATGTCAATTAGCTATCTAGTAATGTGTTACAAGGACACATGCTTAGATCGATTACTTGTGCTTTGTTTTCATTAATATGAGCTCATAGGTTCTCTTTATGTTGCTTTTTTTATAGCAGATTTCAAGTACGATCCATTGAAGAGCTGAGGTGACAAAGGTGACAAGCAGACCAAGAATCCCCAAAACGACAAAGCCAAACAATTCAACACACTTAGAGAAATCTCAAATAGCAACTGTTAGTAAGAAGTCCTGATGGACCTGAGCCAACCAAGCTAAACTGAGTCCCTTAGTTGCTAGTTTGAGCATCCGATTGAAGCAAGAACAGATAAATTAGCACCAAGCTTTCAACTTCAGTTGAATACATCCATATATGACACCATCTGCTCCTTGAACTGTCCAAGAGAAGACCAAGTTGGGAGCGAACAGCTACAGACATGCTAAGCGAGAACTAAACCGAGCTGCAAATGTTTCAGCTCATTGGGAAGTTCATACACCAGCCATTTGAATCTGAACAGAGGATCCATGTCACAACTGAATACAGCAACTTATGACAGCCCATTGAAGTATAGATGCCAATGTGTAATTTGAAACAGGTCATGAGTTCATCTGGGGGACAAGGGCACTCTATTAGTTGAAATCCATTCGCTAAGTGTAATGCACAACTGCGACAGCTCATTTGGACCAAAAACAATTCACATGAACAGCAACCGATGTAGTTGAAGTAGCCAAACACCAAGAACAGCTGCTGCAAAAAGATCTGAGCTTCTGAATTCAATATAACAGTTGCTTTTCTTGGGCTAAAACTGAGCATACAACTGAGAAACATCGGCAGTAGCACACAACAGCTGGAACTAGAGCCACTCGAACAGCAGCCAGTGCACCAAGTCCTCCATGTCAGAGCAGGCTACGGCATTCATTTAAACTTCATCCGTGCTCTTCCACAAAGCACTAATATGATGGCAGCACGTGAAGCAATTTTGCTCTCTCCTTCAGCAGCTGTAGCACGCAAGTCAAAACCAAATGCCGAGCCATCCACGCGCATAAACCAAGTAACAGCAGCAGCACGTTGTATTTCCATCCAACAGTAGCAACTAGACACAAGCAAAGCAGCATAAAGAGTAAGCTCGACCAGCAGCGAACCAACTAAGCAAGACCATGCCAATTGCAGAATTAAGTGCCCAAATGGCACTATTTAATAGCAGCTAACATGAACTCCTCGCATCAGGATAGCAACAACACGTGGTAATTCCAAAACTAGAAGTAGCAGCAGGGCATTTCACACAGAACAGTCCACGAAGCAGCTTCCTAAATGTCGCTTTCCAAATTCCTTCTGACCAAGCAAGAGCTTCAACTCCAAGCAACAGAACGACAACAGCAGCCTCCAACCTTTTCGTGAGCTGAAACAAATGAAAGTGCGACTGAGTTACTTTAGGAAAGGCCAAGTGACTCGAATTAAGTAGAAAGCCCACTGTCATTCAAGTTGCTTACACGTGCAAGCCCATATCCGGAAATTATCTTTGTCCATTGGCACTTAAAGGCAAAGCAGGAAGTCCAGCAGCATTTCGTCGGGTCCATATTGCAAAAAAACTTTGGAGACTCGTATAATGTAGGCTAGAGGACATTCGGCTTTGAAACAAAGGCAGCAGCCGAAGATAGAAAAGGGGTAGCTAAAGAATAGTCGAGTAGAGTAGAGTAGAGAAGAATAGTCGAGCAGCGGTAGCTTGGGAGGAGAACAGTAGTTTAGTGTTAGGGCCGATGCTTTCTTTATTTTCGAGTAGCATTGTGTATTGAATATAAACTTTCATTTTGTTCTTTAATTACAGTATATTTTGTTTAATTTCAAGACACTAAAACCTTTGTTTTAGCTCATTAGAAAAATTTTCGAATATTAAATATATCAAGATATGTCGATTTTGTATTAGACATAGAATTTGAATATACCGATTGAGGTGTTTTTTTTTTTGTTATATTTAATTGTTATATATCTTGATTTATTTAGATATTGTGATGCTATATTATACTTAGTATATATTGGGTTTTGCATTAATGGATTTAATAAATTAATATGTTTTATGTTTTGTTTTAATATCGATTTTGAGTAATTGGATTTTTTTTATTATTTTCATCATCTAGTTATTTAATATTTAGCCATCTCTTTTTAGTTGGATAAAGTTAGAGGATAATCGAGAGAGTTCAATAACACGTGATAAACGTAGTTTAAATTTTTTTAAAAACTCGTCATAAGAATGTACGAGTTTTAATTAAATTCGTGAACTTATACACTTAATGAGATTGGAAATATGGTTCGGGTCATAGGACGTGCCCAAACCATATTTTTAACTAGAACAGTAATTTAGGTATGAGCGGATTACTATTTACTTGATAATTATAGATAAATCACTTTAACGGATAAATTTATGCTATAATTAGAACTTTGCTACTCCGAGAGACAGGTGAGTTCTAATGAATTTAGTTAAATCTAGTTTAGTTAATTTCAAATATGGATTCAAGAAATTACATTGATTCAAACGAGAATAGATTTGCAAATCCTATTTTGATCCCTTTTTATCTCTTAGACCCAAAACCATCATAGTACATAGCTAAGACATAGCTTTTACGTCCGTTTAATTTAATTATCGATAGCTTAGCTTAGGGAAAAACTTGATTAATTTAGTACATAGTACCTAACTCCTTGTCGAGTACAACATTGACTTGCTGACTATACTACATCTACAATTCAATACACTTATCAATATCTACTCTCTCTACAAGTCTGCCAGCAGACAAATCTGAATTTTGAATTATAGAATTCCATCACTGGTGAGAAGAAAATAAGGATTTCCTACTAAATCATTTCTGATTGCCTATAATTTCTCATCCTTCAATTGTGCTTCCTTGATTTGATCCATTAGTATTAGCTATATATTTACACTAGCCAATCTAAATTCTCCTCCTAGTAACAAAAATTTCCAGCTCTAACCTCTCCATATCTCTTAAAATCTCACTTTTATTAGTGAAGAGAGTTGTTATGTTATTACATTGCTTCCAACTTAATACATCTGCAACCGCATTAGCCTTACTTGGATGATAATGAATGGTAAGGTCACAATCTTTAAACTTTTATGATTAGTATACACATCACACTTGTCACCAAACAAATAATGCCTCTAAATTTTCAATGTAAACACTATTGCAGCCAGTTCGAGGTCACGAGTGGGATAGTTTTGTTCATAAGGTCGTAGTTATCGTGAGGCATATGCAATAACTTTATTGTTCTGCATTAGCACATATCCAAGGCATTACAATGGATAGCATAGCCACACGTTCCACTTGGAATGGTTAGCACAGGGTAACCGGCCTCTTTTTAAGCTCTTGAAAGCTTTGTTGACATCTATCCATCCATTCAAATTTAACTTCTTTCTAAGTCAATTGGGTTAATGGCATAGCTATTTTGGAGAAACCCTATACAAACTTCCTTTAATAGCCTACCACACCAAGAAAACTCCTTACCTCACTAATTGTAGTAAGTCGCTTCCATTTCGTTACAACTCAAACCTTTACTGGATCTTCAGATATCCTTGAGCCAGATATAATATGTCCTCAAAATGCAACTTGTTTAAGCCAAAAATCACATTTCTTCAATTTAGCATACAGCTGCTTATCTTTCAAAGTTAACAATACTATTCTTACATATTTTGCATATCCTTCTTTATTTTTAGAATATACCAAGATATCATCAATGAAAACAACAACAAAGTCATCTAAGTACTCCTTAAACACTCTATTCATTATATCTATAAATGCAACTGGGGCATTCGTCAATTTGAAAGGCATCACCAGAAATTCATAGTAGCCATACCTTATTCATCGTTTTAGGTATATCTATTTCTTTTACCTTCAATTAATGGTAGCCATATTGCAAATCTATTTTTGAAAACATAGCTGCTCCCTTTAGTTGATCAAATAAGTCATCAATTCTTAGCAAAGGGCATTTATTCTTGATAGTTACTTTTTTGAATTCACAATAATCAATACACAAGTGCAGATTGCCATCTTTTCTTTTTTCCACAAATGATACCGGTGCACCCTAAGGAGATGTACTTGGCTTGATAAAACCCTTATCTAGTAATTTCTGGAGTTGTTGCTTTAATTCCATAAGCTCAATTGGAGCCATACGATATGGTGCCTTTGATAAAGGTTTTGTACTTGGAACCACTTCAATACTAAACTTAATCTCCCTATCAAGGGGTAATCCAGGCAACTCATTAGGGAACACTTTTGGAAATTCAGACACTATAGCGATGTCCTCTAATTTTACCACTTTTGCTTGAGTATCTACAACTAATGCCAAATATCCTTTACATCTGCTTTTTAATAACTTTCTTACTTTACTTATTGCAATTACCCTTGGTACTGACTATAGCTCACTTCCCTTGAAATGAAATTTGTCTTCTCTAAGTATCTTAAACTCTGCCACTTTATCTTGACAATTCAAGTGCACATGGTGTTGATATCAAATCTTAATTGAGGTATGATCTTGAACACTAGATTCACAAAACGCTCTACAAAACAAATGAAAGTTGGGCTAAGGGGGGTACTGGGGCGACTTTGACATTGCCACTCCAATGCCTAAGTTGGGTGATATTAAGCAAAATAAGGGGAGAGTAAAGAAGAAAGTGTCAGAGTGTGTAAAAGAACCTATCTACTTCATTCAAACCTCCTTTTATAGTTACTAGGTTGATTTGAAAGTGGTAATCGTTCCCTCCAATTTCAAGCACATGTACCTAAGACCACTTCTTGATTTTTAGAGAATGTAGTTGGTGTAATGGTGGCTAGCAGGTTAGAATCTTAACAAGAGGGATAATTGTTTGTGCCCAATGTTAGAGTTTAAACCTTTTAGGACTAACTAGGTCAAAGTCCAACCTAAAGGCAGTTGTTTCGAGCTAAAAGAAGCATATCTGATCTACTTCTAGCAAGACCTCTTTCGTTGAAGTCTAAGTACTTAGTCTTTTTAGACCTTACCCTATCATCCGTAGGACCTAAAAGAGGTCGGAATAACGTAAAAAGGAGATATGGTTCTAATAAGAGATTGGAGGCAGTCCTAAGTAGCTCGGTTTATGAACTTAAGAAAAACCTCTGTTAACATTTGCCCCTCGACTCCTCTTAATGAATTTATCAAGAGGAGTAACGATTGTCACTATCATGGGTTGGTAATATATCCTGTTTTATGTTCCCAACCTTAATAGGTTGCAAGTTACCTTTTGGGTTTGCACCTTTCATATGACTTGCTAGGGAAGTTTTAACTATCAAGCATGACGTTTCGCATATTACCATCGGGATTTGTATGACTGTGTCAGGGTTCATACATGTATTTTGGGACGGGTAATTTCATCTAAGGCGTTCGGTCTTATACAACTCGCAATAAAATTGAACAACTCGCATTAATTGGTAATTTTATTTGGGCCATTCAAAATTCAAGGTTTGATGATCTACTCCATTTAGCTACTTCCAATTATTATGATGTAAGTCTTCTACCTTTGTGATTTCACCTCTACTAGGCCCATTATCTCTTTCTTATCCTCAAATCAATTTTTCATAACTCCCAAAGGCTCTTAATGATCATGGAAGCATTGTGATAAGAGATGAACGTTGTAAGTCTTCAAGTTTATCTTAGCCTCTTAGCCTTCTTCTTCCCATTAAGGTTATAATCCCTCAGTCATGTTTAATTTAGATTGCTAAGGAAGCCAACAACCAAGTAGCCAATGTCGAGGATAAAAAGAAAAGTTTACAAGAAAAGTAGGGATTGGAAAAAACCAAATTAAAGGAAGAAAAAGCTAACATTAAGGATGAACTCAAATCTTAGAGAGAAGGCTAAGAAAGTGATCAAAGTTTAAGAAGAGAAGGAGAGGGCTTTAATAAAGGAGCAAAAGAAGAGCTCCCAACTAGTGACTAACCTCTAGAGTACTCAAAATGAGGTCGAAACCCTCAAGAATAATCACAGTAAGGAGGTCACTCACTTGTAGAGCTCGTATGAGGAGCTAAAAATTAAATTAGCTAATACGATGAAGGAGAAGGACTCTCTATATGATAATGCTTACGACAAAGCTTATGCATACATTCAAGAAAGCGATGAATATAAGGATTTAATGAGTCGAAAAATGTTAGATGGGATCAACTTTGCTTGAGAAGAGGTTCTAATCCATCACCTTGAATATGACTTCAGTTATCTTAACTTTGCTAGGTAAGCTTAGAGCATTCAAGCCCAAACCGAAATGAGAAAGCATTTAGCAAAAGTAGAGAAGCAAAGAGAAGATGTAGGTACTCCAATAGCCAATTGCTCTAACGCGGAAAGAAGAAGAGAGAGTTCTGTAGATTAAGAGATTACTATATCTAACCACCCAACCATTACCCAACTAGACGCTGCTTAAGGCTTTAATCCCTAAATGCTCCTCCAGCCTAGACCCCAAGACAATGATAACCCTTTAACCATCATTCATATTTTTATTTTAATCTTTCTTTTAGGTTGATATGCCTACCTTGGCATTGTAAAAATGGATTTCATGAAGACTTTGTTCCTTTGAACCTTTATTGACAACTTAGTACATCTAAACTTTTAACATCTTATGACGATGATTAATTGTGCTTTTTAATGAATTTTCGTTTCATGTCAGTTGGGTTATGTTGTTGTTTACTTTAGTTTCAAGAGTTCTTTATGAGATCGGGGTTAGGGGTTTTGAGATTATTTCCCCCATAGTAGTTCATTTTCTCCATGGTTGAGATTATAATGTAGCTGTCATATTGGTCGGTTGCCTAAAAGTGTGTCTTCATTTGCTATCCTTGAAAGGATTCATGATTTATGGCTCATTGATAGGAACCAGCTCCTTGGATTGATCACACGTAGCCGAATTAAAGGACTCTAACAACTCATGCAGAGAATACTAGCGCAAAGCCATATCCGAGACGGGGATTCCTATTCCAAATCCAAATTGATCCCCTATCAACCTGACTATTAGATCCTCAAGTGTGCCAAACTTACTTTTGCCTAGCAGTTGTGCTATGACAGGACATTCCAGAAGACAGCCCCAAGCCAATCTAAGCTAAGCTCTCGAGTCGACCACAAGCATCCAACCCCAACTTAAGCTGACTACTCGGCGGTAAGACTAACTGGGCTCTAACTTGATCCAAATCAAGTTGGTCCCTAACTATAACCCCTCTTTTCTCTTTTCGCCCACTTTGTATCATATTTCTAACATCCAGCTATCGAACGACACAAATATTTATAGCACAACATTTTAAAAGGATTCTTTACTTTTTTATACTAAATATTCGTTGTCTCTTTTACCCTTTTTAGTATGTATTGTATTACCTAATTGTAAGAATACCCTTTTGTCTTTTCATACATATAAAGTAACTCTTGTGGGTGAGTATATAAACTCCTACTTAATTGTATGCAGAGACAAATCATCAATACAAAAAATTATCCACGTTTCCATTAAGTAACCTTAGTGTCCTTACTATCCTTCAACTCTTATCTATTCCATTTAGGAAGGAGTAGTGGTGAGTGATCCTTCAATTCAAACTAATAAGTCAAATCCAACAAACTATAGGCTAAGTAAGATCGACTAGTGTCTTATATCTAGTTTGTAGCTACTTGGGCTTTGTTAGATTTTCTTTTGTTTTTTGTTAGTTCGCCTCGTTGAGATGTTTCTCCATATATTAGACCTCGGAAACGCATCAGCTTCGTTAGTATCAGAGCACGGTTCCAAAAGAGAATGTGCGAAGTTACAATGAAGTTTTTAGTTCACTTTGCTGTTAGTAGCTGCTGTATTCCTTCTATGGCTACTACAGTATGTTCGTATAAAGTAAGTTTGGAGTTGTAAGTTGTATAGTAAAGATTTGTGTGTTGATAAGTGTGGTTTTCTTATTGCTCTATTGTTGCCTTGTTTTTCACTACGAAAGCGGAACAAGTTCATTTCTATTCTATACAAGTTGTTATCGGGTATTAAAATTGTTAGTATGTTACTCAAAGTTTTTGGAAGTATGAAAGTATTTCTCCCATATATTGTGTTGTTAATCTGTTTTAGGAATATTGCATCATGTTTGATTCGAGTGTTCATGGTGTTATTGGTGACTAGAGTAATGGTGCTTAACTTAGTCGTGGTCATAATGGTAGCAACACCCTAGGGTCGGTTAATGACAAACTCGACAAACTCGCTAATCTTGTTAAGAGTTAAGTCATAACAATGCAAGTAAATAGGCAACAACTTTAGGGTATGTCATCACACAAACCACCTAGAAATATTCGAGAGAGAGGTTATGGCGAAGGTGGCCGAGCTAATTACCCAATTTGATCCCCTCAAGCTAGAGCAGCTACAAACCAAGCTGCTAAATGAAGACTAGAGTTAGAGGAGATCGAGGAAGATGATGATGAGATTGATGCCGAGGAGTATATGTCACACCCCGAAGCGGCAGGGTCGTAACAGCCTCGTCATGTAAACCATCATAAGATAGAAGTTGGCCTTACAACCGCTATCTTAGACCTGATCTACACAAGGCGTCCACGACTAACCCGTTTCGAAGTAAACAGTTTGTAATTTAAATAAATCATTTACCTAAGAAGGTGAGGAAACTTATATATATTCACTATAATTCAGTTATTACATTATTCAAAAATGAAAAGTAATAACATATATGTTGATTCTTCAATGTTTTTCCTCACTCCCCAGGATCCAGCAGTTGCTAGCTTCAGAGTAGTTGTTTATCGCTTCTTAGCCAACACCTGCACGACGTCTATAGGGATGTGAGCAACCACAGCTCAGTAAGTTAGGATGGAGAACTTAAAACTATACCACAAACACAACAAGGTTTTCAATCAAATTATTAGGTGCAATGCATGTGCAAGCAAATACCATCACACGACATTGTCCGGCTCGTCGTGAGATTAGAGAAATTGCGCCCGCTCTAATCCGGGTTGAGGAGTTGCCATTAATATAACAGCTCACGACCAAACCCAGGCTTGTGCAATGGAGACCTTGCTCCTCCCGCGACTACCTTCGAACCACTGACTTCACCCTCGCCGCGACCTCCTCTCTTATCACTTAGTTCGGCTAAGGATGAAGAAGGGACCAATTGCAATCCTGCGCTATCCCTTTCGAAGGGGTCGATATTTGGCCGGAGAGTCCTAAGTTCTCCTAACGAGTTGCCATGCATGTTCGATTATGATTACTAGTCATATATTTGATTAAGTCCAGTTTAGGGTGATCAATCATTTCATACAAATCATACAATACATGCCAGAGCAACAAACAGAATCATAGCATCACCCATAATCAAGCACATGCACACATCCAACTAGCTAACAAGCACAACCAAGCATAACCAAGCATAATCTTAAGCCTCCAAAATACAACATCGTATTAATCCCAACTTACCTCGACTCCTCGCTCACTCACTCGAGGTCCAACTTGCTCAGGCCATCGCCAATCATCCCTATAACACAAACGTGGTTTCAGTTTTTCATATAACTATTATAGGTTCATTTTATCCTATAACGCTTATTGTTATGTTTTGTTTAGGATTTAATATGTCTAATTATCTAGGTCTTAATTCTTTTACAATTATTCTAGGTTTGGAGTTAGGTTTGAGTTCAGTTTTTACATCGATTTCTAAATTAGGTTTTAGTTCGATTTCTAAGTAGTGTTTTATACTCCAACCTTAGAAATTTATTTCAACCCATAATGTGAAATTAATCACATTACTTCCCGATCTCCTAAATACCATTATTACCCCTAGTCAATATTTATTTAATCCGGTATACTTAAATCCGTATTAGTGTACCAAATTCACTCTTAATGTGATAAATTTTTACATTTTTCATATAATTACATAAATTCAAGTTTCGTATCAGATTTATTGTACAGTTTTCTAATATTGTCTCTAAACACCGATTATCATTTTAAAATGTCTAAAATTCATCCTAAATCATATTTTACTCCTAATTACTCTAGTTTCCAAAATTAACTTAAAATTTACTATTTTTCCCTATTACTCATTTACTACATAATTAACCTAATAATTACATCTAATACCCTAAATGTTACAAGTATCATACTGCATCAGATTTCAATATCCTAAAACACATACTTATTCACTAACTCAGTAATTAACCATTTAATTACTTAATTAACCCTAAATTACCCATTTTATGCCTCATTTTAGGGCCTAAAAATTATCTAAAAATTTCAAAAATTAATTTTTGAAAACGGGCTTCATAGCACTATTCTATATCATCTAAGTAATCTACACAAAAATTTTTGGTTCAAAACTACACTCCTAAGGTCATTTATTTCTAAACCAAAACATACTCAGTTTTACACGATTTCTTAAGGACCCTATATCATGAGACATATTTTCATCAAAATAATATTTTTCCTAAAAACTACATACAAAAGTATTCCAAAATAACAAGTTTCATAATTTTCTAAGAATATTTACTATTTTTTTCAAAATTACACAAAATCGGGCTGAAAATCGAACTCATCGATTTGGATGGCTCCGGCTACCGTCGGTGGCCATGGGTGTGTCGGCCCACTTGGGTGTTGTCGCCACCGTGTGGTGGTGGTAGCCATCTACTCCCAGTTGCCCTTGGATCTAGGTTCTCCCTTGTGGGCCTAACTGCACAGTTTTCCTTTTTTTTTTCTTTGGTTCTTCTCTCAATTTTCGACTCTCCCTAATTTTCTCTAATTTCTAACTGTCCAAATGAGCTTCTGAATTTTTCTTGCTATTTATAGGGCTTTAGTGTAATTATTATGCATTAAATTGGACAAGACAATTACCCTATCCCTTAATTTTTGGCTTTTATGTTATCTTAATTTAATTGGCCGAAATTTTTTCTTATATTTCCCAGCTGCCACGACCTATATCTAGATCATTCCTTATTTTTCTTGATTTTTCCTTAATTAATTATGAATTTTCCTTAATTATTTAGTATAATTTTAGCACATTACGAGTATTTTAAGTAATTACGCCTATTTCTACATACATGTAAATTCATATATAGTACAAATAAGTATTCATAAATATTATTTAGGTCATTTTATGATTTTTAGTTTACATATAATTTATCTCTAGCGATTCGTTAATTATCGAAATACATTTTACTCATTTTCGATAAATGACGAGTTATATACTTTAAATTTAAAATTTTTATAATCTTTTATTTTATTGCTTATTCTCTTAAATTCAAGTTTACGGGGTCATTTTTACTGATATTTCTAGCTTTACTTTATAATTTAGGTTTGATCGAGTCTTTCAAATGATCAAAATCTCGAATGGTTAGTTGTGGGGCCTACATTATAGAGGGGAAAAAGAAGGGGCTAATTATTACCAAGCACAAGAACGAAGACCTCGAGCCTTTCGAAGACTAGATAATGTCAATGTCCATATCCCACCGTTCAATGGAAGTAGAGATGCAGATGAATACTTAAAGTAGGAAGAGAAGGTCGAGAAGGTGTTTGGCTATTATGGTTATATAGACGCTATTAAGGTCCAACTTACTGCACTTAAGTTCTCTGGTATGTCACTATGTGGTAGAAAAATCTAAATGCAGCCAGAGTAAGGGATAGAAGATGAGGAGTAAGACTTGAGATGAGATGAAAAGGTTGTTAAGAGGTAGATTTATACTTGAGACCTACTTACAAGATACATTTGCAAAGTTGCAAGAACTTCACCAAGGAGGCCAATCTGTTGATGACTATGTGAGAGAGTTCCAGATGCTTATGATCTGAGTCGATGTGGAAGAGCTAGAATCCCATACAATATCGAGGTTCATCTCTAGACTCAGATATGAGACTTGTAACATTGTGGAAGTGTAAAGGTTTTATACCTTAGAAAGGGCAATTAAGATAGCATAGACAGTCAAAAAGCAAAGGAGTAGTGCTCTAAGCTGACCTAAGCCAACCTAAGCTAACTTTCTCTCGAAACCCTGATCCGTGTTGACCTATTCAAGCCAAACCGAGGAAGCTACACCGAGCTAAGGAAAGAAATGATTGATCTGACAGTAGTTGAGTAGGCTAATAGGGCCGAGTAAGCCAACTAAGCCAAGCTAAGGCTAGACTAACCTCGAAGATAGATGAAAGAGGATAAACCTCCGGATGAAAGACTAGTGAGGTAAAGTGCTTTAAATGCTTAAGCTTTGGATACATAGTTGCTGAGTGTCCGAACCGACATGTCATGGTACGTTAAGGAGATGTAGTGGATAACATTGACGAGAGCAAGCCTAAGGAGGAAAAGGATGTTGGAAAACTCGAAGCTAAAGAAGAAGAGGAGACATGTGTCTATGCCAACTAAGGAGAAGTGATGACTGTAGTCTTGAGACGAATACTAAGTTCCCTATCGAACTTTAAAGAAGACCAAAGAGAAAATTTATTCTACACAAAGTGTACCATTAAGGGATAATTATGCATAATCATTATAGATGGAAGAAGTTGCATAAACGTCATTGCACAATCCTTTGTGCAAAGGTTAAGACTACCAAACTCTAAACATCCCTAACCTTACAAGTTACATTGGCTTCATGAGAAGGGTGTTTTGCACGTAACCAAATAAGTAACTGTGCCATTCATGTTAGGAGTGTGTACAGGGATGAAGTAGTATGTAATGTCGTCCCCATGGGAGCTTCAAATCTATTGCTTAGACAATCTTGGTTGTTTAACCAACGTGTCACTTACAACAGATATAAGAATACTTATACCTTTGTCAAGGATGGAAGAAAGATTGTGTTGCAACCCGTGACACCAACCTAAGTGAATGAAACCCATAATCAACTCACTCGAGCTAATAAGAAGAAAGCCTTACTAATGAGCCAAAGAGAGCTTCGAGCTGCTAACAAGGCCGATGAACCTGTATTTTTGTTGGTTAAATGATTGTTGGAGATGAGAGATTTAGAGGATGTTCCTAATGAGATTTGGAACCTGCTAAGTGAGTTTTCTAATATGTTTCCTAAGGAATTGCCAAGAGAATTGCCCCTAGTTTGAGGCATAGAGGATTGTATTGATTTACAACTAGGCGTCATCCTAACAAACCAACTTGCATACAGAATGAACCCTAAGTAAGCTGCCAAGTTGAAGAGACAAGTGGATGAACTTATGGAGCTAGGATATGTGAGGGAAAGCATGAGCCCCTGTGCTATGCTAGCTTGCTTGTCCCTAAAAAGGATGATTCATGGTACATGTACATCGATAGCCGAATAATTAATTGAATTACTGTCAAATACAAGTACCCAATACTAAGTCTTGATGATATGTTGGATGAGCTCCATGGTGCCAAATTATTTTCAAAAGTTGATCTATGAAGTGGCTCTCACCAAATTTGTATGATACTGGGTCATGAGTGGAAGACTACCTTCAAGACTAAGCATGGACTCTACAAATGGTTGGTTACTCCATTTGGACTTACCAATATGCTGAGTACATTCATGAGATTAATGAAACATATGATGTGCTCTTTGATTGAAAGATGTGTGGTTGTGTATGATGCATCTTTGAGGTCGTATACATAGAAAAGCACCACAACGAATGAACCGAAAAGGAAACTGAAAAGAAGCTAGCAAAGCCCGAGCAGCTACCGAATAGATATAACTTAGCACTCAATCCTACTCGACTTACAATTTGTTGGATATGAGACACCGGTTCGAACTGAAGGATCACTCACCACTACTCCTTACTAAAGGAAATAGATAAGAGTTAAGAGATAACGATAACATTAAGGTTGCTAAAAAAAATAACTCTATATTAGAAGCTGAATCTTTGCATACAAGGAAAGTGGGGGAATATATACCCGCTCACCAAGGTTACTTTACATGTATGAAAAGACAAAAGGGTATTTTATACTAGGTTACATAAGACATACTAAAAGGGGTAAAAGAGACAAAGAATATATAAGTCGGAAAACAAAGAATCATTCTAGAACATTGTATCAGAAAACATGTATCACTTAGTGGTTAGACATCTAGGATACGATACAATATAGGCGGAAGTAGGAATGTGTTACAATCAAGAGCTAACTTGATTCGGATCAAGTTGGGGGCCAAACAGCCTAGCAAAAAGGTCAGTTGTCTTAAAGTCAGATGCTAGTAGGTCAAGTCAGTAGCTCGACTCAGCTAATTCTAGGCTGTCTTTTGGATTAGTACTTCACTATTGGGCAAAAGCATGTTAGATACATGTAAGGATCTAATAGATAGGATAGCAGGAGGTCGGATTTAGATAAGAGTCTCCATCTCAGTTACGGCTTAGAGCTAGTATTTTCATTCAAAGCCCTTGAAGTCCTCTAACTCAGCTTCTTATGATCGGTCCAAGGGGTTGATTCCTATCAGTGTACTTCGATGATATATTGGCATAAAGTGCCAACTTAAACAACCATGTTCAACATCTTCAAGTAGTATTTGACATTTTGCAAGCTAAGAAGTTTTATGGAAATTTGAAGAAATGTACATTATATCAAGATAAAGCGGTTTTTCTTAGGTTTATAGTGTTAGAGGAAGGAATCTAAGCAAATGAGGAGAAAATACGAGTTATATTGGACTAGCCAATGCTGAAAAATGCCACTAAAGTTCAAAGTTTTCATAGCCTAACTTTTTTCTAGAGGTGATTCATCAAAAACTTCAATATCATGGCTGCCTCCTTGAATGAGCAGATAAAGAAGAGTGATGGGTTTAAGTGGAATGATTTAGCTGAACAGAGCTTCAAGGATATTGAAGAGAAACTCACCTCCACCCCTTCTTATCACTACTAAATTTTAACAAGCTCTTTAAGCTGGAATGTAATGCATCGGGAGCTAGAATTAGCGCCATCCTGATGTAAGAGTAATGACCCGTCGCCTACCATAATAAGAAGCTTAGTAGTGTTACCCTGAATTATTCCGTGTACGAGAAAGAGTTATACTGCCTTTCTCGAGTCTTTACTGTATGGCAACACTATTTGTTGCCACGAGAGTTTTTTATTTACACAAACCATGAGTCTCTAAAGTATCTTAGGAGTTAAAACAAACTCTCGAAGAGACAAGCCAAGTGGTTGGAGTTTATGGAAGGATTTTCATATGTAATCCGGCACAAGAAGGGAAGTAAAAACATGGTCATCAACGCTTTATCACGACGATAAACCTTACTGACCACTTTGCAGACAAAATTACTAGGATTTTCACTTATCATCGAATAGTATGCTAATGACCCTCATTTCAATCCCATTGTTGAGTAATGCAAAGAAGGAGTAGTTGTTAAAGGATATTATTTTAAGGATGGCTATCTATTCAAGGACTAGAGGTTGTGTATATCAAGCGGTTCTACACTTGAGCTGTTGGTTAAGGAAGCTCATAGCGATGAGCTATTTGGCTACTTTAAAGAGACTAAGACAACCAATATGTTGAAGGAAAACTCTTACTTGTTTGATTTGGCAAAGGATGTACATAAGGTAGTTGGTAATTGTAAAGTGTGTAAGAGAGCTAAAGAGAAAAGGGAACCCCATGGAGAATACATGCCCTTTCTGATGCCAACCTTACCTTAAGCCAACCTCAACATGGACTTTATCCTAGGGTTACCTCAGATATCTAGAAGGAAAGATTTTACATTTGTTATAATAGACAGCTTCAGCAAAATGGTATACTTCATCTCGTAATATCGAACTAACAATGCTTTATACATTGCTAATCTATTTTTTAAGGAAGTTGTCCGACTACATAGAGTGATAAAGACTATTGTTTCAGATTGGGACATAAAATTTTTAAGCTATGTTTGGAAGAAATTATTTTTAGAAGACTCTTTAGAGAAGACTTGGAACTAAACTTGTGTTTAACTCCAATAGCCACCCTCAGACTGATGGCTAGACTGAAGTGGTGAACATGATACTAGGAAACTTACTCAGGGCTATTGTAGGAAAGAACTTAAGGGACTAAGATCTATGTCGACTAGTTGTAGAATTCACATACAACCTAACTGTCCACAGTACCACTGGGAAGACCCCATTTGAGGTCATCTGTGGCTTTAATCCTACTATCATCCTAGATATGATCAGCACCCCTGTAACTACTAAAGAGAGTCAATATGGAGTTGACCAAACTCAAGAATTGCAAGAGCTACACCAATCTGTAACTAGGAAGATCACCAAGTTCAATCAGAGACAATAAGAGATTAGTAGCCGAGACCATCGAATTGTTTCTTTCTAGCCAGAAGACTTAGTATGGATTCACCTCAACCGAGAGCAATTCCCACACGTACGATAAGCCTCCCCCTCCGGGGAACTGATGGTCCTTTCAAGGTACTGAAGAAAGTCATCTACAACGCCTATCAGATCGAGTTACCTGATGACTATGGTGTTTCCTTTACCTTTAATATATCCTACCTGATTCCACACTAACCAAAAGAACACCCTACAAATGCCTAAGAAAGACAACCAAAGACCACTTTAGATTTAAGAACAAATCTTTCCAATCCCCAGGCAGATGATAGGAATCAACCCCCTAGACCAATCACACCTAGCCAAGTTAGAAGACTCCAAGGACTTGCGCGAAGAATACTAGCTTGAAGCCATATCTAAGATGAGGATTCCTATTCCAAACTCCCATACCGACCTGACTGTCGGCCCCTCACGTGTGCCAAACCTACTCCTGCCCAGTAGCTATGCTATGACAGGACATCCGAGAAAACGACTCAAAGACTATCTAAGCCGACCACAAGCATTCGACCTCAACTCAAGATGACTACTCTACAACAAGATTAATTGGGCTACAACTTAATCCAGAACGGGTTGGCCCCTGACTACAATGCCTCTTCTCTTTTTACCCACTTTGTACCATATTTCTAAAATCCAGCCAAGTGACATGTGTCTTTTAGTACAACATTCCAAAAGGATTCTTTACTTTTTCATACTAAATATTCTATCTTTTTTACCCTTTTGAGTATATACTATATAACTTAATTGTAAGAATACTCTTTTGTCTTTTCATACATGTAAAGTAACCCTAGTAGGTGGGTATATAAACCTCTACTTAATTGTACGCAAGGACAAATCATCAATACTAAAAATTAGCTAAGTTTCCATTGAGTAACCTTAGTGTCCTCACTATCTTTCAACTCTTATCTATTTCCTTTAGTAAAGAATAGTGGCGAGTGACCCTTTAGTTCGAACCGGTAAGTCATATCCGGCAAACTATAGGCTGAGTAAAATCGATTGATGCATCATATCCAATTGGTAACTGCTCAAGCTTTGCTAACTTTCCTTTTGTTTCTTTTATGTTTGCCTCGTTATGGTGTTTCTCCATATATCTAACCTAGGAGATGCATTACTCATTGTCCCTAATAAGATTTGTAGCCTTTAGCTCATCGTCCTTAAGAGGACTTAAAGCTTACAGTTTATCATCCTTAGGAAGATTTTCAATAAAAGGCTCATCATCCTTAAAAGGATTTATAGCCACCATACCCGTCTCCCTCATGAAGGTTTAGGGTTTCTAGATCTTGTCATTTATGAGACTTAGGGACCTAAGGATATCCTTTTTTCATGGTTCATCAAACACTGGACTTAAGGTTTAGTGCTATTATTGTTTGCTCGTCACCCCCTTGGCATAGCACTTGGACCATGTTTTAGTTTCCATAAAGCATTATGGTGTAGAGAATAAAGTGAATAAAGCCATAAACAAATATTTCAAGATTAGCCATATTGGATAGTAAATTAGGTTGGCTATCAGCTGTGAGCTGATACATAATATCTACTTATTCAAACGCAATTTCACAATCGTTAGATAAACACATATTAATACATAAGACAAAAAATTTTGTCCCATGTTTGGGTTGTAACTTTGCTTAGTGGCTTTGCTTGGTAACTGGACAAAAAGTAAGCTGATAGAATGGATAAAAGGTCCAAATTTTATCCTATCTACATCATGGTACAAGAATGAAATTCATTAGATAAAAATAAAATATTTTGCATTCTCAAAAATATTTATTTTATAATATAAATAATTAATTTTCTAATATAAATTTTATGTCTAGTATTATATAAACTAAACATAGTACAATAAGCTTTACTATCTAGTCCTCCTTATACTTGTCCTGTCCAATTCTCTTTGTCTAATCCAGTCCTTACAACCAAACATTACCTTAAGGAACAAATCTAGCAAACATCGACCACCTTACAAAGTAAAAGAAACAAACACAAACAAATATAAACATCTTAACTCATGCTAAAAGAAACAAATACATAAATGAAAACACTTCATCTATGCATCCAAAGTTGATTCTTCATGTCCTTCATTTGAAATAAGGTCTAAGATTGTCAACATTCCATGCTTTTAGAATCGATTACCCATCAAGGCTCTCCAGCCTATAAGCATGCACGTTTCTAACCACCTCCTTTACTCTTACTAAATCCTCCCATGCTAGGGTAAGTTTCCCTTGATACTCCTTTGCTCTTAATGCCTCTAACTTCCTATAGACCAAGTTGAAAACATTTATGCTTGACTTGCTTATTGTAGTGTCGGGCAACTTATTGTTGATAAGTAGTAAGGTGGGCTTAAGCCAAGGCACACGTTTTGTGAATTATATCTAAATTGGCTTATAGACTGATGTCATCAAGCTCAAGGTTATATGCTTAGACTCTTATGCTCTCCACTTGTAACTCAATTAGCAGCAACACCTCGATCCCAAAGGCCAATTGATATGGAGTATGACTTATCAATGTCCTCTAAGTAGTCCTGTACCCCTATAAAATGTTAGGCAATTCATCTACCCAATTGTTACTTGCTCTACTCTCTCTTTTCTTCAAACTTTGTAAAATGACCTTATTTATTGCTTTAGTCTTGCCATTACTTTGGGGATGTGCAATAGAAGTGTAGCATATGCTGATCTCTTGAGCTTCACAAAATTCTCTAAACTTGTCATTATAGAACTACTATCCTTTGTTTGTTATGATCGAATAAGGTATTCTAAATCTGGACAGGATGTTACCATAAATGCTTCAATGCTTCTTTCTATTACGTTCGGTACAACTTTGGCCTCAACCCATTTTGTGAAATAATCTTTTGCAACAATAATATACCTTCACTGTTTAGTAATTCTCGGGAAAGGACTAAATATATCTAGTCCCCACTAAGCAAAAGGCTGGGGGGCTAGTAAGAGGAATCAAATATGAACACGAAGCGTACTCAACCGGGGCATTCATTTGACATTGATCACAAGTTTGAGCTAAACAAAGTGCATCTTTCCTCATTCCAAGCCCCAAATATCCTAGCCTTAAGGCTCAAACATGAAGTGCTACAACCTTAATATGATTACTACATACTCCAAAATTCAAATCTAATAGCACTTGTTTAGCTTTAGATGGTCAAAGGCACTACAAGTAAGGCATTCCCATTCCTCTTTTGTACAATTTCCCATCGATCATTATGAAGTTAGCTGCCCTATAGATGAGACGTCAGGCCTCTTTGGTGTCCTCAAATAAAGTTCCTTTTTCTAGGTATCCAATTATAAGGTCCATCCAACAACGCTCTGGGTCCCTCTTCAAAGCTTTTAAGTACAAGATCAGGACAACTGCTAGTCTCCATAACATGTTCCCTTTCCAATCGAGGTGGGAAACTTTGCCTTTTGACGAGCAATGGATACGATAATCTTGAACTCATTGATAGAAGGTCAACTCAATATCCCATTGTAAGGTAAAGGGCAATCTACAATCACAAAATCAACCTCTTTCTCCATTACATTCCCATCATCTCCTATCTATAAGGATAGAGTGACCACCTTATGTTCCTTCACTAGCTGATTATTGAATCTGTATAAGCTATATTTGTGCGGCTGCATTTTAATCATCTCAAGTTTCGAACGCATGCTTAAAGATAATATCGGTAGAATTCCTATTGTTTACAATCACCTTCCTAACTTCAAAGTTTACCACTCTAACTGAAATCACTAAGGCATCGCTATGCGGAATTGAACTCCTTACATATCCTTATCTGAAAAGATGAAAATCTTATCAACCCTATGTCATTTGCCCCTCAAGTTTCAAACATGATCTCCTACTTCACTTAAAGAGCTTATTATAGGTAAAAAAATCTCTCCCCGCTGGTCCTCCGAAAATCAGATTTATTACTCTTCGTGGAGCTTTATTATCCCTTCTCTCATTATCATATGCCTTCCAATCACAATTGTTAGGTTTGATTTCTCTATTCTAAACTTGCTGCTCAATCCTTCTTCTTTGCATAGGTTGCCCAATGCGCTCCTCCTCGTCTACTATGAATTTCTTCAAATATCCCCTTTGTACAACATCTTCAAGAGCATTCTTCACGTGCACACATTCAATCGTATTATGTACTCTATCATCATAGAAGTCGTAATACTTATTAGAATTCCTTCTCATCGAGCCTGATTTTTTCTCCTCAGTTTTTTAAATTAATCTTCTTTAAACCGATCGATATTAAACCATACTGTTTAATACCAACCCTCAACTAAAGTTTAAAGAAAACCGGTTCTTTTTACCTTTAAGGAAATCTTGGAGTAGCCACCTGACCGAAGTTAGGTGATGGTTTAGGTCAAAACCAAACAAGCAGATTTAGTTTTGATCTAGACACCGGTTTACGTAAATAAAAACCGATTTTAAAGAAAATGTTTTTTGAAAACCAAGAAATGAATTCGAGAGTCAGATTCTTTAAACCTTTACGAATACCATCTACTTTCCAAATTTAGATTTTAATTTCTAAAATTACCTTTCAAAAAGACTAATCTATAAAGCAAAACTCAATTATTGGTTAAAGAATTGAATAATTTAAGTAATTTAAGATAAAAATGGAAAAATAGGTTTTTTTTTTCTTTTACCGTTACCTTGTAGGTGCCTAGATAGCTGCTATTGGAGATCAAACGTATATAATTCTTTTCGAAAAGCTTTAGGTGGATGAGTTGAATTTAACTTCTAAAAAACAGTCAAATTTACTTTTTAAAATGATTTAAGTTTTTGAAAAGCTTTAGGTAGATGAGTTGAATTTAACTTCTAAAAAAAGTTAAATTTACTTTTTAAAATGATTCAAGTTTATTTAAGAAAACTCTAAAGGGTCTTAAATTAAGGTTTTTATTATTATTGAAAAATTCTAAAAGTATCCTAATTTCTTAAAAGGGGTTAGTTCATGTTTACTTATTTGGAAAATTGATTTTTTCTAGGTGGTAAAATAATTTTTTTATTTTCTCTTTTTTTTGTCATTTTTCCTTATTTTATTTTACTTTTTCCTATTTTATGTAAAAAAAGAGAGAAAAACTAAACTATCTCATTTTATCCTTTCTTTTTCGTTTCTTTTCTTTTCTTTGTCTTTTTCTTTCCTCTTTTTTTTTTCCTTTTTACATTTACAAATACATGAGTAATAAATAAAAGAAAAAAAAAATGTTGCAAACCGGGTTAGCTTCATCAACTCAGGTTAGCTTGTTAGGTCTTGGTATTTCAAAGTTGTTAAAGCTCATGGTGGCAGTGGTTTTCATCAAAAAGCGCTGTAGAGGATGCTATCATAGAGAGAGAGAGAGAGAGAGAGATCATGCTAAAGAGAGAAAGCTCCAATTTTTGCTTATTTAGAGTATTTCGAAGCTTTGTTGTGTTTAGGAATAAACAAAGGACTCCTATTTATACTAATCCATTACTGATAAGCTTAGAAAGCCTGAAAATCTCCATTGATGAACATTTACCCTAAATCAATATTTTTTTTAAATTTTCAAGCTTAATTTAGGTTACATAAATGGATGAATTTGGACAATTTTTTTATCCCAATTCAAAGTATGCTAGGTACATTATACGATTTCACCATTAATTCAATGAAATCGTATAGTAAATGGGGTAAAAAATTACCCTAAATCGAGTACACAATAGAAGGAAACCACTGGAATCTAGACAAATTTGAGGAAAAAGAAGACTGGGGGTATAAGTTATGTACAGGGCATGTGCTTTGTGCCCCTACGTATGCGTGCAATGGATGCACGTAGTTCTAAAATAACAGGGTACACCCAACATGCCCCCTGCTATACTTTGATTTGAACAAGGCTTTGTACCTTAGTTTTGACTTTGTGAACCAAATTCTGGTCCACACCAAGTTTAGGTTTCCTTTTTCCTTTTTTTTAAAAAAAAAAAAACTAAATACTAAAATTAAATACTTATTAAAAATCCCTATCTTAATTGCACATTAAGATCTTATTATTACTATTATATATACTTTTCCTTTCAAAAAGAATTAAGATATTATTATTACTATTATATATACTTTTCCTTTCAAAAAGAAAAGCCATTAAACCATTGCTTTGTGTCTTGTCCATATGTGCTAGGTTAACCTGGACTAGATTAAAATATAAGCTTAGGCCCAATAACCTTATCCTTTTTTTTCTTATATAAATTAAAAAATTCTACTATATTTAAAATTTTATTATTTTCTCAATTTCCTAAATCCCCTATTTTTCTATTTTTGTGACTTTTTCAATTTTTTGGCATTTCTTAAACTTTCTATTTTTTCTATTTTTTTTTTCTTTTCTTAAATTGGGACCCTTTACCTTATCCTAAAAACTCTAAAAATAAAAAAGGAGGTAAAAATATAATGTCTATAGCTATACCTCTTTATAACGAAGTTTGAGTAAAATTTTACCATAAAAACAAATGAGACACTATTTTTGCCCCAAAGGTGAAATTTGTCTTAAGGAACGCCTTAGCTAACTATCCTAAGTTCGGTCTACTAGGGATTTAACTAATAGTGAAAAGAGAGAGTAAGCACCCTAAGAATTGGTCGAATGAGTTAAGAAAGTCTTAACGCCCTAGGGGCTGACTAGGAATATCAGTTTCAAACTTAGTTGTGCCTTTTTGAGCTGACTAACCTAAGCAAGAGCATCCTAAGGGGACTAACAATCCTCAATTGGAATTGATTTGGAAAAAACCTGGTCATACTCTTATGAGCTCACTAACCTGGGTGGGAGTGTCTTTAGGAGACTAGTAACCCTAAGCTAGAATCGATTTAGAAAACCTAATCGTACTCTTTTAAGCTCACTAACCTAAATGAGAGCATCTCTTAAGGATTAGCAACCCTAAATTTAGAATCAATTTAGAAAACGTGGGCATACTCTTTTCAGCTCACTAACTTAAGTGGGAGTATCTCTCAAGGACTAGCTACCCTAAATTTGGAATCTAATTTGGAAAAAACCTAGTCATGCTCTTTTCAACTCACTAACCTAGGTAGGAGTGTCTCTAAAGGATTAGCAACCCTAAACTAAAATTGATTCAGAAAACCTGGTCGTACTCTTCTGAGCTTACTAACTTAGGTGGAAGCGTCTCTTAAGGATGAGAAACCCTAAATTTAGAATCGATTTGGAAAACCTGGTTGTGCTCTTTTGAGGTCACTAACCCAAGCGAGAGTATCTCTAAGAGACTAGCAACCCTAAATTGGAATCAATTTAGAAAACCTAGTCTTGCTCTTCTAAACTCATTAACCAAAGTGGGGGCATCTTTAGGGGACCAGCTACCCTAAATTGGAATCGATTTAGAAAACCTAGTCATGCTCTTTTGAGCTTACTAACCTAGGCGGGAGCATCTCTAAGAGACTAGCAATCTTAAATTGGAATCAATTTGAAAAACTTAGTCATACTCTTTTAAGCTTACTAACTTAGGTGGGAGCATTTCTCGAAAACTATCAACCCTAACTTAGAATTGATTTAGAATACCTAGTCGTACTCTTCTAAGCTCACTAACTTAAGTAGGAGTATCTCTAAGGAACTAACAACCCTAAATTGGAATCGATTTGGAAAACCTGGTCATGCTCTTCTAAGCTCACTAAACTAAGCGAAAGTATCTCTTGAGGACTAGTAACCTTAACTTGTAATCAGTTTGGAAAACCTAGTCATGCTCTTCTAAACTAACTAACCTAGGTGGGATCATCTTTAGGGACTAACAATCTTAAGCTGGAATCAATTTGGAAAACCTAGTCGTACTCTTCTGAGCTAACTAACCTAGGTGGGATCATCTTTAGAAGATTAGCAACCTTAAATTGGACTTAGAAAAAGTGCCTTATAGGCTTGCTAAAAGAACATTGGTGAAGGAAAGCATGTTGTAGGCTCACTAAGAGAACTTAGTAAAGAGAAGCGCTCTATAGGCTCGCTACGAAAATATTTGCGAGGGAAAGCGCTCTATGGGCTTGCTAAGACAACTTGGTGAAGAGAAGTGCCCTATGGGCTTACTAAGAGAATATTGGTAAGGGAAGCTTAGTGAAGAGAAGTGCCCTATGGGCTTGCTAAAGGAAATTGAAAAGAAATTGAGTCAAGATAACACCTTCAGGGGCTAGCTAAGCACCAAAATATAATGTAGAAGGTGAGTGCCTTATGGGCTGGCTCAAAAGATTGTTGAGGGAAAGAGTCGTAAAATATTGGTCATATAAATGCAAATGTAATGTTCAAAAACCAATGTGCTAACATTGTATGGAAGTACTTACTTAGTCTTGCCAATAGTACCCAAATTGTCAAACCTTTTCTTGAAAAGTCCCATCAAAACCGACTAACTCATTCTTAGACCCTTTGTTGTCAACCCAACTAATCTTGATACGATGTCTCTAAGACTTTGCCGGTTCCTTTAGAGAAATCATAGAAATTAACCCAATACAGAATGCCACCTACTATTTTTGTCTTTTCAAAACTTTTATGAACCGAAACCCTTATTCTTGACTAATTAATATCTATTGTGAGGTGATTGCTTATCTAGATTTCACATTTCCCTAAAAAATAGACAATAAAAACTCCCCATCGAGGGGGATTAATCCATAATAAAGTATTTTAAAGAGTTTTGTTAATTACCAATGTTCTATATATCACCCTTCAACTTCTCTCGTATTTTTAGTATATGGGTTCAATTAAATGGAGTAAGGGAGATAGACATTTTAATGGAAAGGGTGATGATTCCAACATCAACAACTGCCAAGGATACCAACTTTACTTGTAGAGAATGAAACTTAAACTACAATAACATTCAAAACAATTAGCATTCTTGTATTCTAAGTAAAATTTTCCATTGACTTCTCATAGGTAGTACAACTTTACAGTATCAACATTTATAGGATCTCTCAATTTTAGACTATCCATTTGAGACAAAATTAAAGTCCATCCTAGTAATACCCACTTCACAACATAAGGGCCTCCGTAATTGGGAGCAAATTTTCCTCTTAAGTCTTACACATTGGGGAGAGCCTTTCTTAACACCATATCACCCTCTTTGAAGTTCCAGGGTTATACCCTTTAGTTGAAAGCCCAAGCTATTCTTTGTTGATAACAATGATTATGACACAAGACTGTCAATATTCTCTCATCAATCATATTCAACTACTCGATGCATTTCTTTATCCAATCGACATCGTTTAACTAGGTTTCTGATAGTACTCTGAGAGATGGGATCTCAACCTCCACTGGTAACACCACTTTAATACCGAATACCAAAGAGTAAGCTGTTACCCTAATCAACATTCTGATGGAAGTTCAATAGGCCATATGTGCAAATGGCAACACCTTATGCCAGTCCTTATATGTAATAGCCATTTTTTCAATGATTCTTTAAAGGTTTTTATTGGCTGCTTCAATGGTTCCATTCATTTGGGGTTGATAAGGTGTAGAGTTTCTATGAATAATCTTAAACTACCAGCACAACTCTAACGTAAGTTTATTATTGAGATTAGTGCCATTATTGGTGATGATTATTTCTATAGCCCTATATCGAGCCAATATGTCTCTCTTGTTGAACTTGACTACTACCCTTTTAGTAACACTTGAGTATGATGAGGCCTCAATCCATTTATAGAAATAGTTGTTAGCAACCAGTATAGAAATAGCGATGCCCATTAGATGCTTTTGGAGTAATCGGGTCGATGATGTCTATGCCCCACATTGAAAAAGGCCACAATGCTAGGATAGTGTATAATTCTTAAGGTGGGGTGTTCACCTTATTTTCATAAACTTGTCATTAGTAACAATACCTAATGTGTTCGATGCAATCGCTTTCCATTCTTGACCAGTAATACCTTAGCCTTATAATTTTCTTAGCTAACATGTAACTGTTTATGTAAGGGCCACATACTCCTTCATGTACCTCTTTCATCAAAATCTCTATCTCCTTGTTGTCTACATATTGCAAAAGTGTACCGTCAAAAAATCACCAATATAAAGTGGATTCACTTATTAAAAATTAGGCAGCCGATCTCCTAATCGTCCTTTTATTCTTTTTCTCGAACTCTTCAGGGCATGTTCCTTGTTATAGGAACATTTTAATATCATGGTACCATGGCTTTTTGCTACTCATATCTTCAATTACCAGACATAAGGCAGGCTTGTCTTTAATTTCAATAGTAAGGGGTTGAATCTTGACTCTACCGAATAATTGGATCATAGATGCCACAGTGGCTAAGGCATCGGTAAATTGATTCTAAGTCCTCGGTACGTGATTAAAGATGATTCCTTTGAATTTCTTCACTAGTTTAATCAAGTGTTGATGATAAGGTACCAGTTTAGAATCTTTCATCTTGTATTCTCCCCAAGCTTAACCGATAATGAGTGAAGAATCTCCATACACTTCTAATTCTTACATGTCTTTATCTAGGGCCATTTTGAGTCCCATGATGCATGCTTTATACTCAGTAATATTATTAGTGCATAAGAGCACAAGCCTCACAACTACAAGGTACTATATACCTTTAAGGGAGATTAGTATTGCCCCAATTCCACACCCGAATATATTAGCTGCCCTATCGAAGAACATCTTCCATTTCAGTAGTTCATCATCTTCTCCTTCATCAGAATTTCCTTTAACTGCTAAGATATCTTTATAGTGGAAATTAACTGGTACCTCTTGGGGAGGTATTATCTGAGGGATTTTCTACTAACTGATCTGTTAGAGCTTGCCCCTTGACTAAATTCCAGTTCACATACGTAATGTCAAACTTTGATAATAACATTTGCTACTTTAAGATTCTACTAATTAAGATTGGTTTGTCTACTAAGTACTTCGAGGGATCATACTAGTCAGCAATTCAACTTGGTGATAGAGTATGTATTATCTGAGCGGATGCATTACCCAAACTAAAGCACAATAGGTTCTTTCAATTTCTGAATATTTTTGTTCCCCTTCAATAAATTTCTTACTCAAGTAATATATAACCCATTCTTTTCCCTTCCTATTCTTTTGGCCGAACATACATTCCATGGATTCTAGTAATATTGTTAGGTATAGAACTAAAGGCTTCCTAGGTTTAGGAGCTACCAAAATTGGAGGGTTCATGAGGTATTCCTTAATTGTTGTGAAAGCTTACTCACATTCTTCATTCCAGCTTATCTTAGTATTCTTTTTGAACAACTTAAACAAAGGACGAAATTTATCTGTGAGTTGAGATATGAATCGGGTTATGTAGTTCAAACAATCCAACAAGCCTCTAATTTCTTTGAGCATGTGTGGAGGGGGTAAGTCGACTATTGCTTTGACTTTATCAGGGTCTACTTTGATGCCCCTTTGGCTGATTATGAAACCCAATAGTTTCCCTAAGGTCACTCCGAAGGTACACTTCTTTGGGTTGAGCTTCAATTGGAATTTCCTCAACCTATCAAACAATCTCCTCAGATTATCCACATGATTTTCTTCTCCCTCGGACTTTGCAAACATATCATCAATATATACTTTAACTTCTTTGTGCATCATGTCATGAAAAATTGCAACCATGGCTCTTTGATAAATTGCCCTAGCATTTTTTAGTCTGAAAGGCATTACTTTATAGCAAAATGTGCCTCAAGTCATGATAAATGTTGTCATGGCTTTATCTTCTTCAAACATTCAAATTTGATTATATCCGAAGCACCCATCCATAAATGAGAAGAGATGATTTCCGGCTGTGTTATCAACCAAGACATTAATATGGGGTAAAGGGAAATTATCTTTAGGGGTTAGTTGGCTAAGATCTTGACAATGTAAGTACACTCTGACTTTTCGATTCTTCTTCATTACTAGCACAATGTGGTTACCCACTTAAGATAATCAGATACTTCAATGAAACCGACCTCCAGTAACATTCTAACTTCTTCCTTAATTTTCAACAAGATATCTAGTTAAAATCTCCTTAGCTTCTACATCTTTGGTTTAACATCTTCTCTTGTAGGTAAGCGATGGACCACGATTAATGGATCTAATCCTGGCATATCTTCATAAGACCATGCAAATACATTTTAGTATTCAAATAGTAGTGTAGTGATTTCTACCTTCTGCTCTTCTGTCAAATTCCCTCCAATTTTCAATGTTTTGGGGTTCTTATCAATCTTAATATTAACTATTTCGGTTGACTTGTCAGTAGAAATTCTATTCATTTCATGTCTTTGCTAACTTTCTTGCATGTCACTATAGCAATTGACATTACTCCCAATGACTAACCTAATAGGGCCGAAGGTGAAATTAATATTTTCATTTCCTATCTATACGAGGTATCCATGGCCTTTATTCAAAGCATTAGATTTGGGAAAAAAGTATGTAAAGAAAAGAGTGTAAGTAAGGAAGAAATTAAGAGAAAGGAGACCTATTCTTATTTAGAGGAAATTCTTTTAAGTACAATATTGTAGAATAAAGGTAATTATTACAAAACTCTATAAAATACTAAACCGTTATAGACAGCTAATTTTTGCCCCTAGTAATTCTAATAGGGTCCTAATTCCAAAATAAAAAGACAATAAAAATAAAATTTTAAAAAATTGAAAAATGATAAAAACTACAAAAAATGAAAAAAAGAAAAGAAAATATAAATATTTTAGGAAAACAAACTTTTAGAAAATAAATTGTTTTAGGGACAATTAGTTTTATTTTAAAGAGTCGTTTAGTTTAAATGTAATATAATTATACTAAATATTAAAACATAGGCCAATGGTCTAATAGATAAGTATCAGAGCATAAGCATTGCATTAGCTTAAAGTCATAGGTTCGAATCTCACTAGGCACTTATGTACGTCTTATTTTTCTATTTTTTCATTTTTTTATAAAAAGCTGGTTGCCTTATGAATTCACATCTAATCAAATCTAATCCGATTAGATTTGAATCGTTATAAAATATTTAAATTTAGTTTAATTTTTATCAAATCAAATTTAAATCAATTTAAATGATTTGATTTTTTATTAAATCAAATTCATGTCGATACAAAAGACTCGATTGGATATGATTTGTTTCAAACTTTATAAATAGAGATCATACAAAACGTAATTACACCTTCACTAGGATTACACACTCACTTGAAAAAAGAAAAAAGGAAATTTCATCTTTCACACAACCACAATCGTCACCTCATGATCCTTCATAATTCCAAGCCACGACATATCACCCACAAATCTCAAAAAACAACCTACTACTACCTGTCAAGCATGGTTTTTCACCCTCCCTAGGTTTTTTTATAAAATTAGGTCTTCTCCAAATGATCAGTACTAAACCCTACTTATTTAATATTAATCCTCGATTAGGGTTTAAAGAAAACCATTTCTTTTTATTTTGAAAACAACTTTAGAGTCGCCACCCGATTAGAGTCAAGAAAAACAGTTAAGTTATAACTAATTAGCTGGATTGGTTATAACTTAACCACAAGTCTAACGATTAAAACCAATTTTGTGAAAACAGCTTTTGAAAACTAGAGATTTAAGTCCAAAGGTTAGGAATTTTAAACTCTTATGAGTATCATTGACTTCCAAAATTAGAATTAAACTTAAAAATCGCCTTTTAATTTTAAAAGGCAAGACTCAATTTAGTTACTTCAAATTAAACAAACAAAGTAATCTAAACTAAAGTAAAAAGGGAAATAAGTTTTTCATTTTCATTATTGCTTTGTAAGTGCCTACGCACCCGCTATTTGGGATCAAATATACGTAATTCTCTTTATGAAAACCTTAGTGGGTTAAGTTGATTTTAATTTTTGAAAACAATCAAGTTTATGTTTGTTACTCAATTTGGTTCATTTAAGAAAATTTCTAAAATGAGTCCAAAATTGGATTTTATTTTTAGAAATTCTAATGATCCTAATTTGAAAAATGGTTGATTGAGCTAATTTTAATTTTTGAAAATAATCGAGTTTATGTTTGTTACTCAATTTGGTTCATTTAAGAAAATTTGTAAAAAAAAGTCCTAAATTGGATTTTATTTTTGAAAAGTCTAATTGATCCTAATTTGGAAAATGGTTGATTTATTTTTATTTTATATTTGGAAAATCAATTTTCCTAAGTGATAAAACAATTTTATTCCCTATCCTACCTATTTTATTTTGATTTCATTATATCATCTTATTTATTTACTACTTATTATATTTTATCTATTTTTAAAGAAATAAAGTAAAATAAATTTACTCCTTTCTTTTTTCTTTTTTTCCTCCTTTTTTTTCTTTTTTCTTTTCTTTTCTTCTTTTTCTTTTTTTTAATTCTTTTTCTCTTTTTTATATTATTACATCTACATTTGAAAATAAAGAAAACAAAAAAAATAACAATAACCACTAAATAATAAGAAAATAAAAAAAAAATAAGAACAAAAACAAAGCTTTGAACTATAAAAGGCGACGCAGGTCAATCCTAAGTCGGATCTTCAAGTCGCAAGTCAAACTCGAGTCGGGTAACTTGTAGGTCAGATGACCCAAATCACGAACACTATACATGCTTAACTAAGAGGGATGCAGGACAATGGTAAGCAGCTCGATCCAAGCACCAAAATGAGCGGGTGAACTCGATTTTGTGCAAATTATATTGGGGAATGGGAGGAGGGGCGGGGGGGGGGGGGGGAGGAGGGGGCTAGAATTGACATTGTGGTCGTTAGGAGGCTGGTGGTGATCAGAGTAAGGGTAGTGGCGTTTCTTAGGGTGGTGCATGGTGTGGTTGCTGGGGTAGAGGTTCTGAAGTATAAAGAGTGCGTTTATGTGGTTGGTTTGAGTCGAAAGTAATAGTTTGAAGAGAGGGTAGCTATGGCGGTTAAGGTTTGGGTGGTAATTGTTAGTAACACTGCTAGGGGTCACGGCCGTAGTGTTGGGTAGTAGTAGAGAGCTCGGGAGAAAGAGATTCGAAGAGAGAGAGAATACGTTAGAGAGAGAAAGAGGCCACTAGAGAGAGAGAGAAAGAGAGAGAGAGAGATTGGGAGTTGATTCTGAAGCTTGTATGTATTTGTGAACATCCCTTAACACCCAATTTGTAGTTGAATTCAACCTAGAAACAAAGGAAAGTTCGAATTCAGATTTATTGAAAATGTTCGAAAACCTAGTTTTTTTTTTTCGATTTTCGGAGCTCGATTTGAATGCTCCATTGACTGAATTTGGACGTGTTATTATGTTTCATTTAAAGTAGGCCACACGGAGGATAACTAGAGTCATTCTTTGATAAATGATCACTATGCGTTATGAATTCGCACCATTAATTGGTGTGTTTCAGTAAGGAAAAAGCATGAAATCAGAGGCCAAAGTGAGGGGGTCAGGCCAGTTCTTGACTAGGAAAGGAAGGAAAATCTAGAAAAAAAAAAAGAAGGGAAATCGAGGGAAAGAGAAGGAAAGTGCTAACGTAGCACCATGTCATATAAACTAACCAACCAGATGCTACCACATGGCTTGTCACATTACGTTACGTCAACTACAGTCCAATCCTATGTTGCCACGTATTAGGACACATGGCATAATCAAATCTTGATACGTAGCCGTATATTAAATACAAAAAAATAAAAATGGTATCTCTGCTTTTGCTAAGATTCAAACTTAAGACCTCACACTCAATATCCAAACCAAGTCCATGTATTTAACCATTAGACCGTTAACTTGTGCCCAGCCCATATGTAGAGTTAAAATTGCACATATGGACCAAGTCAGCTTGAGCTAGAATCAAATCTAAACCCAAGCCTAACGACCCAACTTCTGAACTTATTTTAAAGTTAAAAAATTTACCCTAATAAAATAGTATTTTCCAAAATCTTTTATTTAATTAAATCTTTTTCAATTTTTCAATTTTTTGTAATTTTTTAATTTTCTAATTTTTTTTCAATTTTTCTTATTTTCTAAACTTTTCAAATTTTTTGTATTTCTTATACTTTTTCTTTTTGGAATTTTTTGTATTTTTCTAAATTTTTTAATTTTTTAGTGTTTTCTTTAATTTCTTTTTTTTCCCTTAATTTAAGGTCTATTGAGAAAAAAAATAAAAATAAAAATAAAGAGGATAAAAATTAGATGTCTATACTACCTGACTATTATACACACATCACGACATCTGCACTTCCTACGAGCACAATCTAATCTCGCACAAATCCACTCTCTACAACCAGAACACCCAAAGCACCCATACCCTACCACACACCCCCCACCCTACCCCCTTACACTAAAACAGCCCCACAACGCTGCCTCCTTAATGCAGCACCGAAGTCCAGCGATGAACACAACACTACGCACACATCCACGACTCCGACGACCCTACTCCCTTCATCCTTACCAATCAACAACGTAGTCTTCTATCTTTACTAATAGCCGCTTCACCAGCACATGCCTGAACACATGAACACGCAGCACAGCAACTTCGCAGCAGTCCATTGCACTTCCCCATTGCCTACACATTCACATAGCACACACAGCAGACTCATGCACAATGGCGAACACGTACACCACGAAGCATGACACTGTTGCCATTCACCATCCACTGTACAACCACGCTCTATGATACGGATCACAACTCCGATCAATTGCACCCGCAAACAGCCACTCACGTACAGACAAAAGCACAAAGTACTTGACTGCAACTAATCGAGCAAAACACAATTAGTAACTACAATCACCCTGTCCTTCACTCAATCTTCAAGCAGCGACTAGATCTTTGTCCAGCAGTAGAGCAACAACAAAGCTCCAATCTACGTCTAAGCTCCATAATTCCGATCAGTCCCTACGCACACACAATAACCATTACTACCTCCATCCACACTGCCGCATCTATAGCACAGAGCAACACACACACCAAGCCTGCAGCAACGTTAGCCGCCTCCACCACTGATCTACATGAAGACTCAATGCCAACTGAAACCAGTAGCTCACATCCACTATTTAGCATGCTAAATAACTAGGTAAGTTTGGTTCTTTCTTTTTTATTTATTTATTTATTTGTTCCTTTGTTTATTTAGTTATTATTATTTTATTATTATTCTATTATTATTTTGTTTGTTAGTTAGGATTAGTTTTTTTTTTTAAGATTTCTCACTTAGAAGATTATTTTGTAAAAAAATTAAAATTAATACAAAACCATTTTTTTTTAAAAAAAAAAGACTTTAAAGAGTTTTTACAAAAATAAAAGAGCTCGAGAGTTAAAGACCCAGTAGATTTTTGTTGAATAAATTAAATCGATTACAAATGTAAATCCAGTCAGTTTTCAAAATTGAAATCAATCCATACGCTAAAGTTTTCGAAAAGAACTACAGTCGTCTAATCTTAACTAGCCAGTAGGTATCTTCAAGGCGACAATAAAATCCATAGAAACTTAGATTTTTATTTTTTTCTTTTTTTTTTTTATTTTAAATTTTATTTTATTTTTAAATATTAAAAAAGATAATTTAAAGAATAAACCTAATTTTAGTAAATAAATAGTGGTACCCATTAAGATTTAATAAATTAGCCCTTGAATTCAAAACTTTTTTGTTTTTCATTCAAATCGAAATCAAAGACCAGTCATTAAATCGTAATCAATCCATCTAATTGATTACCATTTTTGTTTTTTCTTGAACCTAGTTAGGTGGTAACTCCAAAAGTTATTTTTAATAAACAAATCGGAATTTTCCAATTTCTCTAGTTGGTGATTAATACTGAATGGGTTAGGGTTTAGTATTAGTCAAAACATGAGATATTACATTTAAATAAGAAAACCGAAAAATCAAACTTGACAATTTAACGACTCTACTGAAGATGCCTTTAAGAGGGCTAGTCACTAAAATTTACTAAAATTAGGATTATTTTTCGAAAAAATAAAAAAAAAATATTTAAGCTAATTATTATTTTATCTTATTTTTTTAATATTATTTACTAACATTTTTCTCTACAGTTTATTTAGGGGGCTCGTTTTGGGGTTTTTTTATTTCATTTTTATTTTTGCATCATAAATACATGGTAGATATAATCAGAACTAGGTCATCTTAGGACCTTAGGAGAGGGGCTATTGTGTAAGCTTCAGATGTTATAGGGCAACTACCTTCCGTGGCTGATTAAACTACCCAACTCAACTTTAGATGTAACCATAGAACCGTTGCTTTGAAAAACATGATGGTCATAGAACTTAAGAACCTTTAAAATCCACCCTTACATACATGAAAACTTTTTCTCAAAAATTACAAGAACCCATAATGTAGTAATCCTAGAAGGATAAGGGCAGTTGTCCATTTTAATATTTCCCTGTAAATATCCTATAATAATTCCATATAAAGTTTAAGATATGCATTGATTGTAGTTTTATTTCTTTAAATAGGTATGGCTAGATCGAGTCAAGGGGTTTTTAAATAGACTCATATCCACCCACCTCATTAGCCTCAAAAATTATTTCAGGTATGGTTCCAACTTTTTAGCCCAGATAGGCAAGAATTTATTAAGAACAAGATTGAGCCTATCTCATCCCTATAGAAGAGCCTTGTCAATATTACTTTGTTGTAGGCCTTAATACATCTATGGGAGCCTGAATCTGTCACTTTTTGTTTGGGTCTACATCTTCTGAGCCCAACCCTCGCAAAGTAAATAAAAAATTAAGAGAAAAAAAACAAAACAACAAAACAAAAAGAATCAAACCTATAAAATAATTTTTGGTATTTACCAGTTTGCCTTATATTCTACCAGCCAGAAATATTTATTCTTTTGGATAGATTAAGACTTTGTAAATAGCTTTTCTCATTTGGAATAAATAGGATTTAGATATTTTCTTTGTTTAGTCTTTTATTCTTCATCCTTTAGAATTTATCATTTGTAAATAGACCCTTAGTAATGTTGTTCTATATAAATTTCATAGGGTTGTATATAGAATTCTAAGAAAGCAATCCTCCATTCGCAATTCCATCACCCGATCTCTATAACATAAAAGCCCTAAATTTTTCTCTCTCTCTTTCAAAAGGAAAAAAGAAAACGAAATTTGTTAACAATTACAAATCTTTATGGGGCTCGAGACAAACACAATCACTTAGTCTATTAAGACAACTAACCTAAATAGATCCACTTAGCCTGAGAAAATAACCAACCAAACCCAAACCCTAGCCTATCAAGATAGTTGAACTAATTCAAGGCCCTTGAGCCATCAAGTCCAACCATAAACCAAATCAAAACACGAATCATGAAACACCATCCTAAGTTTGATCTCTGGTACAAAAAAGAGGGGCAATTCATAATCCCTTCTACCTAAAAAGTTATCAATGCTGGCCCATTTTAGCTCTAAGGAACCAAGCTTAAAATCACATATGCAAGCCAAAGGGCATCAAGACCTATGAATCTAAGGCAATTTAAGCAAGAACATGAAAGGTACGAGGTATTTGGCATTTGAAATTCCATTTTGAACTTAAATCAAGTGGAAATTGTTGTTTCACAATTGGGGCATGTTCTAAGGAATTAGGGAGTAAGGTCAATCATCACCCTAAGGTCAATCAATCCCTATGTAGGGAATTGCTAACTCACTTTTAAAAAGTTTAAAATGAAAAGAGGCGAGCTATATCCTATACATTAACCCTTAAATACTTTGAGAGATGAGAGATATCATAGTGAGGATATTTTGGACTCATTTCCCTAAAGGAGGCCCATTTTGAATTTGATACGCAGATCGAAATGAAGTTAGGCATTTATTTCCAAATTCCAAATACAATTATCCTTTGTTAACCCCATTGAACCGATTTGGAGTCCTTTCAAACATAAACCCTATCAAGAACTACCAACAGTGGGTTAAATTGGAGGTTAGGGTCATTGATTAGGAGAGAAGGATAAACTAATTTATGCTTACCTTAGTAATAACAATTCAAGGATAATTTTTATTTTAGATAAATTGTTCCCTTTGAAGGAGAGCCAACACTTTTCCAAATTCCTTAAAGGCTACACATACCTTACCTAAGCCCATGCACTCTAAACCTATGGATCTAAGGCCTTGATTTATGTAAAGACAAAAACTTGACAAAAGAGATAGTTATTTTCGATGAGAGAAAATAAAGAAATGAAATGAAAAAAAGGGGGGGGGGGGGGGGGGGGGGGGGAAAGAAGGGAAAAAAGGAAAAAATAAAAGGAAAGAAAAAACACAAGAGAAAGGAAAATGAAGAAAGGCCCCAACCAAAGAAAGCCTAGAAAAAAAAAACATAAGGACCTAAATCGCATTTCTAATAAAAACACAAAACCCCATGTTCATTTTAGAATCACATTTTTAACCACAAACCAAAAACCCTGCATTCATTTCATAATCACACTCCAAATCACAAACATAAATCCTTTCTGCCTTAAACACAAAACATTTCTGTCTTAAACACAAGACCTCCCTACCCACAATACCTTCCTACTTAAAGCTCTTATAATCTTAAGGAATAATTTAACTAAGATAAAAATTATTTTTGAAACTGGAGCAACCACACATCTAGTTTTTTTCAAGGGTTCTTGACTTTTATGCTTGGTTTGGATATAAGTATTTCTTTCAAAATAGGCCTTCTCATTAATCCCTTTTGAAATCGTTTGACCAAAACCCCAATCACAATGTTGAACCCAAAAAAACCGAACAAATTGATGAAAGTGTGTCACTTGCAAGCTGGACTATAATTTTTGGAATAGTAGTTAGGAACGAAACCTAAATCAAGAGTAAGGAAGTCCTCTTCAACTAAACTAATCGTAAGTTACCCTTTCCTTAGGATTTTAGGAAATGAATATTGAAAATCCTAAGGCCTATCCAAGAAGCTTAGTATCAAGGATAGAAACTAGGTTAGGTATGAGATACCCTACATGGTTATAGCATTTTCTTTTTAAACAAAGATTTGTATCCATTAGCAAACTTTCAAGAAAAAGAAAAGAGATAAACGAAAGGAAAAGAAGGAGAGAAAGTAAAGGCTTGTTTTAAGTTTTTTTCCATCCATGTCAACTATAGTGACCAAATCTTCAGTTCATGTCATAAACGATTTTCATCAAATTCCTCCTTTGTAAATTTCTCAAATCAACAACTTTTTAGAATCATTCATGTCCTTCGATCTTACTTTTTTCTTCAACTATCATATAGAGTTTTAGTGAGTTTGCAAGGTGCTTACCCTTTATCCGTTTTCTTAAGGATATAAATAGCTCTAAGAGCACTTACCCATGTCATCCAATTTAAAGTTCTACCAGCTCTAGGAGTGCTTCACCCACCTTAGTTAGTCGGCTCATTGGAGCACGACCAAGTTTTCTCAATTCTTGTGAGGGTCTTAGCCAGCTCTAAGGGTACTTTGATCACCTTGGTTAGTCAACTTATTGAGGTACAACCAAGTTTTTTGAATTCATTTTAGAGTCTTAGCCAACTCTGGGAGTGCTTTGCCTACCTTAGTTAGTCAGCTCTTTAGGGCACGACCAAGTTTTCTCAATTCATTTTAGGGTCTTAGCCAACTCTATGAGCGCTTTGACCACCTTAATTAGTCAGCTTATTAGAGCATAACCAAGTTTTCTCAATTTATTTTAAGATATTAGCCAACTCTAAGAGCATTTTGCCTTATAGACATCTAATTTTTGCTTCCCCTCCCCCTAATTTTTCAAAATAGGTTACAAAGTCCTAATTTAGGAAAAATACAGAAAAAAAAAAGAAATTAAAGAAAACCCAAAAAAATAAGAGATTTAGGGAAAAAAATGAAAAATAGAAAAATAAGAAAAAAAAGTATTAAAAAAAAATACAAAAAAATAGGAAATCAGGAAAAAACACAAAAAAATAGAAAATTTAGAAAAAAATACAAAAAATGGAAAATTTTTGAAAAATATATAAAAATTTTGAAAAGTTACAAAAAATAGGAAAAATAGGGAATTTAGAAAATAAAATTTTTTTAGGTAATTTAAATAGAATAGATTATTAATTTAAAATAAAGGATCGTTAGATTTGAGTTTAGATTTAAATCTAACCCAAGCTAATTTAATCTATATGTATAATTTGGACAAGGTACAAGTCAACGACATAATGGATAAGCGCATGGACATAACTTTGGGGTTTAGTTTGGGGTCTTGGGTTCGAGTCTCATCATAGGTAGAAAATGCCTTTTATTTTTTTTTTTTTCTATACCTCATATGCTGCCACATGTTAAAGAATCATTAGAGAAGGCCTTTTATTTTGTTTTTTTTCTATACCTCATATGCTGCCACATGTCAAAGAATCACTGGGCCACGTATCTGTTCATGACACGTGGCAGTCCGTGATTTGTGTAGACAGCCCATTTTTCTCTCCCCTTTCCTTTTCTCTCCCCTTTCCTTTTCTTCCACTCACTTTCTTTAAAAAAAAATCAATAATTAAAAGGAGATTCAATACACACAAGTAAGGGAAGGGGGGTCCACTTCTTGGAATTTAACACTCATAAATCTCTCTCTCTCTTTACTGACATAGCCCTCTCTCTCTCACCAATTCAAAAAAAAAAAAAAAAACACGCACACACATACAAAGTGAATTCTCCCTCTCCATTGTCTCTCACTTACAAGCCGAACACATATACATATGCAAGGGAGTGGATTTCATTTTTTTTTTTCCGAACATACACACAAAAGACCAGTAATCTCTCTCTCTTAGTCTGATCTCTCTCGACCTTCTCTTTCAGTCAAACCTCACCTTCCCTCTCTCTACTCTCTCTCTCTCAATCCCTAAACCTACAAATATAACTCACTCATCTCCAATCCTCTTCGAACACACCACGGATAGCCACTCGACCCATACTTACTACCATCAGCCCCATCCTTGGCAACATAAACAACACACACAACTCAAACCATCTCTCTCAACTATCTCCCTTGTCGTCATTCGCTCACCCACACACATAGCCCACTCTCTCGAACTTTCTCTCTCCATAGCTGCTCCCTCTCTCTCATCTACTACTGCAAACAACACTGCAACAGTACTACCCCCATCATCTCCTTGAATCAACATACACATATGCCAAATGCCCACACACATAAACTCACTCTTAACCAACAGACTAAATACCCTCTCTCACTCAATCAACCCTCTTTCCCTTACTATCTAAGTGACATACAAGCTAAACACAACCCTAACCATGTGACCACTCCCTCTTAACCCCCCTCTCTCTCCCCGATCCTCTCCTATACTCCACTACACGACTCATTACCATGACCACCACCGACAACCACCAGACAGCCACCAAACGCGATGGGATCGAAAATACCTACCATTTTGAGAATATCTACAAAAATCACCTTTCCCACTCGTTTTGGTGGCCAAATCGAACCGAAACATCCCCTTCAAGCTATTGTATACGACCTAACTTGTAAACTGACCCAACCCGAGACCCACATACCCCAGTCTGATCCACTCCTAACCCAACCGACCTGTGCATCTCCTTTCCACATTTTAGTCTGATTGTTTTTTTTTTATTTTCTTTTTCATTTTTTATTTTATTTATTTGCTGTTGAGCCTTGTTTTTCACCCTCTGGTTTTTTACCTTCTGTTTTTTTATAAAAGTAGGTCTTCTTTAAATCAATCAGTATTAAATGCTACCCGTTTAATATCGATCCTAGACTAGGGTTTAAAGAAAAGCATTTTTTCAATTTGAAAACAACTTTGGAGTCGCCATCTAACCAAAGTCAGGAAAAACAGTTAAGTTATAACCAATTGGGTGGGTTAGTAATAACATGTAAACAAATAGCACGTCCTTCTATTAAAATGGGTTGGAATGCTTATATGCCTAATCTAAGCAAAGTAGGCGCTCTATTCAACAATACGAGATGTCCTTGCATAACTTCCTACAATATTTCCCCCTTAAAAATACTTTATTTGAAGATGGTGATGGTGCAAATACATTCCGCCCCTTTACCATTTTATATAAATGGGCTATTCTATTTATATACATATATGGTTAAAGGGGCCCATTCAAGTCATTAGTCTACGAAAAAACCAATTTTGAAACAGCTTTTTGAAAACTAAAGATTTAGGTTCGAAGGTTAAAGATTTATAACCTTATAGGTACCATTAACTTTCCAAAATTAGAATTAAACTTAAAAATTACCTTGTAATTTTGAAAAACAAAACTTAATTATTGGTTACTCTAATTAGATAAACAAAATAATCTCAACTAAAGAAAAAGGAAAATTAGTTTTTCTTTTTCTTTTTATCGTCGCCCTATAAGTGCCTACGTACCCACTATTTTGGATCAGACATACGTAGTTCTTTTATAAAAAACTTTAGCAGGTTGAGTTGATTTTAATTTTTGAAATAGTCAAGTTTACGTTTTTACTCATTTTGATTTATTTAAGAAAATTTTCTAAAGGGTCCTAAATTAGATTTTATTTTTTTGGAAATTCTAAATGAAAAAATGGTTGATTTATTTTTGTTTTTATCTTTCGAAAATCAATTTTTTAAGCGACAAAACAATTTTGTTACCGATCTCCTTATTCACTTTTTTTTTATATTTTTCATTTTTATCTATTTATTTATTTTTATTAAACTAAAAATAAATAATTAATTAAACTACTTTTTCTTTACTTTGTCCCTTTCTTTTTCTTTTCTTTCTTTCTTTTTCTTTTTTATTAATTACATTTACATTATAAATAAGTAAATAAATAATAAATAAAGAAAAAAAAAACAATCTGAAAAAGAATGGGACCAAGAAGGGCTCTTGAACTTGCGAGTCAGGTCGGACGTGGGTTGGTTTGGATACTAGATTAAATCACGGATTGGGTCACGGGTCGAATCTCGAAGTCAAGTCAAATCTTAGGTTCATCTTCAACAACAGCAGCAAGGCACCATTCAACTTGATCTAACCATTGAATCAAAAGGGGAAAGGGTTTTCTGTGAATTTCCAATTGGGATTACGAGGAGTAAGCTGAGTGCCATGGAGTTTGGAGGTGGTTTAGAGGGCTGTTAGAGGTAATGGTCGGCGATGGAGCTTGGGTAGCGTTGGAGGGAGTTACTGGGTATGGTTGGCCAATTAGGTTAGGGGTTTTAGAGCGTACTAGGTTTAGCCATAGGGTTATTTGAGGCCAAAGGTAGCTAAGGGTGGTGGTTTGAAGAGAGAAAAGGGCAACATTTAGGGTTTGGTTAGTAACGAGTTAATGGTGATACCACAAGCCATGGCAAAGGTCGAAAATGGTTGGGTTAGGGAGCTGATGGAATGGAGGTCACAGCTGTAGTGGTGGTTAGGCTCGAGTTGGAGTGGAGAGAAAGGATTAAAGAGAGTGTGTGTAAGTTAGAGAAAGAAACGGTAGCAAAAGAGAGAAAGAACCTGAGAATTACTCGTGAATGATTATGTTTGTTTGTATATATCCCTCTAATACCCTTTTATACCCAAATCGATCCTAAAAACATGGAAAGCTTGAATTCAGATTTAATGGAGAATGCCTAGAAAATCATTTTTTTTTTTCAATTTTCGGAGCTAAAATTGAATGCTCTTTCGACTGCATTTAGACATGTTAATGGGTTTAATACACAATAAGATATGTCTAGGATGAATTTGCACCATTAATTGGTGTATTTCAATAAGGAAAAAGCACGAAATCAAAGGCTAAAGTAAGGGGGTCAAGCTGTTCTTTAGAAGGAAAAAGGAGGAAAGTCGCGGGGGTGGAGTGGGGGTGGTGGGGAACAAGGGAAAAGAGGAGAGAAAAAGAGAGGAAGTGTTAACGTGACGCCACGTCAGCTGTACCAACCACTTCCGACTTGCCACATGTCATCACGTGGTGTGCTACATGGATGCCACATGATGCCACGTCAGCAAGGCCACCCAACTCGATGCTGCTACATGCCTCTCTACCTTTACTAAGATTTAAATCACTAACTTCGCACTCAATATCCAAACCAAGTCCATATGCTTATCCGTTAAACCGTTGACTTGTGTTTTGTCCATATACGCTTATATATATGTACTTGGTCAGTCTAGGTTAGATTTAAATCTAAACTCAAGTTCAACAACCCAACTTCTAAACCAAAATTAAAATTAAAAATCTATTTTAATAACATGTTATTTTCTACAATTTTTTAGTTTTTCAATATTTTGTGATTTTGCAATTTTCTAATTTTTAAAAAAAATTATTTTCTAAACTTTTTATCTTTTAGCGTTTCTTTCTAAAATTTCTTATGTTTTGTGTTTTTTATTAATTTTGAAATTTTTGTATTCTTCTATAATTCTTTTTTTTTTCTAAATTTCTTAATTTTTTTGGGATTTCTCTAATTTCCTAATCTGAAAAATAAAAGAGGGAGTGGGCGCAAAAATTAGGTATCTACATTTACTTATTGTTTTCATATACTTGTAATTTATATATCTAAAAAATATATAAAAAATAGAAAAAGAAGAAAAAAAAGGGAAAAAGAAAAAGAGAAAAAACGAGAAAACGAAAAATAAAATTAAAAAAAGGAATAGTTTAGTTGTATTTTTTTATTTTTAAAGCATAATAGAAATAGATAAAATAATAAATAAATAATAATAATCAAATAAAATAATAAAAATCATTTTTATCACTTAGAAAATCAACTTTTCAAAAATAAATGAAAATAATCGGACCATCTCCAAATTAGGATCACTTTGGAGTTTTCAAAATTAAAACCCTAAATTAGGACCCTTTAGGAAATTTCTTTAAATAAATCAAAATGGGTAAAAAATGTAAACCAAGAAATTTTTCAAAAATTAAAATTAATCAACCAACTATATTTTTGGTAAATAAATTACAGTAGTCTGATTTTAAATAGCGGGTACGTAGACACTCGTAAGTAATTACGGGGTGACTTAAAATATGGAAAGTTTTTATTTTTTCCATCTTTGTAAAAATTTGTGTCAGTTAATTAATTTAGTCACATGTATTATAATTAGTTCTTTTAGAAATTAAAAAGAGTATATTTGAAAAGCAAAGCTAAATCCAGAAAGTTAAAAAGTGATACCTGTTTAGGGTTTAATAAATTAGCCCCTAGATCCCAATCTTAGTTTTTAAAAAAAAAAAAAACGTTTTGTAAATTGGTTTTTTAATTGATAGATTGGTAGCTAAGTTATAACTAATTAACCCAATTTGTTATAACTTAACTCTTTTTCCTGACTCCGATTGAGTGGCGAATCTATTAACTTTTCAAATTGAAAAAAAAAAAACAATTTTCTTTAAACTCTAATTGAGGATTGATATTAAATGGGTAAGGTTTAGTGCTAATCGATTTAAAGAAGACTTAATTTTATAAAAAAAAAATCGAGAGGTGAAAAACTAAGCTCAACATGCCTGTCTTGGTTAGTCAGCTCATTGAAGTACAACCGAGTTTTCTCAATTCATTTTAAGGTCTTAGCCAGCTCTAGAAGCACTTTGCCCACCTTGATTAGTCAACTCATTGGCGCACAACTAGGTTTTCTCAATTCATTTTAAGGTCTTAGCTAACTCTAGGAGCACTTTGCTCACCTTGATTAATCAGCTCATTGGGGCACAACCAAGTTTTCTCAATTCATTTTTAGGATCTTAGTTAGCTCTAGGAGCGCTTTGTCCACCTTAGTTAGTTAACTCATTAAAGCACGACCAAGTTTTCTCAATTCATTTTTAGGTCTTAACCAACTCAAGGAGTACTTTAACCACCTTAGTTAGTTAGCCTATAGGAAGGTACAACCAAGTTCTTATTATTCTCTTTAGGGTTCTTACTAGCCTATAGGGGCGCTACCCTCACTATTCTTCATTTTAAGCTTATTGTCATCAAATCCTTAACTAGCTAGTCATAGTGCTTCTTAAGATAGAGTCAGTCCCCAAGCAAAAATGGTGTCTTTTTTTTTTTTTTTGGCAAAGTTTTATTCAAACTTCATTACAAAAAGAGGTAGCTGTAGATACTTGATTTTTGCCTTCCGTAATTCTAATAAGGTACTAATTCAAAATAAAAAGGCAATAAAAATAAAATTAAAAAAATTAAAAAATGAAAAAAAAAAGAAAAGAAAATATAAATATTTTAGGAAAATAAACTTTTAGAAAATAAATTCTTTTAGGGACAATTAGTTTAATTTTAGTTTTATTTTAGAGAATCGTTTGGTTTAAGTGCAATATAATTATACTAAATATCAAGACATAAATCAATAACTTAACAGATAAATATTGGAGTATAAGCATTAGATTAGGTTAAAGTCATAGGTTTGAATCTCGTTAGGTATTTATGTGTGTCTTATTTTTCTATTTTTCATTTTTCAGAAAAAGCAAGTTGAGTTTACGGATTCACATCTAATCAAATCTAATCCAATCAGATTTGAATAGTTATAAAATATTTAAATTTAATTTGATTTTTATCAAATCGAGTTTAAATCAATATAAATGATTTGATTTTTATCAGATCGGATTCGTGTCAATATAAAGGATTCGATTGAATATGATTTGTTTCAGGCTTTATAAATAAGGATCACGTGTAACACAATTACACCTTCACTAGGATTACACGCCTGAAAAAAGAAAAAAGGCAATTTCATCTTTCACACATCGAGGATGGTCACCTCATGATCCTTCATGATTCCATGCCACAACAAATTCCCTACTAATCTCAGAAAACAACCCACTGCTGGCTGACTATTACACACACATCACGACATCTGCACTTCCTACAAGCACAATCCACTCACGCATAAATCCATTCTCCACGACCAGAATGGCCAAAGGCCCCCCTTACACCGAAACAGCCCTACGACGTTGTCCACTGTCCACTCAATGCAGCACCGACGTCCAGCGATGAACACAACACTACGCACACATCCACGACTCCAACGACCTTGCTCCCTTCATCCTTACCAATCAACACCACAGTCCTCTATCTTTACTAACAGTCGCTTCACCAGCACACGCCTGAATACACGAACACACAACACGGCAACTTCACAGCAGTCCATTGCACTTCGCCATCACTTACACATTCACGTAGCACACACAGCAGACTCATGCACAACAGTGAACATGCACACCGCGAAGCACAACGTTGTTGCCATTCACTATCTACTGCACAACCACGCTCCACGATGCGGATCACAACTCAGATTAATTGCACCCGCAAACAGCCACTCACACATCGACAACAGCACAAAGTCCCTGATCGCGACTAATAGAGCAGAACACAATCAGCAACCACGATCACCCCATCCTTTACTCAATCTTCAAGCAACGACCAGATCTTCGTCTAGCAGTGGAGCGACGACAAAGCTCCAATCTACGTCCAAGCGCCGCAACTCTGATCAGTCCATACGCTACACGATAACCACAGCTACCCCCATCCACGCTGCAACATCTATGGCACAAAGCATCGTACACACCGATCAACTCCAGCCAATCCCCAACGCTTGCAGCAACGCTGGCCACCTCCATCACTGATCCACATGAAGACCCAATGCCAACTCAGAACAGTAGCTCGTGTCCACTGTTCAGTATGCTAAACAACAAGATAGGTTCGATTCTTTCATTTTTATTTATTTATTTATTTGTTCCTTTGTTTATTTAGTTATTATTATTTTGTCAGTTACTTAGGATTAGTGTTTTTTTTTAAGATTTCTTACTTAAAAAATCATTTAAAAAAATAAAATTAATACAAAACCATTTTTTTAAAAAAATAAACTTTAGAGAGTTTTTATAATATAAAAGAACTCAAGAGTTAGGATCCAGAAGATTTCTTTTGAATAAATTAAATCGATTACAAACGTAAATCCGATCACTTTTTAAAATTAAAATTAATCTACGCACTAAAATTTTCGAAAAAAACTACAGTTATCTAGTCCGACTACCAAGTACGTAAACACTTTTAGGGCGACAATAAAATATATTGAAACTTAGGTTTTTTTTTTCTTCTTTTGTTTTTTTTTTTTTTATTTTTTTAATATTAAAAAAGATAATTTAAAGAATAAACTTAATTTTGGTAAATAGATAGTTGTACCAATCATGTTTTAATAGGTTAGCTCTCGAATTTAAAACTTTTTGGGTTTTCATTCAAATTAAAATAAAAAATCGGTAGCTAAATCATAATCAATCCACTTAATTGATTACGATTTTTGTTTTTTCCTGACCTTAGTCGAATGACAATTCCAAAAGTTATTTTTAATAAAACAATCGAAATTTCCTAATTTTTCTAGTCGATGATTAATACTAAATAGATTAGGGTTTAGTGTTAATAAAAAAATGAGAGATGAAATTTAAATAAGAAGATCGAAAAATCAGGCTCGACAACCATGATTCATCCTTTATGCTAAAGAAGGCCTATTGCTATTCATAGGGAAGGATAACCGATTATTCAAGTGCTAAGGCTTATAGGACGTGCCAATTATTTTATTACTGCTGAAAGTGTCCTCTTTGGTAAACCCTAAAGTCTGGACATCAACCTAGATGAAAGTTTCTAACAACGGTATGAAGGTCATCAAGGCGTGATACAATCTGTCACCTCTTTTGCTTCTCGCTTACATATTCTACAACTCATCTACTAGAGTTAGGATATAACCTAGCCCATAGGTACCAACCTAACCTTCTTTGAATTTCAGCCTCTCATCTTTCTTTCGATCTATAATCATATGTACCTCTTCAAATATTTAGAGCCCAAAGTCTTCTTACTCCTCAGTGCCAATGTAGGGTATGGTCATTTCCTTGTACATTTCATAATCCCGGTCACCCAGAATCATTATGACTTGGCCATTTGAGATGAACTTAACCTTTTGATGCAGCCTTGAAGGTATGGCCCCTGCTGAAGGTATCCAAGGTCTTCCCAATAACAGGTTGAAGGTCCTTGGGATGTTTAAGACCTAAAATCGGATGTTGAAAGTCTATAGGCCAATATTAACTGGTAAGTCAATCTCCCCTGTAATTTCCCTTCTAGATTGGTCGAAAGCCCTCATTGTTGTTAAACTCGATTTAATTGTAGTTGCATTAATGCCCAATAGATCCAAGGTGGTGAGAGGGCAGACATTTAATGATGATCCGTTGTTGATGAGAATTCTTATCGTGATAATGTTGTTCACCCTTAGTATTATGAAGAGGGGCTTAGTGTGTTGATACCTTCTTCTCCCAGTTCCTCAATAGAGAAAGAAACTTGATCCATAGTGAGGATAGAGTTAGTGATAGATCCTATTCTGTTAGCAGATATTTCACAAAGGACTTTGGCTTCCCTTAAAGTTCTAAACAAAGCTTCTCAATGCGATTCTGATGTCATCAATAGACTCACAAGGGATATCTGTGTTGGAGTCTTAGCAAGTTGATCCATTACTTTATATCACTTGATTTAATCATTTTGGTGAAGGTAAACATTCCTTCTTCACATTCAGTTAATTTGTTGTTTAGGCCTTCCAACATAGTTTTCTTTTTTAGGTCTTCCTTTGGGTCATAAATTCTACCAGAGTAAGTAATCCCTCCTATAAGTGAGCTCGATTGCCCTTGATTTACCGTCTGGTAGTTGAGAGGGGTAGTTTTATAATTTTTAAGGGATAAAGGCACATGGAAGGTATACATTTTGGTTTGAGGAATTTACTTCTCCTCTTGCTTATAAAATCTATAGACCCTAGGCTCTCGATTGGAATTGATCATGTTAATGGCGAGATCTGAGTCGTCAAATATCATATTGATGATGGGCCTATAATTAGGCAAGGGGTTGTTATTGACGTTTAAAACTAAAGCCTTTACAAATTCTAGTTAAACTATGCCTTTGTCGATTAAATCTAGAATTTTATTTCTTAATCTCCAGCATGAGTTTATTAAATGGCCCACTTGCCCCAAATGATATTAATAACTTGCATTAGGATAAAAAAATCTTAGCCTATACCTTTCATTAGGTAGCTGAAACTAAAGTAGATTATCCTTTCTTAGCTTTTTAAGTATCTAATTGAGAAGGACAAGTATTTTAGAGAACTACCTTAGGGGCCTATTGACTCGGCTTCTGAACTGTTGCTGAGCTAGCAAAGGATTCGTCCTGAAAGAAACCCGAGCATTAGGCGTGGTATTTGAATTGACCATACTGACAGTAACTTCTTTAGGCTTGCTAATGGTGGGTTTAGTAGAGGGTAGTCCTCTATCTGATGGTTTCTATAATTTGCCAAAGGAGACAATACTTTCAATCCAATACCTTGTTGTTACTACATCTACAAAACTAGAAGAGGCTTACCTGATCAAGTGAGAGAAGTAAGGTCTCTTAAGAGTGTCGATAAAAGTTGAAGTTAACTCTTTCTTAGTCATGAGGGTGGATACCCTTACAGCTAAGATGCCCTAGCCAACTTTTCTCATAAATTTACCTGATCCAAATCCAATTGGGCATACTAAGTCAAAGTAGGGCCAATTAGGCTATCCTGAAAAGTTTGGACCATAAGCTGGTCATATTGCACATATTTGTTCATCTTTTGTACATTTAGCCTAATGTATAGCATAAGGCATTCGGTTCCATTGTATTTCTCAAAGTCAAGTATGTTAAATTTCTTCGAGAAGCTTCCATAGTCATAAGCAAAAAAGTCTGTTATACCAACTTGCTCGAATCCATCATACCTATCAAACATTTTCATTTTCTTAGTAATTTATTGGGTCAATCACCTCTCAAGCTCTTTCAATCTATCCAGATCAGCTTCAGGCTTTAGGTTAACTAGAAATAAGTAAGTGTTTGGCTTGAAAGTTGAGTTGATTTTAGGATAGACCCCTTCTGTCTAAAAGGATTCAAAGGTTTGGTTGACTTTGGGATGGGCTTCTTTTGCTTCGAGGGTAGAGCTTTAGCATTCTTTCCATATCGGGCTTTAGAGTTTTCTTTATGTGATGGAGCTGTAGACTTAAGTAAGGAGATGGTGTCAACAAGGAAGCTTAGTTGATATACAATCTTCCCTATTGTTCGTTCCAAAGAGCGAAACCTCAGCTTAGTGAGATCATCAATTTCGAGGTTGATACTATTGTTGTTGGTGTTGTCATCTCCTTAGCTGGCCATTCTAGTTTAAGAATGAGTTAAGATAGGACTTCTCTGGAAGGTTTGACGCTTAGGAGTTTTCTTGGCGAGCTGATTTAAGATCACTTCTCAATAAGTTAGTACATGTATTTTAATTTTTGAAGATATGGAACCAAATAAAATGTAAGCGTGTTACATAGATGAAAAGGAGGGGATTTGCAATTAACTAACAAAACGGGCAAGTTTATTTATTATTCTTGGACTCCTAAAGTTTTATTACAAAAAAAAAAATACAAATTCATCTAGACTAATCTTCTTTTCTTCTATAGGTCAAATGACATTTTCTTCTTTTAGTTGCTGGTTCGATGGCCACTGTTCTTCCCTTCTTTTGACCACGCTCAGTTACTTCCTTAAATTCTTAGATTCTCTTCTAGGTCATCTTCAATTGGTGCTTCAAGGCACACGATCTTTGCTTAAACTCCTAAAAGAGGTTTTTCTACATGTTTTTTTCATCATGGATAACTTCTATAAGAGCTTTGACTTAGTCCATATAAGTCACCATTTCAGAGCTGGGATTCGTGGGGGAAGGTTAAAGGACCTCTAGTGCTAGATGTTGTAGCATGCTTGCCTTGTGATGTTGATAGTATAAGTACTCTTTGGTGACCTAGTGTTTGTCTACTTCTCCTATGAACTTGTTCAAATCGATGTTAGGGCTTATGGTCCTGATGTCCCAGCAAGCCTTAATCTTGCAAAGCTTAGATACCTTTTCCATAGAGTGAGGCCCTTCAAGGTTAAAAGTGAATAGCTCCAATGAAGGCCTATAAACTGTGTCCTAAATGCCTCTAAGCTACCTTACCATGTTGTTTGGATGGTAGCTTGTACACTAACTCATTCCGATTAATGGTATAGCATGATAATTTTTACAAACCAATATGACCTTAGTATAATTGCTCCATCTAGCGTTCTACAATATGTCTTTAACCTGAAAATCTTATAGAACCTCATTCTAGAGAAGGGTAAGGATATCTTTTGGTAATTTGATCTTATCAACAAAAGAGTTAATAAGATCAATTTGATAGGCGAATGCACTCCTTATCAAGTCTAATCTAAAGCATCTCATGTAGTTGTCAAACCATACCATTAACAATGACATGCTTAACCTGAGATCTCCATATCCTCATTTCTTAAGGAAATTAGGGTTCCTCACTTGTTCACCCAGTAAGGCAAGAATATAAGACTTCTCTTCCCAAAACTAAGCCACTAATTCTACTATCCTAAAGTATATAAGAAAAGATTTGCTTAGAAATAAGATGGTAGCAAATATTACTAATATATAGGCCTTGATTCGGTTCTCCCTCCAATTACAAAGAAATAGAGCCCGTTTGTTAGAGCTGGGTTTAATTGAGAACTGATAGATTAGATCCCATATCTTGATAGCGTACTTATTGCAATCATTTAGGGTTTCATTTATTTCAGACTTACAAATCCCCATGAATTTTGAAAAAATGTAAGCTGAGCTAAAGTTGAGCTCTAAAACATATATTTCATCCAAAGGAGAGGCTTGAAGCAGTTAGGTGTATTCTTCCAGAGTTAAGTTGATTAGGTGTGGTCCAAAATGAAATGTAACTTCTTTGGACTCCCAAAAATAGACCTAAGGCCTCACCAATGTAATGTTAAAATTCACCTCGAATAATGAGAGCATATGCCTAATCTTATTGGTAATGAATTCTTATTTTCTTAGGCTGAAGGGTTGAAACCATTGATTGAGTATGGGCTTCAAGTTTGTGGGCTTATGGACATGAATCTCTTTAGTGAAGACCTTAGTGTTGAATGAGTTGGCCATTTTTGAAAGATTACAAGGAAAGCATAAATTACAAAGGGAAAAACTTTTACATCAAAAGAAATTACAAAAGATTTCCTATGCACATGAATTTTAGGAAAAATACAAGGAAAGAAAGTTCTAATTTATTGTTTTTTCTTCTTCTTCTCTTTTATAACAACGCTGTCTTATTAGATATTCGCCAACCCTAAAAAATGTATGCAAGAAAGGTGGGTTCTATAAGTCTTTAAGCTCTGTGACCTCATGCATTTCTAAAATATGGTTCTTTAGTCATATCAAAGTTTAAGTGGGGTAGCATAATCGACCTCGAGCGATGGTTACCCCACTACACTCAAAACTTACATAATGGCTCTCTGTCATAAGGTCTTAAGATAACCCAAGTTCGACCGTATCTATCATGCATTTATGATATATAAAATAAATCCCCTTCCCTCCCCAAATAGTTGAATAATTAACTAAACCTGCAAAAACGTTAGAACAGTTATGGTATAAGTAATAACAAACGAATAAGTAAATAAATTGCACTTTACTAAGGTAATTTTTAGAGATTAATTTCAATTTTGGAAAGTTAAATGACTAACCCTCTTGATGTCTCCAATGGAGTTGCCAAGTTGTCGAACCTGATATTTTCTCCCTGGTTTTATAAATTAATGTTCTTTAAAACCGATCACTATTAAACCCTATCCATTTAATACCGACCCTCAACTAAGGTTTAAAAAAAAAAAAAGATTCTTTTTACCTTTGAGGAAATCTTAGAGTCGCCACTCAACCGGAGTCAAGAGATGCTTTAGGTTAAAACCAAACAAGTAGATTTGGTTTTAATCTAGATACTGGTTCACGTAGATAAAAACAAATTTTAAAGAAAACGTTTTTTGAAAATCAAAGAAAGGAGTTTGCAGGTCAGATTCTTTAAACCCTTACGGGTACCATCCACTTTCCAAATTTAGATTTTAATTTCTAAAATCACCTTTCAAAAAGACTAATCTATAAAGCGAAACTCAATTATTGGTTAATGAATTGAATAATTTAAATAATTTAAGCTAATAGAAAAATAGGTTTTTTTGTTTTTTACCATCACCTCATAGATGCCTACATAGCCGTTATTTAAGATCAGACATACATAGTTCTTTTCCAAAAACACTTTGGGTAGGTGAATTGATTTTAACTTCTAAAAAATGATCAAATTTACTTTTTAAAATAATTCGAGTTTATTTAAAATAACTCTAAAAGGTCCTAAATTAGGGTTTTTTTTATTATTATTGAAAAATTATAAAAGTATCCTAATTTCTTAAAAGGGGTTGGTTTACGTTTATTTATTTGGAAAATTGATTTTTTTTAAGAGGTAAAATAATTTTTTTATTTTTTTTATTTTCTCTTTAATTTGTCATTTTTCCTTATTTTATTTTACTTTTTCGTATTTCATGTAAAAAAAAAAAAGAAGAAAAACTAAACTATCCCATTTTATCCTTTCTTTCATTTCTTTTCTTTTCTTTTTCTTTATTCTTTAAGGTTTTGTTCTTTCCTCTCTCTTTTTTTTCCTTTTTTACATTTACAAATACATGAGTAATAAATAAACTAAAAAAAAGGAAAAAAAATGGTGCAAATTTGGTCGGCTCGGGTTGGCTCCGGGTCAACTCAAGTTGGCTTGTAGTGAAGGAGCAGCAACAACATAACGTTTCTCAAGACGATGCGAGTACTAAATCGAGCGAGTGAAGTTAGATTTGTGAGTTTCTAAGTAGACTTGGGGGGAGGGGAGGGGTTGAGGGGTGGGGTTAGGCTTGGTACCTTGATATTCGATGGTCGTTTAGGTGTTGATTAGAGTTGGGTGGTTGCGGTTGGATATGAGTGACTACCGTAATAGTTTTTTGAGGCGAAAGAGAGGTTGGGTCTTAGTATTTCAGAGGTGTTAGAGCTCGTAGTGGTGGTGGTTTTCATCAAAAAGCACCATAGAGAATGCTATCATAGAGAGAGAGAAATCGTACTAGAGAGAGAAATCATACTAGAGAGAGAAAGCTTAAGTTTTTGCTTATCTAAAGTGTTTCGAAGCTTTGTTGTGTTTAGGAATGAACAAAGGACTCCTATTTATACTAATCCATCATTGATTAAATTTAGAAAGCTTGAAAATCTCGAAAATCTCCATTCATGAACATTAACCTAAAACCAATTTTTTTTTAATTTTCAAGCTTGATTTAGGCTACATAAATGGATGAATTTGGGTGATTTTTTTATCCCAATTCAAAGTATGCCAGGTATACTACATGATTTTGCCATTTATTCAGTGAAATCGTGTAAGAAATGGGGTAAAAAATGACTCCAAACTGAACATACAAGAGAAGGAAACCATTGGAAATCTAGACAAATTTAAAGAAGAAGAAAACTAGGGGCACAAGTTACGTGCAAGGCACATGCCATGTACCCCTATGTGCGCTTATGCGGTTCAAAAATAGGCACGCCCTCTACTACACTTTGATCTTAATAGGGCTTTGTGCCCTACTTTTGAATTTGCGAACCAAATTTTGGTCCGCACGCACTAGGTTCAAATTTCCTTTTTCCTTTATCCTTTATCTTGATTGCACATTAAGATCTTATTATTACTATTATATATAATTTTCCTTTAAAAAAGAAAAAGGCACTTTATGCCTAGTGAGATTCGAACTCCAGAACTCATGTTAGCTCTAATATCAAACTCAAGTACTTATCTATTAAGCTAATGGCCTGTTCCTTATTAGCCTCCATGTTAATTCCAAATTGCATGTATGGACTAAGTCAACCTGAATTAAATTAAAATCTAAACCTAGGCCCAATGACCTTCTCTTTTTTTATTATTATCTAAATTAAAAAATTCTACTCTATTTAAAACTTATTATTTTCTAAATTTCCTAAATATTCTATTAATCTATTTTTTGTGACTTTTTCAATTTTTTGGCTTTTCTTAGATTTTCTATTTTTTCTAAATTTTTTTTATTTTTTATTTTTTTATATTTTATATTTTTGGTTTTTCTTAAATTAGGATATACTACCCTATTCTAAAAATAAAAATAAAAAAAAGATAAAAAATGATGTGTCTACACTTCTGGCCAAATTACTGTTCATTTCCTTAGGCCAAGCTAGGAAACCCTAATTTCGGACTTCCATCAAAATATCAAATGCAGGTCGGTTGAGAGGGTATGTTCGAAAAATGTTGGTATCTATCTTTCTTGATCACTTAGTAGTCAGATAAGCTTACTGCGTGCATTAAAGTTCCTTCCTAATCTGTCCTTTATGGATCCTCTATCCCGTTAAGTTTCTTCTCATGCTTTTCCTTCTTTAGCTCCCTTCTAGCTTGCATTCGGTCGCCTTGATGAATGGATTTTTCCAATCTCCTAGTAAATTCTTCCAACGAAGTTGATGGATGTTTTGTATCAAGATCCTCTCTAACTCCTCAGGAGATGTCACAATTAGTAATTTGAATCATTAGTTGGTTAAACCTGTAGACGTAACCTCTAATAGATTCTCCGTATTTCTACCTGACTAATGTTAAAAGAGAAGAATCTTTGGCCGAAGGCTTACTGGCTAAGAAGTATTGTCATGATTCCTCCACTAGCTTATCAAAGGAGGAGATGGAAGCTGCTCTCAATGAGGTGAACCAACTGCTTGTAGATTTCCTTAAAGTAAATGGGAAAACTTGCAAGCAATAACATTAGATAACCTGTAAAGTTCTTTTAAATTCCAAAAGGTGTTCAGGTGATCATCTAGATCCTTCCTTCTATCGTATGTGTCAAATTGAGGCAAATGGACACTTAACTGCAAGATCTCATCTACTATACTTTGCACAAAAGAACTTACCTTCCTGCCTTTCATGTTTATCTCCTTAAAAGTTCCTTTATTAGCCAACTTCTTAACATAGTCCTCTAACTCCTATAAACTCATGTTTGCTACAGCTTTCTAAGGTAATCATGCAATTACACTCTCCACCCTTTTTCCTATGAGAGTTTGCATACGTGGAATTATAGGAAACCGTAATGGTACTTATGGCTGAACATTCTCACCCGATCATGGCTCATGCGCTTGTTTGGTACCTTATTCATTCACTACTGGAGCTTTTCCTCACAATTACCAAAGTGTATCTTTATGCACCATAGGATCAACCTGTCAACTAACCTATTGTTGGGAGGGAGTAGAAGAGGAGGTAGCATCTCTCACATTAAGCCTTTGGTACAATTCTCTATTAGTAGCTAAACCTCCTCAAATTCTTTTGCAAACTCAACACATAACTACTCCAGTTATGCTAATTGGGGTTCACCATCCTACTACTCATGTTCATGGATGACTTAGTTATGTACTTCAACTTAACATGCTTCAGGAGTACACTTTGGTGGTGTTTGCTGTTCTTGGACCACCTGAAGGGCCCTACTCCCCTCCGTAGTGGTTTCGTACGACTTAGTTTGTGCCATATCATGGTAATAAAAACAAACGGTACCAATTGTTGATATCAAATCTTGGTTAAGGTATGATGTTGAACACTGGATTCATAAACACCCAGCAAAACAAATGAAAGTTATGCTAATGGAGGTGTCAAGGCGACTCTGATGTTGCCATTCCGATGCCTAAGTTATGTGATATCAAGCAAGATAAGGGGAAAGTAAAGAAGAAAGTGTCAAAGTGTCTAAAAGAACCTATCTACTGCATTTGGACCTCCTCTTATAGTTGTTGGATCATTTTGAAAGTAGTAATCATTCTCTACAATTTCAAGCATTTGTACCCACTTTAAATTTTAAGACCACTTCCTAATTTTTAGGGAATGTGGCTGATGTAATGGTGGCTAATAAGCTAGTATTTGGACAAGAAAGCTAACTGTTTGCAACCAATGTTAAAGTTTGAACCTTTTAGGGTTGACAAGGTCAAAGTCTATCCTGAAGATAGATGTTCCGAGTTAGAAAATGAATATCCGACCTACTTCTAGCAAGAAATCTTTTGTTGAAGTCCAAGTACTTAATCTTTCTAAACCTTGCCTTATGATTGGTAAGACCTAAAGGAGGTCGAAATAAGATAAAAAGGAGATATGGTTCTAATGAGAGATCGAAGGCAGTCCTAAGTAGCTTGGTTTGCAATCTTGAGGAAAACCTCTATCAACACATGGTATCTAGTATACTAATCCATATGAAGGATAACCTCATATCCTTTCGTATCCAACACTAATAGAGCAGTTGGCAATCGTTAACCTGCTATCATAATGGTACCATCTGTTAATTAGGAACTTGCCATCTTTGCTCCTCCAAATGGTGTAGTTACCAATAGCTAATAGTTTAACCTCGTTGCAATTCTAATGTTTTCTTTTACCCAGTCTTCTACTACATAAGAGTAAGTTGCTTCAAAATCAAACAGGGTGTATGCAGAATTATCACCTACTTGCACCATCCTAGAATCATTCCATAAAATTGCATCTAATCTTTTTTTTTTTTTTCCATTACCACATCATCAATAATACATTTACCACTTCACAAGGAATGCATATTTAATACTCTATAATAACACCACTCAGCAAAATGATAGGGAATCACATTTATAAATAGTTTAATCTTAATATATTTACTAGAAGAATTAAATAAGCTAATTACCTGCTATGACCCTACCATTACCAACCTCTTCTGTATACTATCCAGTATATACTCTTGCTTGTGCTTAGGGTTATGGTCTACCTCTTTTAGGATTGTTGTTGTCATTTCCAAATGTTGGTATTGTTGCTTGCTGTTAACTTTCTGTTTTATTCCTACAATTATAGATCATATGACCAAACTATTCACAAATAGAACATTTCAAATGTGTGAGCTCCTAAAAATTGTATTTAGGGCAACCGAACCTAAATTTAAGAATTTTAAGGAAAGTTATCCTAGTGAGCCCAAACTTTACGATTAAAATAAAAAAGTTAGTCAAATTGACTCGATGAAGTTAGATTTTGCAAATGCAATCCAAAATCCTAATTTTACCCTTAAAAGTATGATTATTTAATATAGTACCAAATTACTTAAAACCCCTAAAATCGAGCTCGAAATATAACGAGAACTTAAAAATAAGTTAATTAAATTATAAAACGAGATAATATAATATAATTTACTATATAAATATACACATTTTTATAAGTATACTCGGTATAAATAATGATTATACTCGTAAATTAACCCTAAATTACTTAATTACATATAATACGTGTTGAATTCATACAAATGATTAAGAAACATATTTTGAAAATAAAAGATATGTTAGAAACGTAATTATATGATTATAAATACACATTACACATAATATATATTTAAGATGTATATACTTATATATTAATAGAATAATTAAATATCAACATGATATCTATAATACTATTAATTAAATTAAAAAAAATCAATTGAACTCTATCCAATCGCAGTTGAAATGTTGAGGAAAAATCTAGATTTCACGCGGCATATTACAGGAGTTAAGTTTTGCTTAATCAAAAGTGAGGAGGTTAAAACATGACCTCTTACTAGAATAAATGTTAGGATAATCATAGAATTAAAGGAAAAAAATTTGGAAATTGCCTAAACCAGTATAAAAGCAGTCTTAGGACATACCTTAAATACTTTAGAACCTAAAACATCTAAAGAAAATTGGAGGAAAAATTTAGGAAAATCAAAACATTTTAGAGAAATTATTCAAAAACAGAGCTAGAACCAAACTAATCTAGTACCTAGGGCAAAAGTGAACCTACTGTAGAACCCGACTATCCCTAAGAAGTTTACCCACCGCCCAGGCCATCCAACCACTACCTATTTACCATCAACTACCGTAGCATCTAAAAACATCCAAGTCAAATTTCTACCTTGTTTTTCAATTATTTTTTAAGAAATAGCAAATCCACCCAGAAAAATTTGAAAAAAATATTATTTCATACATGCTTTTGTGTGATATTTTTATTTTTAAAAAATTTGTAATATTTAATAGACTTATTTAAGAAAGTTATTATCACTATTCATCTGAATTTTAACTTTCACAATAAATATATCAAATGATATTGTTTCTAGCTCAAAATTTTTTTATAGGATATACATGATATATAGATAATTGCTATGTAGCTCAATTTTTTATTTGAATATTTTTAATATTTATTATTTTTTTAACCTAAAAATAGCTAGAAATTAGGTTAAAAATGTGAAATAAATAGGAGGTATGAAATTAAATGGTAAAATTAACCTATACTGATTTCTAATGAAGTATAATGATGTTAGGATAGGTTGAAAATAATTTTGTGCAAAAAGAATCATATTTGGATAATTAAGTGTAATTTAAGGGTAAAATTGTAAATTCGAATATATAGGCGATAAATCGAAGACCTAAAACCAAGTGATAACTGAATTCTCCATATTTTTAGGAGTCTATAGAAATTTTCGGGGAATTATTTGGTGACTCAAGCTAATTACTACTAAATTTCCTCAATAATAGTAGGCTAAATATGATAAATAATACAATAAAAACTACTTATACAGCCCGATTTAATAAAAAAAGTATATTTTAAATATATTTAATGATATTTTAATAACTAGGATACGTTATAGGGGTATTAGGATTAGATGATACCTATACTATAGGTTATATTGACAAATTAAGTATAATATGGTTTAATAACATAAATTACGTATAGTACAAGAATATTTGATTAGATACATATAACTGTATTAAAAACTCGAATTACCCATTAAAAGTCATCTCCAGAAATAGAACCCGTAATATGTATCGTTAGGTTTGTTCAAACCTAAAAACGTTATTTTTACTAAAATTAAACAATCTTGGATAATATAATCTATAACTTTATAATATTACTGGAATGTACATATTACAATAACCCACCGAAATTGAAATGTGATTTAACAAATTAAAAATACATTTCAATACGATCATAACAATATATTATACGTAAGAGTATAATTATGTATATTATTAATAATTAATAACTTAACTCAATATATATATATATATAATCGATTTAGATAAAATCCTAATATTTTTGCAACTATTATGAAAACTGAATTTAGGTTTCGTGTATATAAAACTTCTTAGTGGTTAGATTGTTAATAACCCGAGTCTTCCATCGTGAGCTTCTAAATAGATAAGTTGGGATTGTAGCGTTACCGCTTGTTAGGATATTGTATTAAAGTATCTATAGACTGGAGAGTACTACTATTTGTACTTGTAATTAGTTGTTTATGCACATCCCATACGTGTGTGCGGTATTCAATTGTGATAAGAGTTATACTCCTCAGTATATTGTTCTGCATGTTCGCATTGTTTCTGTATTGTATGAACTTATTTAGTCAGCCTTGACTATAACTAATAATTATTTGATTACAACAAGATTAGGCATGCATAACACCCATTAGGGGGGACGATTAGGAGTGCCAAGCCAAATACTGACTTCCTTCGATGAGAATAGCTAAAATGATCATTTCTTCATCTTTAATCAAACTAAGTGACAAGTGAAGAGGTTACAGCAAGGGTGGGAGTCGTAGTTCGAAGGCAGTCACAAAAGGAGGGTGTTCTCCATTGCACAAGCCCGAGTTTGTTCTGGTTTAAGTCACAATAAAACTCCTTAATTCGAGTTGGAGTGGATGTAATTTCTCTAACCTCACAATAGACCGAATAACATTGTGCAATGTTTCATATGATTGGTTTCATTGCATTTCATCATAATTAATAACCTTACTTGTAACTATTTAGTGCTCTTATGACTTCATTTCACTTACTGAGCTAGTTATGCTTACACCCCCATAAACTCTTTTGCAGGTACCAAGTGAAGACTAGGATGTTTAAATACTGCCACCCCTAAGTTATTGTGTTCTTGATTGGGAAAGTAAGGAACAAAAAATCTATTAAACCTAAGCTTTTGTCTTGTCTTTTGAATTTTGAGAAAACAAATTAGGACTTCCTTAGGACGCCCACTAGTTTCCTAACTTACTGTAAATAGTTTGCAAAACTTATGGTTTTTAGTAAACTTTGATTATAAATTATATCTGTAGATGTGAAACGTTTATGTAAGTACTGTTGTGTTATGAGACAACAAGTTATAGAGAACAGGTATTTTATAAAGTTATACTACAAGTTTGATTATTCACAGGTATCAGAATGAATGCTTCAAGCTAGTTGAGTCATATACGCCTTGTGTAGACTATATCTATGATAGTAGCTGTGAGGTTAGCTTCTATCTTAGGTTAGTTTACACGGCGAAACTATTACAACTACTCTTATTCAAGGCATGACAAAATCCTTAGGTTTTTCACACTGCTTAGCTATATGTACCTTGTCATCGCATGTATAGCATTTTCCCTTCAATTAGGGACATTTACTCACTTTATAATTACCCTTACAATTCTAACAAAGTGCAACATGGTGCTAATTCCTCTACTTCTTAATTGGTAGGCTGTAGGGTTTTTGACCTTTGCCCTTATTCTTTCCACTACTCTAGCTATAGCTACTTCCTTCTTTCCTCTTATTTGAAGGCCCCTCTTGTTCCTTCATATCCCTAATTTATTTTAGAATACAAGCCTCATTAACTATTTCCGTATACATTGTCACTCAACTTCTCTTCAAGTTAACTCAAAAATAGACATCCAGGCCCAATCTAAATTTATTTATCTTCATTTCTTAATTATTCGGATAAGATTTTGGGGAAATTTTCAACAATTTATTAAATTCCCTTTCATACTCTATCACACTTCTGCCCTTCTGTTTAAGCTAATAAAAATCTTCTCTCGTCTTATCCTTCACACAAGTAAGAAAATATTGGTTCCAAAAAGTAACTCTAAACATATTCCATGTGACTGGAACCCTAAGTGACTCCTTTTGAGACATCCACCAATCATAAGCAGGTCCCTTCAAAAAAACTATAGCATAGCCCACCTTTTTATTTTCTAGAACATTGTGAACCTCAAAAGCACGTTCCACTGAGTTAATCTAATTTATTACTGTTATAGGATCCAAACTTTTTCCATCAAAGGGATCTACTATGTTCTAAACCTTTGATAATTTGTTGCCTTTTGCTCCGATTAACATGGCTGCCACACATGCTTATACGACAGCAGCTACAAGATCTACTAGATTTGGTGGAGGCTATGCTCATATTTCTTCTTGTGGTCCATGGGGCACCATATTCCAACCTAGTCTATCAAGTCCACGACCGCAGCCTCATTTACCTTCCATTTACAATACTTGACCCTAAATTATGCATTGCATGTTTACCATAAATATTAGCCATCAATTCTCATATTTACAAAAATATGAACCAATCAATCAATTAATTACTTTTCATAAAATACTTAAACAAATGAAGGAATTCTAATTATTGTCATAATTACCCCATACAAGCTCACACGCCTCCTAGATATAGGTCCCTAAAATTTAATACCACCCTGTAACGATCCACACCCCAAGTGTCATGATAGCCTATGGTGTTGTACAAAGAAGAAGAACCATACACCATTCCTAAGTTGCGGATAAGGCTTGTTAACAAATTTTACTTGAACTTACTACAGTAAACTATCTATAGCGTCTCCGATTTTGAAAAATTCATATGGCTATTCATAACATGAGCACTTATGGAGCACTAACTTGATATCGACTTTCAATACTGTTCATCATAGACCTCCATCATCAAATGTCATTTAAGATTTGTCATATAATGTTACTTAAGCCTTCTTAGATTGTTTGCTTCACAAGTACTATACCACTCACTTAAATTTTAAACTTTAAGGACATGTTGACTTATCTAAATTAAGTTTAGAGAACCAAAAATAGTAGCTTACTTACAATCCCTCCATTTAGCTTAATTAAAAGATAATACAACTTAGATAACATATATACAACTAGAGTCTAGTGCTCTAATTTCTAAAAGTGTACTAAGCGTGCTCCAAAAGTCCTAAGCCCCCCATTCCTTAGCCTTACTTCCTAGCATCTATACCTGCAAACATCAAATACTAACCTCTTAGCTCATGATCAATCAAAGTGAGTACTACAAGTAAACAATAGATGAGTAAGAATCATAAGTTCCTAGTGAAACATAGTATAACTAGAACAAATGGTAAAGGAACTAAAATATAGAAGACATGATAGTCTCATATCATGCTATCTTAATTAGAGGGAACTCTTTCCATGCTATCCTTTAACTTTTGAACTTATGATAAAAGTCATTCTCCCAGCTCAAAGGCCACTTTAGATAATAATGTTGTCCATAATTCATATTTTCCATCCTCTCTCAAATTCTAGCAACAATCAAGTCGAACACCAACTTTTTCTTACTTCACTTTACTTTAGCTACAAACAATTATGTCTGGGGGACCAATCCTAATAGGTTGTCGATTACCAAGCCGACCTTAAGGTCATGCCATAAACTTACTAGATCAACTTGAGAGTTAGATCACAAACTTACCAATTCATTTTTCATTTTTTGTAATGTTTAGGCCACAAACTTACTAAGTCCAATCAAGAATCTAACCACAAACTTGTCGAGTTATCTTAATGTTTAACTACAAACTTACCAGGCTGTACTAAGCTCAACTTACTTAGCTAACTCCTTATTAGCACTCAAATTGTTGTAGATAATATGTGAAGTGTACATGCCATTGAGGAACTCATATTGATGGCTAAGTAAGATAAGCAACAACAATACAATACTTAACTTTCACCAAAATATCCATCATTTGCAAAAGGTACTAAGTCAAAAATAGTTGTTAATAATGGCTTGACATAATATCAACTCTAACGTTTATAGGTCAATGTGTCCATAATTTCATAAACTGTTATCCATACTCATAAATGGTAACTAAAAATCAAGAGTCTAGTCACATCATCCATCATTGAGATATGTTTGTGTGTGTATGTGTAATGTATGCGTTACAAGTATAACCTAAATTCCTTAATCTAAATAAGAGCTTAACTTTTCGTATAATTGAGAAACATAAAGTACTCACCTATATAGGTAATGCCTTACAAACAAAATAGTAAGTGATCTCCCATAATTAGTCATCGTATTTATAGACACCTAAAAAAGCATGTCAACAATCAATAAAGTTGCATTTTATTCCGTTGACTAATTCAAATGTCTATAGATCTCTTTTATCATTCCATACACACTATTACAATATTATAAAGAATGTTATAGGAACTTGATGTCAACTGGGACTTATCCTTCAAGTAAGATTATAGAATTATATCTCCATTTAGTTCTCGGATTATTCTAAATTATTTTGCAGTTGGTTCTATAATAAGTAGTATGCATACTCAAGTAGTTCTATGCAGATTATTCTAATGTAAACAATACTAAAAACATTCAAGCTTAATCCATTTATTAAGGTTTATTCACCTTTAATATAGTTCAATAAATTGTATGTACAATGCTAAGCTTGTCACTAATTACAAAAAATCACATCTCTCATACCATAGCTCAAACTATTCTTTCTATTCTTCATATATTAACATTAGTTTATTTTATTCCATCAATCAAGAGCTACAAATTAATTGTACTAAAATTTTCTTTAACTAAGATACCAATCCTTAAAGAAATTATACCATATATACCAAACAACCCATTTCATTAAAAATATTAATATGTAAACTTTTAAATATCCTCATGAGAGTTCATAAATTAGAAATCACCCCAAAACTACTCCACTAAAGGCATCAATAACCTGGTCAAACTATACTTAGAATAGTGAATCTGTTAAGCACACACACATAGCATCTTGCAAAAATCACAAATTGAAAATTATTGCCATAATCTATAATAAAACGAACTTAGAATAAACCTTTTTTTTTAACAAGGTCTAATATTTTCTCCAAATTTATAATTTCAAATCAAAACTTACACTCATACCAACTAAAGCTTTAGCCACCATAACCATCGACCACCTAATCAAAAAACGTAAACCCTACACCCTCTTCTAATTGGTCAAATGGCTTCACTACAAGATCTCCATTACTTAAGAACTGCTTAATTCAACACCACCCCTAAGATTCCCACATATTTATCATAGTGAATTTTCTAAAACAATTCAAACAAACTACATGCAACGTAATTTGATCACTTCCTTAAGATTGGAAATGTTTGAATTTTTTCTTCTCCAGATTTTGGGGTGACACCATCGAAGTTCAAAGGGAAGAAAAGAAGGCATCCCTTATTAGACTTATGCTTTTCTCACTTTCCTTATTTCTCTTTGTATCTAGTGACCATTTGCTAGGTTAATTCGTTTTCCTTTGTTTTTTTTTTTTTCTTTTCATTATACATCCTTAGGCCAGCTAGATAACACTTCCTTTTTTCACTTTATGTTGGTTTCTTTCATGTATATTTACATATGTAACATTATTATTAGTACTATTCCTTCTTTTGTTTCAATTAATCCATCACAAATGTCTTGTATCATGTAATGTCTATATAATGACACTGTTTATATTCCATGCTCAATTATTATAATACTTTAAGGACACCTGGACATATACGTACATATATATATATATATATATTTTGTTATGAGAAAAATAAATTTTCACTTTCTAGTTTGTCTATTTCTAACATTTCAATACATGAACTTAACATCCCAAATTCCAATATATAATGATTTAGGTCCTAAATTAATGGCTCCAAACTTAGGGTATCACAATAATTAAATAAATTAAACAAAATTTGAAAAATTAAAAAATAAAAATGATGATAAATGAAAAATATAATTCTCAACCACTCTATGGCAACAATACCCATTTGATTTGCAACTCACTATAGAAAGTAGGCCCTTTAACTTAATGGGTAGTTAAGGGTGGTCAATCACCCCCATCAATTTTATTTAAAAATAAATAAAATAAATCTTAAAAACCAATTGAGTCACAATCGAGTCAAATGACCCAATCGGGTTTAAGGTTTTTTGTTTAAAAAAAAAAAGATGGTAAGCAACTATCCTCAACCATCTATTAGGTCAAACACCCCATTTTCATTAATAGGTGGCTATTGTGCTCGTTTTGGCCACTCGGTGGTGAAGGGATGGCCAATAGCTACTTAGGGGCCGTGTTACTCTCCACAAGTGGCTGTAGTCTACGTGCAGCCATGAGGTGATAAAAAAAATTTTTAACTTAACATCATTTTTCTTTTTTTTTCCTATATTATATTTAAGTTATCCAATTATTATATATAATTATATTATATATATGTTAAGTAATTCATTTTTAAAAAGAAAATTTTTAGTATATTTTCTTAAATTTATTTTAACTTTTTATCAATTTTATTTAGTATATATAACATTTAAATAAATTATTGATAATGTCGATGATGCGATGATACAACAATAACATGTCATTATACGTGCCACATCAAATTACAAAATCTTAACATAAATTGGAGTTTTCAATATGTGTAAGATATTAATTAAATATTTGATAATTGCAAATGCATCCCTAATTTATATAAGTTAGGAATGGATGACTTAAGTATCATGTCGTAATTAATATTAATTAAATATTAAAAGCCTTTGTCAAAATAATCATAAACAGTAATATTTTTAGGATGTTACTAATAGTTTATAGTTTTTATGTGCGTATTTTTAAAATTGTCAAAAAATAGCATGCATTAGGAGCTTAAGGTTAAAGTGAGTTTAACTCGAGAGCAATACTCAATCAAGATTTTAGATAGAGAAACCAATGGTTCAAGAAGGACATTGACTTTGTCCAAGTCCTTTAAGCAACCATTACGAAGAAGAAGTGACCTAAGAATCCAGAGTTACAGTAGATGGTAGGGGCTAACAATTTGGAACACGACCCATAAATCCAAACATAACATAATACAATTATAAATAGGTTTGTGTACGGAAAAAGTTAGTATAAGACACAAACAGGTCAAATTTATTTGAACATAGCAAAATTCATGTTTGAGTTCAAGGTCAACTAATAAACTTGTTTATATACCTGTTTATTGAATAGGTATCGTAAACATATCATAAGTTGACTTGAGAACCCATTTAATCTTAAACTAAGCAATATCTTGAAAGTTAGAACAACATTATTTTTTTTTTTTCATAAATATGTAAAGAATGATGGTACGAGTACTAGTTCAAATTTTGGTAATATTAGGTCCAAAGCTCACGATTCTATTAATAATAAATAAACAGATGACTTATAAATAACTTTGCCTTTTAGTAATAAGTATATTGGATTTAATTTTATTTCATTAATTGTGATGCTTATAACCTTTATTTTATCTAGGAACTTCAATCTTTTAAAAGTATGCATATACTTATAGGTGACAATAAATTTGTATTAAAGTTATACTTATATGAGAAGCACCATATAATGATTGAATCAGGTATTTTGAATTATTGGAATACTAATCAATCTTAATATCCTTCAGTTATAAAAAATCGTCACATCATATCTTAAGCATATTGATATCTATAATAATTTTAGAATTTTCATTTAGTATATGCTCAAATTCTTGATAAACACAGTAGTTCGTTGAAGGTAGGAACTGTGGAAACTCTTTTATGTGTAAAGGATTGATTTTATGAAAAATGTGATAAACTAAATTATTTTTATAAAAATTTAAATATTTTTTATTAGTACATTATTTTTAGATGAAAATATTTTTATTTGTCTTTCTAGAAAAATTACCACTAACAGTAATATAACATTGAGATACAATTCAACTTAATATCATAATGTTGTATAGTTAATCAATTTTTAAATTTGATATATTTCATTAAATTTTATTTTATTAAATCTTTGTTGGGTCATAATATCATATGTAAGTGTTATAACTATATCATTTTTATTTGGAAAATATTTATTTTATTATCGATATTTCCTTATGAGTTTATCACTATATTATAGATTTAGTTACAACTTCTCAGTTGGTAAATGGGTTCAATTCGAACACAAAACATGTTTATTAAACGGGTCAGATTATAAGTTAAGGTTTCTAAAATACAAATTTGTTTAGACACAGACACAAGATAGAAGAAGTTAACGCAAATGGTTAACCCTGCAATGGATGAGAAATATTCGTAACTTCTTTGAAGAACCAAGAGCGTTATGTATTGAAGCAAAATTTCTATTAGGTAAGCTAACGTGTAGATTCCCATAATTTTACTTAGCTAAAATTTTGATTCTTTAGTTAGCATTTATTATCAAATTCATGTAGTAAGCATGTTTCCCTAAATATTGTCTCCTAAAATTTTTATCACTTCATTGATATGTTTATTAATTTTGTAAGTAAATAGAAATTCTTTATAACAATAGTACATTCAACTTGTTAAGACAAAGTCTAATTGTTTCTTTCAATCGAATCCTTTTATTAGAAAGAAGATGCGCTCTATTTAAAATATTTTTTTTTCTTGAAATGATTTGTTTTCATATATTTGATTATATGTATAAGAATATGTTGAATTCCATTAAGGAATCGATTAAACTTGAATTAAAACAATACATAACGTTATCGAATATATTTACTCCGATATTATGTCATAACTTTAAAAAAAAAAAAGCTAGTAAGTATCTCACAAGTCTAATTTTGATAAACAATAGCTCCTCCAACTCAAAAGTTGAATGTTCAATGAAGAATTAGTGAGATATTAAAATGAAAATGAGACCAAGAGAGAGAGAAAGGGCAAGAGGGAGAGGGTGGGAGGGTTAATAAATTGCATCAAAGCAACGAACCTCATAAATGAAAGAGGCATGCTAATCATCTTTGTTAGTAACTCATGATCTCTAGCTATGTAGATAGAGGAAATGAGGTAGGGTAAATGCTTCATGTCAAGGCCCCTTTTTATAGCTCATTGATGTTAGTTGAGCCTTATCCTTTTATATGTTATCATTACATAGAGGGAAACTTTTTGTACTTGTAGCTTAAGAGTTTTATATGATTTCTATTTCATGAAAGTGACATTTTATGGATTTTTATACTTCCTCCTTTAATAATACGACCATTTTACGAGAATGTGAGTACTCTTCTTGAATCGAAGCTCCTACTCACCACTCTGGTTGATCATGGATGAAGTTGCCTATTATATACACCGAATCCCTTTTCCCATATTATTGTGGCCTTATAACATTAGCAAATTAATATAAGTGTGCAATTTCATTTTACAATTCTTGGTTGTTTCCTTTTATACCTTTCTTTCTTTTTTGTGTGTTGCTTATAGATTTAGGCCTTATTAACTATTTTTGTGCGAGTTAAGCTTGCTTACTTATGTAGAGGTAGGACAATAAGTGTCGTAAGGTCCTTTTGTGTATTAACAAAAGCACCGAACCATAACAGTTAGTATTAGAGTTGTGGTTCTTTCTTAGACTTACCAATTACTATAGAAGATTTGTTAAAGGATATTCCATAGAGTTATTTATAAGAATCAACTCTTTGGACCAATTGTACGTAACCGAGCTAAAGGACTCTAAGGACTTACTTATCGAATACTATCTCAAAGGTCCATCCTAGATGAGAATTCCTATCCCAACCTCTATGTTTTCCTTTACTGCTGACTTAATTATCTAGCTATCACGTATGCCAGACTTGCCGAACAGCTGTGTCTTCATAAGATATCCGAGTAAACAGCCCCTAGAGACATCCAAGCCAAGCTCCCGAACTAACCATCGACATCCAACCCCTACTCACGTTGAGTACTCTCTAGCAAATGACTGACCGAGCTCCAACCTAATCCATATTAGGTTGGCCTCTGACTATAGACTCCTTCTTTTCTTCATTTCTTCAAATTTGTACTATAATTCAAGACGATCAGCCACCGTGTGACACGTATCTTTTGATATGGCATTCTAGGAAGACTCTTTACTTTTTTCGTACAGGATACTCTTTATTTTTTTTACCCTTTTTTAGCATGTTTTATGTATCCTATTTGTAAATATCCTTTTGTCTTTTTACATATATAAAGTAACCTTAGTGAAGTGAGAATATAAACCCCAACTAAATGTATGCAGATAATCAATCTTCATTATCAAACTATTATTTAAGTTTCTCTTTAAGCAACCTTAGTGTTCTCATTACCCCCTTCAAATCTTATCTATTTCCTTTAACAAGGAGCAGTGGCAAGTAAGTCTTCAGTTCGAACTGGTGAGTCATATCTGGAGGATTGTAAGCCTAGTAAGATCAATTGATGTGTCATATCTAGTTGGTAGCTTCTCGAACTTTGCTAACTTTTCTTTTGTTTCCTTTCGGTTCGTTAACATTGTGGTGCTCCTCCGTGTGTTTAACTTTGGAGACACATCAATTATGTCCCCTACTAATCTAATGAAGAAAGACTAAGCATGGTATGCCAAAATGCATTCAAAGGGTTAAAACATATAGTGATAAAAGGAGCCAATCCTTTCCATTCCTAACATTTCCAAACCATTTGAAGTCTACATAAATGACTCAAATATTACGTCGAGAGGAATTTTGTTGTAGGAAGGCCATCCGATCACATAAGAAGGTTAGAAGCTGAATCAAACAAAGCATAATTACCTAGTATAAGAGAAGGAGTTACTTTTAATCATTTGCTATCTAAGGACTTGAAAACATTATTTGCTAAGATCAAAGTTTTCGGTAAAGATAGATAACTTTGCTACCAACCACACTTTAACTCAACTAAAAAACTCTACCAGGCATGCTAGATAGCAAGAGTTCCTAGCAAAGTTTGCTATGGAGATTAAGCATTGTAGCAGGCAAACAAATCAAGTAGTAGATACATTATGTAAGAGTGCACATTTAGTTTCCTTAGCACAGATTACGCACTAATCAACAAGTCAAGTTTCTACTTTGATCCAAGAATAGATCAAGCAACGTTGAAGCTAAGACTTGTTGGCTAAGAATCTCAAGCAATTGATTGAGGAAAAGAAGGCTCATCGACTTTAGGTAAACGGTGACCTCATATACATGAATGGGAACTAAGTATATGTCTAAATGCAAAGAACTTAAGGAGAGCACTCATGGCAAAGTGTCATGATACTTTGTAAGCTAGAGGACATTGAGCTTAATAAAGCAAGGCTACTATTGGCATGAATATGAAAAAGAATGTGATGAGTGTAGAGACTCCATTTTTGCCCTCTTATTTTTTATTTTTAACTTTTTGGGCTAGGTTTACAAGGATATAAAAAAAATTAAAAAAATACAAAGTTTCAAGAGTGTTCAAATGAAGTCACTTAGTCATTTAAGGTCGGATCAAGCAATAGCAAAAAATATAAATGCAATTTAATAAATTATGAGTCCTTAAGAATTTAGGCTTCATTAGAAAATAATTTTAAAAGTTTAGTAAAATATTTGAGTTCATGAAATAGGTTTTTATTCAATTCAAAATTTGAATTTTAAAATATTTTAACTGAACTATTAAAAGTAGACTCGGGATTTATTAAAGTTAAACTGTCTTGAGACAATTTAAAACAAGTTGAGTTGAGTTGGGTTTGGGATTGAAAGTCTAAAATAAAGTTAGACTTGTTAAACAAAGGCTAGATAAAACTGGATTCCAATAGATAATGAGAAAAAACTTAAGTAAGTCAATCATGTGTATAGACCGGTGAGTGTGTGTGAAACAGAGATTATAGGTTCAAGCCTGGCATACTCTTTATGCGCAAGTAGAAACTTGATCAACTTCCCTTCTTTTATACGTCATACCTCATATGTAATCTAATCACAAACCATCGCTACTGACCATCTACGAAAACCATCCTAATCACCACCATTAGCCGAGCCGTATACACCAAACAAAGTTTAACTAATAACTTTGTCACAAAAATAAAATTCCTACTCTATTTGTTGCCCGAAAACCATTGCATGAAGTTGGCTTGGCCATTTTTGTTAACTTAAGAAGGATCTGACCCATTATCCATTTTGGAGCTCCATGACCCAAGTTTCTAACCTAACTCGTGCTTGCAAATGTAGTTAGTTTTTTTTAGTTTTTACTATTCATTTAACTTTTTTTTTAATTTTCTATTTTCATTTACAATAAATTGCATGGACCATTCCTAAAACTTTTCTAATTGCATGGATACCCCTCCTTTTAAAAATTAAGTACTTATGCTGTTGAAATAGATGTAGGTCCTACTTTTAATGTGTGTTTGTTGCCTATGTGGAATTACTTGCTTATATGGCTAGAGTGAAAGAGAGAAAAAAAAAAAAAGCTACACTAGACAAATAGGATGATATAGGAGAAAAAACGCATCTTTAGACCTTTGAAAGAAAATTTGTTTTCTTAAGTTAATTTGTATATTTCAATAGTATCAAAGATAATATAGGCAAATGGTTAAACAATGAAATATAAGCCATTTAAATTTCAAGTAGATTTGAAACCCAATTTCCCACTGAATCAAATAACCCAAAAAATTTTACCTTTGATCATTTAGCTAAAGTACTTACCTGAAAGAATCTCATGTTCCTTTCTCCCTTAACAATTAATCTTAAGCAGGCCTTAGCTACCAAAAGCCTCTCTTTTTGGTATAGCACCAATTGCAAGCCTGCTATAAAAACCTTTCATGGTGAAGAAGCCATTGTGATGGGTTATTCCATAATTCCTTCCTTACAACTTCAATACTTTTTTGAATTTTTTTCCTTAGATAGATCAAACCAAAAACCCATTTATTCCACTTTCTCAATTATATCATAAAAGACTTAAGATCTTCAAGGTACCTAAACTATGAGGGATTCTAGTAACTCTTGATAAAATGTTTAAAGTCAAGATGGTCCAACCACATAGGTTGAGATCAAAAAGGTCTATTGAACTTTAAGTTGCCTCAATATCCTGATAGGTATTTAGCAAAATAGGAAGGTGGTTTGATTGGTTTGAAACCAAGTGAAAAACTTAAGCTTCTAGATAAAGAGCCCTCTAATCCTCATTCACCCAATATAGTCTAGTTTAGATTAAATCACATAGATTCTTGGTTCTCTTAGATCACATAAATTTAAGCTCCATAAAGCCCAAGTCTAACATTCTACATTATCCATGCAACTTCGATACTTATCGACCTATTGCTACCATTTTTCCTTCTTATAGAGTATCTCATTAAAATTTCCAATCATAACCCAAGGCTCACTATAATTAAGAGCAAAAGCTTCCAAATTCTCTAACATCTTTCCTCAAATTTAGGAAAAGCATAAATACCAGTCAAAATCCAAGATAAGTTAGAATAACATACTTGAATTTCTAAAGTTTTTTGTTGGTTTAATAGGACTCTCTATGTGATCAACACATCCTCTTCATTCTACAGCACAACAATCTTACCTTTGAATCTGTCAACCTCCATACATATCATACTATTGGCCCACACATGTTCATGAAGAGCCTCCATACCATCTTACCCATACAAGTCTCAATCACAACTATAATTTGAGGATCATAAAGCATCCACAAATCATAAACTCCACATCTCCTTTGGTTAAAGATAGCCTTCCTTACATTTCATAAGAGGATTTGAAAGGTTTAGGCTGAACAAAAGATGATGAGGTATCCATTACATCAGGATTAAGCAAGTTGCAAAACATCTTAACCCACCTAGCATAAGTAAAGTCCTCATCATGTCCCTCCAACTCTACTCTCCACATGCATGGCCGAAAAGAAGTATAAGCCACCATCACTTGCATTTCCTAAGTTGCTAGCCAAAATTGTTTCCTCTGATCTTCTATGAATAGTTTCATAAATAAATCTCGTCATGCATCCATGAGCATCAATGGACCCAACATCACCACTTTTATAACCTATTTGCAAGTCCCCTCCATCAAATCCAACATGTCTAGTCTTATCATGGTATCTTGCATCATCAACATTTTTCCTACCGGCATACCTTTTTCTCTAGTTATAATCAACCTTTGATCTTGGACAAAATTCCTCCTTGTTGGTTATGTCAAACTTAGTGGAATTTCTTAAATATGATACTTCTTTTATGCTATGCAATAAACTATGATATCTTCCACTTTTACCTTGAGAATGGTTGAACTAAAGCGGGTATGAATTTCCCATAACTCGATATCCAACTCTTTGTCCAGCCAAGGTGATTCGTCTCTTAATAGTTAGAGAGAGAAGGTGACCTCCAACATGTGCACCATTGCCATGTGTAAGTTTTTTTAGAGAACAAGAATGTTTTTTTTTTTCCTAATGAGTTTTGTCATAATAGGTTGAAGCCTCTCTTACCAATGAAAAAGCAAATGATGAAGAGAAACTCTTACCCTTTAGTCCTTCCTCTTTTAAATCCTTCAAATTAGTGTATCTATTCAATCTCACACCACCCTTGACATTAATGTCTTTTAATGGCACCATTATGCCTCTTTGAAAAGATGCTTCCACTTTAAAAGTAATGTTGGAATTTCTTTTCTCCAAATTCTCCTTTTCCACTTTCCTTTTATCTTTTTTTGTTTTTCTTTTTATATTGGACTTTAGTCTACTCCTTTAAGTCAATCGACTCCTCATTTCCTCCTTCACTCCTTTTAGATTCAACATCTATGTGGGTTAATGCCTCCTTATCTTGGTTCTCCCATCCTTTCCTCTTTTCACTAATACCACCATCAACATCACCTTCTATAGTAAGATCAAATCCAAACTCATTCTTTGAAGTCATTACTCCTCCATTAGAATTGAAACCCTTATCCTCTTGTTGAATTCGCTTTTCATCTGTTTTATTATTATCATAATCACTTCCCTGGCCCTGACATGTGTTATCCATATGATTAATTTAGCCATAGTATTTAAAAACTTTTGGTAAGCCTTCATACAGTACTTTTACAATATCCCATTAGTAATAATAGTGTGCTTCAATAGGGTATTAATGTTCAATTGAACACAAATACATGCGAATTAGCCTCGTTCTGACCCTATGCTATAGGAGTCATTACATTTAATAGCTAATGGGGAATAATATTCTATCGTAGTCTAAAAATTCGAATCTAAGCTACTATTGTGTCAAACTCAGTATTATCCAGTCTAAAACCAAGTGCCTACATTTTAAAAGCTAGATATCTACCATTGACAAACTAAGGCCTATTCCTAATCACCTACTAATAATCCATATTATTCCCTAAAGATATTAAATAATACCACAGTCCCACATGAAGCAGTTTAAATGAGCTTAATCTTCTCCACATCGTGGATAATCTCTCAAAGAGAGTTTTATACGATGGATTAAGTCTAAGTACCTTAGCTATAAACGTAATTTTCCATGGAGGCTTAATAACTCGATTTCTATATGTGAAAAAATCGCATAACAGAGACCTTGAGTTACATTTGCATTCAACCTCTCATCTTCTTCCTTCGACTTGTCTACATCTTGGTCCATATCAAAGGAAGGGGAATTTTCCTGAAAACAAAACCTTTCATAGGCTCTAGGGATATTAGTGATGAACATATTCTTAAATGACAATTTTTTGGAATTAAGGTTTTCCTTCCCTTAGGATAAAGATCTAAGATCTTCCGCACCACTATTATATTAGGATCCTTAACACTTAATGGTACTAAACATTTCTTGCTACAGTAGAGAAAATCACTATTGTTGTCCTTATTATGCTATTAAGTCAGCCTTAAGGTTAGTCACGCTAGAGAGAGAGTCTTCAAGAGAAACCATCCTCAACATGGTGCAATTTAAGTGTAGCCGGTCACTGTCTTTAGCCATGTGTAACACATATTTTAGTGAAGTTTTATTATGTCAGTATGATGAAGGAAGCTAGTAATATGGAGTTTTTAGTACTAAATTTTATTTTAACTTATAGATGGTAATTCAATATCCAGTAATTATCAAGATTTATAAGTAATTTCAAATTCAAATCAAACGAAAGTTATGGATATTTCTAGAGATGAAGTTTTAGGATATACTCTTGAAGATTTGGTGGATATTATCAAGAGAAAATTCAGCTAATATTTTGTGGACAAATTTTTAAATTTAAATTTGGTTATTTATGATATACTTCAAAGCAATTGATTGAGATTCCATATTTTGCTCCAATTTGCTATTGCCTATTTTAAGAAAATATGTAAGAGTGTGAAAATGTACATAGAAAAGTTTATGACCAAAAAAGGAACTTTTCAAGAGTTTCCTAAGTATATTTCCAATTGTTTTCTAAGTGCTCCTAGGGACTTACATATTCTCTCTAAGTCATTAATGTAAGAAGAACACAAGAGAAGAAATGGAAAAAAAAAAAAAGTGATTACGAGAACTAAGAAAGAGATTCAAAAAAGAACATTCAACATCCTTCAAAGTTCATTTTTGAATAACATGGAGCACTCAAAGATTAGCTCAAAACCTACTGTGGACCAATATTTTCTTTACATTATTGTTTCTTATTATGAGCCAAATCTTTAGAAGACTTGTACTATATTTTTCCCCAAGTGTTATGTCACTCCCCAAATCAAAAAGTCGTAATAATCCTATCATGTAAACCGACCTATATTAAAACTTAGCCTTCTTAACTACTAACGTAGGTATAACTTACATAAGGCATTCACCACTCCACTACTTGGAAGCAGCCTATTCAGTACCTAATAGGAATTAATCTATGTTGTAACCTTTAAAAATAGATTCTGAAAATAATTTTTACAACCTAAATATCGAGTAGAAATCAAGTTAAAAGTTGTATGAAAGATAAAACTTTGTATTTAAATAAAATTCCAAAAATACTATATTGTTATGTAAAGATATAGTGTTTACTAAAATTTTGCTAAAATCCGCAGGCTTGCAAAGCATGGAATAAATTTCATTGATTGAAAACTAAGGGTCACCTGAGGAAACCCTATTAGTTTTCTTGAAAGTTAGTACAATCAATAAAACAAAAAGAAATCCAGTCAGAAAATCTTAAATCTCACTCCCCAACCTCGTTCTTTAATCGTCTGGTGAGTTTATTGGGGAGACTTACAAAACAACTATAGAGGAATAAAAGACAACTTGATCAATAAGTGAAATGAAGACAGTAGCACATATCTGACAACAAGCAACCAGGGTTTTCAAGCAATTTTAATTAGATACAATTTATGATCGGGCAAATGCCATCGTACAACGTTGACCAACCATCGTACAATGTTAACCCATCATCGTAAGATAAGAGAAATTGTGCTGCTCTAATCTAGGTTCCAAGGAGTTTAATGCCGCACACTCATGAATTTGGTCACCAAACCGGGGCTTATACAATGGAGAGCGCACTCCTCCTAACACTACCTTCAAACCACTTACCTCAACTTGATCATACTCCACTCTCTTATTGATTAGTTCGACTTAAGGTAAGGAGAGGACAATTTCTGCTGTCCTCAACGAAGGCATCTATGTTTGGCCCACACTTTCTAGTCATTTCTCCTAGTAAGTTGTGATGTAAGTTCGATTAATGATTAAGCTAAGCTTAGTATACAATCAAGCAACTTTCTAATCTACTCTTAGACTTTCAATTATCCGATATTCAATACCAACCATTTTCAAACTTCCAATTCTCTTTCATTTTGCATCTCCATTAAACTACTTTATAATTGAGGTTCAGACCTAATCTTATGGTATGAGCTATTATCCAAGTGACTTCTAACTCATATTCACACTCTGATAAAGATGTAGAATTCATATACAAATTACTGGCTGATCTATTGTCGAACTCTAAGTGTGGTCAAAGATATCTAACACCAAGCAACATTTTAACATAGTTTCTAACGAAGTTTCTAACCCTTAGTCCAAAGTTAGATTCTTATTTAGGAAGTTCCTAACTTACAGCTTGTCTCAAAAAATAGGATAAAGTCCAAATATAAGCCACTCTTAGGTACAGATTCCATTTTTGTAATGTATTCAACATATTCAAACAAAATACATTATGACTTCCTTTCTGATACAATTTCTGACCCTATTGCTACTAATTCATCTAACTACTTCACATATATTCCACTTGCCCTGCATTTCCAGAAGTGTACGCCTTACATAACCAATAAGTATCAACTAAAACTTCAATCATCTACTTTTTTTCTCCATCATACTATCCATTAGTTTACAAGTATATTAAATACTTAAAAAATTTAACCTTACATCACCAAATACCCACTTTTACTTATAAATTATCCTTCCTAAATTCATAATAAATCACTTTTAGATATTATTTGTAGGGAAATTTGGGGTATACCATAATTTTAGAAATTTTCATCAATTTCTTTTAAGAAAATACCCTATCTAGCACACTATTTACATAAAAATAGAATTTTCTCAAAAATCAGACAACTTAATTTTAGAAATTTGATCACTTAACATCAAAATATAATATTTTAGGAGTATGTCAATAAAATTTCAAGCCAAAACTACATAAATTGGTCTTTTAAAAACCAAATTGAAACTGTTATGCTTGACATTTCTCTTAAGGACTCAATATCTACACTCAAAATTTTAAAAATCTAATTGAAATTTTGAAATCCTCATTCAAAAATACATGGGAAACCAAATTTCAAAAGTTTGGAGTTCGTTTGCTATTTTTCCCAAAATTTTGAAAAAATCGAAGAGATTGGCAACCCTTAGGAAGTCCAAGCTCCGGCCGACATTTGAGGGTAAAAGTTTATCTTCCTAAGTTGATGCCACCTCCTTTATCTCCAAGTGGTTTAGCTTACTCTTAGGTGGTGATTAGCATAAAAAACTTGAAAAATCTGCATTTTTACACTATTTTATTCTAATTCTTCTATCCCAACTTTTCTTCTCTTGTTCTTATTTTCCAAAGTTTTCTTATGTTCCAAAATAACCAAGCTTTCATCAACTAAGTGCTTGGAATTTTCCTAACTTAGTTGATATAGATTTTGAATTTATTTTCTTAATAAACTAACCTTTTATCTCTGGTTTAGGTGTCTTTACCTCATATTTCTTTCATTTGTAAACTTGTAGATGGCTTTTAACTTTGCTATGACATGAAATGTGTCTCCTAAGTGTAGCATAATTTTTTTCCAATTTTTTTCATGCTTTAATTCAATTACCTAGTAATATTCACATATTCTCAAGTACTTTTGATAATTACGAGTTCATATACTAACATAACAATTATATCTTGTGTATATATATGTCTTTTATATATTATTTTACGTACAATATTAATTATCTTCTCCTATAATTTATTTCTAATTTTTGTTATTTTTCGAGACCTAATTCGTGTATTACCAATAATATTAATATAGTAAATTTATACGATATCAACTATATTTTTAATATTCTATTATATTTTTAAATTTTAAGCCTACGATAATTTCTCGACTAATATCACAAAGTCCTTAGTAAACTTTTAACTTAATCAGGTTATTTTTTCAAATGCCCTAAATTGGCTACCGAACCTAGTCACAAAAATATAAGTTCACATTTTGTATTATTCTTTATGAGTTAGAAAGTATTGTTAAGAGAGAAGTTAGCGATTTTCTTTGTAGATCTATAGTTAGCTGTATGTGCAAGTGTGATACTCAAGAAAAAAAAAAGGGAAAAAAGGAGTTATTAAATAATAAAAGTCATAATAAAATCAAAGGAAAATAAGTTTTGGATTAAGGGGTATTAAAGTCTTAAGCTGTAGTTTAATGAAGGGTAATAATGGAATTTTAAGGAGATCTTAATCTAACTAGTCTACAAATTGACTCATTATGCACTACAGGATTGGAATCATCTCCTACAAACTTTGGAAGCCTGCAAGGCAACGAGGAATTCTACTATTTTTTTTTTTATTAAAGAGGAGAAACTTTGGATTAATGTGGGATTTCTTTTTATGGTAAAGCAAGAGTAACCATGTAGAGAAGGGAAACATAAAGTTTATGCAACCTTGAAAAGACCTTGATAAGTGAAGATCTGATTTGTAGAATTCAAGATTCCTTTTTGGAGGGTAACAGTTTTATGTTGATCTTTTAGGATTGTACATAGTTAGTTAAGAAAAAAAGAAGAAACCCTAAAAAAAATCGAAATTAAGGTATGTATCTTGTATTCCATAGAATCTCTATTATTCTTATTCTTTTAATAAGTTTAGGAGATGTTTGTTAGATAAATATTGCAATGATAAAATTTATTGTGTAGTATTGATTTGAATCAAAGATGTGAAAGTTAAGGGGTGTTGTTGATGGGATTATGTTATAGAGTTGAGTTTTCTAAAATTTAAGAATGTTTTTATCCTTATGTTGAGGTGTTGGAGGATAAAATAGGTTTAGAAAGATTTTGGGCGAAGAGAAAAAAAAAGTTTGAACTGTAGGTTACATGACCAAGAGACATAACCGCGTCCCTAGTCGTATCCTTTATAATGAGCAGTGTAAGCTGGTAGATCAAAACGTTACATGATCATGTCCCTTACAATTGTGAAGTGTAACCCAATGAGTTACATAGCCAAAAAGACACAACCATGTCCCTGATTGTGTCACAGGCTTAGCTCCTTTAAGTTGAGTTTTTCCTCTTCTTTTGTTTTATTTTCTTTATTACTTCTAAAGTAAACCCCTTAAATTTATCGTTAAGTGAATTTAAGGAAATTTAAACTACCTAAAAGTAAGTTTTAACTAAAAGAAATCGATTAATCAATATTTAAGAAGTTTAATGAGTATCTATTGTTTAGCTAAGCACTGTTCATTGGTAACGGATTTCAAATATCATGGTACTTAACACTTGCTTACTCTATGTGAGTGTTAGGATAGCAAAAGTTCAAATGAATTAAATGTATATCTGGTTTATGTATTTTTTGTTGCTTGTGTATAGTTCATCTTAAGGGCCCGAAGAGGCAAATCCTTAGGGGGCAACCTCAATAATTCTTGTAGTATGTTGTCCTTAGTGAAGTTTTGCTTGGAAATGATTCGAGTAGATCTAGGATGCTGTAAAGAGGCCCGAAGAGGCATGCCCAATATTAAGTTATAAAGGGGCCCGAAGAGACATACCCAAACGCTAGGTTACGATATGAATTGTGATGTAATTAGATTATGAGGACCATTATCATGTGTTGTGTAAATGACTTGAAAATAAAGATAATTGTGTGAATTACTTGCTTTGCATTTAAATGCATGTGATTATGCATTGTTTGATCACACGCATGTAGTTGTGTGTTGCATACTAAGTTTCAGCTCACTTTATCATATTTTCAATTGCAAAACTCGCAATTGTGTTACTTGACTTCAATAACTTATGGAGCTAATCGTTACTACTTTGGGAATGAGAAAAGTAAGGACTACGTTTGATATTGGAGAATATCCTAAGAAATTAAATGATAAGGTTATTTAGTCTTGTATGATAATAATGATTGATTAAGCATCAATATTTCTTATTTAGATGTTATTTTAGTATTATTTAAAGATTTAATTGTATAAGATTATTTGAAGAATTCTATAGTATTGTTTAAAGTTTTTAGTCAAATATTACGTCTGACGTGTCATTAAAGACTAGGGACACATGGCGATCTATAATGTCATTAGTTCTAGGACATTACATATAAAATGATATTAGAGCATAGGTTATGAATCCTTAGAAAAAAAGAATAATAATCGATAAATCAATGGGATGATTTGATGATAAAGAGAGGTAAAATGTAAGCTAGGTTTGACCTTAAGAGAAAATTTATGTTTTGGATTGGTAGTTTTATGAAATTATACTTGTAGACACCTAATTTTTGCCTCTCTGTAATTATAATTTTTATTTTTACAAAAAGGGTCCTAATTCAAAAAATAAATAAATTAATAAATTAATAAAAGATAAGAAGATAATAAAAATTAACAAATGATGAAAATACAAAAAAAATAAGAAAAGAAAAAAATTATTATAAAGAGTTTTGTAGATTTTTAGGAAGTAACTTATATTAGGAATAATTAGTTTTAGTATTAGTTTTAGTTTAGTTAAAAAAATTTATTTTAAGAAATTGGATAGTTTAAATATAATTTAATTGAATTGAATATCAAGGCATAGGCTAACGGCCTAACGAATAAGTATTGAAATATTAGAATTGACTTAGTTTGTGGTCATGGGTTTGAGTCTTGCTAGACATCTATGTGCTTTTGTTTTTTCTGTCCTTTTTATTTTTACAAAAAGCGAGTTGAGCATATGTAATCTCATTTAATCAAATTTTTAGTTCATGTAATATATAATATGTATATATATATATATATGTGTGTGTGTGTGTGTGTTGGTTTAGAAGTTTTAGTATTAGTTCTTATACTAGTGTATTATATGGAATTAATTTATTTCGTTAGATAGTTGTGTACATTCGTTAGGGATTTTTTTTTGTTAAGATTAGTTTCGTAGGGTTTCCTCATATAGAAAACTATTTTATCCCTTTTTATTTATTATTATTATCATTTTTTTTTTTGCATAGGTATATTATTAGCATTATGATTTTAGAATTTTCTCACTTAGAAAATTTTATTTTGGAAATAAAAACAATAAAAACCCCATTTTAAAAATATAGAACTTTTACAGAGTTTTTTTATAAAATAAAAGACTTAGTGAATTAGGACTCTTTAGTTTTCTTTTGAATAAATTGAATCAGGTAACAATGTAAATGTAGTCGGTTTTCAAAATAAAAATAAGCCACCCACTAAAAATTTTATAAAGAAAGAACTACGATCATCTGACCCTAACTAGCGAGTACATAGGCATCTTCGGGGCGACGATAAAATATATAGAAACTTAGGTTCTTTTTTATTTATTTATTTATTTATTTTTTAAATATATTATAATTAGAAGAATAATCCTAATTTCGGTAAATAGATAGTAGTACCCGTTAGGGTTTAATAGGTTAGCCCCAGAATTTGGAACCCTCTAGTTCTTCATTAAAATTGAAATAAAAAACCGATAGCCAAATCGTAATCAATCCACCCAATTGGTTAGTTTCTTTTCTTTTCTCGACTTCGGTCAGGTGGCAACTCCAAAAAATTATTTTCAATAAAAAGACCGGAATTTCTCAATTTCTTCAGTTGATGATTAATATTAAATGGGTTAGGGTTTAGTATTAATCAAGAAATGAGAAATCAATTTTAAATAAAAAACCGAAAAATAAGACTCGACAATATTATTTGATGTTATTATTTATTTTGGAGTTAGTTGTTTATTTTGAAATTTTCATTTAACTATTTGAAAATAATAAATATCTACATCATTGTCTAATTATGTTTAGGAGGTTAAAAAAAAAATAAAAGTATATTACTTGAGAGTATAGATATATAGTCAAAAATAGGATAATATAGTAAAAAATAGGAACCTTTACCATGTAAAAAAACACCATTAAAATAAAATATTTATTATTAAATGGCTTGCGGAGATACACACTACAAGTAATATACCTTGCAATTATGGAATTTATAACCATAAAAGTATATTAAGTTTTTTTTTACTTGTAATTTTAATTAGTAAATAAAAGAAGGAACAATAATGATGATAATGCAATAAATAGTAGCTAATGTAATGTCATCAAGATCCATATAAATTCATAAACATTTATAAAACTATCTTTGACCAATATGTAATAAAATATAGAATTAATAAGATATTTAGAAAAGGGAAAAATATAAAATGGTTATAAATAACTCTAATTAATAGCACAAGTATAACAAAGTAAAAAACAAAAGTATTTTTGGAAGAAAATACAACAAACAAAACATAAACTTTATATAAAGAATTATTAACTAACAAATGATTATATAGAAAGTCAAAATTGTCAAAGTAATAAATATACTAAGAACGCATTTAATTATTACAAGAATATCTACATATTTATAAATACACATTAATTTTTCTTGAATGACCAATATAGGGCAAATTAAAAAGCTACTAAATGGCAATTAAGAAATAAGAAACAATCAATCGTACCTATTAGAAGAGTGTGAAATAAAGAATCAGAATTGTAAACCAATAGTCCAAAAATTTATTATAATTTCCCTGCATAAAATTAATGTCCATTTAAACTACATTCCATATGGATAGAGACGTATAAAAACATAATCATAACTAACAATAATAATAACAATATTAACAACGTTAATAATACTAATTGAGCACCTTAACAATAAAATGATACCGATAATAATGGTAAAGCTGTCTCACTAGACCATCCATGGTGAGCAGTAATGCAATAACAAGAAAGAGCTCATTGAATTTTAACTAATAATGATAATAATAGAGTATAATGGGATATTTCATATGTACATTAATGCATGTATGATACAATGCGGCTGACAAGTTTCTCTTTTGTCTTGTGATTAGTCTAAGTCATGTTAACTATGTCAAGTATTATCAACAGTATCATCGTATCATGTCACATTTATTTTGTAAGTTAAGCTAAGTGATCAGTCACGTCTTGGTCAAGTCAAATCATGTCTTGTTACTCATTAGCCCACGTATATGTATGCTTATATTGAGAGGCTTCATATGTCAACTACTCAACATTAGCTAAAAGCAACAAAAATATGAAAGTATTCAATTGATAACTATCAAATAATTAATCTATAACAAAACTTAGGAAGGAACAAAATAGACAGATAAATTTAATAATGGTAACAACAAGCAACAATAATTATAGTAATAGTAATGAAATACAGTAAAAATTTAACAAAATTCTTTGAAACTCCATTAAATAACTCCTAGTGCATTAAATATTTCAACTACATTATAATCTATAATCATAATAATTATAGTAATATGGTAAAATCAATCAAACACATATACACCAAAAGCATGACGTTAGCAATAAGTGTATCCCCTTTAATCTAATAGCTTTGAGCTCAACACAAGTCACAAGAAAATGGATAACTCAAGATTAAGTTATGGTAATAGTGAAAGTGTCAAATAGTAAGAACTCTTGAAATAGATAGTTGAAGATAGTTGATGGAGAGAAAAATTTTAACAAACTCTAAAAGCATAAACTTTCTTCCGTGTAGTCATAAAATTGTTCAAAAATTATAAGATCTAAAATATGGGGACTCATATTGTTTCATTAAGTCTCTAATCTGTTGAGAGTTATAGAATGGTAATGGAACTGAGGTTGTAAGAAGTGTTTTGGGTGTGGCTCCTATTGTTAATGTTGTGGTTATTCATCTAGTATTTGTAGTATTATAATTAAATGATTAATAAATGGGAAGTAGATGATACAAGAATGTAGGATGAAGAGAATATTTAAATATAAGAGATATAAAAGAAGAAAATGCAAGGTTTAAGTTGAATTTATTAAGTTATAAGGTGTTACAAAATTTATAGCGATATGGGATGAATTTAGTATAAGTTGATTGACAGGTAGAAAAGTAGTAGAAAGGTAACATGAAATAAGTGAAAAGAAATTATAGTGATGCTAAAAGGACTTAAGCAATTTAGTGATTTGGATTAAAGTCTGTGTCAGAGTTAGAAAGAGAGAGAGTTGAGTATTTAGGTGGAATCGTAGATACTCAAGAGAATCTAGAGAACATGAATTTATTCGTATGCTAGAGTGTAACGAAGTAACGACAATGAATAAGAGGTTACTTATGAACCAATAATTGATATTTTCAAGCTAGTAAAGTTGGAGCTCTCAAATAAATAAAAGGAGTTTAGTTGTTAGGAATTGATTTAAAGAGTAATATTACTTTTTTGGGAAACTAGTCATAGTTTGATATTATTAGGAAAGTAATCCAAGTAAGATTGAGTTTTTTAAATCAAAGAGAGCTAATGATCAAGTTATGTAGAGTCATAATAATAAAGATAAGTTATAGGGAAAATGATCAAAATTCCATAGGTAAATTATAATAAGAGTACAATAGGGAAAGATAAGTTAAAGAAGAAATCTTAAGTAATTGAAGATTTATGATAATAATAAGAGATTTGGTGGATAATAGATAGCAATTTTGGGAATAATCTTATAATAAGACAGACAATAAGATGTGTAAGGGTAATCTTAAGGAGGATAAATAATTAAATAAGTAAGACTCAAGAGAGCAACTTACCTTAAAGTCAAAGAAAATTATAGGAATAAGTCTCTGAAGTTGCCCCAATTTTTAAGTAACTTTCAATGATGAAAGTTCTTTGAAGAGAGGGAGAATGTAATACCTAAGAAAAAAAAAAGGAAAAAGCGAGTCATTAAATAATAAAATTCATAATAAAATCAAAGGAAATTAAGTTTTAGATCAAAGGGGTATTAAGGTCTTAAGTCATAGTTTAATGAAGGGTAATAACAAAGCTTAACCTAGCTAATATACAAATTGACTCATTGTGCACTATAGGATTAGATTATTGTGTACTATAAGCTTGGATTCTTCTCCTACAAACTTCGAAAGCCCGCAAGGTAAGGAGGAATTCTAGTGCTTTTCATTTTATTAAAGAGGTGAAATTTTAGATTAATGTGGAATTTCTTTTTATGGTAAAGCAAGAGTAGCCGCGTAGAGAAAGGAAACATAAAGTTTATGCAACCTTGAAAGGACTTTAGTAAGTGAAGATTCGATTTGTAGAATCTAAGATTTTTTTTTGGCGGCTAAGAGTTTTATGTTGATCTTTTAGGATTGTGCATAGTTGGTTAAAGAAAAAATAAGAAACTTTAAAGGATCGCCAAAATTAAGGTATGCATCTTATATTCCGTAGCATCTCCATTATCCTTATTGTTTTAATAAATTTAAGAGATGTTTGTTAGATAAATATTGCGGTGATAGAATTTATTAGGTAGCATTGATTTGAATCAAAGATGTGAAAGTTAAAGGGTATTGTTGATGAGATTATGTTGTACAGTTGAGTTTTCTAAAATTTAAAGATGTTTTGATCCTTATGTTAAGGTGTTGGAGAGTAAAATAGGTTTAAAAAGGCTTTATGCAAAGAGAAAAAAGAAGTTTGAACAGTAGGTTACACGACCAAGAGATACAACCGTATTCCCAATCATGTCCCTTATAGTGAGCAGCGTAAACTAATAGATTAGAAGGTTCCATGCCCAAGAGATACGACTGTATCCCTAGTCGTGTCTCTTGCAGTTTTGAAGTGTAACCTAGTGAGTTACATAACTAAAAAGATACGACCGTATCCCTGACTATATCATAGATTTTGCTCCTTCAAGTTGAGTTTTTCCTCTTCTTTTGTTTTATTTCCTTTGTTACTTTTAGAGTAAACACCTTAAATGTATCGTTAAGTGAATTTAAGGAGATTTAAATTACTTAAAAGTGAGTTTTAACTAAAAGAAATTGTTTAATCAATATTTAATAAGTTTAATGAGTATCTATTGTTTTTAAGATCAAAAGCTAGGCATGATTTGTCAATAATGGATTTCAAATATCAAGATACATAACACTTGCTTATTGTATGTAAGTGTTAAGATAGAAAAAATTAAAATGAATTAAATATATATCTGACTTACATTTCTTTTTGTTACTTGTATATTACTTGTCTTAGGGGCTAGGAGTAACAAATCCCTAAGGGACAACCCCAATAATCCTTATGTCACGTTGTCCTTAGTAGAGTCTCGCTCGAAAATGATTTGAGATAGATCTAAGATGTTGTAAAGGGGCTCCAAAAGGCATAGCCAACGTTAGGCTATAGAGGGACCCAACAAGACCACTCAATGCTAGGTTGCAATACGAATCGTAATATGATTAGGTCATGAGAACCATTATCATATGTAGTATGAATGACTTAAAAGAAAAGATAATTGAACAAATTGTGTGAATTACTTGTTTTGCATTTAAATGCATATGATTATGCATTGTTTAATCACTTGCATATGGTTGTGTATTATAGACTAAGCTTCGGCTGAATTTATTATATTTTCAATTACAAGATTTGCAGTTATACTACTTAATTCATTAACTTATGAAGCTAACTGTTACTATCTTAAGAATAGGTAAATACTACGTTTGGTATTGGAGAATATCCTAAGAAATTAAATGATAAGGGTATATAGTCTTATGTGGTAATGATAATTGATTGAACATCAATATTTCTTATCTAGATGTTATTTTAGCATTATTTGAAGATTTAATTGTATAAAATTATTTAGAGACTTTTATAGTATTATTTAGAGTTTTTAGTCGGATGTTACACTTAACGTATCATTAGAGACTAAGAATACGCATCGGTTTGTGATGTCCTTGGTTCTAGGACATTACAGTAAGGCTAGATAAGCAAAGCAAAGAGTGGTAAAGGCCAAGAGTTGGCAAGATCTTTGAGACTTCTCTTAATTTCAATTTATTTTTTGAATTAGTGTAACAACACCAGTATGAAAGGCTGAATCCCCCAACAATAGAGCTGGAAAAATGCAATAGGCATAAAGCTAGAACACTTATTCACTTGATTCTTTTCTCCCTTTACTTTTACTTTTGTGTAACATTTTTATTTTGATTTGCAATTAAGAATTAAATAGCTTAATTACTACAGCCACAATTATGTATCAAGAGGGGACTTTATTTAATTTGAGAAGGTTTTAATTTTTAAAGATATCAATTCACCCTCCTCTTAATATCTCACATAGGAACTACAAACTTCATCACTTCCTTACTAAATGTGGGGAGTACTCATTTATTGTTGGTGTTGACAAATTCTCTAGGTAAGCAATCTTCATTGCAACCATAAAGAGTTCAAATGTAGAAGAGACAACTCAACTTTTCTTTAAGCATGTGGCAAAGTTTTGGGGAGTAACCCAAAACATTGTAAGTGATAAGGACATCGAGCATGTAGGGTAGTTTTAGACAAAGTTATTCTATCTCCTAGGTTCCAAGTTGAGCATGAGCTCCAGTTACCATCCATAATATGATGGGTAGATAAAGAGAGTCAACAATTTTTTAGATGAATACCTTTAGTATTTTGTTATTGTCAACCAGAAGAATTAAGTTGGCTTACTTGATATCCCCAGTTCTATTTCAACATCTAGTAAAGCTCTTCCTCTAACTAAAGCCTTCTTGAGATCAATATAAGGTAGAAATCACTGTTACTCTACATAGTGACCACACCATACACAAGGAGATGCCCAAGAGCGTACGAGTTCACTAGAGTTCAAAGGTACAGTTTAGAAGTAGCGAAAGCTTCCAAAAGGATGAAGAAATCGGTAGATTAGAATTGTCGACCTAGAGAGTTTAGTGTTAGAGATCAAGTCCTCGCAACGCTCCTTTTAAGACAGTTAGATAATTGTGGAAGGATTCAGAGATACATTGGTTAGTTCCTATCATCTTAAGGAATAGAAGAGCAATTTACAAAGTCAAGCCTTTTATATGGTTGAAGTTCCATCTGGGTTTTCATGCTAATGTTCTAAAGCTATATCATCTAGACATGGAAGACCCATCTTGCTACGTGTATAAGCGGTTGCATGTCAAGATTAAGTTTAAGCTAAGTCAAGCCATTGAAGACATCATTGCAAAAAGAAGAGTCTGAGATCTCACCACTGGAGAAGAGTGCACTTAGTACTTAGTAAAGTGGAGAGATCGAGGAGTAGAAGACAATAATTAGGAGACTAAAGAAGACCTCATGCCTTTATTAGAAAGAAAGTCTACTAAGCTAGTTTAAGGACCTCCACCACTAGATCGAAGCTCTAGCACATATTGCTAGTGACATCAATAAATTAAGTGGGGGAGGATGTCGTGGTCCCATCTTTTTTCACACATTCATGCTAGTAAGACCTCATCCTTTTGTACATTATTATAATATCTAGAGAGACATTTTGTACTTATAGTTTAGGAGTATTACTATTTTTTTATAGTTTCCATTGTAGGAATATGGTCATTTCATGGATTTTTATGGTTCCTCTTTCCAGGACTAGAAAAGTCTGTAAAACTCTTTACAATAATGTAAATACTCTTTTAGATTAAAGTTCTTACCTACCACGTTGGTTGATCATAACCAAAGATATCTGTTATACACACCAAACCCATGTGTACACACTATCGTAACCTTGTAATGTCAACAAATTAATAAAAGTATGCTGTTTCATTTTACAACTCTTACTTCTGTTTCCTTACTTATTATTGTCTTGCTATTTCATTTTACAATTCTTACTTATGTTTTCCTTAATTATTATTGTCTTTCTTTCTTGTTCATACATTACTTATAGATTTAGGCATCATCAATCGTTGTTGTGTAAGTTAAGCTTGCCTATAATTGTAAAGGTAAAATAATAAGCACTTACCATCATTTTCTTTACTAGGAAGAGCTAAGTACTGTAACACTTTGCACTTGCTATTGGTGATATTGCATCAAGAGCTAAATGTGCAAAGTTGATTTGATCGGACAATTTGACCTCCTCCAAAATCATTTTTAATCTCTCTCTCTCTCTTTCACGAATATAAAGAAGTTTGTAAAGTGTCTAGTAAAGTTGATGCATTTTTTGGTATGCTTTTCTTAAACTAAATGAAGCTTGTAATGTTTAGAAAGGCTCATTAAGCTTGAAACAAATGATTATAAAAAATTATTTAGAAAGGAAAAAAAATGCACTACATGACTATTTTTCAAAGAATAATCTATGATAAAATATTAAACACGGTGAAGTGATTAAGTATTTTAACTTTTAACTATGGTTCAAATTTAAATAATAATATCTTTTCAAGTTACATTTATCTTTATATTGCTTAATGAGATTCTTTTAATTTTTTTTTATTTTTTACCTTTTTATCATAATAACCAATAATAATAAATTTCATTCATTATAAAACTATAATTAATTGAATGAATTCTCTCAAGTTACCATTTATTTATTTATTTTTAGATATCATAAATAGTTAACTTATCTACGATAATATAAACATTTCAATCTTATTACACAAAACATTAATCAATAATAACAATGCCATGACTTAATATACTTATATATATATATATTTACAATGGATATTGTGAAGATCAATGTATATTATAAATGATTGCTTGCATAGTCACTATATGATGCTCTTGTTTTTGCTTTATTTTTAATTTTCTATTTATATATTTTTTATGTTTTATTCTTATTGATAACAAAATTTATACAAGTTTTACATATTGATTTTATTTCTTTATAAATTGATATTTAAACTTGGAAAACATAATGTCACAAGAAAACATAAAAAAATTATTATTTTAATATCTTACAAAGTATATCAAGTACTCTTAATCTCTTTTTAAAAAAATTTAAAATTTCATTCCTAATTACTAGCATTCACTTAGTGTATGTAAGGTACAACATAGTTATAACAATAAGCAAATATTTCTCTATAAATATTTTAATATTGACTTATATAAGTTAGGTGGTTACCTCCGATCACATCATTTTGTGTCCATCTCTATGGAGTAGTTATTAGAAGTGATGAGAGGAAATGAGAAGAAAACTACTAAAGAGACATTTAGATTTTGCCTAGGCCATATTAACTAGATTTGTAAAATATAATTACATTATGATAAGTTAATTTTAATAATAATCTTTTATAGGGGTCACGATTCCCTTAATAACATAGTATAGATATAAATTATGAAATACATATATATTATGTGTATATATGTAGTATGTATGCACATGTATACTCTGCAGATATTATTATGATTTGTAATATATGTATGGTAATTTTTTATTTTGTAAATAAAAATATATATCGATAAATATATATTTTTGAAATATATAGATAATTTTTTTGGGGTAATATTATAGAGATAAATTTAATCATATGATTTTGACAAAAGGCATAGGCCGGACGGGTCGTCACAACCGGATCGGATTCACCACGTTAAGGCCTACTTCCTCTTGCTATAAATAAGCCCACTGAGCTGGTCTCTTCCCCAAGAAATCTTCCCGTTCGTTTTTATCACAGCAATTAGTGAAGAAGAGCCTGCAAACAAGAAACGAATCCAAAAACAATGACACCAGAACCAGAGGACGAGATCAAGGACGAGAAAAACCCTAGACCTCTTGATGAAGATGACATTGCTCTTCTCAAAACCTACGTATGTTTGCCCCTTTCTGAAACCCTAATTTCCATTTCTTTTGATGTTACGTTTGTTTCTATATTGAATTATCACGTTGATGTTAGTGGTGTTGGGATCTTTATAGTGTTCTTCGGTTAAATTGATTGTTCTGGGTATTAGTTCCATTTTAATCTCAGTTTGAAGAAGTTGCTCTAAGGTAATTTGAAATTAGAGGTTCTGGAGGGGCTTTCTTTGAAACATTGATAGGTCAGCTAGTCTTTAAGTTCGATGTTGGTAAAATGAAGCTCATGGATTCCGATTTCAATTGCTATTTATGTATCGATGTGGTTGTCGCAACTAGTTAAGTTGCTCTTCAAGACTAAAAGAGTCACGGGTTTTAGACATGGAAACGGCCTCTTCCAGTCTTCCTGAAATGCAAGGGCAAGGCTCTGAATATATGTCATTGTCCTTCCCCTTACTCAGCTAGATTCATCCGTCACACTCAGTTGCGCCTTTTGTGGAATGATGCGGTTGTGCGGTTGCGATACTGCATAAGATTTGATGAATATGATGATATGTTTCAACAAATTTAGCCATTAATTTATCTTTTAAATATCGTGCTTAATTATCTGTTTACAAGGAAGAGGATAGTGTGGAATTTATGTCTGGTCCATGTGTTTACTTTTTATTGTCTTGCTTGCTATCTGCATAATTGAATTGCATCTTTAATGTTTGAATTATGCAGGGTTTGGGACCTTATTCTAACAGTATAAAGAAAGTGGAAAAAGAGATTAAGGAAATGGCAAAAAAGGTCAATGACTTGTGTGGTAAGTTTCATCAGTGGATATGATTTTTCAATTTAACCTGTTTTGAAACCTTTTAAGTTTCATTGAGTTATAATTCAGAGAAGTTAATGAAGCTGTAAGGGGCGGAAATAGTATATTCATTTACCTGTGGCTTGACCTACTCTGTTTTGTTATGCTCTGACAAGTTATAAAATGGAACTGCTGCTTTGGGTGGTTTAGAAGGATGAGGTGTAGTACCTAGTGTTGTTCAACATATTGTTTCCTTCATGGCTTCAGTGGAAGCCTTTTACTGCATTTATGTGCAGGATCCTTCTTGCGAAGAACTCTTTTAATTCTGACATTTCTGCAGTTACTCATTTTTGGGGTTGGTGCTTGGGGTGGTGGGGAAGGAAGAGAGGTAAGGTGGGGAGAGAGAGGTGGTGGGATCAATCCAAGAGATTGTCCTGGTTTGGAAAGCATTTCTTGCAGCAAGATACATAATGCAAGTTGTACTTTGCAGGGCCATTCATGTGATTTGGCTGTACATATTGTTGTAGGATAAATAACAGCGTTTTTATGCTAGCTTACTACTTTGATAAATTATGGAACTTCTTTCCGAACACTTTCCTTCCAGGCTATTTATTTACCGCTGTTCTCATTTCTTGTTCTTACAATCATCTGTAGCAATTTAATAATATATGCATTCTTGAAAAATTGTTGCATTGGTGCTTTAGGTATCAAGGAGTCAGACACAGGCTTAGCTGCACCCAGCCAGTGGGATCTTGTTTCTGATAAGCAAATGATGCAAGAAGAGCAGCCTCTTCAGGTCAAGATTGTTAAGTTTGTTAATTGATCGATCAATCATTTGTGTCTTGTCTGAAACAATCATCGCACTTTGTCACGCAGGTGGCAAGATGTACCAAGATTATCAATCCAAATACAGAAGATGCCAAATATGTTATAAATGTAAAGCAAATAGCAAAGGTATATGAACATGCATATTCTTCTTTTGATGAATGCAAGTATGTTTATATAATATTGGAGAATGTTTTACATTATCTTTATGCACTGCAGTTTGTTGTTGGACTTGGTGATAAAGTCTCGCCAACAGATATAGAAGAAGGCATGCGAGTAGGGTATGTCATTCTTTAAGATTTTTTAATTGTGGACTGCAAGACTTGTTTATCCTATTGAAGATAATATTATATGCTAATTTGCATACTTTTTGGAGTACTCACTTCCTTTGCTGCATACACAATTCATGTATAGTTATATAACTATGCATAGATTTAGCTGAGCATTATATTTAAATGCCACAATTTCTTTAGAGCGTAATGACAAGCTTTATATAATTTTCTAAACACTTCTATTTGGAGCATTTTACATGCTTTAACTGCTCCGTTTATGTAATGCCTTTAAAAAAGTTTCATATGCTTTGTGGAGGAATTTATATGACATCATTGTGTCCAAACTCTGTAATCATCTGCAAATATTTATTTTAAGATCTCTTCTTGTCTTTCGAGCTTTTTGGTTGCACTCATATTTGTTTTCCTCGTTAGGTAACTTCTATCCTGTCATTTCAGTGTTGACAGAAACAAATACCAGATTCAAATTCCCTTGCCTCCAAAGATTGACCCAAGTGTGACAATGATGACGGTAGAAGAGAAACCAGATGTGACATATAATGATGTTGGTGGATGCAAGGAGCAGATAGAGAAGATGCGAGAAGTACGTTCTATTTTTGTTTTTCATTATACAAGTTAAACCCTGCTGCTTGTACTAAGTAATGTTGCTAAATTACTACTTTCTTGCTCTGTGAAATTAAAATTGTATTTGAGACGAAAGAATGATGCATGTTCTTTTTCCCTCCTTTCAAGGTTGTTGAGTTGCCCATGCTTCACCCCGAGAAGTTTGTGAAGCTTGGAATTGATCCTCCTAAGGGTGTTCTCTGTTATGGGCCACCAGGGACTGGTAAAACACTTTTAGCTAGAGCTGTGGCAAACAGAACGGATGCTTGCTTTATTCGTGTCATTGGAAGTGAGCTTGTGCAGAAATATGTTGGTGAGGGAGCAAGGATGGTTAGAGAGTTATTTCAGGTTTGAGTCATATTACCACATGGTACATTGCTGTTGATTGCATATGACATGTTTTAGGTTACATTTCTGAAATATTTTTGTTTGCTTTCAGATGGCACGATCTAAAAAGGCCTGTATTGTATTTTTTGACGAAGTTGATGCCATTGGTGGTGCACGTTTTGATGATGGTGTGGGTGGGGACAATGAAGTCCAAAGGACAATGCTTGAAATAGTGAATCAGCTTGATGGTTTTGATGCACGTGGAAACATTAAAGTTCTTATGGCTACAAATAGGTATTGCCAGCCAGCTTCTAAAAGTATATTTTATTCATAATTCAATGAATTTCTGTTAAGTAATTTATCCATAGCTTCCAGTGTTCCATTGGCAATTGAAGTATACAGTCAAAATTGCAATCTGACCGACCTCTTCCCTTAGGGGAGAGAAGAAGAGATTTGCGTGGTATAGTTATTTGAAAGAATTTTCAAGGAAATGAACTCTTTTTTATTCCTTTTGCTTGGGTGCTTGTTTGGGAATTAACTTGGTATATTACATAAGAATGTTATGTTTTTGGGATCAATTACATAAGAATGTTATTTCTTATGCTTTATGCTGTTATTTTCAGACCAGACACTTTAGATCCTGCACTTCTACGTCCCGGTCGATTGGATCGTAAGGTTGAATTTGGTCTTCCTGACCTGGAGAGTAGGACTCAGATATTCAAGATTCATACTCGAACTATGAACTGTGAGAGAGATATCCGATTTGAACTTCTTGCTCGCCTTTGCCCAAATTCCACTGGTGAGTCTCAACTTAGATTGTAGCATCAGTTCTACTAACAAATTGATGCTTAATTTAGATTTCCCTATGTCTCCTGCCCATTTTGGCTTTTCATCTCTTCATTCTTAATAACCATCTTATATGATGTGTGGATTGCAGGAGCTGACATAAGAAGCGTATGCACAGAAGCTGGAATGTTTGCAATTCGAGCTCGAAGAAAGACTGTAACAGAAAAGGACTTCCTTGATGCAGTAAACAAAGTTATTAAGGGGTACCAGAAGTTTAGTGCAACACCTAAATATATGGTCTACAACTGAGGAAAGAATTGCCTTTTGCTTCTCAACAATGGATCAGTTACACTTATATATCTTTGAGTTTGTCTCCTGATCTTGAACTGAATGTTGTTTCTTAGTCATGTGGAGGGTGAATTCTTGGCCTGTACTTTCAGTCATTGAATCATGTGGGATGTACTATTATACATTTTTTTCTTGCAGCTGGTGTTTTCAATTCACATTACAAAATAGATAGAAGTTGCTAGATTCTTTCTTTTGGCTATATTTCACTTCAGATGCATCATGCCAGCACGTGGATTATGAATTTAGCTTGTCTTTTTGATCTTTGTCCTCTGTGTGCAGCAGAATCCAGTGTTTCTGGCCCTGTCAAAATATGAACTTAGGCTTGCGTGACATACAGCTTGCCATGCTGAAATATTAATTTCTTCCTTGCGAGTTACACTAGTGTGTGCAATGTGTGGTTCTGACTTGTAAGTTCAATAATTGAATCCATTTCTACACCATACTAGTATACTTATGGGGCAGATACTGCAGCTTATCTGAGAAAGCCAGACCTTCTGGTGATATGACAGCTTTCGTTCCCTTTTGGAATCATTAAAAGAGAAGATCAGTTAAAAAGATAGTTTGTCTATTGGCGGTTGGAATGGTCAAAAGCTGGTTTGATTGAAGTTGGATGTTGTACCTGAGTAACAATCTCTCTCAGCCATAAGACGTTACTGCTACACCGTCTAACCTGGAAAGCATGATCAATTATTAACAAGATTAAAGGAAAATCAGGCACTCGAGAGCTGACTTAAATCAAGGAGACAAACGTGGGCTCTTATTATTAGATCATGATATAGAACTTTTTCTCGGCCAAGGGCGTCTGATGATTGTGAGTGCCACCGACCCTTAGGCTGGGCCCCACCGAGGAATCAACCTATATTCCTAAGTATTTTGTTGTCGCGAATTGTGGTCCCTTGCACACGCAGTATTTGATGCAATCTACTTATAACAGGTCCATAATCTTGGTTAAGTCCACCAGGCAACGGTGAGGGTGCAGGCGTGGAATGCCATGGGATCCGATTATTTTTTTTCGAAATAAAAAGAGAGAGAGCCCGATAACGTCTGGTTTTCAAATGGACAGATGCTTCAAGGTGAGCAGTCTTTAGCTTTTCTGGACAGTGTCTAGTATAATCATTTATCTTCCACATTCTAGTAGTTCCAAATTGTTGTTCTGCAATTAAAGAGACCGTCTTCGCAGAATTCGTGTTACAATTGTGAATTTCCAAGTATATATACAAGGGAAAGAAGGCATTGTACTTCGACTGAATGTATGCTTGATGGAAAAGGAGATAAATAATCTAACTCCAGGTCTAGAGAATCCTTCCTTTCCTCCATTGAAATTTTCTCTCGGTTTGGACCCTCCAGATCCATGACGAAGAGGGGATTAGAATCGCTTCCCAGCCGACAAAAATCATACTACAAAACTAATTTTCTTCTTATTCGCTTAGAAAGACAATATATATACTAAATTCTATACATGGACGCAACTTCTTCTGCTTATATCTGATTACATTGGCAATGAATGGTGAAACCCAAAATAATAGGATTGCTACCTCGGGAATTATATGCTTACAATTTGAACCAATCTTCATTGGTTTATGTCCCTGGGGAAGAAACTCCTCCGAAACAGGCTGTCCTGCTTCCTCCTAACGCTGAAACTTCGGTTCAAGGCTCCTAGGTTATGTCACCAATAATCCCCACAGGAACACGAGCCATTCTCAAAGTGGTGAAACCTGTTTCGATCTCTCATCACAATCTTACGTCCTGAGACAAGAGAAATCAGCTTTGTCACAGCGTGGCAATCTGCGCATACTCGCAGGTTCTTTACAACCCTGATAGTGGTTCCTGGGTGAGTGCTAATCAGACCAAAAGCTATGGCAAGTCTTTCACTATGAACTTCAAGCAATTGCTCTTTTTGCTGCTCTCCAATATTGTATAGCACCATATCTGTCCGTGGCACATAATGATGATCTCTGAGCCAGGAATTTATCTCATCCAGCATCATATAAATTTCCTTGCTCTTGGGGTGCCTCATATCTCCAGCAAGGAACTCGTGTACTTGGTTGTCAACTTCAACTGAGCTGCAACCTTTCTCCTTCGTCACTCCATTAGACTTCATCAACGTCCTAATTCTAGCAACACCATCCCAATTTCCAATAGCAGCATATATGTTTGAAAGCAGAGTGTAGGCTCCACAATTTGCTTTGTTCTGTCCAATAACTAAGTGCACAATTTTCTCTCCTAGAGCTGTCCTGGAGTGTTGCTTACATGCTGCAAGTAAAGTTCCCCAAATAACTTCATCCGGTTCAATTTCCATGTTCTTCACAAGCTCATATGCTTCATCTAAAAGCCCAGCACGGCTTAGAAGATTGACCATGCATCCATAGTGCTCTATCTTCGGTTCAACCCCATACTCGTCCTTCATCTCCTTAAAGAGACTCCAACCCTTGCTCACTAACCCAGTATGACCACATGCTGTTAGGACCCCAATAAAAGTAATATCATTAGGAATAAAACCATCACAACACAATCTGTCAAATGTTGTCAAAGCATCTTCACTGAACCCATGTACAGCATAAGCCATCAACATTGTGTTCCAAGTAACAATGTCCTTGCTCTCACCCACGTTCTCAAAAATCAACTGCGCATCTTCCAGGCTACCGCACTTAGCATACATATCGATCAATGCAGAGCCCAAATGGGCATTGATCTCAATGCCGATATTCATAATATGCGAATGAAGCCATCTACCCAATTCCAACGCACCAAGCTGCCCACAAGCAGCAAGAACCGACAGCAAAGTCACTTGATTTGGCCTCACTTTCACATCAAACATCTTCCTAAACAGCACTAATGCCTCATTTGGCATCCCATGTTGGGCATACCCATCAATCATCACATTCCAACACACAACATCTTTCTCCGTCATATCATCAAACAACGCCCGTGCCTCATTCAACGCCCCATGTTTAGCATAGCAAGTCATCATGGCTGTCAAACAAATCAAATTTCTCTCGGACATTTTATTGAACAGCTCCCGTGCCGACACAACATCGCCACCTTTTGCATAAAAATCAACCAAACCAGTCTTAACATATGAATCTGAATCCAACCCAAGTTTTATAACATGCCCATGAACCATTTTTCCTGACCTAACAGAACAACCTTTGAGAACGGAAGAGAAAGTATATACATTTGGTTCAACACCACTTTCAAGCATTTTGATAAAGTACGACAATGCCTTATCATGAAAGCCAAACTGTACATGACAGTGAATAATAGAGGTCCAGTCATAAATGTTAGGGTTAGAGATGAGGTCGAAGACATTAACAGAGCTTTTAAGATAACCAAGTGAGGAGTAAGAACGTTGGAGCTTGAAGTTTAGTATGTGGTGCTGGTGAAGTCCATGACGAAGAAGAGCGGCGTGGATTTGGAGAAGTTGGGTGACGCATCGGGTTCTGTCAATGAGGATTGCGAGCTTTTCCGGTGAAGGGAAAGTTAGAGGGGGGCAGTTGGCGGTGGTTAACGGTGGCGTAGCTAGGAGGGTCAGTGAGGACATTGATGACTTGGGATGGAGGCTCGCTTACAGCTACCGGCTTTTCACCCTTCAATAGACAGAAGTGGATAATCGCCAATTATTGACTTTTTCTTTTTTTTTTTTTAGACCCGAGGAAAATGTTGAAGTGCGGGCTGCGAAATGCTTCTCGTAACTATAAAATGAAGAAAATTTTACGGTAACGTGATATGTAATCTAAAAATTATTTTAAAAAAAATTACATTGCGATGACATTATAAGTACTCTAAAAATTAGATAATAAGTATGATTTGAAAATCTAAAAGAAGAGTATTGAGAGGAAGAAAACCGAGAAGATGCAAATCCATTCATGAATTTTAATTTAATAAATTCATTCAAAAGATAAGTGAATTCAATAATTGGCATGTATAAATTGTTTTAAGCACCATATAAATACTATTGTTTAATCTATATATATATGTGTGTGTTATCATGGTCTTATGTGACTTTGATTATTTTTTACCACATCTGCATAAAATGATAGGGATAGAAGGGCTATCTCCCCTAACAGGAAAGTCCATGGACAATGCTTGTCTAGCTTATTATTAATTTATAAAAAATTAAAATTTTATTTCTTAATGGGATAATATGGAAACTATATGTAAACTTTGAAAATTTTTCTAATTTTATATCTAAAGTTTGAATTTAATAAATTTTATAACTAATCAAACTTTTACTCATCAAATTTTATATTAAAGCATGGAGTATATACATATTATATCTAATCGAACTTATATGCGTCAAATTTATTATCTTCACCGTCTTGAGAAAGATATCATATTCACATGATGAAGTCTAAATTGAGGTAATTAATTAAACATATAAAAGTTCGATTGGTATGAAATTTAGTAATTTCAAATTTGAAAAATATAAAAAAATTGAAAATCATCTAAAATTTAGATAGTTAAGATATTTTTAGTTTTTTAATTAATTTTTTAAAATTAAAGGAAAATTACTTTTGCACCGATTATCCATTACTTTATTCATAAAATATTTGATTTTTAACAAACTTTATAGTATTGGAAAACTAGTGACAAATACTTTATTCGAAAGTAAAAGCTATGCACGTATCACAAGATTATGCGGACGATGTAAAATTTTCTATATTTTTAAAATTAATAATATGAACGGTAAAAATTACAGAATTCAAAAGACATTTATAACACATAGAGATTATTACGCAAAATAGAGGAAACTTACATAATCCAAGATATTTTCGAAAATAAGCGCTTGTTATTCGACAACAGGGGGAAAAAAGGGAAAGGGTCAGATAAATTGGTGAGAGAAAAATTGGAGAATTTCATATTATTTCTCCAGCATTTTTCTCACAGTGGTTGTTTCTTTTCATAATTCTTCTATTTTTGTAAACCTCCTTTTGTTTTTCTTAATAGTGCACATAGGTCACAAATATCTCTTAAGTTTCGTCATATTTTACACATTATAATTGTCTTTATCTTTTTTAGTTTCCTTCCTTTTCATGTTAATGATTATTATATTTCATAAATATGTTTTGAATTTTATATTTTTCGTTATAATCTTTTCATTTGTAAATTCCTATACCTCGTAACTGACTATAAAACTATAAGATTATAATAAATCATAGATTTCTTAAAATTTTGTAATCATTACAATCTTGTAATTTCAAAATCACATTACAATGTATAGGAACTTATAAATAATGAAAATTACTAAATTTATGAAAAAGTATAAAATTCAGAACATTCTTACGAAATGTATAGACAATTAAAATAAAAATAAATAAATTTTTATTTAAAAAAAAAAGGATAATTATAATGCATGGAAAATTAAGGAACTTGGAAGTTTTGGAACTACAAACTTAACGTACACTTCAAATGTAGTTTTGGAACTACAAAACAAAAATGAAAGTGTATACATCTACAAGCTGATAGTAAACTCAAAATATTGATAATCCACGCATAATATAATCTTTTTGATTACCAGAACTAGGTAAGATATAAAAGACTAAATAATATAAGTATAAAGAGTATAATATAGGATAACTTTATTTTATTACATTTAGTTTATATAGTATTGAAGATAAGTTTTGGTGATGTCTTTTGTTTGGTATATAGAAGCATTAAACTCGTTATTATATTTTTACATTTGTACCATTTATATTGCTTGATATATATTTAATTACATTTTTACATTATTTAAATTTATTAAAAAGTATGATTTCAATAAATTATCAAATTCATATAATTAAGACATAAATTTGCTAATAATTAAAAAATTAAATTATTTATATTACAAACTAAAATAATTTTGTCCCTTGTTTGGTAAAAAGAGACTATGATTTGTGAGAGGATATTTTTTAGATTAAAAAACTTATGTTTTTGCCTAACGAATTAAATTTTTGTATCATATTTTAAATGAGATAAACCTAATGAATTAAATTTTTGTATCATATTTTAAATGAGATAAACTTTTAGCATTTCAACTAGTCCTCAAAACTTTCTTTTATTTAGCAACCAAGTTAAAATTGCAAACCATACATTGGACAAAAAAATTTGTCAGTCCAAACAATAGAATTATAACCAAAGTTAGTAATCATAGGTCGATGTACGCATTGTTTTCCCCCTGCAATATGTAACAAAAAAAAATAAATTTTGTAATGAGCTGCATAACTTTAATATATAATGTAAAATAATAGTTATCCTTTTTGCTAATTGGGAGAGATGGCTAAGTTGACTATTACGAGCCCTTAAAATCATATTTAAGGTAATTCGGCCTAAATTTAGGGTATTTCGAGAAAAATTATTTGATTAAGTTTATACTTTACGATTAAAATAGAAAAGTTAGTTAAAAAGACTTAATAAAGTTAAATTTTAAAAATAATGATCCAAAATTCCAATTTTACTCTTAAAAGTAAAATTATTCAATATAGTATAAATGTAATCGAAAACTCTAAAATCGACTTAGAATACGATGAGAACTTAAAAATAAGTTAAATGAACTATAAAATGAGATAGTATAGTATAATTTATTATATAAATATACACGTATTTTTATGAATATACTCGATATAAATAATAATTATACCAATAAATTAATATAAAATTGCATAATTATATATAATAAAAAATACATCAGAAACATTATTATATGAGTATAAATATACATTACACGTGATATATATATAGAATATATACTCATATATACTCATATATTAATAAAAATAACTAAATACTAATATAATATACTTAAAATAATTAAGTAATTTCAAAATCTACTTAACAATTCAAGATTGTGGATGCAAATTGCTAGAAAATTTCGATGGAAGCTAAAAAAAGTGAGAAACATGACTCAAAAGTAAAAATCACATGTAAGTTGACACCACTACCTTGGAAGTTTAGAAAAAAATATTGAAGGAAAATCTCTCATGTGGCAATTCAACTTATAAATACTCCCAACTATTAGAATTTTGCAATTTTAGCAAAGTTAAGACTAGAATAGATAGGGAGAAAAATTTTGGAAAATAGGAAAAATATTAGAAAAATTACACAAAAACAAAGCTAAAACTGTGCTAGGGTAGTTCCCCAACCTGTTGACAATCTACTGTAGAACCCTCGTCTTTAAGTAATTCACCCATCACCCAGGCCTTTCGACAATCCGTTGGCTACTAGAGCTTCAATGAATGGAGAGGTCAAACTTTTGTCTTATTTTTTTTTAATTATTTTTGAAAAAATAGTAAATTCATCCAGAAAATTTTGAACAAATTTATATTTAGATTATTTTAGTTATGCTATTATTTGATATTTTTAATTTTGTAAAATTTTGAATATTTAATATGCTTGCTTAAGAAAGTCAATAATTACCCAAATTTTGACTTTTAAAATAAATGTATTAAATGATATTGTTTCTAACTCAAAATTTTTGTGTATGATATACATAATATATATATAATTGCTATGTAGCCATATTTTCAATTTGAGTAATTTTAGTATTTAATATAATTTTAGGCCTAAAAATAGCTAGAAATTAGGGTGAAAATGTGAAATAAATAATTTTTATGAAATTAAATGATGAAATTGACATATACCTATTTCTAGTGAATTATAATGATGTTAGGATATGTTGAAAATAATTTTGTGTAAAAAGAATAATATGAAACTAAGTGATAACTAAATTCCCCATATTTTTAGGAATCTATAGAAATTTTCGAGGAATTATTTGTTAATTTACAAAGTAAAATAGCTTAATTTACGAGCCGAGACTCATTTTTAATAATAATAGGCTAAAATATGATAAATAATGAAATAAAAACTACATATATACATATTGGTCATATTTAATAAGAAGTGAATTTTTAATATATTTAATAGTTTTTTGACGATCGGAATATGTTATATATATATTAAAGTTAAATAATATCTATATTATAAAGTTATGTTAATAAATTATATAAAATATAGTTTAATGACATAATATACATAGAATATGATAATATTTATTTAGATACATATAATTGTGTTAAAAATTCAAACTATTCATTAGAAATCATATCTACAAATAAGACCCGTAATACGTATCGCTGGGTCCATATAAACTTAACAACACTATTTTGTAGTAAAATCGGACAACCTTAGGTAATATAACATGTATCTCTATAATATTGTGGAAATTTATGTCTTATAATAACTTTATCGTAATTGAAATATGATTTAACCAATTAAAAATACATTTCGATATTATACATAACAGTGCAACTATGTATATTATTAATATTTAATAACTTAACTTGACCTATATAATAAAACTATATATTATTATATAAGTAAAATGATAATATACTTATATATATAACAATGTAATAAAATACTTTTAGATAGAATCCTAATATTTTCGTAACTATTACGAAAACTAAATTTAATTTTTGTATATATAGGGTCTCTTAGTAATCATACCATTAACGACCCGAATCTTCCATAATGAGTGTCTGAACAGGTAAGTTGAGATTATAGTTTTACCAGTTGTTGAGATACTATATTAGAGTATCTAGAGACTTAAGAATGCTTTTATTTTGTGATTGTAATTAATTGTTTGTGCACATATCATGTGTGTGATTGGTATTCAGTTATGACAAGATTTGAACTCATTAGTTTGTTCTACATAATCGCATTATTTTTATATCGTATAAACTTGTTTGGTCACTCCTAATTACAATTAATAATAATTCTACTACAACGAAACTGGATATATATAACACCTATTAGGGGAAATGATTAGGAATATCAAGCCAAATATCGACACTCTTCAATAATGATAGTTGAAATAGTTCTTTCCCTATCATTAGTTGAATTAAGTGATAAATAAGGAAGTTACGATAAGGGTAAGAGCTGTGGTTAAAAATTGGTCACGAAAGAAGAATATTCTTCATTATATAAGCCTGGGTTTGGTCTAATTTCAGTTGCGACAAAACTTCTCAATCCAAGTTGAAGTGGATGTAATTTCTCTGACCTCACAATGGACCGAATAACATTATGCTATGTTCATGTGATTGATTACACTGCATTTCATTATAATTAATAACCTTACTTGTAATTGTTTGATATTATTCTAACTTCTTGCCATTTACTAAGTTAGTTATACTCACATCTCAATAGACTCTTTTACAGGTGTTAAATAAAGACTAGGATGTTTACATACCACAACTCTTAAGTTAGTGTGCTATTGATTAAGAAAACGAGAAATGAGGAATCCAATAAATCTAGGCTTTTAACTTTTTTTTTTTTTAGTTTTGAGAAAACTAACTAAAAATTTCTTAATGCCCATTAATTTCATATTTTATTGTAATTAAACTTTAAACCTATGGCTTTTAGTAAACTCTAAATGTAAATTATAACTCTAAATGTAAGATATTTATGTAAGTACTGCTGTATTATAAAACAAGAGGTTATATAAATTAAGTACTTTGTAAAGCTATACTATAAGTTTGATTATTTACAAGTATCAAAACAGATACTTTAAGCCGGTTAAGTTGTATATGCCTTGTGTGAACTATATCTACAATCAGAGTTATGAGGGCAGCTTTTATCTTAGGTTAATTTACATGACAAAATTGTTACTATTTTTTCTTATTCGGGACATGACAATTATAACATCATATTAGTAATCCATTATGTTGATTGCCAGTTTTGAACAAGAGCCCCTCAACTTGAGCTGACCTCCTTAACTCATGGGCCGATCTCTTTAACCCTCAAACTCGACCTTTCTCGATCTAGAGCCGAACTCTTCAATAATTGGTCAACCTCTCTTAGGCTAGTCCTTCTAGGATGGCTCAAAGAGGAGTAGGTACAACCTCCACACTTCATAAATCATAAACCTCTTAGCATAACTTAGTAATACTTACACGACCTGTAAGAGAAATCTACATGCCCATTTGTACAACACCTATAATGCATTAAATGCAACATCATAAATAAAACCCTCTACGAAGGTTTACATGGCCTTATCATACGACCCCTATAAAAAAATTAAATACAAGAACACAAACACAAGGTCCAAAGTAATCATACCTTGACTACATCAAAAGATTTTACCAAATTTAAACCCTTAAACCCTAGGACAAAAAGTTCTAAATAGGGATGTAAACGAGTCAAATTATTCGTGAATTACTCAAGTTTGAGTTAATCTCAAGATATTCAAATAATTGATCAAATCAAGCTCAAGCTTCATAATATTTAGCTCGATTAGCTTGTGACCTAACTTAATTGAGTTCAAGTCAAATATAAATGTCAGTTGAGTTTAAATTGATTTTGAACTCTAATATTATTATAATTAAAAATATATATGTTTTTAAATAAATTGAGGTTAAATGAGTTTAATCAATCGAACTTAAGTTTAAAATTCTAAGCTCAATCAAGTTTGAGTCAAGTTCGAGCTTAGTACCATACCATCTCACCTCAACTCACTTACAATCCTAATCCTAGGTAATAAACTATGAGTTGACTGAAGCTCAGAATCCTATCCATAGATAGCCTACTTCTCTCCCCTATATAAGGGATCTAAGTAAGCTAATGTAATTCAACCACTTTGATAGAATTTACTCTTTTCCTTTCCACTACTTAAGATTAACTTAAATATTGCGGTAGCCTAGCCAAATGTTCTACTCACTCTTACCTGTTTTGTAGATTACTCTAGCTTGACCCCAAGAACTCCGTAGAGCCATAATACTTTATCTTATAGGCTTATCGCACTCTTAAAAGCTCTAGATCCAATTACTCTACCAACTAGAATTCATAGACAATGCTTTAAACGATTTTTTTTTTTTTTTATCTAGGATTTGAATCCTTATCCTTTTGCTTCGAATGATGGATTTGGTATCTTATCTATCTTTCAATTTTCAAATTTTTCTCGAGACTACTTTCCGTGACTACTCCCGCAAAATCTTAACAAGAGAGAACTGAAAATTCACTTAACAAGTACTAGCATAAAGCAATCGAAGATGAGAAAAGGGATTAGCCCACTGGCTTTATTTTTAGCTAGATTTCTACTTAATGAAGTTGTAAACCAAGCATCTCATAGGATCAACGGAGCCAAATGAAGACAAAAATCGGGTTATACATTTAAAAAGAAACATGCAGTTTTCACAGTTTCGGATGGGGGTGTTGAGGGGGGAAAAAAAAAAGAAAAAGAAAAAAAGAAAAAAAAAAGAAGAAAAAGAAGAACCTTCAATCTGGTTGCTGATCAGGTCTCTGCAGATAAAATTCTATAAAACGTTCATCATTACGTCAAAACCAATTTAAAGGCAAGCCATTTATAGGAATCATCTTTAAGTCTTCAATAATGCCGAATTATGGGGCAAGTAATGCAAGGCCCGATATGTTTCTGAAAGAAGTAACGAAATGAGCGTATTTAATACTCCAAACTGAACCAGTGGAGGACTATTAAGTCATGGAAGTTGAGAAGGAATTATTCCCGTTCATTGGCATGGATCCACACAAAATGCAAAGTCCCCCCCCACCGTCCATTGGCATTTACATGAAGCATTGCGATTCCCAAGCTCCCCATCTTTAAAAATGTCATGTACTTTACATATAACAACTCAAAGATCAAGACAAGTACCCTGACAACATTCCCATGTCCCTATTTGGTATCTCCATCCGCAACCTCGATCATGTTTGACTGAAAAGTCAGAAAGCGTAGCTAAAACGAAACATTCCATTAATATGCACGAGCGAAACATCCATGATCAATAAAATTAGTGTACAATTTCCGGAAGAAAATGCCAAGTTTTGTCCACGCTTTGGCCGCATAACATAAGAGCTTTGCCTATCCCTAACTGTAATACTCTTCACTTTCCAAGTCGATACATGATCACCGAAATGGAGCGAGACCACCTTGACAGTCTTGGCTCATCCCCCATCTCTAACAGAAAGCTGAGAAAGCATAAACGCAATGTGATCTTAGAACAAAAGGAAAAAACTTACACGCTTTAATACGATGACCATTAAACACAACAACGCTAGCTCAGCATAATACTACACGTCGGCCAAAATTTTAAACATCTATACTCAGTTGCTTCCACATGGATACTCCTTGAACAACATAATCAAAAGCCTCGGTTCCAAATATCCACAAACGACCTCCCAAAGATAAATGGTGAAAGATGTCATCTTCATTGTATGACTGTTGGCATCTTCGTTATGAATAATTGAGTGGCCACCTAAAAACCTTGATTAGGTAGCACAAGAGCAGCTATCATTCATTGGCCAACAACACCCTAGCTCAGTTGTGCCTTCATGCAAGTGTTCTCCAGCAATTCTTTTTTCTTGAAGCTTATTATGTTTGCTAAGTTGAGCTAGAAACATGCCTTGACACCACACATCTCACAATGCCTCCTTAAGATGGAAAGTCCTTACTAATTCCCTAGCATTGTCATACTCATTCAGCTCTACTAGCATCTTCTTCAGTCTCCGAGCAAGTCCATTAGTCTCACTCTCTGTCCCAGCAAATGAAATTTTCTTCTGCAAACTCTTTCCAAGAGATAGCACATAATCAACCAAGGGCTGCAACTTCCCGCTGCAAAGTATGAACTAAATGAATATCAAGTGGGTCACTCGGGTTAAAGCATACAAACTCGGAAAACAGGGAGTGGTAATATAATATTGGCAATAAAAAGCATGAGAAGTTTCTAAGAATTGCCTGAAAATAGTAAAAAGGGGAACATAACAAAGGAAAAGCTACTTAGCCTTTAGGACTAAAGTCAATCATCTACCCACTTATAGCCATTCATAAAGAGTGACCATATATGACCAGTATGATATCCAGCCAATTGCCAAGGAAGTTGGTGAGAGAGATTAAAGGGCATCACTTTTCTACATATGAAAAGAATGCAAGCCACCAGTGTCAGCAGAATGGAAAAGAAAAATTTTCTTTCTGATAGCGCAGAAAAGTCCACAAGCTGAAAGCATCTCTGCTGTGGCAAAAATGACCTCACCGAAGCAGGTAGATAGCAGAAAATTAAAGATCATGTTATTTTTCATAAGAAAAGGATGCTAGCCACCAGCAGCAGCAGAATGGAAAAAGGAAAAAGAAAATTCTGATAATGCAGCAAAATCCCACAAGCTCAAAGCACCTCTGGCCATTACAGCAAACCAAGTAACTCAGTAACTCATCAGTAACTCATTGCAACACATACACGATGCTAATGGCTAATGCCAACAAGAAGAGACATAAATCACTAAGATCATGACTAAGCTCCTCATGGATCCAGATAGCAGAATACATCTGGACTAATGAAGCAGTAGTATATCTCAATCTAGTACTAAGACATAAGATAACCACATTAAAGGAAGAGTTTAGTAATAGTTTCAGTAATGATACTGGAGTAACTAAAAGAAAGGGAAAAAGCAGGCACAATAAAGTAAATGGATAAATGAGCATTCAAGCATATGCATGAGAGACAGTGAAGCTATGCGTCACTTTAACCAAGGTGGTTCCAGAAACCAAGAACAGGTGTTATAGAAGGAACTCGGCAACAAGGCATACCTGCAGTTCCCAGTAACACTAGGACCTGCCCATACACCAGATAAAGATGCAACAACCCTTTCGGTTCTCGTGATTGCATCATGAATATCTGATGCGATGCTTCTAACATGAGGCAGAACCTTTCCACACAAAAGATTGTCCAGAACAAGCTTCTCCAAAACTGGCAATGCAAGAATTTCTTTCCACAGACAGATATTTCTCATAAGTCGAACAGACACACCAAAACGATAGGCTGCAATCCGACCAGCAGCAGGCACAGCCTTCAGAACGAGAGGACTCCAAGTAGGCACCTGTCATTAAAATATAATGAATCGAGAGAGGATCTTTAATTCTTTTTCATCCTGCTTTATATTAGAGGAGGACCTTATCATTGGGGGTGAGGGGAATCACACATAATACCTACCACAAGATTAGCAACCGCATCTGTCAAACGAGTACGAATGGCCAGTAATAACTCCGCTAGAGCCTCACTGGAAGCTGGAACATAATTGGTGACAAGAGCTGTCGCAGAAACCGCATTTCTTGTCTCACATGTACTAAGCATATCCCAACAATGGGAAATTTCATGATGCAAAATGGGCAATGCAACTTTTTCAACCAATTCTGGAACAAGATTAGCATCAGCATCCTCAGGAGTAAAATCACTTCCATCCTCAGGTACACCATAATTAAAAAGCAAGGAATGCCTGAAAAAGTAGAAAACAAAAGTTCAGCACCAGAAATGTATTTTGTGCCACAATGTCAGCATATGACAGCAATCAAAGGCTAACAAACTGTAAAATGTCAAATCTAAAACTGCTGCAAGCTACCAATATGAATAATAAGCATACCATTCCATATCAAAAAAATCCACTTCCTCATGCAATGGATCCCACCTCAAAAGCTCCAGTCTAACAAATGGAGAGAAGATATTTGGAATGCTTAGAGACATGTAAGCATCACGGTAACTTGATGAGTAATCTCTTTTCCACTTTTCAAACCTTTCTTTAACCTCTGAAAGTTTTGCATATTCTTCAGCAGTATCATCAAATATTTGACTAGCTGTCTGAAGCACTAATTCCCTATTTGACTGGTATGCTGTGCTCTCACTATCACTCTCATCAGTGCTTGATTCTCCCTCCACTTTACGATAAGGACTGTCTACTTCCATGGAGGGGAGTCGCTTGGAATCAAAGCGATCCTTTCTCTGCTGACGAGCCTCAGCTCTGCGTGCCATGTCCATTCGCTTCTGCAAATTCATATCTCTACCAAATTCATCTAGCTTTACAGGTAGATTTTTCTGTTCTCTCAAGGAAGCAACTGCTGCCTGCACAGCACTTGCAGCAGTTGCAATAGTTGCAGCACTGCTATCTCCTTTTCTGAAAACAAGCATTGCTGCATTAACAGCTGCCTCAATTTCCACCATTTCATCTTCATCATCAGCTTGTCTTCTCTCCATAATAGCTGATGCACGTTCTTCATTTATTTTCTGCATCTGCTCTTCAAGTTCTTCTATATATGGAGCTTTATCCTGAAAGAATTCAACAAATGCAAAATAGTGAGTCACAGCTAAAACGACTCTAGTTCAGAAGGACAAAAGAAAAATTAGCTGCACTACTTAAGATGTCTATCCAATCTTCAAAAGGAAAGAGTAAGCGATCAATACTTGTCCAGAGGGACCAATTCTGTGAGAAACATTTAACAAATAGCCTATTGCACAAGGCCCAAGGGCCACTAGTCTAAGCAATCAATGAGAGAGAATTAACATGGTGCTAACTGTAACCTTTTAAGTAAAGTTCAAAGTCCCAGTTAGTTTATCCACTTGGGATAAAGGAGTAAGAACTAGCCACAAATAGTTACTTCTGCATTTAGTTTTCCCAGTTAGTTAACATAAATTTGATCGGCCTTAACTTATTTCATTTAAGTCAGATTTCCACAAACCTATTTTCCCTGCAAAGGTTAAAACATCTACTTTGACTAAGAATAATTAATTTCCATGTTTGACCTAGTCTTTTGAGAGAAATTTAACAGAACTTTTTCTGTTTTCCTCGTTTTAGGTGTCTTGGTGTTTCTTTTCTTGGTTTAGGCTTTCTATAACTAAGTTTGAGTTATTAAAGATCATTTTAGTTTAGGTTATATGACAATACTTGCATGATATTTAATTTTAGTTTATCCAAGTTTTATAATTAGGAATTTGGTGAGTTTCACTTCCTCTTTCATAACATGGTCAATTTTACAAAAACTAATAGTTTACCCTGTAACTTTGGTTTCTATTAACATACTAAAAAAAAAATCATTACATGAAGGCTTGAATATGCTTATATAAAGTTTGGCCATCGTAGGTTTTCAAGAAACTCTTACTACAATTTCAATTTTCAACTTAAGTCCGCTTACTGCTATTCACTTCACTGTAATCGAGATTTTGCTACAGTCATATTCCCTATGGAAGAGCTATTACAGTGTTTACTTGTATTTTAGGCCCGTAATAGCAATTTCATAAGGAAACCCTACTATAAAAATAATATTGAATACCAGTCATTATAGAAACCAATGAATAGCAATCCAATACTGGAGTTAATTTTTTGTCCAAAATACCCCCATTAAAATCAATATCAACAAATGACAATTTTATTTCAATTTTACTCTATTCCTCAATAATAACTATAATATTACAGCCTTATTTATTCAGCAAAGTACCCAAGCTACTAGTGTAAAAGTTCTATTAGATTAGTCTCCTTTGTGTCTATTTCCTAAGGGTCCCATTAACCGTTGAACCTAAAGCATTTGTTAGGGATCTAAAAGAGAAAACTTTTCGTACTTACTTATATTGACATCATACTTTATGCAAGTGCATGAAAGCATGAGTTATTTATTTATTTGACTTCTTAACAAATGCCTACAGGGCAAATGTCAACATTTTCCATTTTTAAATGCACTTGCAATACTAAATTTTTAAGTCAAAGTTCAACACATGCAAGTTCTTATACATGACATAGGTTTCAGCCATAGCACGGATTTTCAAAGAAACAGTTGGTTTCATGCATCAAGTTGTATGTCGTCTAAATTAGTGCTTTTTACTATGGTTTTGTGTATCACATTGGTTATGCTTTTTCCTCTTTTGAGCCAACTGACATTAGCTATGATAAAGCATCAACTTTTATGCAACTTATCATTGCATATATGCATGCATTACTTCTTAATATTCTGCACAAATTTATCTAATCATACTTTCAGTCTTATTCAAGCTCCATACATAAGAACATTCATGAGTGGTGGTGCAAGCAAAAATATCAAATGTATGGTAAAGTTGCATGCACCAACCTACTTCAGATTTTAACAAAATGGACTTCTAATCCTAGAAGTGGCATGTGGAGTGGTGGAGAAGAGGGTTGATAATGGTTAAGATTCTACGGCATTCTTGAGTGATGGTGCAAGCAAAAATATCAAACGGTGGGATTTTTGATATTTTGCAGGATAGGGGGTTGGAAAGTAACATAGTACGGATGATATATAATATTATATGAAAAAAAAAAAAATCGGTGGAAGTTTGGTGGCCATGGCACCGCCAACGTGGCCATGGAGAGAAAGGGAGAGTGAGTCATGAGAGCAAGAGAGAGGCAGCTAGGGGCAGTTTTTGGGAGAAATTTTGCTTGAAGTTATGCTTTCTCTTTCCTCCCTAGGCCTCGCATATGCAATCAAGGATTAAAATACAGCATTTGGGTGGTTCCATACATACCAATGTGTCAAATTTGTGCAAGTACCCTAAATTCCGATTGGTGGACTAATCACACCACCTAATGGATGGTTAATGCTTCCATCTAATCTCATTGGTTGGGGGTCCTTTCATAGGTCAAATTAAGCTGATTGTTGTGAGATAATTTGCTGTCATATTCCCTTCCCAATGGAGTAGGGAAGGCTCCAAGCTTGATAATTGGGAATTAGAAAATTAAGAAGATCTGGTATAAAAATAGTACTGATTTTTATTTAATGAGTTAGAATTGATGTGTAATTGAGATAAGATGGATGCATGTAGATTGAAGGTGGCAAGGAGGCTTTAGGTAAGAAAATTTGCTGATTTTTATTGCTAAATTGAAGTGGTTTAAGGATATAAGTGAGAATAGCACTGATTGGCCTTGTTTGGATGCTTAGGTTACTTATCAAGTGAGAAGCGATGGGTGGATTTTCTAAGAAGATGATTGGTGTGTGGGAATGTGTTATAGACAAGGGAATGACATGTAGAGGGAAGTTTGGAAACTTGATCCCTTTGCAGTATGGAATAATTCAATACCCACAGGACAGGGTCTAGGATTTGAATTGTTTAAGATTTTCCATGAAACTACATGCAAGGTTTACATTTATGTCAAGGATCCCAATTTGTGTTTTCTGATTGGCTTTCCATCTATTTTCCAAATTGGTTTAATTCCTACAGTCCTTAATTATCAAGGAGCAACTAAGACAGTGCCAAAATGACACCAAAGAACAGAAGAAAAATGAACCTTACGAGTGCAATTGCACAATTATAGACCTTGACTTCCAGATTTTTTTTTCTGTCTTTCCTTTCTTTGAAGTACTTTATGATTCTAGAGTATCTAGAAAACTTTATCAGATACTTCCTCCTCTTTATTAGAACATTAAGACTAATACTATATTCATACACACAATCACAAAGAGCAATGGTTAGGGAGAGAAGATATACCAATGCAATGTCTAAACAGAAGCAAGTAATTTTTCCACGAGAACACAGAAACATGGTATTTGGTACTGTACGGAGAGGTACGGGTAGAAAAACTAAAATAAAGCCATACCTGTAAGAACTTACATATAACAGAAATATAGTCACGAAGCTTTTGCATAAAGATGTACTTCTCACCAGCCGCAAATAGGGACTTTTCAAGAGCATCAATACTTAAAAGAGAGGCAGATAAATTCTCATCTGTCTTTGTTAGTGACATCATAGTCCTTCCATGAGTGTCCTAAGGGGGGAGAAAAAAAAAAAGAAATAAACTCACATCAGCATCCAATTTTTGAAAGAATCTTCATGCTGAAAACCGTATCTTGCGGTGTGGTTACCCCGTTTAGTCCAGTATGACGTACAAGAAATCAAGGCAGAATTTCTATGGATTCTAATGCACCTTTTTGTTAAGTAATGTGAATTGTGCTTGATGAAAGACAGTGGGAAAGGAGAGAAGGGGGCCCCCCCGGGTGTTTTAGGGTTGGGTTGGGGGAGGGGGAGGGACAGTCAAAATAATGCTGTTACATAAATATGCAGTAACGCCCACCAAACTGTAAACTATCTACAAAGTCTTATTTGATGCAGGAAACCATAAAATTTAGAATTAGCCATCTGAGTATAATTACTTGTTGTAGCTAAGAGATGGAGCAACATACTTTTAAGCATTATATACTGCACTTGTCTAAAAATGCTCTTTCAGAAAATCAACCATAAGCAGAAAGAAAAGCATACAAGCTAGAGAGATGAGCATAAGCCCTCTGCAATACAGTGAGCACCTTTAATGCTCATTTCCTCCCACTGTGCACATGTAACAGAACCTTTTATTAACACAGACATAAAATATATGTATACATGTGTATATATCATAGTCCAAGTCTGATACTCCATAATGGGCTTAGCACTATCATCCCAGATCCAGAAAAATCTAGAGTCAATGACAGACCTAGGATTTCCCTAAAGGCAAGGTTTAGATATTCAAACTCATAGCTAGTTCACCAATTCTAACAAAAATATCAGCATTATCTCAAGCAACTTTTCCTGGAAAGAGCCTTGATAAGTCACTCATTCCATTATTTTTCATCCAAGGCAAGCAGGGAGTTGGTATTTGAACTCCAACCCCATCGATTCAACACTTGACTGGGTTCCACAGCAAGACCACCAAGCACTTGTCATGAAACTTCTCTCTTCCCATATTTAGTTAGATCAAAGGTCCATCAGAAAAATATCAAGAGTAGACCACCGCACTTTCACATCAAAGGAGCAATAGGGCATCTTTTTGTCCATTCAAAATAATAAAATTAAATATACCACCGCCAGTACCACAATTAAGAGAAGTAATAATAGCCAAATGTCATTAGACTGGCGCGCAACAAAAAAAAAAAAAAGAAGAAGAAGAGAAGAAGAAGAATAAGTTACTAGATTCCCCTTTTCTATACTATTATCACGATAAGACAATCTATATTACATACCGGGATAAGGAAATATAGACAAGATTCATACCTTAAGCCTCCTGACATTTTCCTGTATAGCTTTTCTAGCAACTTCAGCTTGCTGCGATATTGTCATCAAGTCTAAACCAGGTATAGACCCCATTGCCCCTCCAATACTTGGAGGAGCAGGAGTAGGACCATGAACTACACCAGGTGCAGCACCATACACTGGCACAGCACCCGAATATGCACTTAGCCCTGCAGGCGGAAGAGCACTAACACTACTAGCACTACTACTATACCCTCCACCCGGGCCATCATCTATCCTCTTGCCAAAACCCTTCCTAAACTGCTCTTCTTCCCATATCTTCTCCTCCTCATCGTCCTCATCAACAATGCCACTGCCACCATTATCCACAACCTCACTCTCTCTCCTCAATACACTCACATCCACAACACCACTATCATCAAAACTATCGAAAACGCCCTTTTTCCCACTTTCAACTTTCTCCCCAAACATTGCGATCCTACCCCGAAACTCAGGTTCCTCATCACTCAACCCCTCAGCCTCCCCATGATGACTCCCCCCATCTAAAGAAATATAATCTGGTGCCGCAGCACGCGATTGCCTCAGCCTTTCTCTCTTCGCCCTAATTGCTTCTATTGTCGCGCGATCCGGAATAACTGAATCATAACTATCACTATCTTTATCCTTACCCTTTACCCCAATTTTCCCAATTCCTCTTCTAACAACTACTGCTTCTTCATTTTCGCTATCTTCAGTACCAGAACCCGATTCCTCAGGTTTAATCCCGCTACTCTCATTCAAAGTTACGGGCTTTATGAGACCTTTGAGGACAATAACGGGTTCCGGCATTGGTTCAGGTTTCGAACTCGAAGAAGCTAGCGTTTTAGTGTTCTTTTGAAGCTCTCTTAGGGTTTCTTTCGTATAAGTACCGGCTTGAGGAAGGACATTGGAAGGTACTGAAGTGGTTGAGGGCATCTGCCTATCTTTAGAAGAAGTTAATTTGTGGGAAGCGGAAGAAGAGGAGACAGAATTCTTGTTGGGGCGGGAAGAGGATTTGGCACGTGATGTTAGGTTTAGGGCTTCGGTTTCTTCGTCGTCTGCGAAGCTGAGGAGTGAGGGTTTTTTGGGTTTTGGAGTGGGTTTGGTTGAGGGTTTGGAGGACGATTTGGTGGTGGCGGTAGCGGGAGTGGTAGTGGAGGGTTTGGGTTCGTGCTTGTTTTCTTCGCCGTCGTCGTCGTCATCGGCTCGGCGGCGGAAGTTGCGAGCTCGAGCGCTGCTCATGATTCTCTGGCGGTCGTCGTCTGGACAAGAATGGATCAGTTAAGGAAAGGGTTTGGAGAAGAAAAACTAGAACAAAAGAGTAGACATGTTTTGAATTTCTCCTAATTTTTGTAATTTAATATTTCGGTGATTCGTAAATTCGGATTAGGATTTGGAAGTTGGAGTTGGGACATCTCAAAATCATTATTTTGTAAATACAATAAAATAAACTAAACTAAACGCTATTTTAGAGGGAAAATTAATACAAAATATATAAAAAGAAAGACATCTTGGACTGGTTAATTATGGTGAGGGTTTTTTTCCCTCCAATCGAACTAAAATATATGCCTGTTTCATAAAGAATATGCAAATACTATAATAAATTTTGATATTAGATGTGGATTTATCTTTAAATTTTACTAAATTGATAAATAATTATCATAAATTATAAATCATCTTCCAAATTTGAACTTTAGTACATAAACATTCCTAAATTTATTAAAGTATACCTTAAGACTCTTTAAAATTTGACTATCGAGATTTTTTTAAGTAAAAATAAAATATAATTTTATTGTCAATTTATCAAAATTTAGATGTACTTATAACATTTGAAAGTTTAGCAAATAAACATGCACCTAAATTAGAATTTAGAAAGATTATTTGTAATTTATAAATCTAACACCAACATGATCCCCTTCTACGAAGTGAAGTTAGGTTATCTTCTATAATAATATATATATATAATATGTTATAATACCATATAATATAATATATAGGATTCATGCATTAATATAAATAACTATAATATATAACATATAGGGTAAGCATAGATCAATTTGGTTCGATTTTTTCTTTAAATCAAATCATAAAAGTGCAATTCAAATTTTTATAATTTTGAATCAAAATGTACTATTTGAATGAGAAATATTTTCAAACTATAAAATTTCAATTTGGTTTTATTTGATTTACAGATTAAATCATAACTTCTAGTTCAGGAAAATATGCTTACATAATATGTAATCTCATATAAAAATATTCAATTTATTTAATAATAATAATAAGTATTAATACCATACTAGAGATTAATAAAATCAATATTCATAAAACTAAAATATTTTAAATGTTTATTAATAGCTCGTTTTATTGATAATAACATGTAGTATAAACTTTGAGTAAAATTGTATATATAATTTATACATTATGATAATCAAAAGTTTAAGATATACATTTCAATAAATGTAAATTAAAATTCTTTTAAGTGCTACATTATAACAAGAAATTTTTTTATTGTGAGTAAAATATTATTATATTTTTTATAAAAAAAAATTGTTTCAGTTTTATGAATTAGTTTGGTTTATCCTTTCAAATTAGTCATAAATTTTCAATTTTATTCGAATTAAGAATTTTTAAGACCAAATTGTAAAAAAAAAAAAAAACATATTTTCAATTTTGTTTAGTTTAATTTATAGATTGATTCGATTTGGTCGAATTTTTTCCCACCCCTAATATGTATCATATTATATATAGAGATTTTGTTATACACATTTATGCACACACACAAAGATATACAATACATATATATATATATATTTATGTATATTGTATTATCATATCATATTATATATAGTGATATCATTAATGTGTTTTTACGAATGATACTTATAATTGTATATAATTAATATCATCTATTACGGATGTTGATAATATGTCATATACCATATAGTATATAGCATTATATATGCATTAATATATATAATGTATATACATTATATATGTATATAATGTGCATCACATTAATATGTAGAGATACATTTTGTTGTACACATAAATAGTTAGACACAGACTGAAAAAATTGAATAAAAGAAAGAATTTATATTTTAGGTTTAGAATGGATATATTTGTAGCTTCTTATCAGTGAATGTGAAATGAAACTGCAATTTTTCTCCTTCGAAATCGAAACCGAATTCCATAGGGACTCCAAGTTAATCACCAATGATTCTCGTGAAGTGAGTCTTTATATAACCACAATATTGTTATGACAAATAAATTACAAATCTAAAGAGAGAATTAGTTTTTTACCGCTATTATTGTGTTGAGCTGAAAGCCTTAGGACAGATTTAACTTTCATACAAAAATACATCATCAATTAATGATTTCCTTCACCTCATCCGCATCAATTGATAATTTCCTTCAACCCATCCCATCCCATCCCATCGTTTCTCGCTCCAAGCTGCTTTTACTGTTCCATTACCTTAACAATCTATAAGATCATGGAACTTCTTTGATGCAACGTCTTTTTAAGTTTTTGGATGCTCTTTTCTAAATCTATAACTATGGCTTGATGTTTAACATGACCAAGTGTATATTTTCATGAGAATATAACAAGATATAAGATAGGACGTAAAATATATATATATATATATGAGTAATAATTTCCAATTCTTTGAAATCAACCCGCTATTAGAAAATTGGGCAGCTATTTTCCGCAGCTACCCTAGGATTTGAAAATTAATTGAATTTTATTTGAGAAAATCTAGAAGCAAAATTTTACCTCTTAAAAAGAATCAAGTTTGCACCCTACCTATATACCCTGTATCCAATGGCTGAAACATACTTCCATGCTAAGCAAGGGCAAATTAATCTTTAGAAGCAAGGAATAAAAGTAAAAGTTTAGGGGCATACTTGGAATTCTATTGACATATAATAAAAGCTTAGATTTTTTAGAATTTAAAAGAACACAAGGCCATATATAATAACGGTGTTTGCAAGATTATTACAATTATTTCTCCGTGAACCAGGAGAAGGCAATCTCCTTTCACAGTAACAAAACACCATCATTAGATCTAAAAATATATACCCGTCACTAGAGAAACCTATGAAGATATTGGAAAGAAGAGCAATTTAATTTAAAATGGGCAATAAAACAATAGAAGCAGCTCAGAAGCGAGAGACGAGCGAACGAGGTGACACTAGAAGCATTCGTAGTGTCCGTGCTCATAAGGGTCATATTGTAAATTTGTATTTAATGTTTCAATTCTCCTCCATGTGACAATACCCATTGCAAGAGTAAGAAGTTGATGATTAAACACTAAAAGAAAACAACATTCCCTACAAAGCGAATTAAAGATAATTTCTTTAAAAAAGAAGTAATCGAAGCAAAATAACTTTATATTGTAACATAAAGTCGCACCCTATCACATGAATATAACAAGATTTTGGAATAGATAATACTTACCTGTTGGTAAGCATGTATGGATAAGTAAATCTCCCTGTTCACAAAATAAAGAAATTGAAAATCCTATTTTTAAACAACAAAATGTTATAATAAAAAGATCTTAATCTGAAATAACCAAAAGCTTGAGGCACAAAATAAAATAAGAAGATGCAGAAACGTACCTAAATTCAATTATACAATTTTTTTTTTTTGAAATATTGTCTCTCTTATTTTTTCTGATAATAGAAAGTCAGAAAGAATAAAACCATACATATAACTTAGAAACCAGAACCTTATATAATATATTTATTCAAGTTAATTGTCTATCAATTCTTTTATTGTTATTTCCAATTATGCCATCATAAAATAGAAAATAATATCTAGTTTCTACACATATAACCTTATATTTTATATGATGTTTTAAAGTTCACAACTATATTAGATCACTTTACTCGGACTTTATATACAACTATTATTTAGAAACACATATAAATCCATATAGTTCATTATTAAAATAAACCAAAGAAAAAAAAAAAACCTAATAAGTTATGGTCCCAAAAATCTTAAAGTTCTAATGGTAACAGAAACGAATCACATCATTGTAATAAATTACATATTTATCCTATTGATTAGATTAGATTAGATATAAATAAAATTTTATATTTCTTTTATGAAATTAGATATAATATGAAGCCTATAAATCTATACAACCTTGAGGAGTTAGTTTCTTTTTTCTTTTTTAATTTTTTCCCAAAGAAGATCGATCAATGAAAAAGGGAAAAAAGCACTGAATCTTCCTGTAGATTTTTTTTTCTTTTTTAATAAATTTTTGCAATCATGACCTATATTTTTAACTTGTAAAAAGTCCTAAGTAGAGATATCAGTTTGCATAATATAATTCACGGGATAAGTTTAATAACAATTAATTGTGTTTAAGGTTAATAGTTTGGGATATTGGCAAGATCCAAAATATTGAAACTAACTTTTGAAGGTGATTTAAAGAGTTTTCAATAGGTAGGCTTAGGATAGTGTCTAGTGGCAATTTTGTTCTCAGCAGTTTGGAATATCGACTAGGATCTAGCATGAATTCTTATTTTCGTCTTTATTAAACCTATTAAATTTGAAATTTGAAAGTAAAAAAAGAAACAACTAATTAGGGTTTTTTTTTTTTTTAATCCAAGTGAAAGGTTTACACAAGTCTTATCTTAAAATTAAAGGAAGGTTTTTGGTTAACACTCCCTTAAGATTATTACCAACCATCTTACGAGTAACAACCATTGTACACCACTCTAACACCACCAAGGCATAAGTCTAAGTTAGTAGTCTATATTTTTATTTTTTCATTATTTTTGTTTAATTTAATGACATTTTACAAATGATGATAAAAAGTAAAAAAATTAGAAAATCATACGATTAGTTTGATCAAGAGGTTTCTTCTATAAATGTTTTATTTTTTTATCCTACATGACTTAGGCTTGTCTATATATATTAGCAGTTATGTACGTGCAATGCTTGTGCAAATATCTAATAGATATAATAAAATTTACAATATGATGCAATTATTGAAAGGAAAAGTAATGACATAAATAGCCTATCAATACGTGGTAAAAGAGGAAAGATTTAATTACAGCAGTAAACTTTAGACATATTTATTAAAGCATATATTTGAATTAGAACTTTTATTATAAACATCAATTTCATCCAAAAATTGACTAAATGGATCTATAAAGTATGTACTCCATAAAAGTTTTTGTGAAGGGGGATGAAGATGAAGAAATATATACTAAATTTTTAGGTTTGACCTTTTTTTTTTAATTTCTCGTTTTATTTTGTTTTCCTTTAAACTTTGATTTGTCAAATCAATCAAGCATAAATATTAAATAATAATATCACCAAACAAATATATATAGCTCATGTTGGCATCATTTGATTGGTTCAAAGTTTATGCTAACATGTTCGTGAAACCTATAACTCTAAATCCTCCAATTCCAATTTTTCTTATTCAATAACTAATTTGTCCAAGTTTTAACCATGAAAAATCTAACTTAAGAAAAAAAAATTAACTAAAAGATGACTTTGGATATATAAAATTACAAAAAGCTTATCCTTAATCTTCTACATCACATACAAATAGACAAAACTTTTTTATTATTATTATTTTTTTTTAACTGTCACGTGAATTAAGAACATTTAAATACATTGAATCCATTTTAACTTAATTATAAAAACTTGACAGTATAGGTTGGGAAATATAAATTTTTGAATTTAATATTTTATTTATTTTCTTTTTCTTCCTTTTTATTCTTATTTTCCTACTTAAACATTGAATAAATTAAAATAAATACATAATTAGAAAGTGCAGAGAAATTAAAGTATAAATTACCTTTTATGAGAAGCCCATCAATAAGAAAATTTGATCATTCCATTATAACCTAATAATTATTGTCCTCTTTGTTCATCATCTTCATTTTGCTTGAACCTATTCTATATCTATAATTATGGAAGTCACAAATACAATCCATGCACATGTACAATGATGATTCCTTTAGTACCTACATCATAATGCATGGCGATGGCTTCATTTATACATCATGTCAATGGCTACAATGATTTTTTTTTATTTTCATTAAAAATAAAAAAATATTTAGATATATAATATTTACCGTCCACCTACAATTCACATGCATATACAAAAATCAACACAACCATTTAGTTAAGAAAAAAAATATATACATAAACTATCTTAAAAAAGAAAAGCCAAATGACATTAAAGGGAGAGAGATTTGGCTTCAAAAAAGCATAGTGATTGTCTTTTTACATGCCCTTTATTTTGAAGTTACAAACACGTCAGCTAGCATAAATTACCAAATTAGCAAAGAAAAATATTATAAAAAGTTAATTTATTTTAAAGAAAATAATATATTACAAATTTATCAAAAAAAAAAGATATATAGAATAATAAAAATAAAGATGAAGAAGATAATATTATTCATACTAATTCATAAAAGGGAAAGTAACTGGATATATAAATGATTTTAAGTGCATTTACAAACTTAATAGATGTTATGTTGACTATTATTTTCTTTGGTGAAATTCTATTGATAAAAATTTCTCTCACTCATTACAATACAAATAGTTTATAAACGCTTTTCTATCCATCTACCATTAGTCTTATACGAAAAGCATAAAACTAAAATATAATAAAGAAAAAGTTTTCAACTCTCCGTCTCACACATTCTCTCAATATAAAATTATGACAAATAACCATATATTCTTTTGAAGAAGACAAACAAATACAATATATAATAGCAAATTTTGTCATCCTAAGAAAAAACATAAGTGATATTAAAGATGGGATACAATCTCACATATCAAGTTTGTTTACCCATGGCATGAACATTGGTTACATAACATAAGGTTAAGATAAACAAAATTAAGCCTAAAAAAGGTGATGGGGGAAAAAAATTAGTACTAAAACTAAATTTCATTGAATAACATGGTTACTTCATATACTTGGAGTTTTGGGGAGGAAATAGAAGATAACCACTTAAAGAACATTCCTTGATGCGTTTCCGAGGTCAGATATACGAAGAAGTACCATAATAAAGTAAATCGAAAGAAACAAAAGAAAAGCTAACAAAGTCCGATAGCTAACAAAGTCTGATAGCTATCAAAGTCTGGATAGCTACCAAATGGATATGATGTACCACTTGTTCCTACTTGTCCTATAATTGGTTGAATGTGACTTACCAATTCGAACTAAAGAGTCATTCGTCACTACTACTTTTTAAAGGGAATAGATAAGAGTTTAATGGTAATGAGAGCACTAAGGTTACTCAAAGGAATCACGAATAATTTATGTATTGATGATTAATTGTCTATGTATAAGTAAGTGGGGGTTTATATACCCGTACACTAAGGTTACTTTACATGTATGAAAAGACAAAAAGGATATTCTTACAATTAAGCTAAATAAAATATACTAAAAGAGGTAAAAGAGATAAATAATGTTCAACATAGGAAAAGTAAAAACCATTCAGGAATGTTATGTTAGAAGACATGTGTCACTTCATTACTGAACATTAGAAATATGATATAAAGTAGATGAAATAGAAAAGCGTTTGTAGTTAGGGGCCAACCTAATCTAGGTCAAGTCAAGTGCCAGCCAGTCCTACTGCAAAACAGTCAGCTTGAGTTAAGGGTAGATGCTTGTGGTCGGCTTTGAAATTTAGCTTAAATGGTCTTGGGGCTATCTTCTCAGCTATCCTGATAGAGTACAATTGCTTGGTAAGAGCACGTCTAACATACGTGAGGGTCCGGCGGTTAGGTCGGTAGGGGATTAAGTCGAGATAAGAGTCCCCATCTCGAATATAGCTTTAAGCTAATAAACTCCAAACGAGTCCGTAGAGTTCTTTAGTTCGGTTGCAGGTAATTAGTCCAGGGAGCTAATTCCTATCATTCCCTTTCCTATGAACCCAGAATGCAAGCTGCATAATCTTTACGACTTTGATCTTCCCATAGAAATAATTTGTGTATACACTACAATAGCATGAACTAAAAAAACATAACATAAGATTAACATAAATAAAAGTAAATGGGTTATTGAAAAAAAATTAATACTAAAATCGACTTTTATTTCAAACTATCATTAATTTACATACTTGAAGTTTTTGGGAGGACATGAGAAGATAAACATTTCTTTTCAACATACCTATACCTATACTGTAAATTACATAAACATCTGAAATATTGCTTAACTAGTGAAACCTAAAATCTTTCCATCAATGCTTACACATGTTGATAAGTTACAAAATCACCAGTTATCATCAAATGAAAGTGCCATAACATTTATGCTTTCTGCATGCAAAAAATTTACTACTCTTTTCTTAAGCACCCCTAATGTAAGTACCATGCTCAATAGTTAAAATAAAAAGCATAACTTTTGGTGTCTTACCATTTGTTAAAATTTACTTCACTTTTAATATAAACTAGATAAAACTTGCAAAATGTGCTGGTTTTATTTTAAAATATATTTATATTGATGAAAATATTATATTTATGTAAAGAGTATGTAAACAATGTAAATAAATTCATATTTAAAAAATTGTGTCAACACAATTACTTAATCGTATAAATATATTTTACAATTTGTAATTTATGACACTATTGATAGTTATAATCCTTTGAAAAGTGTCATTTCATTATTGATAATTAGGAATACATTTTCATGTGAGATATTTAATCCCATTTTGGATGGAAATATGATTGAGTGGTTAAATTATCACATTTACACATGAAAATTTGTATTTGGTAAATGAATAGAATGAACAAAAAAAAAAAGAATATGGAAACGAAGAAAGAATACATATGTACAAAAGTGTAGCTATATGAATAGGAACAAAATGTTTAGGGAGAAGTATATGCTCATGAAATATAATATCTCAACTAATAAGACCTTTCTTCATATCTAAATAATATAATTTATATACTTTTTATGAAATGGATGCCCCATCAAGCACCTTACTACTTTGAGCAAATTCATTGTGCAAAACTTTGGTTTAAGGTGCTTATTGATATAAGTAACCCATAGCTTGAGGATTAGAATGAGATGGTGGTTTGTTGTTAAGCATTTAAAAGGTGATTTCTAAGGTAATATGACATAGGAATTTTATCATTATGTAAGTAGCTCAAATACCCTCTTCCAAAAACATAATGTATAGATTGGCAAGTTATTTTCTCTCATTAACCCATTATTAGGTTATATACAAAACAATTAATTTTTTATTTTCTTTTTAAAAGAATGGATTTAGTTGCATTCTTAAGATATTTTTATTCCATTATCTCTTTTAATGAACATTGTTAAGATCTTACATTGATCAACCAATTTGGAATAATATAGAAAATACTACTTCAACTCTAAGTGTTAACCAATTTGAGCAAAAGTTTTGTAAAGTTAAGATACTAGAATACTAGCAAAAGTTTGACAAAGTTTAAGGCCCAAAAAAATTCTTGCAATCCCAAGATCTTTAGTGGTAAAAGTATCATTTAGAGCACTCTTTAATGAGACAATAACAAATTCATTGGTTCTGAAATAAGTATATCATTTACATACAAAAGAACTACTAGAAAACCATTAGCTTGATACTTGGTGAACAAAGAATGATCACTAAATGACTACTAAAAACCTTAAGATAATAACAAATGTGAAATCTCTTTATTCTAGTGATGAGACTCTTGCTTAAGACTATAAAGTGATTTCTTAAGTTTGTAAACTTTATCAAGACCTACTTTAAAATATCCTTAAGGGAGCATGTATATATCTTCATCTAATAAATCATATAAAAAAACATTATTAATGTCTACTTGATGCAAAGGCCAATTTTATGTAGCAACAATAGCTAATAAAATTCTAACTGTACGTAATTTTGTAATCAAAGAAAAAGGTGTCATGATAATCAACATCTTTAACTTGTGTATACCCTTTGACGAATAACCTAGCCTTATATATTTCTATAGTTCCATTAGGTCAATATTTAATTTTTATAAACTCATTTAGAACCAATAGGTTTCTTTCCCTTAGGAAGATCTCCAACATCCCAAGCAGCTTTCAACTTGAGAGCTTTAAGTTCTTTACTCATGGCTCACTCATTATACTTAGATACTTGCAAATAAGAAAAAGGTTGTTTAGTGTTAAGAACATTTGACATAGGTGCAACATAATCAAAAGGAAATTGATGCAATGTATGGGATGAAAACAATGGATACTTGGAAGAAAATGAAGTGGAAACAGAGTAAGATGAAACATGTGTGTGAGATGATGTTGAGAGATTGCATGTGGTTATTACATTTTGTAATGTGTGGACATAATCTTTAAGCTATAAGGTTGTTTGTGCTCCCTAGTTGACCGTCAAGGAATAGACTCTGGTGTATTTGACTAAGTAAAGAAGAAGGAACAGAATCATGATGGGTTAAAAAATAAAAAGTAGATGAAGGAGTATCAATAAATGAATTAGAATGAGAAACAACATAATCATGTGTTTGTGTATCAGAAATATAAATAGAATCAGAAGTGCTAGGTTAAAGAAAGTGTATCTCCTCAGAACTCAAAGAAATGAACTGTAGTGAAGACACGACGAAATTTGATGGCACTGAAGTTATAGAGCAAAATGGAAACACTCCTTCATGAAATATAATATCTTTGTTGCATAATATCGTTTTCTCACACAAAATCATATAGCTTATAAGCTTATTGACTGTATACAGCCTAGGAAAATACATCTATATGCTTTAGGATCAAATTTATCTTTGTGTAGAATGTTTGAAGTAGTGTAATATAAACATCTAAAAACTCTCAAGTAGTCTTGTTGAACAACTTATAGGTGTTTTCCATTGTAGTTTAGACATAGGCATGATGTTCATGAGGTAAGTGGTAGTACGTATATACTCCCCTCAAAAGCTCGTAAGTAAATTAGCTTGTAATCTCAATGCTCTTACAGCTTCAATAAGATGTCTATGCTTTCTTTCAACTTTCCCATTTTATTGGGGGTGTAGAAGGAATTGATTTTTCATGTATAATTCCTAGGTTTTGTAACATGGTTTGTAAATTATGTGAAAGAAACTTCGAGCCATTATCCAATCTCATAATCTTTGGGACCACATCAAATTGATTTTGAACAAGTTTAAAGAACTTGTCAAGTAATTCAACAACTTGAGACTTGTTATTCATGAGATAAAATTAAGTAAAAGATGCATAATCATCTAACATAGTTAGAAAATAACAAGCATCCAATATAGATTGTCACGCCCCAAAGCGGCAAAGTCGTAATAGCCCCGCCGTGTAAACTACTGTAAGATAGAAGTTGGCCTTACAACCGCTATCTTAGACCTGATCTAGACAAGGCATCAACGACTAACCCACTTTGAAGTAAATAGTTTGTAATTTAAATAAATCGTTCATCTAAGAAAGTGAGGAAATATATATATTCACTATAATTTAGTAATTACAATTATCGTTTGCAATGTTTCTCCAAAATATATTTCCTAGTTATTACATTATTAAAAAAATGAGAAGTTCTAAAGTAAAAGCTTAAATCTTAAAAATATATGTTCGTTCTTCAATATTTTTCCTCACTCCCCAGGATCCAGCAGTTGCTAGCTTCAGAGTAGTTGTGGCCGCTTCTTAGCCAGCACCTGTACGATGTCTATAGGGATGTGAGCAGCCACAGCTCAGTAAGTTAGGACGGGGGACTTAAAACTATACCATACATATAATAAGGTTTTCAATCACTTATTAGGTGCAATGTATGTGCAAGCAAATGCCATCGCACGACGTTATCCGGCCCGTCGTGAGATTAGAGAAATTGCACCAACTCTAATCCGGGTTGAGGAGTTGCCATTGATGCAACAACTCATGACCAAACCCAAACTTGTGTAATGGAGACCTTGCTCCTCTCGCGACTACCTTCGAACCACTGTCTTCACCTTCGCCGTGACCTCCTCTCCTGTCACTTAGTTCAACTGAGGATGAAGAAGGGACCATTTTGCAATTCTGCGCTATCCCTTCCGAAGGGGTCAGTATTTGGCCGGAGAGTCCTACGTTCCCCTAACGAGTTGCCATGCATGTCCGATTATGATTACTGGTCGGATATTTGATTAAGTCCAGTTGAGGGTGATCAATCCTTCCATACAAATCATACAATATGTGCCAGAACAACAAACAGAATCATAGCATTACCCATAATCAAACACATGCACACATTCAACTATCTAACAAGCACAACCAAGCATATTCTCAAGCCTCCAAAATACAGCATCGTATTAATCCCAACTTACCTCGACTCCTCGCTCACTCACTTGAAGTCCGATTTGCTCAAGTCATCGCCGATCATCCCTATAACACGAACGTGGTTTCAGTATCTCATATAATATTATAAGTTTATTTTATCCTATAATGCTTATTTTTAGGTTTTGTTTAAGGTTTAATATACCTAATTATCTAGGTATTAAGTCTTTTATAATTATTTTAGGTTTGGGGTTAGGTTCAGGTTCGGTTTTCGCATCGATTTCTAAATTAGGTTTTTAGTTTGATTTCTAAGTAATGTTTTAGATTCCAACTCTAGAAATCCGTTTCAACCCTAGAAATCCGTTTCAACCCTAGTCAGCATTTTATTGCATCAGGTATACTTAAATCCGTATTAGTGTACCGAATTTACTCATGATGTGATAAATTATTACATTTTTCATATAATTACCTAAAATTGAATTTTGTTTCAGATTCGTTATGTTCAGATTTTCATTATTTTATTATCTAATTAAACCTAATTTTCCATATTTATTAAATTTTCAATTCTACATATTCCTAATTTTCTACATTTACCATATAACACCTTCATTACTTACACTTAACACTCCATAACCTAGGATTAGGTCTCCACATCAGAGATTAACATCCTTAAACATCTTATTACTATCTAAATAAGTAATTAACATCTTAATCATCTAATTAACCCTAAATCACTCAATTTTTCCATCATTTTAGGGCTAAAAATTAACTTAAAAATTTCAAAAATTAATTTTAAAAAAATGGCTTCATAGCACTATTCTATATCACATAAGCATCCTACAGAAAAAAAATTGAGCTCCAAACTACGCTCCTAAGGTCATTTATTTCTAAACCGAAATATGCTCAGTTTTGCATGATTTCTTAAGGACCCTATATTACAGGACATGTTTTCATCAAAATAATATTTTTTCTACAAACCACATACAAAAATATCTCAGAATAACAAAATTCATAATTTTATAATAATATTTACTATTTTTACAAAATTACACAAAATCTGGCTGGAAATCGGACTCACCGATCTGGGTGGCTCTGGCCACCACCGGTTGCTGTGGCCTTGTCGTCCGGCCTGGGCACTTCCACCACCGTGTGGTGGTGGTGGCCGTCTACTCTCAGCTACTCGTTTGGTGGGGGTTCCGGTTAAAGGCCCTAATTGTACAGTTTTTTCTAATTTTTTTCTAAACCGAATTTTCCTCTCAATTTTTGCCTCTCTCTAATTTTCTCTGATTTTTATCTAGCCAAATGAGCTTCTGAATTTTTCTTGCTATTTATAGAAAATTTTTGTAATTATTATGCATTAATTTGACAAGACTTTGCCCATTTTCCTTAATTTTTGGCTTTTATGTTGTCCAAATTTTATTGGTTGATTTTTCTTTTGCTTATTCTAACATGCCACGACCTGATCTTGATTCATCTTATCCTCTTTTGATTTTTTCATAATTAATTTATAATTTTCTTTAATTATTTACTTAGTTTTTGGCCAATTTAGGTAATTTCGCGTATTTTTATCTACATGTAAATACAAGTAGGGTACACGTGAATATTCCTAATTATTATTTTAGTCATTCTAAAATTTTTAGTATACATATAATCTATCTTTAGTAATTTATTAGTTATTTGATTACACTTTTTGCATTTTCAGTAATTAGTACTTATTAGGCTTAAAATTTGAAAATTTTATAGTCTCCTATTTTATTACTTATTTTCTTAAATTCAAGTTTATGAGGTCAGTTTTACTAATATTTCTCTCAATAGTTTATAATTTGGGGTTTGATCGGATTCCTTAACCGATCGTCTAAAACTTAAGTTCTAAATTCAATCTTACGGTCAATTGGCTTAGCTTTGGGGCTTACATAGATTATACTAAGTAAATCCCAAAACATTAACTTGCAACAATTAAAATGCAAAAGAAGCTTGATAAGAAGATCTATCGAAAGGCAAACACTGTGGCTTAGCTTTATGACGAACATCACAAACGAAGTATTGATCACTCAAGTGTTTATAAGACTGTAAACGCAGTAACTTGGACATTGATATGACCCAAATCAATTATGGACTAAATGAAGAACATTTAGCTATGAACAGGACTGATTAACAAAAGTAACTAAAGAAGAATGGTCAAAAGAAACATTGCATCCCATGGTTTTAGATTTCATGATGTACAATCCATTGAATACATCTGCTATAACACTATGATTATTGTTGGTCTAGTCCTAAAATATGAACGAGACAAAATCAACCTTAGCAACCAATTTGTTATCCTTTATTAATTTATGAATTGATAACGAATTGTGAGAAAATTTAGGTACATATAAAACATTGGTAAGTGTAAGATTGAAATTGATATGGGTAGATCTAATAAGCTAAATAGATTTGATAGAGCCATCAAGTGAATGGATAGAAATGGGTTGGCTAATTGTATGAACATCAAAAAGTACAAAATAGAAAGGAATTATGTAATCTATAGCTCCTGAATCAATAATCCAAGAACAATATTGCCTATTTACTGCATTAAAGCAAAAGGAGGAAGATAAAAAACTCAATTGCAAAATCATTGAAACCATGACTTCTCTCAACCATGCTCTCTCGCCAACTAACTTTTGCCCATCTTCTCCATGAGGAATAAAAAAACAACCAAAATCTTCTACATAACTCGAAACTGAACTAGAAATTGATCATATCTTCAACTACACAGTAAAAGCATGTATATAGAAAGATGGTCCAACCCTCTTGAAGCACAAACTCCATCAAGAGTATTGTTGTATAAGGATAAAGTCATTCATATCATTCCAAATGCTTATAGAAATAGTTTTTGCTTATTCTAATAAGAGAATAAAACAAACTAAATGGATGGAGTGATGGATGTACAACAAGAGGAGAGTTACAGCTCATCTCATATAGATTAAAAGATGATTAATGGACAACATATGCCAGGTATGAAAGTCATCAATATTGCAAAAACGGAATTAAAGTGAATTAGTGAACCTTAGAAATAAGTTTTGATTATTAAATTATACAAACTATCGTTAGGATATAAAGCGTTATATAAAAAACGAAGGTATATACGGTCATTTGCAAGCTCTTTTCAAATGATAAGACTAGGATATGGATTCTATACAATTAAATTTAGCGAGCTAGAAGATATAGCTAGAGTAATCAGTGATGGCCCTTGGTGTCTAAATGGTCACTTTTTAACTATTCGACGTCAGGAGCCTAACTTTAAGGCTTCAACTGCAACATTAATTCTATTGCTGCTTGGGTGAAAATTTAGGAGTTGCTTCTTGAATAATATGATCCAACAATTTTACGATATATTGGTAAATCTATAGGGTTCAAGCAAAATGTAGGCATTTTATGCAACTGTACATGCAAATTAATATGAGTAACCATTAACTCATACAATTATGTTAAATGGCAGGAAGTACACATTATAATATGAGGGCAGTCGTAACATGTATTTTAATGGTGGATGCATAAGGCACTTAGCATCTACGTGTCCTAAGCAGAGAATTAGCTTAGAAAATGAAATCAAATAAGGGTAAAATATGCAACAAAAGGACTTAAATGTAAAGTTGGAGAACTGAGAGGCTCTACCTAGAGAGCGTACAAACATAATGGGGAGGCTGAATCAAGCCATAAATCAAATTTAATGTTAGTAAATGAAATTATGAAAGAATAAAAAAATGATTATGGTAGTTAGATCATTGTTAGATCGAGGAATATGAGAAGGGTAAGGGGTACTCAAGGAGGAAAAAAATCCCAGTCAAGTAAAATAAATAAGATAACAAAATTAAATAATAAGAGAGAATAGCATTAGAATGATGAGTCAGAAAACAATAAACATATGGTAGTTGGAGACATTAATATATGTAATGAAAAACCAAACCAATCCAGTAAAGTAAATGAAAAATGGAGCAATGCACAATCCAAAGCTAAATGCCAAAGAATGGTGACTCAAACCAATCAAGTGCAGTTGCACAAGTAGGAAACAAATGAGAATTTAAAAGCCTTATTATCACATTTACTTTTAGTTCCACATCTTCCTCACAAAAAGGTGCTATTAACATAAGGAAATAAACAAACTTGAAACAACTAATACGTTAAAGGAAAAATGATCGAACACAAAGCAATATTGACATTTAGTGTAAAAGTCTTATTGCCAAATTCAGAGATAGACTGGCTAGACTAGAGTTTTTGACTGTTGCACAAGCTATAGGAAGGACAAATGAGCAATGTGTTAATCCTTCTAGAGGAAATAAGATAGTTAATAGGGGAATCTCAACTTGAACACTAAGTGCCATGGCTAAGAGTGGTAATATCAGAAGTTAATGGAACTATCTAGATGACTAGGCTAACACAAATAATGCAAACAAGAAAGGAATTCTTAGTCTTCCTTCTAGTAGCAGTAGCACTTTGAAGAGTTCAAATTAGCAACTCAAATGAAGAAATGGGCTTGAATGATCGAGCTGGTGGTAGACCAGACATTTGCCTCACCCGACCTATTGCCCCACAATACTACCATCCCCCATCCCTCCTCTCCTTAAATTACAGTTCCTGTCACATTTCCATTGAAAAAGCATATCACCTCACTAGATCTCTAATGTTTCACAATCGAGAAGAAACAGTAGCGATGGTCGAGATAGTTCATACCCCAACCAACATCTAGATGCCGATTTAGGTAACTCGAATATTACCAAATGAAGTAATATCATACAATGCAATGATCACACAACAAAGAAGACAACATCATCTAATCATTGATGGACCACTGAGGATTATGGTATGCAATGTATGGGGGCTTAACTCTAAAAGAAAGCAGAATGCAGTCTTGCATGCCATGGAGAATTATGAACTTGATGTTGTGTCACTACTTAAAACTAAAATGGATATTGATGCGGCTTACCATTTTTACTTTATATTGCCCTATGACAACTAGGCACATGTAAATGCATAAGGTTGAAGTGGAGGGATCTTATTGCTTTGGCATCCTAGAATAATGGAGGTGAATGTGATTAAAAGCTCAAACTAGGAACTGCATGCTAAGATTAAGGTTTGTTCTACTCATATATCATGGTATTTATCAATTATATATGCATCACCTAATTTGACTAGTAGATTAGTACTTCGAGAAGAGCTTAAACAATTTGCATAGATTGTAAGGGGAGACTCTTGGTGTATAGCAGGGGACTTTAATGACATAGTATATAAACATGAAATTTGGGGTAGTCCTAGGTTTCCTACACATAGAGCACTATTTTATGCAGATTGTATGAATAGTTGCAGATTAGGAGATATGGGATTCGTTGGACCACCCTTCACTTAGTCTAACCAACAAAAGCTTCTAAATTTAATACAAAGAAAACTTGATCATGCTTAGTGTAATGCCATGTTTATACCCTAAAGCTCAAGTCTTCCATCTTAATAAATGGCCTTCAAACCATTTTTCAATATTAATGAAAACACATGTATCTAAATGACATAAAAGGAAAGAAAAATTATGTAAATTTCAGCCAATGTGGCAGTTAGAAAAGTCTTGTTAGGATGTAATTACATCTATCTAAAGCCAATATGCAGGTAATCTATTAGCAGTATCAGAAAAATTATCAATAAAGCTTACAAATTGGGAAGTTTTTTTATATGTTATAAAATAAAAGACTAAACTCATTAGTAGATCAAAAAGCAAAAATAAAAATGAAGTTAAATTAAGTGTTAGAGAGAGAGGAATAGTTATGGAAAATCAAAGCATGAACAAACTGGATATAAGATGTTGACAGGAATATAGCACATTATCATGCTAAAGTGAAAATGAGAAGAGCAAAGAATAGAATTTTGGGATTGCAAACTGAGAAAGGTAATTGAATTTATGAGGAAATAGAATTAAGAGAGCACATATTCTGGTATTTTGAAAATTTGTTTACAACAGGACATGAAAATAGTCCAATTAGAAATCCAATTCAATTATAGTTTAGATATGGACTTTCTAAGGAGTAGAAACAACTATTAGATACACAAATAATAGGAGAAGAAGTTAAAAATACCTTATTTGCTGTTGGATCCTGGAAGGCACCAAAGAGAGATGGATATCATGATTATTTTTTCAAAAAGTGTTGAAAATTTATGGGCTCAGTAGTAATACAATTGATTCATAATATGTTCATAAGCTAAAATTATATGAGGACATTTCTTTGGATAATCATAAAGTTTCAAAAGAAGTATTTTTTCCTTTATTGTTACATCTTTTGTCTAATATATTAGTTAACTTTTAAAATATTATTATTTAATTTATATTTAATATTTTCTCTATTTCTTAAATATTATTAAGTATTCTAGATTTTTTTAACACACGCATTACGAGTACATTGTCAGCTAGTAATATATTTAACTTAGATAACTTCCCAAAAGAGTTAAACATTACCCAATTATGCTTAATACTAAAGAAGATGGGAGCTACTTTTATTAAGATGTATAGACCAATTAGACTATGTACTACACTGTATAAGATCCTAACGAAAATATTAGTACATCAAGTAAGACCATATTTGGATAAATTAGTACATACAACACAAGGGAGTTTTATTCTAGACAAAAAGCTAGTGATCAAACCATCTTAGTCAAGGAAATTTTGCATAGTTTCTGGAGGAAAAAGAGTTACAAGAATCAGATGATGTTAAAAATAGATTTAGAGAAAGCATATGACACTATAGAATGGAGTTTCATCCACTAGGTGTTAAGTAGTTTAAATTTCCCTATGAGATGCATCCTACTAATAGGAAATTGTATTGCTTCTATAAAGATTGAAGTAATCATTAACGGGGCACAAATTAGGTAATTTACATCTAACGGGAGAATCAAGCAAGGGGATCCTTTATCCCCTCACCTATTCATCTTAACATTGGAAATCTTTAGCCAAATGATAGAGGCAAAAGTGGAACAAAAGCACTAGGAAGCTTTCCAGCTCAAAAGTTCCAAATAGAAATTTCCACCTCAAAAGTTCCAAACAGAAGTTTCCACATATATTATTTGTAGATGACATGATATTAGTAGGGAAAGCTACCCTAAAAAATGCAACGGAAGTAAAAAATATACTGGTTGAATTCTCTTGAATGTGTAGGTTGAAGATAAATGAGCAGAAGTCTTAGCTAATGTTTTCTAAGAATACCTTAGTTTAAGTAAGAGAACAAATCACATCCTTATTCAATTTTAGATGTGTTCAACATTTTGACAAGTATCTTAGATACCTAATTTAAGATGGCTCCAAACCATCGGCTGAAGATCTACATTTTGTTATGGGGAATATTCAAGCAAAGTTAGTGGATGGAAGAGTACGAAACTATCAATGGCGGATAGAATGTTATTAGCAAAATCTATCCTCCAATCAATACCAAATTACTATATGCAAGTCAGTTTATTACCAAAGAAAGTAATTGATAGATTTATCAGATTACTAGAAGATTTATTTAGAATGAAGTAACCCAAAAGGATAGAATACATTGGATTAATAAAAAAGATATCATTAAAGATAAAGAAGAAGGTGGTCTTGGGTTAGCAAATTTACATCTTTGAAATAAAGCATATTAGATTAAAAGCTAATAGGATTTTAAAACAGGGAAAGTTTTATAGGCATAGTTAATTAGAGCCAAACATAGAAAGCTTAAACAAAAAAGTTGGCAAGTTACTGTTATAGGTTTACATTAGTGTAAGGAAATTAGTACAAAGTGTAGAATGTAGATCCCGATTAAGTAACCAAGAGGGGGTGAACTGGTTACTTTAAAATTTTTGTAAAAGATAATATTAAATTCTCCTTTTGATTACTTAATATGATAGGCACAAAAACAATAAGAAATAATGAAATACAAAATTAAAATAGTAAGAGAGTGAGAAGATTAGGGGAAAAATTTAGTATTTCAACCTTATGCTTACTGTACTTTTCTAGCTTTGTTGTTGGAAATCCGATTCTCCATATTTGTGTCATTCCACTATCTACTTCAGAAGACCAATAATAACTTTGAGAGATTACAATCACTAATTCCTCTGCTCTAACTCCATTAGCATAATCTTTGGTTAAACTTAGATCGACAGAGATATAAATACGTAATTCTCACTGCTAACAGCTTTCCTAACTCTAAAGAAATAAGAATAAAATTAAGGGAGTAATATAAATGATCCTTTAAGTTTAAGTAAAAGATATAAATAAAGTGTAAAATTTATGAAAATCCTCTGAGTGCTTTGATATGAAAAAGTTTTTAGCTTTTCAATGCTAATCTTGTTTCAAAACTTGCATATTCAAATTTTTGAATTGTTGCAGCATATATATCTTCCTTGGTAATAGCTAGATGCACCAAGATCTGATCACTTGATAATTATCTTCAACTTAGCCATTGGATAAACCAAATCCTCAATTTTTTGCAAAAAAAATCTCTAACTTAGCTGACTTAAATTTTGAAATTTGAATTAATAAAAATATGTTTGAAAACTTCTAAAAGATATTTCTCATATGGTCCTTAAAGTTATCACGTGTAACTCTTGTTCTTCTATTGATATGTTTGTTGGACAAAATCTTGGCTTCATAAGAATATTCATGGAATGAACATAGACATGATGTTGAATATTCTTCAATCCAGCATCTAATTCGATTTAAATATGCAATAATCTTTATCTTGATATATCCTAGCAAATCTACAATAATCAATTTTGAACTTGAATTTGAAATTATGAAATATAGAATAATCTTCACTTGATAAGATATGGATAACCAATAAAGATTTATCCTTATCTATTCTCTTGGCTTCTCTTAAATCAACTACTACATATCTTGCACGATCTAATCAAATCTGATTTTGAAATCTATATAAGTATCTTGTTCACTAGATTATCCAAATAATTCATGGCTTTATATCATGATGGATTAAAAAAAATCCTCATATATTTTTTTATGAAAATGATAAAAATCATCCTCCTTACTTTAATCCCCACGGATAATTATCCAACTTAATGAAATGTATTGAATGTATCGCCCAAATACACCCAATAAGTGGAGCTAGTCCTTTAAGCAAACAAATTATTTAACTTATAATTGAATCTAATCAGTTTTGCACAACTCTATTCGTAACTTGTTTATTCCAGACTTTACCTCTAACAAGTCCTCTAGTTTTGTTTAGTTCACTATTTATTTCCTCTAATAAATCCTTTAAACTTTGTCTAGAAAATAAACTATCTTTCCCTATGTGATATTCTTTGCTCTTAGATTATTCCTTTAACTTATTTATTCAATAAATTATATATTGCTTTCAATTTAATTGTGTATACTCAATAAATTTCATTAGATCATAAAACACCTTTTGTTATTATCAAAACTTATAAAGAAAGAACCTATCACAGAATTAATTTGAAATACACAATTTCAAGGTGTTAAAAATGATGGAAGCTCTACTAGCTTCTCATAGGACCGCTGGAGTGGAAACAAAACTATCATATCATATATTCAAGGACCTATCATAGAAACAACATGGAATTTGATAGTCAAAGATGCTTGGAGGGAGGTATTAGTTTGGAATGATGATATTATTGGTTTTGAATTAACCAAGATCCTACATGACAATATTAAACCTATTATATTACTATGCAGGAAGGGATACATATAACTTAACGTGAAGCACAAGGATGAAGCTATCTATTAACGAAATCTAGGATTATTAATGTACACACAGAGGAACATGAGAGTAACAGACAATGGTAGTTGTGGAAATTGCTATTTTCACCAAAAAATAAAATTGTTCCTTGGGAGATTACTAAATAATAGCTTACCATCATTAATGAATCTAAGAATTAGGAAGTTTCAGGTTAGTCAAGGATGTTCTCATTGTAAGGAAGCAAATGAAGATATTCAACATATCTTCATAAACTGCCTGGAACTAAAGGATATAATTACACCATGGGAGAACTACCCCATCAATTGTCTTTAGATAAAAGATAACTTTTATGACCGGATTAAAATGAATTGTCACATTAAGAAAAGAAAAGGGACCAATTGAGACCGCTAAGAGGCTTTACGTTTTGTATAATGTTAGAAATCAACAAATATTTGATCAAAATCATGTACACCAGCTAAATATTACTAGTATGTAGAATTGGCACACGAATATTGGGTATTGTTCAGGAAAAGGAAAAAAGTATTTGCACTAGAAACGGTGAACTTACAATGGATACCTCCTAGAATTGGGTGGTATAAACTCAATAATTATGCTTCATCTGATTACAACACAAGTAGGGCAACAATAGTAGGAATGCTTAGAAATGAAGAGGGAAAATGGCTATTTCGATTTAGCAGAAAGCCCATGTCAAATGACATTGTATTAGTAGAACTTTAGACAATTTATTTTAGACTTTAGCTATGTATGCAGCATGGTTACTTGTACATACATATTGAAATGGATTCTACAACAGTAGCTTTATTTCTAAATAAGGAGCAAAATATCAAGTATAAATATTATAATGTTGTAATGGCATGTAAGGAAATCCTTTGCAGACAACAAGATTGGCTAGTTGAGGTGGTATCGAGGGAAACAAACCGGGTAGCAGATAAGTTGGCTGAATTAATGCATGGAAGTCAAGATGAATCTAGTTTTTGGTCCACTCTTCCTATTGCTCTGTCTTCCATTTTGTAGGAGGATTTAAGTGGATATGGTATGGAAGACACTATGACCTTAGAATGAATGATATGCAATTTTACCTTCAATGATTTGAACTCAAGACGAGGTTAACTACATATAATTAGACTATGTTTATTTGCTTTATGTTACTAATATAAATATTGTTATTCACCCCCCCAAAAAAAAAAAGCAAAAGGAAGAGACATCACCAACAAAGTGCATGAAGTTACCAAGTGACTCTTGTTTAGTTTGCATCATTTTCATGCAAACTGATTACATTAGCTACAAATCAAAACTCATTCATGTGCTTCCTATAACAATAGAATAAGAACTTCTTACACAATTAATATCCAAATGAGTTGGCATATTTGAATTAGAATCTCCTTAGACAATAATACAATTCATGGCTGACTTTCCTGTTCCTCTTGCACTATTGACGCTCTTGCCTTTATATCACTCTGGATATCCATTTAATTAAAAAAAATTATCAATATGATCACCTTCAAGCTTACAATGTTTACAAGACAAACGTTTATTATTCCTTTCGTCATTAATAGCCTTGCTAATTCCATTTTGATTTTGATTTACCCTATTGGTATGATAGGTTAAAACTTCAAGCTTAGTAGATCCTAAACTTGTGATTTGTTTTTGTCTCTTAAAGTACTAAACCAAGTAATAGACCTCATTAACACTAGGTAATGGATCCATAGTAAGAATTTAATTGTGAACCATTTCATAACCCTCATTGAACCCCATCAGAAAATAAATTAACCTCATTTCTAATTCAAATTCCACCATTCTTTCTCTCAATTGACAAGGACAAAAGTCTAGCCTACCACATTTACAAGTTGGATAAGCAAGAAAAGCTTAAAATTCATCCCCTCTTCAACTTGTTATAGTAAACACCTATAAATTGATTTAATTGTTTGTGGTTACTAATTTCATGTTGTATTTGAAAAATTAAAGGACCATCACACTACCTGTACTACTCAAGAACTTCATTCCATAATTCACATGTCAACTGAACATATAAGAAATTATGTGAAATGCTACTCATCATTGAGTTTAGTAACTACCATCTCACCATGTAGTCACTCCATTGCTACTTAATTAGATAAGGCGAATTGGAATTTGGTTTTGGAATCGAACCATCAGTAAATCCTAATTTAAGTTTCACACCTAATCCCATCTTAATCGAATAACTCCATATTAAGTAGTTCACACCATTGTAGACAATATTTCCTATCATTAAGTTAGGGCTTTCTATGTTTGATAAATATAAAGGATTTGAGATAGAAGATTCAAATTGCATACCTTTAAATGAAATATTCATGTTGACAAATAGGATGATACCTTAATGATGAAGACAACAAAGAATTTTGCCTTAGTGATGCCCCATTGGTGATGATAATAGAGAATTCCGCCTTAGTGGCTCTGATACCATGTGAAAAGTTTATCTACTATCATGGAAGAAGAATTGATGATGGAAGAAAACGTAATGAAGCTGTAAAGTGTTTGTTATATCCAGTAACTAATATATTAACTAGCAAGTTTAGCTAACCAATAAAATAATTATAGCTGGATTAACACATGAAATAACTAAATAATGACATCTGGGGACCAGTATTCTCACAAAATGCTTATTGATCGAAAAGTATAGCTATAAATAATGAGATTTAAGGTAAGAAATTTGACGTGACATTTAAAAACTTCAAACTTGATTTATAAAGTAAAAAAGAAAAAAAAAAACTTAAAATTTGTATAGTGATTTTGATATTATCCTCGAATGTTCAGTCTAGCTATATTACCTAAATTTCTTTTGTACTCTATTGATTAAGAAAAGGCATCAAAGCCATTCAAATTCAATCTAGTTTAACATCACAGGGTGATAATTTATATATAATCGTGGGTCTTAGAGAAAATAATGAGATGTAAGGTAGGAAATTTGATATGACATTTATAGCTTCGAGCTTAGTATATAAAATTAAACGAACACTTGAAATTCATATACTGGTTTTGATATTTACTCTAAATGTTGAATCTAGCTATATTGTCTGGATTTCTTTTATATTATAATGATTAAGAAAAGAAACACAAGCCAGTTAACTTAGGGTGATAATTTATAATTGTCGGTCGTGCTCGGGTTTAAGGTCGGCGTTGAAAATTTTGTTAGGTGTCAAAAAATATTTATTTATAGTATCATCATATGAATTCATATTTTATGTCTGTGCTCTAAACGCACAAGTATTTATGAATTAGTTCTTATAATTCCGTGATGAAATTCTACTTCTACAGCCATAATTCCAATTGAATTAGATGATCATATTCTCCAGTGGATTCTCGAATTTAAACATACAAATCTATTTCTATTGGGGTGTCTTAATCAACTATCTTCTTAAAAATACTATTGCAGTTTACAAAACCTTTTGAAGGGGAAAAAAAAAAAATTATAACCAATTTGTGGGGGAAAACAAATTCAATTATGATAATACATTACGTATCTAAACGAAAGGCTTACAAGTAACAATAATAGTATACTTGAATTGTGACAGGACTATTAAAGGTCCTTTTTTTTTTTTTTTTTAATGAGACAAATGGACTAAACATTGTTAGATTTACATTTATGACCTTGCAGTCGTGGAGACGAAAGGACAAAGTATCGTGAGTTTTACATTTTAAAAAGTGGACTTACAGGTTGTCAGAGCCATTTTCTGTTGTGCATAAATTTACCTGTCCTTCGGGCATTCTTGTTCAAAGGTTTTCACGCGATGTGCAGTTAACCAACGTGGATGCTATTCGGTTTGATACCGTTTATTCATCAATTTTATCTTAACAATCAATGTAGAAATGAAAAAAAAATATAAAAAATTTGATGAAATTCATGAAGATTGCTCTAAAAAAATAAAAAAATATATAAAATAATTATATGATTTTTTTTAAAACTAAATAGTTCGATTCAGTTTTAAAAGGTTTAAATGGATTTGTTTTCTTGAATCAAATTGTAAACCATTTATATATAAGTTCGTGAATCAAATTATTTGTAAAAAAATTAATTATTGGTTCGATTTAATTCAATTCACGATTTAATTCGTCATTCACTGTTTTTTTCCCAACCCTAATCTAACATATAGCATTAACATCAATCAAGTAAATTGGATTTTGTATTAGTATTACGATTCCTGATGGGAAGAAAACAACAATAAATATTTTAATGTTTCGATTCAAAAATACTCTATAAAGGTGATTAATGTATTTTTCCAACAATCGGATTAAAGTCTTTATACTGGATCTGCTAATAAAACCTTATTTATATTTAGTTCTACTACCATTTTAACTTTCATTCTAAGTGAGATTGTGTCTTACATCAAAGTATGAATGAACATTTAATACAAGAATTAGACAGTATAAATATAAAAAATACAATACAAGACAAAACAACCTTATTGAATCAAATTTGACTCGTATAGTATTAGGTATATTTTGTGATATCCCTTATTTAATATATATAAGTATTGGAATTATTACTATATTTTGATATTTATATCTTTAATATTATCTAATATATATTTGATTGCACCTTTATGTTATGTAAAAATTAAACAAGAATCATAAATTTGCTAGTAGCTAAAAAATTAATTATTTATATTATAAACTAAAATAATTTTATTCAAAAAAAGTTGTGTTTTTGTCATGAAGTAAAGTTTTGTATCATATTTTAAATGAGACAAATTTTGAACATTTTATCCGGTTTTTATCTAGTTACTAAGATAAAATTGCAAGCTAAGTACTGAAAAAAAAAAAAAATCTGCTAGGTCTATGAATTTTGCACAACTAAATAATACTTAAAGGATAGCATAACGAGAGCACCTACCTAATATAAGAGTTGCTTTGTAATCTAAGAGTGTTATTATTACTGGCCATCAATAAAACCATTGATCATAAGATCACATACACTACTCTAGTACTACATGAAAAGTGTTAATTTTAATAAAGGAGAGAAAAATAGGTCTTGTTTAAATTGTTTTTCTTTTTAATCTTATCTATGTCTTATTTGTATTTATTCAATATTTGATTTATATTTGTTTGAAATTTTATATTTAGAAAACTATTTTATTTGTATCTTTTTTTATTTATAATTATGAAAAAGATGGCAATTACAGTATTAGAATTGAAAAATAAAATTTACTTATTCTTAAGAGAAAACATTTGAAAAAAAATATTTTTATATTAGAGATTATTATTTTAATTAGTATTTTTTGTAAATATGAATAAAATAAATGGTAGATAAATTTAACTTTAAAAGAATTTGTTGGATATTTGATCTTAAAAGAAGAGTATATATAGAATTATATTTCCATTTTTTTTTATATTTTACCAAATGCAAGATTCAAATAAACACTAAAGATGAAAAAAAAAAAAAAAAGAGAATCAAACCACCTTAGTAGAGTACTAGAAAATTGGATGCCTATTGATACAACAAGGAGAAATGGAATAGAAAACTGAAATAGGAAATAAGAAAATAAAATATTAATGTTTTAGCAAATGAAAAAATTTGGCCACAAGGTTAAGTTGAATTAAGACCAATCTTTTCGGACACGTTTGAACTTTGGGCTTCCCTGGGCAAATATTATGTAAACCTTGATCCCTAGGCCTCTATCTTGTTGATTGGTTTAGTATTCTACCATTTTTGCTCTTTCATTTCATTATTTATTTATATTTTTTAAAATTTGAATTATTAAAAATTTATTTAATGATTCAAATTTACGAAGTACAAATCAATGATGGAATGAACAATGGGACTAATTCTGTAAATGATAAAGATGAGATTATAAAAAAATAATCCCTACTTGAATACCAGTCTTGTAATTTATATCGACGGATGAATCTTATTGTATTTTGAATTGAATTTGTGTCGATTTTTTTTTCTAAATTTTATCTTTTGCATAAATTTTTTGTCGTTTGTAAAATTTGGAACATATTATTTGACTGTACACTGTATATAATCAATAAGCAACTAAATGATGAAGCTTAAACATAGGTTTCAACAAATGGCTTTTCAGCCTTACTTGTGTATGACTAGACATGGAAGTATCCAAAAAAATATTTTAAAGCATATTTCAATAATTCTCTATCTAAATTTTTTATATAAATAGACAGTTCATCAGTTTATCTATACAGTCATAATTTATAAAATCTTGGGATCCAACATAAATAAAAGATTCATTAAGTATGATACATCACGTGTCCACTCGTAATGTAAAGTAATGAAAGACACTTATCCCAAGTGTTTCTAACAAGAGATTGAATCTTGTTTGTGTCCATAAACTCATATAGGTGGACTTCGGCAAGGATTCATTCTCTCGTGCATGTGTGTGAAGAATAATCACAGTGAGGGTTATAAATGAATTGACCCATTTGCCTTTGAAGATTTGTAGAACTAGGATTCGTAATGTAAATTTAATTATCAATCGGTATTGAAGATCGTAAAACTTGAAGTCTAACTAGTGTAGCTTGTACTTACCGGGGTTGATTAACTAAGAATTAATGAGAAATCATGGATCAAATGAATATGAGTGGTTCTGATGAAGATTGACATGAAAATATTTCAGTGTTGTTGAAATAAGTTTGGCACAATATCAAAAATCACTATCTAAATTTGAGTTTCTTTTCAATTATCAACCTAGTGATTGAAGTTGCTAATGCGTCAACAAACTTTTAGTTGTCGAATTTATGTTACTGCTTTTCTTATAGTTGTTGACTTATGATTATTTGCAAGATCATCTGTTTAAAAATAATGGAGAAAGTAAATTTGACAAGTTGGATCGGGTATAATATTTAGTAACTTTAAATTATAAATATAAAATTCGATAATTAAGTCTTCAAATTTTAGGTATAAAATTGAAAAACACATAAAACTCAGATAATGATCGTAAAAAGCACCTCAATAAGTTTTAGATTTGGGATATCTGATTATAATGTCAAGGCCGATTGACCGACTGTCCCAAGCTGGGGGACAAATCGATGAGTTTCCTTGATGGAGTAATCAATAACCAAGGGAGGCAGCCGACTGTCTTCAGCCTTAGCTCATAGGCCGCCTCATGTTAGTTGATCGGAGCTTATGTTAATAGTCTACAGTCAAAATAAGAGCCCAATTGACTGGTGCAGTGCCCTACTGGCTGGATCGCTCAAAATAACTGTTATTTCGATGTTTTTTAGGTTTAAATCCTGATCCTAAGTGTACTCTCCTAGATTTCTAGTTCCATCGTGATAAGAGAAGAAATTTTGTTGATTGAGTTTGGTTCCTATCTTGTAATGGTTAGCCATCTATATTTAATGATAGATAAATGAAGGTTGTGCTTTTGTTTGTGCTAGCCATCAAGTTCCACATAGAATAGGATAGGGCATGGACTGGTAGTTCGGGTCTATTTATGAGACAACCAATTGAGATAAATATAGATATGGTCTTGTATGGGATAAGCAAGTTGTTAACTTACATATATAGTCAATCGCAGCTTACAGCATTCAGAGAGAAGCTGTTTCATGAGACTTAGGCTACCTATGAGAGTAGTGGACTAACTACAATTAGTATGAGACGATTGCTTTTCATTATCGTGCGCTGAAGTTAATCACTACATGGAATAGGCAGCTCAAGGAATGGCTACCAGGACCAATTATGCATTGAAAAGCGATTTGGCTTCCATTGTTGATACTACTGGACCAAAATGATATCATAAATAAGACTTGCTGGATGTTTGGAAATTGCATTTAGAACTTTCCTAAGTCATGTGATGCGCACTGTGTGCTTATCACTAGCAATAGTTCTTATTTGGCATTATTGCAAATCATTTTGCAGAACCTGTGGTTAAAAACATTTCAGTCGATGAATTTTCTGAGGATGTTGATGGACATATGGGTTTCGAGTATGATCTATGATAGGATATTCATTTGCCTTTTTACTTCGAAACACATAATTGATATTATGAGTGCAACATTACATAGTAGTTGTGACTTTTGGAAATCTAGTTCTTGCAAAGACACTTGAGGATTATTGTTTTCATTATTGATGATTAATAAAGGAGTTGAATTTAATTATTAAGGATTTAAAAGGGTTACATCCTTACCACATGGTTTGGAATGGAATGAATTAGGATGGGATGGAATAAAATGAGGACTTAAATGATAATTATTTTTGGTATTTAGAAATAACTATAGAATAAAACCAAATTTAAATGCATATATGATAATATCTGTAAAAAATATCTTCGATTATTGCACGTAACGATTTGGTTAAAGGTTACATAAATAAATTTTCAATTGATATAATTAATGATGATGAAATAGTGTCATGATTCTACCCTTTCAAAGGAGAATTGAATTATCCCGAAAGAGTCGGAATCATAAATTTCAAAGAATCATAGTTCTATTTTCTAAAAATACTTTTAAACAAAACAAAAGGAATGAAACCCTCAATCGTATTTCCATTTTTCGGATTGATTCTCGCCTATGCTTGTGTGCACTTACTTTCCTGATAAAGGTATGGGAGAGAGATTTACAAGTCTCAATAGTCATGGGATGTGAGAAGTATAATGAGGTTTCGTTTCAAGGAAACTGTGTTTTCGTACAGGAACAAGTAAGCAGTTTTTTAAGTGCAACTTTTTATTTAAATCAACATCAACAGATCGAGAAACCAAAAAGTGCAACTTTTCTATCTCATTCACGAGATCGAGAAACCAAGATGCAGAGAATAACAACGCCACATTCATAAAACCTAATACAACATCACCTATTGAATTTTCCTATCTAGACTAAAACGATTTGAAAAGAAGAGGTCTCTCACCCAAAGAGGAGACAAGGAAAGCAAAGTGAACAAACCAGTCATATGGCCAAAAACAATTTGTCTTGGTGGTTTAGGACTCAATACTTTCTTCACAACATGTCTAGCAAAAACACTGGCATCGGTTGCTTTGCCACCCTGAGATGCAGCCCCGCGCTCAGCTATTGCATCCTTAAACTGTCCATACATTTTCCATTCGTAGTTCCTCAACCTATCAACCGTAGCATTCCCAAAGTTTGATCTTATTGCTCCTGGAACCACTAGGACAACGTTGATTCCGAACGGTCGCAATTCGACACGTAATGTGTTAGACAGTGCATGAACTGCTGCTTTACTAGCACAATACGATCCTGCCCAAGGAGTGGGTATTTTTCCTACCACACTCCCTATGTTGACTATACTTCCACTTCTTTGTGCCGCCATGTGAGGCACGACTTTCTGAATCAACCTGAGCTGCCCTAATGTATTAATTTCATACGCTCTTTGAATTATGTCCAATGGTAATTCAGCCAATGGTCCTACACTTCCAATTCCTGCGTTATTCACTATAACATCAATCCTTCCGCACTTGGACACGATGGAATCCACAGCAGATCTCACACTTTCATCCGAGGAAACATCGAGACCCAGTGTCTCGATGTTGTCCGATTCGAGTTCTAACATGTCTTGAACACGTTGTGTGATGTCCGAAGCAAAGACGCGACAATTTTGCTCCGCAAATGCCCTGCAATACTCGAAACCGATACCACCTTTGGCACATCCTGTGACTAGAACAACCTTAGGTTCACTCATAGTTGATGAAGAAATATGCTGGGTGATCACCAAATGTAGTTTATGCCGTGTAAGATTTATTTGAACTTTTTGTGAATTGTTTTATGAATCCTATGTTTATGCGGAGAATATGCAATGAGGAATATGCTTATAGATTACCTTCTGGCCGGCAATGGTGATACGCCCCTTGCTAATGTATGATTCCTGTAATAATCAACAAAAGCTTGAGATTGTCCGAACTTTCATGGGTGTATACTTAATGTCAACATCATGCTTCCTGGACCCCAATAAATGTAACATTATTAAAATAAGACCATCACAACACAATCCGTTGAATTTCGCCAAAGCATCTTCACTGAACCCATGTACTCAAAAACCAACCGCGCATCTTCCAGGCTACCGCACTTTACTGCACGTATCGAACATCTTCGTTCAGCCTCACTTTAACATCAAACGTCTTCCTAAACGATACTAAAGCCTCGTTTTGGCATGCCATATTTGTTGAGCATACGCATCAATCATCACATTTCAAGACACAACATCTCTTTCTGTGATATCATCGAACAGCGCCCGAGCCCCATTCAATGCTCCGTGTTTAGCATAGCAAGTCATCATGTCTGTCAAACGAATCAAATTTCTCTCAGACATTTTATCGAACAGCTTCCATGCTGATGCAACATCGCCACCTTTCACATAAAAATCAAACATAGCAGTCTTAACGTATGAATCTGAATTCAACCCAAGTTTTATAAATGCCCATGAACCATTTTTCCTCACCTAACAGAACATCCTTTGACAATGGAAGAGATAAGTATATACATTTGATATAATACAACAATGCCTCATCATGAAAACCAAACTGTACATGACAATGAATAAAATAATAGAGTTCCAGTCATAAGTATTAGGGTTAGAGATGAGGTCGAAAACATTGACAGAGCTTTTAAGATAACCAAGTGAGGAGTCTTGGTGAAGTCCCGTGACGACGAACAGCGGGGATTTAATAGATATACTTAAAAATTGTTAAATTCAAACTCTGTTTTGGCATAGATGGAACCGGTGGAAGCTGTCGAACTGAAGTGTAATATTATGTTTCAAAATTGTTATCTTTCTACTACCGTTCCGTTTTTATTTTTAAGGGGCCGCTTCAGCTGCATGTTCAGCCGGGGAGTCTTTCTACCGTTCCGTTTCTATTTTTAAGGAGTCTTCTGTTTTAACAGATCGTCAGCAGCAGCGTGAAAACATTTCAACAAGGACAAATGCTCCCTGGATTCCTCCTAGACGTGGCATTGTTAGGATATTCATTAGGCGCTCTCGGTTTTGTTTGCAGGGATTATACTGGCTCTTTACTACATGCAGAGGCCAAAGTGGTCCACAGCTGTGAAGCCTGTGATGTTGAATTAAATGAAGCTTGTTCTATTAGAGAGGCATCGCGATTAGCTCAGTCGAAAGGTTGGATGCATCCTGAAATTGAATCGGATTCAGAAAAAAATCATTCATGCTATTGAGACTTCTTCTGGAGCATCTTGGAAGTCTAAGGGTGTTATTCAAGATATTTTACATCTTAAGTCTTTTCTCATCTCTTGCACCTTTTCTTTTAATTATATTGGGTTACAATATAAGGCGAGATGTTATCTTTTGGGTTAATAGACCTTCAACCCGTCTTCTTTGTCTATTGTCTGTTGAATGTGGCTCTAAATCATCGGACGAAGAAATTTTTATTTTATTTATAGAGTTTCTATTTTCGGGAAAAAAAATATCAATTATGTCTTTTATCTTATTTTTAATTTATATTCGTTTAAATCTTAATCATTGAATAAATTGTGAATTTAATATTTTAGATTTGAAAAACTATAAATGAATAATAGGGCGGAAGGCGATCTCGTCAAAATAGAGAACAAAAAACGAATAGAAATTGTCACGTTCTGAACAAGATAAATTATAACAGTCCTATCATATAAACTAACTTAAGATGGAATCTAACTTCACAACTGCTATTATAGATACAGTTCACACAAGGTGTGTATAACTCAATTAGATTGATGCATCCATTCTAATACCTATGAGTAATCAAACTCGTGGTATAATTTTACAAAATACCTATTATATATAACATGTTATCTCATAACACAACAGGATTGACATAAACGTCATGCATACAGAGTTATAATTTACAATCAGAGTTTATAAAAAAGGTATAGGTTTTACAGACTATTTACAATAAGCTAGAAAACTAGTGGGTATCTTAAGAAATTCTCAATTAGTTTGCTCAAAATTTAAAAGAAAAGACAAAAGAAAGGTCAAAAGTTTAGGTTCGGTTGATTCTTCATTGCTTACTTTCTTAGTCATCAACACACTAACCTGGGATTGATGATATTAAAACGTCTTGATCCTCATTTAGTACCTGCAAAAGAGTTTATAGGGATATGAATACAACTAACTCAGTAAGTGAGACGAAGTTAGAAAAGTACCAAATAATCACAAGTAAAGTTATTAACTATGATGAAATGTGATGCAATCAATCAAATGAAATATCGTACAATGTTATTCGATCTATTGTGAAGTTAGAGAAATTACATCCGCTCGAACTCGGATTGAGGAGTTTTATCGTGACTCAAATCAAACCAAATCTAACCTAGGCTTGTACAATGGAGAATATCCTCTTCCTATAATTGCCTTCGAATCACGGTCCCTACCCTTGTTACGATCTTCTCGCTTGTTACTTAATTCGACTAAGAATAGGGAAATGACCATTTTAGTTATCCTCATTAAAGAAAGTTGGTATTTGGCCTAACATTCTTAATCATTTCTCTTGATGGGTGTTATGTATCTCCAGTTTCGTGTTAGTTGAATAGACGTTAGTTTTAATTAGGGGTGGCCAAACAAATTCATACAATACAAAAATAATGTGAATATATAGAACAGCACACTAATGAGTATTATACACATACATAGTATGCGCACAGTCAACTAACTATAAACACAACCAGAATTACTCTTAGGTCTCTAGATACTTTAATACAGTATCCCAACAAGCAGTAAAGCTACAATCTCAACTTATTTATTCAAATGCTTGCTACGGCAGACTCGAGTCGGTAATAGTCTGTTCACTGAGATATCCTATATATACAAAAGATCCAAATTCAATTTTTGTAATAATTAGAAAAATATTATGATTTGGTCTAAATATATTATCTCAATAATATATAGTTGTATTATTATTATATATCGAGTTAAGTTGTTAATTACTGATAATATATGTAATTTATACTATTACGTATTATATATCGTATCGAAATGTACTTTTAATTTATTCAATCACATTTTAATTCCAGTAGGGTTACCGAAATATACACATTCTAGAATATGATAGAGTTTTAGGTTATATTGTCTACTATTGTCCAATTTTAATAAAATTAATGTTATTAGGTTTGCATAAATCTAACGACATGTGTTATAGGTCCTGTTCCTAAAGATAACTTTTAATGAGTAGTTCTAGTTTTTAATACAGTTATATGTATCTATATAAATATTATTGTATTATACGTAATTTACGTTATTAAACAGTATTTTACTTGATTTGCCTATATAATACTATAATATGAATATTATCTAAGCCTAACATATCTATAATGTATTCCGACCAGAAAATATCAGTAAATATTTTAAAAATGCACTTTTTATCCAATCTAATTAGTAACCTCATGCATATTTTTTATTTAACTATTTAATTCATTTTAACTTATTATTACTTAAAATACATCCCGCTTTGTAATTTAAGCCATTTTACTACAAAAATTTGTAATAAATAGTTAAGGTCACCAAATAATTCCTTAAAATTTTTTATAGACCCTTAAAAATATGGGGAACTCAGCTATTGCTTTGTTTTAAGTTTTCGACCTATCGTCTATGTGCTTGTATTTACGGTTTTATCTTCAAATTATCTTAAATTACTTAATTATAATTCTTTTTATACCAAATTAATTTCAATCTAACCTAACATTGTTATTATTCACTAGAGATCAGTACATGTCCATTTCATCAATTAATTTCACAATTTCCAATTTATTTTACAAGTTCAACCTATTTTTGAGCTATTTTTAGGGAAAAAATGCAATAAATATTCCAAATATTCAAATAAAAATTCATGCTACATAGCAATTATCTATATGTCATGCACATTTTACAAAAAAAAAAATTCAACTAAAAATAACACCATTTAGTACATTTATTTTATAATTTAAATTTCAAATGAATAGTAGTTTTGTTAAGAAAGTATACTAAATATTACAAAATTTAAAAAAATAAAAATATCACATGAAATTATGTTCAAAATAACCTAAATACAAATTTTTTCACAATTTTCTGGATCGTTTAGGTTTTTTTTTTATAAATTATTAAAAAGTTGGACAAAGAATCGATTTGGTTGTTCTTGGATGCTACAGTAGCCGATAGGGTTAGGAGTGTATCAAACAACTAAGGCGTTGCTTGGACTGGTGGTGGTCAATCAAGTTGGTCGTCAGGTAGTCGTTTGGGTTAGGTATGGTAAAGGCATGGTAGTTGCTTTGTTTTTAGGTATTTTTTCTTAATTTGTTCTAATTTCCAAATTTTCTTTTTTCTCTTAATCCTAAGTTCCAAATTGCTAAACTAATACTAGTTTGTTGGGGTTTACTATTTATAAGGCTTTGTCCATCGCCTAGGATTTTTTTTTTAAATTTTATTTCTCCTTTTTCCAAGTAGGAGGTATCTTTGCACCATAAATTTCCTTTTAAGTAGGCTTACTAAATCCATAGGAGGAAGCTACGAAGAATCCAACAAGTCTCTAACAATTTTGAAGCTATTTGGATCAGCTTTGGTATATATTTTAGTTCAATAATAATAATATATATTGTGTTTACATTAGTTATTTAATTAGTATATAAGTATATAACCTATGTATATATCACGTATAATATATAACTATATTCATATAATTAAGTTTCTAATATATCTTTTATTTTTAAGACATGTTCTCTTAATTAATTTCATGAATTCAACACAATATATATATAATTAATTAATTTAGGATTAATTTATGAGTATAATTATTATTTATACCCGGTATATTCATAAAAATATGTTATATGCATATAGTAAATTATACTGTATTGTCTTATTTTATAGCTTAATAAACTTATTTTTATGTTTTCATTGTAATCCAAGCTCGATTTTGGAGGTTCTAAGAAAATTTGTATTATATTAAATAATCCAACTTTTTAGGAAAAAAATTGAGATTTTGGGTTATTATTTTCAAAATTTAACTTTATTATATTAGTTTATCTAACTTTTCTATCTTAGTCGTAAAGTTTGGACTCAACTAGATAACTTTCTCTAAAAATCTTAAATCTAGACTCGGTTGTCCCAAACACAATTTAAGAGGCTTGTAGAAATTACTGAAAACATTTCCATATTTAAAGCTATTTATTTTCTCTTCAATTTTGGGTGATAAAAATTTGCAAATAGATGGAAATCATGCAAAATTATAAAAGAATCCTAAAAGAAAAATTAAATTTATAAAGTTAGAGATATTTTAGTTGATTATTAGCATAAAAAAGAAACATTTCATTTTATATCCTTCTTATAAATTCAAACAAGAAGTAAATACTACATTTTTTTCCCATTTCCTTCCTTTTCCTTTCCACCCATTTTTATCTCATTTCCACTGTTACTAAGATCAATAAATTCGGAATTGGCATTTGTAAATTGTTTTAAGTGCCATATAATCACCACAATTTAATATTATATATATATAATTTATGATATAAAAAGACAAAGATAAAAGCACCAAGGTACAGGTATGTCCATTAATATGAAAGTTAGCAACCGCTATATATATATTTTCTATTTTTGTGTTTGACCTATCATTAATATATGAAAAATTCTTTTTTATTTTTTACGGGTAATATTAAAAATAAGGGATAATGTTATAAGTATTGCCTGAATTATGATTGAAAATTCAATTTACTATATGAACTTTTAACTTATCAAATTCATTATCCAATTGAAGTCTTTTATATTATCAATATTTTCTGCTGTGGGTGTAATATATGTTTATTGACCTCTTAAAAAAATTATATAATTACAAATTATATAAAAAAATTACCAAAATACAGTTATTATATTGTATCTTGAAAATATGATATTATTATTTATACATTAAGACACAATATATCAATAGTATACTAATAGCAATGTCACATCTATATATATATATATATGTAAATGTATTAATGTTATATTTTGAAGATGCGAAAATATGTGCAAATGTATTTGTATAAATGTCTTATGATGTGATATAGCCATAGTATTTTGGTAATATTTATTGTATAATTTGTAATTATGTAATATTTATTAATTTTGATAGTAAACATATAAATTTCTCTATCTGTTACACATAAATGTGACAAATATCTCATTTAAATTAGTGACTAAATCAAGCGAAGAGTAATAGTAATATGAAAAATTTCAATTAAATATCAAATTTAACAAATTAAAAGTTAATGTAGTAAAACTTTTGACCAAAATTCACATAATGTTAGCAACTTTGTCCCTTGAAAATAACATCTAAACTTTGGGTTCAATCCAATTTAGTATGAATTTACTATCATATCGAATTGAACTTTTTTCTTTTTGGCTAATCACATTACAACTTGGAGAAGGGGATTTTAAACCAATCCATCATTGAAGGATCTATATTCATATCACCAGATTATAATGACTTTGATCAATTGAACTTTTACTTGACAAATTTTTCATTTGCATATAAAGTGATTAAATATTATATCAAATTGAACTTATACTATAAAATTTATTACCTCCATCATCTTGAGAAAATGTTGTCCCAAATTCTCATTGGCGGAAAGGTACAAGTGTCAACAATTAAAGATGAGGTAATAAATCAAAGAAGTGAAAGTTCAATTAAATATAAAATTTAGTAGTTTTAAATTTCAATTAGGAAAATTGAATAAACACATAAAATTTAGATAGTGATTTTGATATTGTCATTTTTTAATTAATAATTCTTTCAAAATAAAAGAAAATTACTTTGTACAAAGCATCCATAACTTTTGCATGTAATATTCCATTCTAAAAAACTTCGTATCATTGCAGATTTAGCGACGCGTACTTTTATTTAAAAATAAAAACTATAGATGTGCTGAAAGACTTTTGACCATGTACAATTTCGAAACAGACATAATTTGCATATTGGATGCTATTTGCCCTCAAAATCTTTTTGGAGCTATTGTATAATATACTGTCATATTTTCTAATGTGTTGTTATATCTTCGATAGTTTTTGAATATTGATTTTCTAAAATTTGCAATATCATTACTTGTAAACTAGACTTCGTCTAATTCCAAACTTATAATCGTCGAAAGACCCATGCTACAAATGATCTAAAAATCGTATTTTGACTCGAAATTACATGGTCAAAAATTGCTCTTTTTTTTTTAAGCAAACTGACTTGAATATTTATGTGTATTTAATTTCTGTATTTTTTAAAAATCAATAAGATGAATAGTCAAAATTACGAAATTCAAGACGTTTAAATCTATATGGGTTAAATACAAAATAAACGAAACTTACATAACAGAAAAAAATAAAATAAAATAAATGCTATTATTCGGGGGAAAAAAAGAGAAAGGGTAAGAGAAAATGGTTAATATTTCTCTAACATGTTCTTGTAACAGATTAATGGTCCTTTATTTACGCAACTCTTCTATACTTATAATCCTCCTTTATTTATCGTAGTAATCCACATAGATCATGAATTTCGTTTCAATTTTGTATTTTTCCATGCATTATGACTGTTATAACTTTATGGTTTTTTTTTTTTTTTTTTTCATTTTCATTTTAATGATCTTTACACTAAATATGTTTTGAAATTTATAGTTTTCTTTAAAATTTTGTAATCTTTTCATTTGTAAATTCCTATACCTCATATTGTGACTATAAAATTGTGAGATAATGATAAGCAGTAAATTCCTCAAAAATTTTGTAATGATTACAGTATTATAATTTTAAAAGTAGATTACAATGTATAGGAACTTGTAAGTAATGAATATATATATATATATATATATAAATTTTTAAGGAAAAACTATAAATTTAGAAAATGTTTATGAAATGTAAAGGTAATTTAAAATAAAAATAGATAAGTTCATGAAAAGAAGGGATGATTATGATGCATGGAAAATAAAAAAACTTTAAAGGCATTTACAATCTATATGGATTATATGAAAGATAAAGGAGGGTTATTAAAAAAATGAGAAATATTAAAATAAATGACTGTTATAGGAAAATAATAGAGGAAAATTATGAAATTCTTTATTTTCCTCTATCCATATTCTTCTCTCTCTCTCTACGTATAAGTCCTTTATATTTGAAGTTCTTTTGTGTTTTGTAACTCTTCTTTATTTTTATAGTAGTCCATATAGGTTGTGAATATGGTCTAAGTTGACCATAGATCATATAAATTTTTGAAAGTATAAAAGTACAAAATATATTATTCAGCAACTAAATAACAAAAATTGAACGTATGAATATCTCTAGTAGGGCTGAATAGATAACCGTGTCATACATGATATTCATTGTGTCTTGTTTGACCGCGTAGGTTTCGATGGGTATAAAAGGATGCATGATAGACTCCTAATAGTAATTTTCTTGAAATATTCTCCCATGGAGTGTAATAAAGTATGAAGTTTTAGTACCTTATAATTACTTGGAACCTATATTTTAAAGTATGCAAGGTACAAGTTTGAAGATGTGTAGTACTTACCCTGTTAAATATAATAATTAATAAAAGGTAATGAAATATTTCTTTCTCAAAGAAAAGAATAAAAATACTTTACATTTATGCTAAAAAGAAACAACTCAAGCCCAATACACCCTAAATGAGTTAATATCATAATTTATACCTTAACTTTACCATTTTTTGCAACTATATACATGGATTTTCAATTTTTCTAATTATACATTCAATTGAAAATTTAATTATCACCATCTATATCTTAGTTAATTTTAATTTACATGATTAATCCAGTCAATACAATTGACCAATAGGGTGGCCACCTATAGCCTTAGGAGGGCTACACAATCTCCAATAGGTAGTCATGAGTCATTTCGAGCAAAACAATGGGTCATGACCTACTTTAAAAATAGCTATCATATGTAACTACCTATAGCCTTAACAGGGTTGCACAACCACTCCTAAGGTTGCGGGTAGACAGCTCATTAGTTGATTATGCTTATTAGATTAATAATATAATTTGGAGCTAATTGAAGAGTAGATGGTGATAAGTAAATCTTTCATTAAGTATGTAATTAGACAAGTCGAAATTTTAGGTGTTGAATTAGAAAAAGTAGTAAAGTTTAGTTGTAAACTGTATCATTACCCTTACCTTAAATCTAAAGCTCTTTTTTCTTTTTTAAGTGATACTTTAACTTTTGTAATGATAGTTTTCATTTTAATTTGCTATACGTTCCATAGTATTTATTTAATATTACATAATGGAATAATGAAGATAAAAATATTACTTTTCTAATGTCACAAGTTTTGTTACAGGTTGTATAGGTTTCTCTACTGGTTCTATAGGTTTTGCATATGGAAAAATTTATAATGTCACAGATGAATTATTTTTTTAATATCACATAAATTTAAAATTTATATGCACTAAACCCAAATTTTGAATCTTTTAATCATTTGATTCATAAAAGGTCCTGTTGATATGAACCACTCAATAAAAGGATTAATGGAAGTATACCTTTTAGAAAGAATTGATTTTGGACTTACTACCAATGAAAATCGAAAAATAGAAATTAAAATCAGTGGGGAAATCAAGATTTTGATTTATGAAAGCATTGACTTTGAAAAACTTTAGAGTTTAGGTTCGGGGATGTTTCCTTTAAAGTTGAAAGGTGATTACCAAATAAAAATAATGAAATAAATATCATGATATTTGATTTATGAAAGAATTGACTTTGAAAAACCATAGGTTATTAATAATAATAACCTCAATAATAATGATCACAAGTAAAAATAATAATTCTAAAAGACGTATAAACCTTTTCTTAAGAAATATCATGATATGTGATACCCCCATATATACTATGTTTGACACCAGAGCTACACATTCTCTCATTGCAGTAGAAGTTGTAGAATGAATAAAGATAGTAAAAACTATCTTAGCTAGCAATTTTGGCGTTAAGACACCAATAGGGAGTAACATAGTTACTAATAAGATACTAAAGTCCTGTCCCATTAGGATATTTGAACATGAAACAAAGGCGGATGTGATAATACATACTATGAAGAAGTATGAAGCTATATTAGGAATAAATTGGATATCGTTGGTGCAAGCAACTGTAGATTATTGAAGAAAAGAAGTAGTATTTAATACTTTAGACAGAACTAGAGTAACTTTTGTCGAAGAAACAACATGGAGAAAATAGAGAGAATTAAGTTTGATAGAAACAGTTGCAAGTAGTGAGCACCTAACTTGGAAGCTCTAGATGGAACTAGAGTAACTTTTGTCGAAGAAACAAGACAGACAAAATAGAAAGAATTACGTTTAATAGAACTTGTTGCAAGTAGTGAGCACCTAACTTGTAAATGGTGCTTGACTTAAGTAGTAGAAGGAGAAAAGAATAAGCTTGGCATTAATGACATTAGAGTAGTAAGGATGTTTATAAATGTATTTCTGGAAGAATTGCCAGGATTGCCAGGATTGCCACTCAAATAAGAAATAGATTTTTCTATTGATTTGGCACATGGAACAAAACCTATATCCAAGGTACCATATCGAATAGCTCCTATTAAACTCAAGGAACTTAAGAAACAATTACAAAAGCTATTAGATCAAGGATTTATACGACCTAACATATTTCATTAGGGAGCTCCTACGTTGTTTGTGAAAAAGATAGTTCCTTACGACTTTATATAGATTACAAAGAACTAAATAGGGTGACTATTAAGAATAAATATCCATTGCCATGCAATGATGACCTACTTGATCAATTACAAGGAGCAAGTGTATTCTCTTGGATTTACCTAATATCAAGATATCATCAATTGTGAATTAAACTAGAAGATGTGCCTTAGACTGCTTTTTCGTACTCGGTATGATTATTATGAGTTTTTAGTAATGCCTTTTAGGTTAACGAATGTTCTTATGTCATTCGTAGATCTAATAAATCAAGTATTTTGTCCCTTACTAGATAAATGTATGATTGTTTTTATCAACAATATATTAGTGTATTCAATAACTCCGGAGCAACACGAGGAACACTTAAAGGTGGTATTGCAAATTTTAAGAGGCAATTGGTTGTATGTTAAATTGTCTAAATGTGAATTTAAGCTAAAGAAAATATCTTTTATGGGGCATAAGATATTTGGTGATGGAATATTAGTGAATCCGAAAAGATTAAGGCAATTGTTAAGTGGAAAAGGCTAGAAACGATTACCAAAGTAAGAGGTTTTCTTGGGTTACCAAGATACTATAGAAAATTTGTCAAAGATTTTTCAAAGATTATCAAACTACTAACCCAATTAATACAAATGAATGAGAATTTTGTTTGGAGTGATGAACAAGAATAAATTTTTCAAGAACTAAAGCAACACTTATTTACTAAACCAATACTATTTTTTCCTAATGGTAACAAACCTTTTGTAGTGTATAGTATGCTTCATACGATAATTAGGATGCATACTAATGCAAAATGGCAAAGTAATGGCTTATGTATCCTGACAATTGAAACCAAATGAGCAAAACTATCCAACGCATGATTTTGAACTTTTAGCAATAGTGTTCTCTTTGAAAATTTGGGGACATTATCTATATGGTTAGAGGTGTGAAATATATATTGACCATAAAAGTCTCAAAAACTTATTCACTCAAAAGGAGCTAAACATGAGACAAGAAGACAGTTGAAGCTTATCAAGGACTATGACTTAAGCATTAATTATTGCCCTGGCAAGTTAATTACGGTAGCAAATGCATTAAGTAGGAAAAATTATGCTGAAGTAGCATCTTTGCTTACCAATCAACACAAGCTTATTTAAGAATTTGAAATCATAAATCTATAATTTATTTGGTAAGAGCCTAATATAGAATTAGCTAACTTAATAGTTTAGCCTACATTAATAAGTAGAATAAAAGAAGCTCAAAAGGAAGACTTCATCATGTAGTCGATCGAGTTAAGCAAACAGTAAAGAAAATACCTTGCTTTGATATTAAAGAACATGGGTCCATACGAAAAGATAAAATACTGTGCATACTTAGGAATGAAGAGCTTTGAAAAGAATTCCTGAAAGTAGCCTACTACTCTAGCTATACAGTTCATCTAGGAGGAAGCAAGATGTATTGGAATGTGAAACAAAATTATTGGTAGGAAGAAATGAAGAAAGATATAGCAGAGTACATGGAAAAATGCGAAATTTACCAGAGGATTAAAGTAGAACATCACAGACTAGGAGGGTTATTACTCCCTTTATTGACTCCAAAATGAAAATGGGATCAAATTACCATAGACTTTGTAAGTTCTCTCCTTAAATTTCCAATTGGGCATGATACTATATGTGTTGTTGTAGATTGGATTATTAAATTGGTACATTTCCTTTCGATTAGATGACTTATCCATAACAAAAATTAGTAAGAATCTATATTAAGGAAATAGTTCGATTGCTTGGCGTACTTGCTAGAATTGTTTCTAATAGGGGTCCAAGATTCGTTTCAAAATTTTAGATAAATCTACATAAGGAATTAAGAACTAAACTTCAGTTTAGTAAAGCATATCATCCGTAAATGAATGAAGAATCTAAAAAAACTATACAAATGCTAGAGGATATGTTATGAGCTTGTGTTATGGAATTTAAAGGTAGCCGAGATAGATACCTTCCTTTAGTAGAATTTACCTATAATAACAATTATTATTCGACAATAAAAATGCCCCCATATGAAGCTTTATATGGTAGAAAATACAAATCACCATTATTTTGGGATGAAATAGAAAAGATAACTTTGGGGGCAGAATTGGTACAAGAAATTGCAAATAAGGTAGCTATTATAAAACAAAGGATGAAGGAGGCCTAAGATAGATAAAAGAGTTAGCAGATCTTAGGCGACAAATTGTGGAATTTGAAGTCGTTGACCATGTATACCTTAAAGTAAGCCAAATCAGGAGTATTGATAAAGTGAGAACCTAAACAAAGCTGAGTTTATAAGTATACTGTACCCTTCAAAATTTTGGAAAGAGTTGGCTATTTAACATATCATTTGGCTTTACCCCCAAGCTTATTATATATTCATAACATATTTCATGTCTCTGTTTTATGGAAGCTTATACCAAATCAAATCCAGTCACTACATTAAAGCCAGTCAAGTTCAAACCAAACTTGACATATGAAGAACACTCATCAAAATTTAGGATTGGAAAACCCAATAGTTACTGAGCAAGGAGATTAGTTATGTAAAAATATTATGAGGTAACCATAGAGATGAAGAGACCACTTAGGAAGTTAAGGAGGAAGTTAAGTGATGACATTTGCAATTATTTGATAAACTAGGTACAATCTAAAGTTTTGAGGACAAAAATTATTTAAGGGGGGAGAAATGTAAACCCTTCAGAATTCTAGTATAAGTATAGTTAATTGCTAGGAAAAATTTAGAGAGATACCCGAATTAGACTAAAATTACTATGAAAGATTTCAGAGACATTATTATAATTAGTTAGTATACCCATAAATCTTGACAAGATACCAACATATTCTTTTATAAACATCCTTAAAATTGACAAAACAATAATAAGAACGATATGGTTAACTTAAGTCTTCTTAAAATCAATAATTGACTAAAAGACATACTTAAACTACCAAAACAAGTCAATTAACCTTTATAAGAAAGGCAAGTGTGAAAATGACTTCAATCATCCAAGAAACTTAATATAAGTAAGTGACATAATCAAAATAAGTTAGAAACCAACCAAAACCCCAACTACATGTTTAAAGACCAATGATTGGAGCATACTTCTCAAAAAGTTAGAAAAGAAAAGCAACAAGACCAAGGGAAGCATCATGTGGTGCCAACCATGGTTTACATCAAACCATTTACCTTATGTTGAAAAGACTAAGGAAAGGTTGTCTTCCATAGGAGAAATGGTGGGATTCTAGAAGGAAATGCAATAAGACAATTGATTAAGTGGAAGATGATGCAAGGACTGATGCAATCGCTCCATTATATCATGAAGAAATATGAAACGGGCAAAATTTGTTACTTCTAAAATTAAGTGATGGCACTAGCAATAAAGAAACCACCGAATTCGATTGTCTTGCAAATTCAAAAGAACCAAGACCAAAGATTTCCTAAGATGCACAAGATTCTTCAAATGAAACTTCATAAGTAAAGAGATGTAATCAAGATATACTAGCAAATTCAACTAACCTAAGTAAACAAAAGCCTATTAAGTAAGAAAAAATAGACTTTTTCTATAAATAGCTCCACCACTAAACATTTGAACTACATATATGTCTCCAACAAACACTGCAATATCCTTGTCTTTCACATATTTAATTCACCAACCAACCATCTCTCTAACTACTTTCACACCAACATCAAAGACCTACCATCAACTCTTTAATTCTCTAGGAATCAACACTAAGGAGGTAAGATTCAACCCTCAAATAAAAACCTTTGCTTATATTTTATGTTGATAAAGACATCTATTAACCTGTTTCTTTATATTTAAGAACAACTTCAAGAATTTAAGGTGAGATTCTTCAACTTTAAAGAAAACATGAACCTTTGAGTTTGGTTTCGTATCAAACTCAACATCTTTTTCAAAAGAAAAGAGCCTTTTCTAAATGATACTTTAGCTTTACACTAGTTTTGATTCAATTCCTAAGTCTTTACCACAGAAAGAAATTCTTTTAAAAACAACTTTCTCCTTATTTGTTTTACAAGAGAAAAGTTATCAAAATAAGACTTAAGATTTGAAATAATTTTACTGTTTAATAAAAGAATAAGATGATAAGAATTAATACAAGTGGGTAAATCCATACGTTAAAAACATCTTACATATCATGTCCAAATGATTTCCCATGACTTATACTATGATTTGGGATTTTATGGACATGTCTCTTATTTTCATGACTCATGGACATATATGATAATTTATGAACTTAAGGATATAACTTTACATTGATTTTGATCTAGCTCTATAGTACCATGCAATTTAGACCTTATTTAAAGAGTAAAAGACCCTTATACGAGGACAAGAATCATAAATGGACATACGGACCATTTGGATTACAAATAGGAACAATTTGGACATGATATGATACAATATTACTTAGACATAATAAGACTTGACCAATTAAAGACTCCTTAAAACTTCGAACATTAATATATACAAATAAACAACGAAAAAAACTTAACAAACAACTTTCTTGACAAATATGGTTATCATTACTTTTCATTGTAAATTTTTTAGGTGATCTTGACTTAGATTTACCTAAGGACTATTATGAAGATTGAGGAAAAATGGCTAGGTAAGTATCTACGATGAATATATCATTTGTTCGTGTATGCAGTTAGTTATACCTTTAATATCTATATTCTAATTGGCTTTGCATGGGGTATTTAAGAAGCGTATGTGCTTGATTTGCTTGTTAAGATATTTAAAGTTATTTTTCATAACATAGTTGATGTTTATGATGTAAAGTTGTTCGCATGTTTTTCTGATCTTTTGTTGGATCATAAAAGTGAATGAATTCTAAGCATATCACAATCTAAATGATAAAGTAGTAATGCATTGCATTCTGCATAACTTTATTAATTGCTGGAAAGGCTAAAACCTTCCTGTACATTAAATGAGGTCGTATCCATTTTTTTTGTTTTGAGCTCACATACAACTGGAGACTGCTTGGGGATTTGATTAGTCCTTAATTCTTTGGTGGTTAGGGAAGGTGTTCATCTCTTAATAATATTTCATTTGGGCCTTTCTTGGATTAATCAAAAGAACTTCCTCTTATGACTTATGAGATGGGCTTGAGTGAATATTCCATTTGGTTTCTATAACTAATTAGGAGATTCTTCTTCTAGGGATTATGTTAGATCTAAGATGACTTTTTTTTTTTTTAGGTGATTGAGGGATCGGTTCTCTATGGGCTTAGGGAGAATATTACTCATTTGGTTTTTTTGAGACTAATCAAGGGACATTTTTCCTTGATCACTATGTTAACATAGATAAATGTTCAGTCGAGGATATGATTATATGGCTATTGTGTTATCGTGGCCAACAATGTTATGTCAAGAGATATATATGCTTATTTGGACACTCAAACACTAGTGGAACTACAAACCTCAATCTAAGGTCCTTAGGTGAGCGGGTAGGGATAGGGATTATATCTTAGACTATACGTCAAATATTAGATAACTGCATGTATTGTTGTATATGTTTGATTGGTTGCATTGCATATATTTGTTAATAAATAACTTGCTTGAAAGGTAAGATGAGTGAATAACTCACTAAGCTGACTGTAGCTTACACCTCAATAGTTATAACTTTTTGCAGGCACCCCACTAAGTCTTTCCTGGAAGATCCAACCCCATGGTGAGAATAAAGAAATTAATAGCAAGTTTGGGGAACGCAAGCAAGAAATTAATGTTTTATTGAAAAAGGATATGTAATAAGAAATCTTTATTATTTAGGAATGTAATATTAATATGTTTATAGACTTGGTGACTTATATTTCTAAATTTTGTAATTTTATTTAATTAATTTATTTGAACTTTTATTACATGCCATTAAATCTATGCTACTCTATAATTATTCTACTGTTGATACTTTATGTACTCTTTAGAGGTAACAATCAAATGAAACAAATATCTTCTTGGTTACTTCTAATTGGTACATGACGATCGTTATTACTAGAACATCTTTGGGGTCGTGACATGTTATTTCTTAGTTAGCCTTATATATTACCACTTAACATCTCTACAATCCATGTTAGACTCTATTTACATTCCATTCACTTAAGGTTTGTAAACCCCATAAGTTTAGCATTCAAAGTATAGAGTTGAACTCGAGTATCGTAAATAATTACCCTAAGTTAGTAGAGTAGAAAAATTTAGAGCTGATTAAAATTTTAAATTCTAAACCTAAAATAAATATAAAAAACCTTAATTTACTAATCGAAACCCTAATCACGTAAAAAAACCTTAAACCCCATGTATGTGTAAATATTTGAGATTGAACCTGAACATAATAAAACCCTAAAACCAAAACTTTAAACTTATAAATGTACAAATTTACTTTTACGATAATAAAACCCTAATTGGGTATAACTATCAATCGATACACTTAATTGCGTAAAATTACTAACAAACGACTAGATATAACTTTTAAATATTAATAAATGTAAAGAGTACAAAATTAATTTACAAGATCGATAATATTATTTTGTAATTGTTAGTAATCTTATATATATAAATAAATTACTATTATATAGATTTAATTATTTGAACCTAATTATAATATTTATTATAGTTCACGTGTTATATAATAAATATTAATAACATATTTTATAATTTTATTCATAATTATATTATTTATTATTTTAAATAATATTTATAAGGTTAGAAATATTTAAAAAAATTCAAAAATTTATTTGATTCATTTATATACTCATTTCCTTATTTTTCCTTTTTCCTTATCTTTTTCTTTTTATTTCCTTTTTTCTTCCTAATTTATATGTGTTAAATATATATAATATTATATAATTAAAATGATGATTAAGTCAAACATGTCGTTATCTTCTTGAATCTTCTTCTCTTTTCTTTTCCCTTCCTTTTCATTTTCTTTTCCTTTTTCTTTCTTTTCCCTTATCTTTGTCGTAAGCTAAGTGGGATCTCTAGAATCCTCTCTAAACTTCTTCCTTTTGCCACACTTAAGCACGCAAAAAATTTATGCATTTCTCCTTGAAGTGGACAACAACTCTCTCTCCCATTCCCTCATCTTTTTCCTCTAATTTTCTCCCTTTTCTTTTACCTACCTTTCAAATTTCATTTACATTATCAACAACCTATTTTAATAACCTTAAAAGGAGAATAAGAAGGAGGTTTCTTCTTAAAAAACTTCTAAGAACAAGTAATCACATATTCCTTTGTATTATATTAGTTTTGTTTTTCTTATGTACTTTAGATTTTGTATATTCTCCATACTTTATGTATTAAGAATTATGCTAGTAAAAGATATTAGATATCTCTCATATATTTTGATGATGACAAAAAGGAATAAATGCTAATGAATCATTAAGATTGTAGGCATTTAAAAGGGTTTTCAGAAAGTTTAAAATTCGCAAAACTAGGTTATCTTTAGAAACATAGTAAGAAGGTTTGACTTGATTAAAAATGAAAATAGTTTGAAATTCTTTAGAAACCATTTTAAAAGCTTTATAAGTAGAAGTGATATAGACTTCAGAAGCTTACTCAATGACTTCAAAATAATGAAGATCAATACTATTCAAAAGGTCATTCAAAAAGTTGATTTAGATATGACGCTAAATTTTAATTTATATCAAATTTGAATTCAATAAGGCCTAGCTCCACTAGATTGGGTATACACTTAATCTCGTTTCACTTAAGATGGTACCAAGATCCATGGGGATTTTTTTTTTAGCGAATTAATTTTTGATAAATCAAGATATGCACAAATACGGATAAGGTGGGATTTCAAATCTTGAATATGAGTCTTATCCGGAAATTAGTAATAAAGCAAATTTCCTCGACAAATTCAAATCAAAAGCTTATCTGGTGGTTACGGATTAAAGTATATTTGATCTAAACAAGATAAGCAAGTTGTTTTTGAATTTCAAAATACCGAGATCTTCTCAAAAGATTTAAGGAATTATTTTTAACAACTAAAGGTTGGATAAATACGGAAGTGAAAATAAGCTTTAAATTTTTAGCAGTTAGAAGATCTTAATATAAAAGAGAAAGGATTCAAAGCGTCATTTACTACTCTGAAGAAAAGTTTTCGTTGCACAAAAAATCATTATTAGATTCAACCTTCTGAAAAGTTATAGAAAGTCCTTCAGATACTTCTTTGGAAAGTTGTACTAAAGCAAACATTATAACAATCGTCGTTTATCTTTAGAGTGAAACTAATTGAGATTTATGCTTTTATTCTCACTTATAATTTGTAATTCTTATTTGTTCTTTGAGTGTTGAGACAAATACTTTTATGCTTTATAGATTTATATTAGCTTATATTGTAGAGAGGTTAGATAGGTAGAGTATAGTGTTATAAAGTCCATGTGTGACGAATGCTTCTAATCTTTTTGTGATATGATTTAGTGGATTAAGTGAAATGGCACCGATGAAGTAGACTAAACTCCCAATAGTGGAGTTGGAAAGGCCGAAGCTTTATAAATCCTAAGCTCAATATTCACCTTCTTTACTCTTTTAATTTGATTCATTAATTATTGTGTATTGAATTATTAAAATACCATTATTCATCATTATAAGTTGTTAAGAGGGATAATTTTATTTTTCTTATATAAAAAAAGTTTCAAAAGTTTAAAAATATCAATTCACTCCCCTCTTGATATCTTACATGGGACCAACAAAAGAAATATATGTACTATAGTATTTTGTAATGGAAATTCTATGTGCATATGTTTGATTTAATGTATACAACTTTCTCTTTGTAGAAGTGTATTTACATATATATATATATTATATGTAATATATACTCCTATGCATAAGTATGTTATATAAGCTTAGTTAAGTATATGTACATATGTGTAACGTAAATACATATATGTTTATATATGTATATATATACACAGTACATATACATATATGTGAGTAAATAAAAAAATATGATAAGATTATATAAATATATATATATACATATATGCCCCTATAGATACATATTATAATATGTACATAAACATACATATAAAAAATACTAAATATATATATATGAAAACCGAAAGTGTATATAGATATGTATATGTGTAATATATCAAAATTCCTTAATAATATGTATAATACTGAGTATAAATACATGTATATATACATATAATAGTAGTATACAAAAGGTATAAATATGCATACATATGTATATATATACATGTATAGATATACGTATAATAATGGTATTTTATGAGTATACATACATGTATATGTACAAATATACCTAGTAATATGCTAAGTATATATAAATAAGTAAGAATACATATTTACATATATATATATATATATAAATATAAGTACATACATACTTATAATATACTTATTTAAGATAACAAAATAAAATAGATATATATATACACATATACAAATGGATCGAAACCCAAAAAGAAATATAAGGTCAGTAAATCTAATAATTAATAAATTATAATAACATATAAATATAAATAATAATAATAAAAAATTAGAGAAACATAAAAATAAGGAAAAATTGACAAATTGCCCCATGGACAAATAAGAAAGTGCCATGTTAGTAATTTTCCAAAATATTTAATTAAATCGAAAATTTTAAAAATAATAATAATTAATTATCAAAATTTCAACAATAATAAAAATTAACATAATCGGTAAATTTAGCTTAAAAATTGAAGAAATAGTGAAATTAATATAAAATGGACTCTAAAAAAATATTTAAAAAATAAATTAAATTATAAAATAACAACAAAAAAAAACTTAAAATTGATAAATTAAAATTTTCAAACCAAAATAACTAAATTTGTAACATTTCTGACCCATAATGAAAAATGTGAGTTTTAATGTAACCCATTACGTGAAAATGCATCCAAAAATAATAAATATCAACTATAAGTTTATAAAAATCAGAGTTAGAATGAAAAAGTTACATACAACTAAAAATTTAAAATAAACCAAGAATAATAAGCAGGATAACTAAGTTAATTGACCTTATAAACAAATAATGAGAAGAAATGAATAACTAAATATATAAAATACCATAAATTACAAATATACAAATATATTTCCTAATTACCCCAATAAGTAAATTAAACTACAGTCATGTCATGGTCGGATTATAGTAAGAAATTAGATAAACTATAATAGACATTTAGTTAATTGAGGAACCTAACTTTTTAAAATACTTATAAGTTTTATTATCTTCCAAGTACCCAGTTGTCGAGTTCCAGGAATTCCAAAAGCTTGGAAAATCAGTATTAATCTAGATGAGGGAGTTCTACTAACCTACTATCTACTTATGTATAATACTTGATGTTTTGCTGGCTGTTATTGTTTTTGTGTTTGAATGACTGTTTTGCTTATGTATTATTATCCATGTGATCACCCCTTTAAACTAGTAAATATAAATATTTGATCAAAATAACCGATTATATTTATCGCATATCTATGACTTAATTAGTATACCAATGAAGAGTGCTAGCTTTGTAGATTTTTGAGAAAAGTATTTTTGGAAAACATTTTTCCAATCCTAAACATTTTTTGTATAATTTCTGTGATGGCTCGTAGTACCTGTTGATGATATTTTTATTGTTGAGGCAAAACTAGTATGATATCTTTGATTAGTACCAAGAGGACTCTCATATTTGTGCTCGTGTGCCCAAAGAGCCTTGAATATGATTTGTTGAAGGTGGATAGCCCTAGTTAGGGTCTACTTATTTGGATTGATATTCCTTTTTTGACTAGAATAATAGTTTAATGTCATCTAGAGGGACAGTGACCCTAGATAACCTCATGCGGTTAAGGTGATGTGTCTTGTACAAATTAGTACGAAGGATAATAGATGTGCAGACAACGTAAATCTACATTTTTTATAGTTTCGAACTCCTATAAATATATTACTTGCATTCTCTGCGTATGCATTTGTTTCGCGTATAAATAGACTACATGTATGCTAATAATATTTGTTAACTTGCCTGAACAGTAATAGTGAAAAACAAACTTACTGAGCTGTGGTTTGCTCATTCCCCTATAATATTTTTTTGCAAGTTCATTTAAGCAAGCATTTAGATAATCTTGAGAGTAGAGTGCAAATAAAAAATATATTTGGTCATGTTAGAGTTAGTTGAGGAATGTATAGTTAGTATAGATACATCTTTTATAAAAAATATTTATATGTTATGATTCGGTATAATTTAATATTTCCTTATAATTTATAAAGTTTATTTACTTTATCTTATTATTTGGTAGGAAATACTAATCCATAGTTATTTATATTTTACAGTAAATTAATTAATTAAAAATCCAAAACCTTAATGATTAATTAGTTAGAATCTTGTAATCTCTGACTTGTAAAGTGGTTTTCGTATCATAAATACACACATGGTATAAAAATTTTAGACAATCTTACTAGGTTCTCCTTTAGAGTCATGACGAGGTCTATAGTCTCTCCCTCCATTCATAGTTGTCAAAATTGCGATTTTATCATTCATTTTTACGAGTTTAGGATTTTAAGTGGCTATTCTGAATTAACTCGAGTGCATAATTTTTTTTTTTATAGAAACTTACGTTTTTAATCGAGTTTACATATAAAGTTGGTAGAAATTTACATTTTTGACTGAGTTTACTGATTTTATATATCTAAATTTAATGAACTAAAAAATTAAAGCAAAAAAAATACAGCTAACCTTTTATAAACTATCAACTATTAAGGCATGACAATATCTATCATATCTTATTCTAATTTTTTACCTCTTTCTTTCTTTCTCTCTCAATCTCTTATTTTATTTTTATAGTTTTTATCTAAGTTTTAGCTCCAATAACAAAGTTTATAAAGAAAATTATATACTTTATTTTATACTGTAAATAACTTAAAATAAGTTGAAATATTCAGTTTTTTTTTAATTTACAGCTTTTTTTTATAAAAAAACCGCATAAGTTTAGTTTTAACTTTATTTATCCTTCTTCCGTACATATTAGATTATACATTAAGAATTTTTATGGAAATAAAAACTTAATTCCTTCATTTTTTTATTTATATCATGTATTTTAAGTTTTGAATAACTATTATAAGTATATTAATAATTTTTTAAAACTATTTTACATAAGTTATAAAAACTTACATTTCTATATTTCGATTTTATAAACCCTCTAACGATTTTAAGTAGAATTGGGAATTTGATAACTTAGTCCATCTCTCCTCTTAAATATGTGATGTCCTCATCGTATGACCTTTCAATTAGCCTAGATCTTCCCCTCCTTCCGGTAATCCCCATATCAAATGCCTACAAGTAGAGGGTTAATTTTGATGCTATTTATAATGTTTTAAGCTAAAAATAGTTGACAACCAAGCTAATAAAGACTAATTGGTTCATTTTAACCATTTAGCTTAAAAGTTTTTAGTTAGTATTAATATGTTATTTATTACTTAGTTTTATATATCATTACTCAACATTTTTCATAATTCATGTTGGACTCTATTCACATTTCATTCACATGGGGTATCACAAATTATCACTTTTATTTTTGGTAGCTATAACGATAACATTTGAAAATAATGATAATTTTAACATTTTTATAGTTGATTATAAGCACTCAACGAATTATCACTCCCTTTTCCATTATGATGGAAATGCTTAAACATTATAATAGTTATTTCATGATGTAAACTAAGGGAAAATTACTCTCTAGAGGATTAATGGATAGAGTCGAGTTCAGATTGAATTTTTAAGTGGTTAAAATAGATTATCAATGTTATGATAAGTGGTTTAAATAGAGGATCGACTTATGATAAGATGGTTCAAATAGAGATTAAAGCACTACTTTTATTTCAATTACAATAATTTATTTGGACTACTTATTATAATGTTGATAATTTATTTTAAGCATTTAAAATTTTGACTCTTTATTTAAATCACTTAATATAAAGTTGATCCTTTATTTTAACGATTTAAAGTTTGATTTTCTATTTAAACTTAAGTCTCGCTCATTTGTAATTCTCCTTGTAAACAAGCCTACCTAACATATTTGTAAAATGATTGAATAATAAACAAAAATAGTATAAGCGAATAACATTACATCAACATTAAATATCTAAAAATATGTCTATCATAAGAGCCTAACAAAATATAAATACAAGATCAATTGATGCAAAATGATTTCATTTCTTTAACAAATTGGAAATAACTAGATATATTGTTCAAACTTCACAATAAGAATGAGAGTTAATTAATTTCATACAAATATATAGATGTACTCTATAATCTATAAACAATAACTATAAAATGTAATTATTTTTAGCGTCTTACAATTTCCTTAATATAAGAGCTACATTTTCTAGATTAAAAAAATGGGGTTGATTAAGATGGGAAATTATATAGTACGGTCACTCTAATTTATAGTAAATAAGAACATTAATAGTAAAAATAAGTTATTAACAGGTTTGATATAAGTGTTAATAGTCTAATTTTTATTGTCAATAGTTTCATTTTCACCATTAATGAGCTTTATTTACTATAAATCATAGTGATTTACTAAACTAACAAATAATTATATCATACCATTGCTTTTGAGTGACTACACCATGGGAACCCTTGATCAAGTTGGATTGAGTTCACTGAAACTTTTAAGGCTCTCTGGTGTAAACAAACTTGTTAGAAATCCTAAGCGTAACAAACAGGTATAGATGGGCTTAGGTACTTAGGTAGAGAAAGGATCTAGTGCATGAATATAGCATCACTAAATTGTTGGTCTTATACAATTGAGATATGTGAGAAAAGTACACTTTTAATTAAGTCTTTTGACGATTTTAAAAATTGATTGGATTATTAAAGCCCTTTCTTTTTCTTATTTTTTGCCCCCAAATTTAAGGTAGTGATTTGAATGCTTGCTACTTAGTTTATACATAAGTGATTCTGCTAGGCTCAATAGATATTAAGGGATTAAACTAAGAGAATGTTATTTTATTTGTGGATTGTGACCAACCAAGTTGTTGGTGCTTCTTTTGACCCTTCTAAGCTTAAGGGATAGCTTATTCTTTTTTTTTTTTTTAAATTTCCATATTTCTTGTTTCTTTTATTTAATTTTTTCTTATTATTAATCATTTAAAATTTAGTTAATTTATATACATTTAATTATATAATTAAATCAAATTAATAAAAAAGGTTTAGTATTCAAATTAATGAAAGAAGTCAAAAGTTAAAACCTAAAAGTATACTTTTCTCTAGTATAAAGAATTCTCTCATTTAAAATAGTGATTTTCAAATGTGATGGATATTGGTTATGATTAGGTTTGATGTCATATATTATAATGTATAATTTAGTTGGAAGAAAATTAAAAATAATGATTGTTTTCCATCATGGAAAGTAAGAGTGAGTAAGTATCGAACGTATAGAGTATGATACCTTACTCTTATCCTATCTTATACGTATAAGTTTCAAAATTTCTAGTTTCGAAATCTATCATGTGGTACTATAGAACCATCCTATATTCTATAAATTCTAGAAGATATAGGATATCCTGTGGAATATGTATTTTATTTTTACTTTATTTTATTTTGAAATGTTGTGTAGATACATAATTAATACCAAATACATACTATAACTATACTAATGGGCAAAATAGTAATAATTTGAAAAGTTTTTATATTTGTAATATATTTAGTTGTAACAACATGAATTTTTGGTGGGTATAATAGAGAATAATTTTGCAATTGGAAATGTTCAACTTTTGGTTGAGTCATACTAAATAATTTATTTATTTTTTCTTTTTGAATTATCAAAATAAATTTTTTATCAAATAATAAAATTTTTATATACAAAATATTAAAACCATGTGCTCGGTAATTTTAATAAATTATATTGAATGATAAGTTAAGAACAGAATATTTTTAATACCTTATTAAATTAAGGTTAGTAAAAAAGAAAAAAAGTATCTTAAAAAGAAGAAAGAGAAGAAAGAAGAAAGAAGAAGAAGAAAGAGGGACAAGATAGTAAATACAAGAGCATATAGTTTAAAGGTTTTATTTATAGATTGAGTTTTTTTTGTTGCTTTCTTTAAAGTTAGAAAAATGGAATTATATTAATTATTTTATTTATTAATATTATTTAATTATTATTATAAGATAGATATATGGTATCTTTAAATTTGTACCTTATATATTTTAAAGTATGGGTTTTAGAATAAATACAAAAAATTCAATCCGTTTTATGAAAATTATTACTGAAAGTCTATTTTACTATCATCTTTATACATTTGATGCTTATACGATGGCATAGGGTTTGAATAGATACTTTGTAAGGCAGAATTACCGTACACTCCTAAAGCAAAGGAAAAAGCCAAATGAGTGTGATTAATCTAAACATCAATATTATTAACAGAAGGGAAATATATGCGGCGAGAATAAGGCGCACGCGGTCGCTTTATTTAAAGCCTAAAGCAGTATTCAGACTAAAGCAGATAGGCACATTTATGAACAGGCAGACGTGATGACGTTTTTGTTTGCGTCGTTCGCCATGCACTTTACTGCCATCTTCAATATGATGTTTGTACTAGGGTATAAAATAAAATAGTCATTCATTTAGAGATAATTATTCTATTAAATTCCTATAATTATAAAAAAATTATAATTTCCTTAAAATGGTCAATAAAATAGCAATTTCTGAGTTTTCCCTTACATATTTTTATATTCTATCCATGATAACTTATTGAACACTAAAATGATGGATGGAAGAGCCCAATTTGATATATTAAGTTATATAATATTTTTTTATATAATATTACAAAATCAACTTCATATATATTATTGGATTCGAATATATAAAAGGATTAAAGATTAAAGAAGTAAAACTAGATTCAAATAAAATTAAAATAGTTAAATTGTATTAAACCAAAAAAATTTACTTGAATTTGATAATACCGTATAAAAATATTAACACATGTTACGTAATTATATTATCACTAACTTTTCACCTCTCTATTATAAAATCAAAATCATAAAATATACACTTAGAACATTAATTGTATAATATCTAAAATTTTATTATATTGCTATATTGAAAGTTTTCTTCCTTTTTCTTTCTTTCTTTTTTTTTCTTACTCTTAAAAAAAAAAAACGCAAGCAACTGTTAGAATTTTTGTCCTTTTAATACCTGAGCAGTTTTTATTTTGTCTAGAATACGTTAGCAGTTAGACCTCAATTCTTCAACCAAACATCAAGTCACCGCCAACACATCATAAAGCCAGGCTCTTCGTCATTCACACTTCATAGTTTCTTTTCCACACTAAACATGTCTAGCAAATTAGAAACAAACCAGGTAGAGAATATCGGATATAATTATGGACTACCATTTGAATACCTTATAGTGAACCCCGATAATGGAGGATTCGGAGACTTGTTGAATTATGGTCTAGCGGGTGACATAGCAGGTGGTATCAAGTTCTTGGAGAGTCCTCAACTGGGTTACTTGGATCAAGTTGCTTATGCTCAGAGACGCGTAATTGTTGTTTCTGTACTTGTTAGAAAGATCCTTGCTTTGTTTAGGACACCCCTGGAGTGGACTGGTAATCTTGTGGAGTTTGTTCTGAATTTGCTGTCAGAAAATGACAACTTTCTTGGTTTGATCCGTAACCTCTTGCATGGTACAAAGTTTCCGTCTTTTGTTGTATTTAGTTACTTGTTCATGATGTTGTTATGTTTAGTTTTACTCTTCATTGCTGGGTTTTTGCAGCTTTTCAATTGCATTCATGTGGGTTTGAATAATTATCCAATTTGTTATGTGTGTCCTAGTGATGCAACGATCTTAAGCGCCTAGAGCATTGATCTTTGGTTGTTCCGGACCATCCGGATTTTTCTGTAAGGAGAGGTGTTACGTGTGTCCTAGTGAACTGGCAGTTCTTGCTCTTGCATGGTTCTAGGCATTTCCTTTAGTTAACGTGATGATCGTTTGATTCCCAACATTCGATGTGATGCATTGACAGCAATAGAACAGGGACATCTTGGTTGAAGTTAGTAGTTTGACTCAAAACATGATTTGTGAGTTGTGTGCATTTTATAAATCATTGCAACTTTGACAGTTACTCTAGTTATTGTGTGGAAGCAGGAAAAGTTGTAATACCACAGAGAGGATCAGAGACTTACATTAGCGTGATCGGGCATATAGATGCCCGAATCAACCTATATAGAGTCGAGGCCATACTTCGAGAATTGGATGAATCGGCATCAAGCGGGAGACATTTGCAGCTAGTACTGGGAAATCGTGCTCTTGTAGACCTCTGCATGATGGCAGCCAAGCTATCTTATGAGAATGCCAAAGTTGTTAGAAATGTTGTAGATCTACATTGGAAGGCTGTGTTCATTTCCCTGTTTCATGCTGCAGTCAGTTTTCCTAGTGTATTACAGTTGCTATAAATAAATTAAAAAAAAAAAAAGTTCTTAATTTGAACTCTTCCAATTGCAGATGCAGTTTGTTGATTTCTATGACTGCTGGAATGGTAAGGCGTTTTTATGCTCATATACATAAGCTATTTCCAGATTTTATCTTCCAATTTGAATAAAGAAAAGTTTCAAGCATTCATTCTTTTTATATTAATTTTACTTGCTGCATTCATGAACATATTTCACTCCTTGAGGTTCAATTATGATAGATTATCAAAAGCAGAGGTCAGCTCACGTGTTCATTTTATGTGACAATCCCGTTGATGCAAATTTGATACCAATTAGCTTCAGAGGTACTGAACCTTTTGATGCTGATGATTGGAGCACCCTGATGTGGGGAATGTGCATATGGGATTCCTAGAAGCCCTGGGTTTGGGTAATAGAGATAAACTTGTCACCTTCCGAAGGAGCCTTCAGCCGAAGGCCAGAAAGTTCAACCATGTAAATGGTGTTAGTGTCCTCAGGTCCCCAGAAGCTAGAGAGTTAAATCCTGAAAGTGCCACAGACAGAGAAGCAAGCGAAGTGGATTCTTCTTCAACACTTGAGGGGTTAGATGGCACCTCTGAGGAGATATTACGACTAGAGATGGCAGAGACAAGCGCATACTTCATTGTAAGAAGCAAACTAAAGAGCTTACTTAAAGAGCACAAGAATGCCAAATTTATAGTAACTGGGCATAGCTTGGGTGGTGCACTTGCTATATTATTTCCAACAGTGTTGGTCCTACATGAAGAGATGGAAATTATGGAAAAATTGTTAGGCGTCTATACATTCGGTCAACCAAGAGTTGGTGATGCAGAGTTTCACAAGTACATGGAAGCTTACTTAAATCTTCCAATTCCAAAATATTACAGGATTGTTTACTGCAGTGACCTTGTCCCAAGAGTTCCTTATGATGACAAGATCATGTTGTACAAGCACTTCAGAGCGTGTCTTTATTATGACAGCTGCTATATAATGAGAAAGTATGCAATCTTTCCCTTTTAGTAATTTCTTCATTGTTTACCATCTTGTATGCGGACATTGCATATAACTTTGTGTTGCAGGATTTTTTAAGACACCATCATATGATCTGTTTGGTGAGAGCTCATATGTTTACACAACTGGATATTACATTGAGCCCATATGGACGTGTAAATTTCTTAATAGTGGTAATATTTTCAATTTGGATAATACATTATGCTTTGAATGTATTCATTAGTGTGGTAGAGAATCAAAATTGTTGGTTAGATGAGATTTTGGACAATATTGCTGGACTAACTGCTTTATTTTTGGTATGCATGTTTGAAGAAAGTGGATGACGAGCCAAACAAAAACTTCTTTGGTCTGGCATTCCTGATTCCAGATTATTTAAATGCTGTCAGGGAGCTGATCAGAGGTTTAACAATCGGCTATATATACGGTCCAGATTATGCGGAGGGATGGTTCTCCATATTGTATGGAGTGGTTGGTCTGGCACTTTCTGGAGTATCTGCGCATTCACCTGTTAATTATGTCAACTCCATCAGGCTGGGGAAAGGACATGATGTACAGAGGTTCTCTTTTTTAAGGGAAGCTTATTTAGATTCATGAGGTTTCGAAAGTTCGAGTACAACACAATATAAAGTGGTGCCCTTGAAGCATGTGTACAAGCGAAGTAATAAGAAGAATATCTGATCATGTTATATAGTCTTTTGATTACTGCTCTTGTGTATCTGTGTCGTTGTAGCATTGTCTTAGCTGGTTATGTGTTGTAGTATTTGTCATATGGTATTGTTGTCTTTGTCTTTTGTCTCAGTGTAAGTGTGATGGTGTACTATGTTGCTGTCGTTTATGGGTCAGTTAAGGGGGTAGTACATGTAGTTATTAGCAGATAGTTTCTGGACTAGCAGTTACTTTGATAACTACCATCCTGTGTTATGTAATAAGCCATTTTGCCAGGAAAATAAAATGTCTAGAAATTTTACTTGCTTTCTCAAGAGATCATCAGGTTCTCTCTAACAAACCGAAAGCTATAGTTAATTGCAGGGAAGCGTGGAAGAAAACCTGTTAGAAATTCAATCGATTGTGATATAGTTGTTAATCGATCACGTAACAATTTGGTATCAGAATTGGGTTTCATGGATAAGTTGGATTTGTTACAACAACTTGACACCTTCGTGTCTGTTTACGAGGAAGACACAGCAAGGATCGAGATCTTGGAAGCCAAATGAGCCCTGATGTCACAACAGATGACGTCATCGGGTAGAGAAGTAACTGCACAGAAGTGGCCTGATCGCTTAGTGGAAGAATCCAACGACAGTCGAGCCAGTATCAATCGCGAGGTGGACAGGAGTGTTAAGGGAGCGGTGAACCCTATGTTTACAAGGCTGGAATTCCCAAAATTTGATGGAAGCACAGATCCTATCGGCTGGTTGAATATCTGCGAAAATTTCTTTAAACATCAAACGATTGTTCAGAAAGAGAAGACAGAGTTGGCTGCCATCCACTTGGAAGGGGAAGTACATATGTGGTGTGATAAGTTGGAGAGGACCAGATCATGCTTGGGATGGAGGAATTCAAGTCACCCTGTCATTTGCAATTTGGATCTCCTTCGCAAAAGTCACAAATTGGGGGAGTTGGCCAAACTTTGATAGTGGGTTGCGGTAGAGCAGGCGTTTTGAACAATTGGTGGCTCAAGTAGAGGATTTAAGTCAGCACATGAAGTATCCCTCTTTATTAGTGGCCTTAAGGACTACATAGTGGTGGATTTTCAGTTGAGCGAATCCAAGGATCTCAATCATGCCATAGGCCTTACTCGAACTTTTTGAGAAAAGGAAGCCGGTGACGAAGGAGGAAGTGAATAGCGCCAGGAAGTCGAGTGTTGCTGGAGGACAAAGTGTACGAACACCTTATGTGAAAAAGCTGTCACGTGTTGACATGGAGGAAAGGAGGGAAAAGGGGATGTGTTTCAATTGTGAAGACCCTTTTACTATTCCCATAAATGTTAAAAGTTGTTTTGGCTTGAATGCGTGGAAGAAGACTAGCTGACGGAAGGAAATAAGGCAGAAATATCATTACATGCTATTCCAGGACTTAGCCGACCCCAAGCCATGATAATTAAAGGCCATATTAATGGAAAGTCGATGTTGGTATTGGTGGACTCAAGAAGAATGAATAGTTTCATAGATGTGACTTTGATTGAGAACCTTCGGCATGTGATTCAGCCTAAAGAATGCTTCCGAGTGATGGTAACAAATGGGGAAAATGTAAAGAGTGGGGTATTTACAATGCAAGTGTGTGGTTTTGACGTTGGCTGCAATTGATTTCAATATTAATTTATATGCACTGCACTTATGTAGTAGCGGTAGTACTGGGTGTCAATTGGTTGCAAAAACTAGGTCCTATAGCATGGGATCTTAGGGATATGAGGATAAAATTTAGGTGGGGAAAAGTCGAGGTAATCCTGCAGGGGGTTGAAAGTCCCTTAGAATCACGCTTAACGGCAATAATGGAAGCTGCAGAGAGGCAATAAGACTTACAGTTATTGTCGACCGAGTTTGAAGAGTCGTTTCAAACCCCTACAAGCATTCCCACTCCTCGTAGCTATGACCATAAGATTAGCTTACAACCTGGAACAAAACAAATAGTGGTCAGGCTGTACAAATATCCCCACAATCAAAAGGACGAGATACGGAAACAATGTGAGGAGATGTTAGCCAAAAGGGTGATTCAACCAAGGTAGTCGCCTTTTTACTCCCTCGAGCCGTTTGTTTGAAAGGCAGATCAGTTGTGGAGGTTTTGCATCGATTATCGTGCACTCAACGAAAAGGCCGTAGAAGATAAGTTCCCAATTCCAATTTTAGAAGAGTTATTGAAGAATTGCATAGAGCTAAGTATTTTCCTAACGTAGACTTGTGCCCGGGTTATCATTAAGTACTTATGCACGCTGATGATGTAGAGAAAACTGCATTCCAAACACATCACGTGCATTTTAATTCCTTGTGATGCCTTTTAGGCTCAAAAATGCCACCTTCACATTTCAAGCTTTGATGAATGAAGTGTTCGAGGATATTTTAAGGAAGTTTGTGTTAGTTTTCTTGGATAACATTTTAATCTATAGCAAAACGTGGATCAATCACTTATTGCATCTTCAACTGCTATTTTCACCTTTGTGATCTCATCATCTTTTCCTCGAGAAGTCGAAGTGCATTTTGGCATAACACCAGGTTACCTACTTGGGGCACTTAATCAATCGAGGAGTCATGGCTAACCCAGAAAAATTGTTGCTGTTCTTAAATGGCCCAAGTCGGCTACTACCACATCAGATAAAGGCTTTTTGGGGTTGACATTATTAGTGGTTTGTGAAGGATTATGGACTAATTGCTGAACCATTAGCCATAATTCTCCAGAAAAAGTAGGTTTCAATGGATAATGGTAGCATAGCAGGCTTTTGAAAAATTAAAAACAGCTCTGACACAAGCCCCCATCCTCGCACACCTTGATTTTACCCAGGTATAGTGGAATTTGATTCATTGGGCTCAGGAATTGGGGCCGTTCTCGAGCAATAAGGCCGATCGATATCATATTTTAGTCGCCCCCTTGTACAGCAGCATCTTATTGGCTTAGCTAAGGCAGTGAGGTAGTGGTGAACTTATTTGTAGGGCCAAAGATTTAATGCAAGGACTGATCATTATAGTCTTAAATTTTCATTGAAGCAAATAGTCACCACTTCACCTCAGCAGCATTGGGTAAGTAAACTACTTGGCTTTGATTTTGTTATTGAATATTGGGCAGGCCGTGATAATAATGCAGCCGGTGCCCTCTCCAGATGCTAAGAGTAGCAAGGAGAGATGTGCACCATCTCAGTCCCATCTGATGAGGCTAAGTAATCAGCTGAGCTGCAAGACGGTTTGGTGCAGCATATAAAACTGATAAATTTCGGTGGGCATTTCGAATGTATTATTATTCTACAACAGTACAGCCTACGTGCACTTAGGAACAGACCTTAGCTCTACTATCACTGAAGCTCTCCATGAGCCATTTCATGAAGGATATGGAATAATTCTTTACCAAATCAGAAGGGATTCTATTTGAATGGCTTAAAAAAAACAGGTTAACGAATATGTTCGGGCTCTCTCCATTTTTCAATGCAATAAATCTAACACTTGCAACCAGTTGGTCTCTTGCAACCACTTTAGGTGCCCAAGAAAATTTGGTCTATTATTGCAATGGATTTTATTGATGGATTGCCTGTCTCACATAGGAAATTGGTATTACTTCTTGTAGTAGATCGATTCTCGAAGTATGCCCATTTCTTGACACTTAGTCATCCATATATAGTAGTAAAGGTAGCTTGCTTGTTTTTCCATAACATCTTTAAGTTGAAAGGCCTTCCTGAATCGATAGTGGGTAACTGGTATGCTACTTTCACTAGTTGTTTCTGGAAAAAATTATTCAGGTTGTGTGGAACCAAGCTGTCTTTCTCTTGTGCTTATCATCCTCAAAGTGACGGACAATAGGAAGTCGTTAATAGAACCATTAAGATGTATTTAAGATGTTTCATAGGAGATAATCCGAAGAAATGGGCGGAGTGGATATCATGGGCAGAATTTTGTTATAATACGGGGTTTCATACCATACTCCCTCCATGCTTGCTGGCCTACAGCCCAGGATCCACTCAATTGGAGGCTGTAGAACAGGCCCTCATCAATAGAGATCAGGTTTTGGGCGAGCTGAGGCATCGGTTATTAAAAGCGCTGGCAACCATGAAGGACAGATATGACTTAAACCACCAAAGAGTGACCTGTCATGTGGGAGATAGGGTGCTACTCAAACTGCAGCCTTACAAGCAAAGGACAGTAGACATGCAACGTGATAAAAGACTTGCCCCCAAATTTTTTGGTCCTTTTTATGTGGAGCCAAAAATTAGTGAAGCTGCTTATCAACTCCAGCTGCCTCCTCTACTGAAGATACATCCGGTTTCCATGTTTCTTGCCTTGAGAAAATGGAACGACCCATACGTGTCCCATTAGCCTTACCCACTGTACAGTAGGGGCAGGTGACACCATGGCCAAAAGCTATTTTAGAGACACGAAAGGTAACAGGACAGCAGGGAGGGAGGGAGTAATATACTCTCCGAACAATATCCCACTTTCATTCATTAGGTCATGGGCGCTCTCGAGGGAGGGAGTAATGTAATAGTCAACCCAAGCTTGAGTACAACACAATATAAAATGGTGCCCTTCGAGCATGTGTACAAGCAAAAGAGTAAGAAGAATATCTAATCTGATTATATTGTTTTCTAGTTATTGCTATTGTGTATACGTGTTGTTCTTGTTGTGTTGTCTTAGCTGGTAGTATTTGTCATATGGTTTTATTGTCTTTGCATTTTGTCTTGATGTAAACGTGTCAGGGAATGAGGGGTGGTGTACTATGTGGCTACCGTTTATGTGGGTCAGTTAAGAGGTGTAGTAAGTGCAGTTACTAGCACACGGTCTTTAAACTAGCAGTTACTTTGAAAACAGCCACCTTATATTATGTAATGGGCCATTTGGCCAGGAAAATAAAATGTCCAGAAATTTTTCTGCAATTATCTTTTTTTTTTTTTTCTTGAAATCATTGATGAGTCCGAAGCCACATTAATCATAAGGAAGCAAAAGGAAAGAGTGCCTTTTAGAAATTTAATCGATTCTGATATCTTTGTCAATCGATCCTGAAAAACATACACTCTAGAAATGCAATTAGCAGTGCTGAGCTGTGGTCGCCTTTTCGTACGTTTGTCTTTCCCCCTCCGCCAGTTAGGTTTGTTATTTCATATGTTGAAGAAGAAGGTTTCATATGCTCAATAGTGCAATAAAACGCAGTACACGTCCTTTTGTACTCTTCTCTCGATATGTTTCTAAACTAACAAATCATTCGTTTGCGAAGTCTGATTTTAAATCCCATGTGGCAAATGTGTTCTTTTAGCCATCTTAAAAAATTGGATAATGGAATGGTACAGATCATTAATTGAATCCAATCCATTACTCTTTGGCAACTGAAGTTGGAACTTTTCACAGGTCAAATTGAAGGTATGCATGAGGTCTCTTCTGGCCACAGACTCGAACTCCATGTTAAACTTGAACTTAGATTTCTTTAACCCTTTCCTCTTTAACTTCCCTTACTATTATATTCATTTTTATTGTTTGTTGTTACTAATCTATATCAAGATTGTTTGATTAATCCTAACCCATCAAGTTCTTTAGCTTCGTTGCTGAATTAGGCTTTAACGTACAGGTTTTCGTTGTTGAATTAGACATTAGAGTTTACAAGTTCAACTAGAAATGGAGAGGGAAGGTTAAGGTACTTTTGCCACCGGTTTGACTTGTGGGTCAACACGATTGATTGTAGGGTTGTAAATAAGTTAAATTACTTGTGAACTATTTGAGTATAGTTCGACATTTACTCAAATTTGATTAAAAAAAAATTGAGTCGAGTTATTCAAGTAGTTAATTAAATTGAGCTCCAGTTTCATAATGTTTAACTTAACTAACTCACGAGCTTAATCAAATTTGAATAGAGTATAAATGTAAGTCGAGTTTATACCGAATTTGAATACTAATATTACTATAATAAGGAAAAAAATGTATTTTTAAATAAATTAATCTTAAACGAACTTAATCAAATTGATTTCAAGCTTGTTCAATGTTATTTCGAGTTAAGTTCGAGTTTAAGATTTTAAGCTCGAAGCTCAAGTTAAATTCGTTTAAATTTAGTATTGTATTGTCTCGATTCGGCTTGTTTACAGCCTGTTTATTATGAACTTCACTCATTTGAAAATTTTCATTTCAATTTTAGATATCTAGTAATATGTTTTCATACGAGAGATTCAATCTCATTTTGCGTAGAAGTCCAATTGAGTGGTGAAAATTATCATATTTACACATGGAATTTTTTCTCTGGTATATGAATGGAAAAGAAAGAGTATGGAAATGAAGAAGGAATTTATACATGAAGTATAACTGCATGAGTAGGAAGAGAATGTTTAAGGGAAAATATATGCTCATGAAGATTAATGTAATATCTCCACTAACGAGAACTTTCTTGATATCTAAATAACACAATTTTTATGCCTTTCTTTTGATGAAATGAAGGCCCCATTAAGATGCATCTTAGCGCCTTACTACTATAAGAGCAAATTTATCATGCAGAAGGTTGGTTCAAGCTGCTTGTTGATACAAGTACTTCATGGCTTGGAGATTAGAATCAGACCGTGGTTTCCCGTTGAGCACCAAGTGATTTCCAAGGTAATTCGGACACGAGAATTTCAACATCAGGTAAATAGCTCAAATACCGCCTCCCAAAAACAACCACCCATCCATTGTTAGGTTATGCATGGAATAATTTATTCTTATATTTTCATTCTAAAAGAATGGATTTCATCGCATCCTTTTGAGACAAGTTTAGTTCTATGTTTGTTTCAGTGAATTTGAACATTATTAAGGTCTCACAATGATTATAAAGCGAAGAGATCTCTAAAATGCTTGTGTAAATTAATGAATATTGATATGAGTAAATATATTAATCAATTTATAATATAGTAGGTATAAGTTCGAATATTGATCCCCTAAAAATTAATGTGATTATTAGTACTTCACATCTTTCTATCTAACCTAACAATTTCTTTTCAAGGAATAAATTCAAGAAAAAAATAAATCAAAACTAAAACTAATTAAACTAATATACAAAATAGATAAAAATTAAAGATATTATCAATGCATAAATTCATTATTCAATTATTAATTATCCTAAAACAATCAAGCACATATTGGTTTCATTCTAATTAAATGGACTATTGGAATATTTCATTTAAATTAACATCTTTCTCAAAATTGCTACCTCTAATTCTAAGATTTTAATTGAAATCTCTTTCTAATTACAAACATTAGAAATGCATTAAGATATGTGAATCCTCATTAACTAGAATCTCTTCCTAGTTAAAATTTCTATAATTACATGTAACTCTTTTTAGTTATCCTAAATCTATTCACATATATTATCTTTTCAACCTCTATTAGTGAAATTTAATATTGAATCAATACATCGGTAATATCGATTCAAAGTAATAAAAGAACGCGTAAGTAGATTGCAAAAAATTAGAAATCATAGATTGAAAAAGAGAAAAAAAAATTAATTACACAAAAAACTAAAATTCACAATAATTGAATATTAAAAAGAATTGATTTGAAATATTAAGAAAGAAAGAAATAAAAACTCCAACCTAAGAATACATAAATAAAGAGCGAACCATATATGTTTATAGAGCTTTTTTGATTTTATGGTCTTATCTTTTTTTTCAATGAGATTACTCTCATTATTCATTTTTATAATTTATTTTTGTTTATTAAAATCTGAACCGTTAAATTTATAATTTATTTAATAATTTATATTTAAAAAAATATAAATTAAATCTGAGATGAGTGACGGAATTGATTTTTAAAAAACAAATTGAGGACCTTAGGAAAATCCGCCCTAAAATTTCAAATTCAATTTAAACGAAAACGCGGCTACTGTCCTTTACTCCGTTCTTGTATGCGCGCGAATTGTTGAACTAAGCTGTAGCGTGGCTTCAACATGGGCTGATTTCAAATTAAATATCAAAGGGGAGCATTTTATTTTTATTTTCCCGAAGCCTGATACGTTATGAATTGCTTGTGGGCTTTTAATTCCGTGCCAAGTGACCACGTGGAAGGCTGGACCCTGATGGACAAATAAGATATTCTTGTTACTTTCTAACTTTTTTATTTTTTTATTTTTTCTATTTTACTATACAGTTCAAATATGACCATATCAAATGGTTGTATAACTTTTTCATTATTAAATAAACAAATACAGCTCCAATATAATCCAAAAGAAATACCGTGTCGAAATTTTTAAAAATTCTTAACTCTTTTAATTCAACTCCAAATGAAATAAAACTTATTTCCTTTTCTTCTCAAAAGTATCATAAATTCCTAAAATCAAGATGTTTTTCAATTAAGTACCAAATTACATAAAAACACATATAAAATCATCAAAAGTATTAATAGAAACCTATTAATAAATATTATCAAATATTATGGCTGTCCAATGCGGAACATTCACTACGATTGAAAGTGACATAAAATAGACTAGATATTTTATAGGCCCCTGACGACGATATGGAAAGGCCTTACAGCATCAGTGACCGTGGAAGTGTGTCGAAAGAAATAGAAATGAAGATGTAGTAGTACAACAAAAAAAAAAAAAAAAAAGGCAAAAAGAAATCTTTACAATCGAAAGTATTACAACCAAGAGTATTGCAATTAAAAGTATTACAGCCAGGAATATCACAAGCATAGATAGTGAAGGATGTCCTAAATTTGCATGATATAATAGGGGAAAAAATTAAAGAAGGTAACAAGCTGAGAATCAAGTTTATCTTGTCTTAATAAAGAGTTCACCATATAGTTCATAAGTCACCTTTTGTAGTAACAACCACGTTGCCGGTTACTTAGTCTTGGAAAACTCGTTTGGTTAGGATGAGAATTCTCATGCAAATGTTAAAAATTCATCAACTACTTCATTTGGTTGTATTTAATAATTGGAACACACACACACACATATATATATATATATATATTATATAGAACTTGTTTTGTTGAAACCGTCTTGTGGACTGTTGGATCTTCAGGACTGGGCCAATGGGCTCGATTCCAATACTTTTGGGTCTTCAAATGGGCTTGAGACAACCTACAGAAACACGTCGAAAATGTCTTCGGCATGAGCACTTTGGCGCTCAAATTAATCGAATGGTTGAGGAGTAAAAATTAGATACTTATACATATATGAAGGTTTTTGTCCTTTTTATAGAGAAAGAGACCCAGATTCTTTAGGAAATACATGTTATAACATGCCTTCATATTATGATTCTAAATTAGAAAAGTACATCGAGACATATTAGACAATTGGCTCTTAGATTGATGGTATTGTATTGGAAAGTGGTTGCTAAGGTAGTTATACTCGTTTAGTAAGTAGCACTTTAGTCCAGCATAGTGAATTAGAAAACTTATTTATAATGTGTTCTTGAAAGCTTGGCATTGATGTAGTGTTGATGGTCGACTTGAAAACAGGTCGGTCAAAAGGGCTCGATGATCCACACAAGTAAACGTCCAAGGGGTTTAGGTTATGTTATCAAGGAAATTGGTGTGTTAGGCTTATACGTTGACCTCTTTAATAAGATCAATTTGGGCTTATGCTCAAGGGTTTAAAAAGGTTTATCAATACATCTTTTACTCAATTTTATTAGATGAAGGCATTATATAACATCCATTAATTTATTGATATTTGGTTTAAATGTTGTTTTACCTTCATACATATTGTAAGAGCGCAACTCATATCTTAAATCTAAATAGCTAACACTAGTGCGAAGCAAAACCTAGCATAACTAGACCTAAGCAAAAGCCCGAACCAATCCTGAACCGTCAATTCACAGATTAAGGATACAATGAATTGTGACTAGCCCATGAATTAGCGATTCAAAGCCAATTCTATAGGCTTAGCTGACCTAGTTGTTTAAGGATCGGTTCGAGGAATTTGAATTTTTTTTTTTCTATTCTCAATTTTTTCTTATATTTTTTCCTTTCTTTCCATAATTTTTTTCCCTCTTTCCATGTTGATCCTTCAACCCCCCCCCCCCCCCCCCCCCCCTCCCTCCCCCCTTTTAATTCCTTTCATCCTTCCATAAAGTATACAATAAAAACGGACAAAAATTAAAATACAGAAAAGTCTCTTATAGTACGAATAATTAATCTGATCGAGTAGAGTGAAGTGGTTGAAGAAAAAATATTTTTTTTACTGTATTTTACGGTTACCTATAAGGTGCCTACGTATTTATAAATCAAAATCAGACTGTTATAATTTGATTCGGATTTTTAGAAAACCTTTAGTTTATTGTTCAATTTTTCAATTTTATGTTTTGCGAAAAAAATTCAAGTGTATATGACTATCCAATTTAAATTTAAAAAAAAAAAAATTTTACTCAGTCATAATTTTGGAAAACCTAATACTAGATCATCATTTTTGGGAAAACCGTACCATTTACTTTTTTTGAATAATTAGGAAAAAAAAATTTATGTGATAAAAACTTTTCAGAAATGATGAAAAGAAAACTTACCATATTCTTTCTTGAAATAGTTGTTCATGTTTGTGACCAAGAGTAGAATCTACGGTTGAGCTTGGGCTTTCATTAGATCGGTTTCAGTTATTGAAGTAATTATCCTCTTCACTCGATGTTCCGCATGATTCTTGTCATCTACAGGTCGTCTTGTACCAATCTTCTGGGCAAGCATTACCCTCAACGTTGACAACAGATAGGGAGGCTCAGCATTTGTCGATGATTAGGCCTACTGTACTAAATGCTTGCTCAACGACGACCGTTGAAACTGGAGTAGCGAGTACATTACAGGCAATGCGAGATAGGAGTGGGTAGTCTATTTTGTGCCTTTACCACCACTCTAAAATATTGAAGTCCTTAATAGAGATATTCTTAGAAAACTTGAAATTTGTATTGGCGTAGCACTGCATTTCATACATTGGATCACTAGAACATTGCTTCTTCAATTTTTGTGCTAGTAATTGCTCACCCATAAATGAGAATTGTTACTCCTTAGTGGGTAGAGAAGGAGAGATTGATAATTGGCCACCGTACTAACTTTGGTATTGGTTGAGCATCTCCTTTATGTCAGCTATTGATGCTGATACTTCCTATTGTGCTTTCAAGCTATATACGTCTTGAGAAACTATTAGATTTTGAATGTAACCACAATAAGTTTTCAAATACATTAGTAATAATTTTGCTTTATAACGAGGATCTAGAATATTTACTATAAGATAAATATGAGGAATGTCTTTATAATAAGTTAACCACTTCAACGTTATATCGTATACACATACGCGCAAGTTTGGGTCCTCACGAGCCTAAAGTAGCACGTCAAGTATATTGATGGTTAACATAACAAATAAGTGAATACTAGGTTTGCAAACTTATAAAAAAGTATTCGTAATGTCATGAAAAACTTTCAAAACTTTTAGCAAGTGGATACATATATTCTAGTTACTGGGGAAAATGTCAATTTCTTGCATATTGTACATTGCAAAGTCATATAGCAGTTTGCTGTAAGGAATTATGCTATGCAACAACTCGTAAGTCGAGTTCTAGTGGTGTTGCATATCTATCTTAAACTTCCATAGTCTCTTTTCGCACTCTATGTAGAAGTTCCTTTACATTTTGTGAAGGGATGAACTCTTTATTATTGTCTTAACGATGTTCTTGATTGGAACTATACTATTGTACAAAGCTAAAATACCATCATTGACACATAAGTTAAGAATATGACATACACAACATATGTGAAAAACCCCCTCCCCCCCAGTACCGATTGACAATAATTTTGAAAATTAGATATTGATGCAGTATTGGCACTTATATTATCAAAACCAATAGAAAAAATTTTTCCTCACTAATCCATACTTATTTAGGATTTCTCTAATACTTTTATAAATGTTTTGCATTATTTATCTCTTGTTACATACTTTTAAAGCCAATAATCGTTTATTAAATTGCTAATTATCATCTATCTAGTAAACAATAATACCCATATAAGAATTATTGTGAAAATGATTTGTCCATATGTCTGTACATACAGACACATACGTATTGAGGGAAGCGAACTTACCTACGAGCTCCTTCTTATCTTTGTGGTAAAGCTTTTGCGTGGCTCGAGTTAGCGTTGTACAGCTAAGTTGTCGCAAGTTGGGTTTGAATGTCTCTCGCTGGTATCTACTTTATCACTTTGATGCACCCGTATTGAATGACAGTTGTATGTTTGCTAAGTACTGTACCATGTTATACTTATACCTCTCTTCATCATACCTCATTAGCAGTTGACTAGATGAACCATTACCTCAAGCAATCTATTGTTGCATACTATCTATTTTTACCTCAAGTGCTTATTAAGGGTATCATATTCTTCTCTCGTTTTCCATGAATAACTTGCATTGTAGTAGCTATAGAATGCCTTTGAGTTCCCTCTTTCTTTTATTCATTTACGTAAATGTATAGTAAAAATATTAGACTTACCGGGTTTAAAGAGCTTATTTGAGTTGGAAGGTCTCGAACTGTCAGACCCATATTGTCCCACATGTTACTCTTCTGTTTTGGGAATGATTTCTATTTTATCATCCTTATCGTCAAACATGCTTATGGGGTAACTCATTTATGGAGGTTCGAATCCTGCAAGTCGTGTAAGGACACTTATACGAGAAGGTTCGAATCTAGTAAAATGTTTAAGAATACTCATGCATGGAGGTTCAAAACCGGAAGGTGGCATACCCGGTAAGTTATGCGTTGATGTTTAATGTCAAAGCTAAGAAGTAGTGTGCCACGATTACTTGTGTGATGGGGTTTTATATCAAAGCTTGGAGGTAGTGTAACTTGTTCTTCCATGTTCTCAACCACATCGTGTGCCATTTGCTCATTCAGGTCGTATTCGTTATTCGGGTATGCCTGAACGTCTTTGAACTTGTAATGGTTGTGCTATGGGTGAAGTGGTGAGGCTTATATGCATGTAAAAAGGGTTAGGTGTTGTTCATGTGGCTCCTTCTCAGCGTTGCCGTCTCACAGTAGTACCTGCCCAATTCCCCTTCCTGGGTACTACAGACCCGTGGGTACCACTGCTAACACGGTGTGAGGCATCGTCCTACATGGGTTTGGCTCAATCCTTTTTACATGCATATAAGCCTCACCACTTCACCCATGGGGTGCGCTAGTGTTATTTGCTAAGAAAAAGGATGGATCACTGCGGCTCTGTATTAACTATCGGAAGCTGAATAAAGTGACCATTAAAAATAAATACCCACTTCCACGGATTAATGATTTGTTTGATCAGCTGCAGGGTGCAAGTGTATTCTCTAGAATCGATTTAAGATCAGGATACCATCAATTGAGGATTAAACCTGAAGATGTACCAAAGACAGCATTTCGGACACGGTATGGTCATTATGAGTTCCTTGTCATGCCCTTTGGTTTGACAAATGCACCTACTGCTTTTATGGACTTAATGAACCGTGTGTTCAAATCACTATTGGACAAGTGTGTAATTGTTTTTATTGATGATATTTTGGTCTATTCTGCAACTCCTGAGCAACATGAGAAGCATCTAAGGACAGCATTGCAAACTCTGCGGGAGCATAAGTTGTTTGCAAAGTTATCCAAATGTGACTTTTGGTTACAGGAGATATCTTTCCTTGGACATGTGATTACAGGAGAAGGTATTTCTGTAGATCCAAAGAAGATTAAAGCTATTGTGGACTGGAAAAGACCGGAAACGGTAACTGAAATCCGAAGTTTTCTGGGATTGGCAGGGTATTACAGAAAGTTTGTTAAAGACTTTTCAAAAATCTCAAGGCCTCTTACTCAATTGACTCAAAAGAATGTGAAGTTTGACTGGACAGAAAAGCAAAAAAAGAGTTTTCAAGAACTGAAAAAGAGGTTAGTATCTGCTCCCATTCTTGTGTTACCTAATAGGGATGAATCTTTCACTATATACAGTGATGCTTCCAAAAATGGTTTGGGGTGTGTCCTGATGCAAAATGGGAAAGTGATTGCTTATGCTTCTAGGCAATTAAGACCACATGAGCAGAATTACCCAGCGTACGATTTAGACCCTGCAGCTGTGGTATTTGCATTAAAGATTTGGCGGCACTATTTGTATGGACAAAGATGTGAAATTTATACTGAACATAAAAGCCTTAAGTATTTGTTTACACAAAAAAAGTTGAATATGAGACAAAGGAGATGGCTTGAATTGATCAAGGATTATGATTTGGGGATTAATTATTGTCCAGGTAGAGTAAATGCAGTAGCTGATGCTTTGAGCAGGAAGAATCATGCAGAAGTTGCATCTCTTCTTACTAATCAACAAGACTTGATCAAGGAGTTTGAAAACTTGAATTTGGAATTCACTTGGCATGAAGTGGATGTGGAATTATCGAACATAGTAGTTGAGCCAACTTTAATAGAGAGAATTCGAAGAATGCAGCAAAATGATCGTGCTTTGAATCAGATTAGAGAAGAAATAGCAGTTGGAAAGTATACTGATTTTAGAGTGGATGAACATGGAGCATTAAGGATGAATGATAGATTATGTGTACCTGATGATTTGGAGCTTTGAAAGGAGATCTTAAGTGAAGCTCATTCTTCTGGTTATTCTGTTCATCCGGGAGGAACAAAAATGTATCAAGATTTGAGAAAGAACTTTTGGTGGAATAGAATGAAACAAGATGTTGCAGATTATGTGATGAAATGTGAGACTTGTCAAAGGATAAAAGCAGAACACCAAAGACCGGGTGGACGGTTGCAACCCTTACCTATCCCTGAATGGAAATGGGATCAAATATCTATGGATTTTGTGAGTAGCTTACCAAGAACAATAGCTGGGCATGATGCGATTTGGGTTGTTGTTGATCGACTTACTAAATCAGTGCATTTTCTACCGATCAACATAACCTTTCCTTTAGACAAGCTGGCTCGAATCTACATAAGGGAGATAGTAAGATTACATGGAGTACCGGCGAGAATTGTGTCAAATAGAGATCCTCGATTTGTCTCCAAGTTTGGACCAGTTTACAAAAGGTTATGGGAACAAAGTTGTAGTTCAGTACAGCATACCATCCACAGACTGATGGACAAACAGAGAGTACCATACAGACGCTGGAAGATATGTTGAGAGCCTGTGTCATGGAATTTAAAAGAAATTGGGATTCTCATTTACCTTTAATTGAGTTTGCTTACAACAACAGTTATCACTCAACCATTCAGATGCCTCCTTATGAAGCTCTATATGGAAGGAGATGTAGATCACCTTTATTTTGGGATGATGTAGAAAAAGCAGTGTTGGGACCAAATTTAGTGCAGGAAACGGTTGAGAAAATTACTGTCATCAAACAGAAAATGAGGGAAGCATAAGATAGACAGAAAAGTTGGGCATACTTGAAAAGAAGAGAATTGGAGTTCAAACAGGAGATCATGTGTATCTCAAAGTGAAACCAATCAAGAGTATTCATTATATGAGGACACGAGGTAAATTAAGTCCAAGATATGTTGGACCATTTGAAGTTCTGGAACGAGTTGGGAAGTTAGCTTATCGGTTAGCTTTACCACCTAATTTGTCTGGAATCCATAATGTCTTTCATGTGTCGGTTCTAAGAAAACATATTTCTGATCTTGATTGAGTCATTGAATTAGAACCGGTAAGATTGAAAGAGAATTTGACTTATGAAGAACATCCAGTTGAGATTACAGATAGGAAGGTGCAAAAGTTGAGGAATAAGGACATTAGATATGTTAAAGTCATTTGGAGGAATCACGAACAAGAGTCTGCTACCTGGGAAGCGGAAGATGAGGTGAAGTGTCGATATTCGCATCTATTTGATAAACCAGGTACGCATTTCAAGTTTTGAGGACAAAACTTATTTTAAGGGGGGAAGGATTTAAACCCTTGAAAGTTTCGATCTAGTTTTTGAAATAGACTCAACTATACTAGGTAATTTAGGAGTCGACAAGGCTAATTAAAGTGAAAACCCTAAAAGACTTAATCAATCGCGTAAAGAATTTTTCTACCTTAAATGTTTCTAAAAGCTAAAGATTTCATTCGAAAGTGATAAAAACCTTAAAAATGATTCCATTAAGGACATATGTACACTAATCCAACATGATATACCTTAAAACCCTAATTGAAAATATAATGCTTATATTTTTCTAAATCATTAGTAAATGGTTAGAGATAATCCTCATTCTTGCTTATATGATTTGAATTCTCAAGTAATCCATTAGGAACTAAGATAATGGGTCATAGATTATATTTAGTCCTTAAATATATGATTAAGATAGTCTCACTTAGGGTTAGGGTTATAGTTCAAGATTAGGTTACATATAGTGAACTTTAATACTCAAATTAGCACTTTTTACACTTGTTATCCAAAGTAGTTTATCAAATGAGATATATGGACTCTAAAGACCTAAAGTAAGATCTCATCAACCACATTTACGCATCAATGCATCATATACCTCAATTCTTCTCATTTCCTTCATTTCTCCCCTAATTTCCCTTAATTACTACATTATGTGCACAAAATTACACATACTTAAGAAATGTTGACTAAGATAATACATGTTGACCAAAGTTCAAATGTTGACCAAGTCAACACATGTTGACTAAAGTCAACATTTTGAAAAGTCAACAAAAGTTAAGAGATAAGGAAAATATCTCTTACTTAATGATTTCTTCCTTTTCTTTTCTTTTTTATTTTTCTTTCTCTCTTTTTTTCCATTGTTGCCGTCCACAAATTTTCCTCTAAACCCCACCACATATTGTCTTCCATTAAGAGAAACAAACAAAAGAAACAAAACAAAACAAAACAAAACAAAAATCCCCCTTTCATTGCCGTGAACTCCCCTCTCTTCTTTCCCTTTCATTTCTTCCCTTTTGTCTCCTTCATTTCAACATCAAAAAAAGGTATGTCTTTAAGTTGCTTTATCTTACTTTTTATTAGTCATTAGTTAGTTAATTAGGTAGATTAGATAAGTAGTTATGTGGTTAGTCTTGTCTTGAAGAAGAGGAAACAAAGTTTCCTTCTTTAAGTGTAGAAACTTGAATTTTGAAAGAGAAGAAAGAAAGACACGAGGATATGCTTTTATGTATGTATACATAAGGAAATACCAAAAGAGTATAAGTATAAGAACCTTTGTACATGAGTATTTATCATGTACATAACCTAATTTAAGGTCAAATCTACCTATACATACCTATACTACACTAAATATGTACATAAGAACACAAAAACATGGAATTGGAAAGCTTTTCTTAAGGAAAAACTTAGGCATACGAAATTTTAGAATAAAATACGTATCCAACCGGATAGGTATACGGGTATGTATACATGTATAAATACAATATAAGTCTAAGTATAGGTATGAGTATAAGTATGTATAAAGTATATGTATATAAGTATAAGAGAAAGAGATAATATGTACATAATACATATGCATATGACATAAGCATGATGAAAGGCTTATGTAAGCATATGATGAGGTAAGTGATGACATAAGCACATGATGACATAAGCACATGATGACATAAGCGATGATATAAGCAAGTGATGACATAAACGATGATATAAGCAAGTGATGACATAAGCGATGATATAAGCAAGTGATGACATAAGCAAGTGATGACATAAGCAAGTGATGATGTAACCAATGACATAAGCATAAGATTAGAAAATAAGAAAACTAAGAAAAGTGTAGATAATTAGGTAACTAAATTAGAAAAACCTAATACACCTTCTAAATTAGATTATACCTAATTCAATACATGAATTAGTAATAGCAAAGTAAAATTCTTTCATTAGAAGAATTTAAGGAATAAAAGATATAAACCTAAGTAATAAAAGTACTTAGGTGTTCATAATTAAAAATTTCTATAAATTTAGCTCATAACATAAAATAGAGGTCTTAATATCCAAAACAGATATTATCATGTGAAAATATGTTTAGAAACGATGAAAAACGATTATAAATTCATAAATATAAAAAATAAAACGGAAAAGTTACATACGATTGAAATTAAAGTCTTACCTGGTAAAAGTTAATAGTAATTTAAGTAGAACTAGGTAATTAGATATTTAGAATTAATAGTTAATTCAAATACTTATTAGCGTTGTTATCACATAATGATCAGGTGACTCTGAAGTGAGCGAGGACCTCCCGATTGATTACTATGATTAGGGTGAACCACTATGGCCGAGTGAGTACTTACCCTGTGATTCCATGCTTGATTGTGATTGTAGATAGTGAACTTAAATATTATTGTTAATTAACTACTGTGTGGGGTTCGGGAAATGCTTGTGTATGTAATTGATTGTTGAGTTGTGAATTTACCTTAAATACAGAGAATGCATTGTTTGTTGCATAGTACTACAGAAAATGATTGTGTGTATTAGTGGATGGTCACAGCATAACTTGAACTAAATTATACTCGGCTATAAAAAGAAACTGGGACATGCATTAACATGTATAGCATGGATACTATTCCGGCCGTCACATCACACGGAGGTAAAGAGAGGCCATTCGGAGGTTGATATTATTGATTTATTTGGTTATGTATGGTGCACTCGTACAAAATGACCTTACCCTGGCCCGCGGGAACACTAGGCGTTGGAGGCGCTAACCGCCTGGCTAAGGGTCGAGTCCAGAAGCCTCCGTTTAGGGGTGAGTGTGGACTGCGGGGGCCCACTCACAATTATAATAGAACTTGGGTTTTTTCTGAAAATAAAAGAATTATTTGATATAATTATGGAACATGGAGTTCCGTAGTAAAGTAAGTTCTAGTATAATACCCGGATCTGATTGGTGCCGTGTAAACTCTAACCCTGACTTCGAAGGGCGTTAAATCCGAGTTACGTATATGAACTAGTTAAGTATGCGTATTGTTTGGCATTCTATTTGATCATTCATTCATATGCGTGACTATAATGTACTTATAACTTGCTTGTTATTTGGCTGAGGGTTTTGTTCACTAAACTTAGGCTTATACCCTTTTAGACTTTTGTTGCAGGATAGCCTGTTCGTAGAGACGGGACGAGGGATGCCATAGGTGAGCCTGGTGACTTGGGCAAGAGCGAGGTGTCCTGTGTGATGAGAGGAAAATAGTTTATGTAGCCTCTTACTCATGTACTTATGTTTACCTTATTATTATGAACTTAGACATACTTAAATACTGTGTAATGTAAGCTTTATAGCTTAACTTTTATCTAAATATGTTGTATGATGATATCATGTGAATCTGGATGTTCTTTGGAACTAGTAGTTGTAGAGTCTTGTATATTGTGTGAAGAGTTTTTGGTTGGAAGGGTAACCAATCAGGGGTTCTTCATACAGTATACGGCGTCTGCCACGACTAGGCCGTCCTAAGTTCGTGACAGGACTGTTGTGACTCATACGACGTATTGTAACTTCTAGTGCCCTTACCCTTACTTTTCCTACTAAATGATAAACTGTGCTTTTTATTAGAGAAGGTACAATGCAAAAATCTTTCCATAGATGCTAATAGTTTTTTTCTTTTATTTATTACGATGAAGATTTATAAATGAAAGACAGAAATAATATGTAAGACAAAACAAAGTGAAAATTATATTGCAGGCATATATATGTTAGTGTTATTTGTTAATGCAAATATAAATGGTTCAGTATAGTAGAATAGAGAATCATGCACATATATTGGTGGTTAATAGAAAGAAATATTTCTATCACAACGTTTTGTAATTGAAAAAATTCGAAGGCAGAATGGAAGGGTTGGAGCAATTTAATTAGTTTGTGGAGTAATAACTATTGTATATTGGCACCATTTAATTTATAAGTACAAAGAAATGTGTGAACGTATCATTTGAATTTTGAAAATTTAAAATTTCAAGCGTTTCAGCACCATAATTTTTAAATTTTGCAATTTAAAATTTGAATTGCATGCACCGAAAGAGAAAAAGGGTAAGGGGTAGAGGTTTGGGGAAAAGGTGGTGGTGGGGGGTGGGTTGGGTGGGTGGTGTTGGGGATTGGGGCGGTTCCGACCTTACTAATCACTTAGCCCTTCTCGATCACTATCAGGCTAGGTTGGTTTACGGTTTGGAATTGGCTCTTATCCAGATTTAAGTATAACGAGAGCACTTATTCAATATATGGAGTTGCTTAATACAAGTGTCATTACCATCGGTTATTGATAAAATTTGATGATAAAATCAATTACACTGCACCAATACGACATGAAAGGTTTGTAATTTTGATAAGTAGAGAAACTTAATAGAGTATTTGCAAATTTGTATGCTTATGGATACGTTAATGAGAAATGAATAGAGTTGGTGTATGTATATATATATATGAAGGGAAACTGAAGTGTGTTATAATTAACACAATGGATGGTATCGAATTGAGAAAAGAAGAAAAATGAAAACAAAAATGAGAAAATAAAATGTATTTTTTATTTTGACTACATTGATTTAGATGTTTTAGCAAATAGAGAAATTGGGCTATTAGTTTAAGTTAAATAAATACCTTCTTGTTTGGGTATGTTTGATCTTTGGGCCTTAGCCGGTAGATATTGGGTCCAATACTTAAAAGGGACCTTGATCCTTAGGTTTTGGTCTTATTAAATGGTTTACGTATATATTTCCACTCAATCTCAACCATCACTTACAAAGTTTGGAATAATATGAGATATATTACCTTTTTAAAATTTATACGTAAAGTTTTAAATAATTGAATATCCAATTTAATATAACTTTTGCTGTTTTTTTTTTATACTTAAAGTTTGAAGTCACTATATATTATATTCAATTAAATATTTATTTTTCAAATTCATTACTTTTGATGCTCTTTAGAAAGATTTCATGGTAAATGCTCATTGATTGAAATTAAAGGTTGTAAATTTAGTAAGTAAAAATTTAATGAAACATGATTTAAAAATTTCAAGCTTCAATTTTAAAAATTGAAAAGATATTTAAAGGCCATATAATGATTTTAACAATTTTCCTAAAATTTCGTATAGTCATAGTATTTGGACTTCTTGTATTTGTATTGAATAAACAAAGGATACTATCATTATATCAATTCACATTTTACGTTTATGCTCTAACGGTAAACCAAATCAAAAAATCAGTTTTTTTGCAAATGGTTTGACTTAGTTATATATAAATAGTTGATGTTTTGTTCTAAAAAGTGAATTGAACTGAATCGATTGGTTAAACAAAAAAATTAACACAATTGTTTTTTGTTTTTTTTTTCAATTTTCTTGAATTTCATCAAATTTCTTATATTTTATTTTTAGGTCAATTATTAAAATTAAGTTGAGTGAGTTTTATTTGAAATTTCATGTTTCTTTTTCTAAATTGTCCTTCTTTTATATCTTTTCAAATTAAAGATATGACTTTGGTGCTTTTTATATGTCTTTCGTATCTTTTTTAATATTTGATATGTCTTTTTTATTTTCTTCATATCGTTTCTGGATGAATAACTTTATTTTTTCCTCTTTGTTGTTGTTGTTTATTGGAACAAATTCTCTTATCCTTATCTAATCAAGTCGAGTTTATCAAGATTATGTGTAATTTTTTGCTAAACATTATTATACATGATAAAATATATAAGAAATTAACTAGAAATATATGAAAATTTGATAAAAAAAATATGTTATTAAAAATAAAAATATTAAATAAATATTTGATATAAATTGTTCAAATTGTAGATCGAGAGCCGAACTGCACCAAACCGTACCCATCCTAATATGAATTAATTCTTACATCACTGGGTTCGAATTTCCTTTCTATAGTCACAAATCCAAAATCGTGATTGCATTGTATTTTCCTACATTGTTGAACTCCCTTTTCAGTATTTGTCTATACATTACAATTATAGTTTCGATATCTTCCTGAAAGATTCCACTGTCTAATTGTTTTGAATACTATCATTTTATAGGAATTGTACGGATTTGAATCTCCCCCAGTTGTTTTCATAAAAATAAAAACGTCATCATCATGAAAAAATATCTTAGTATTTTTAAAGATGATAGGGTTTTAATTTTTTCATGACTTTCTGGAGAAAAAGAAAAAATAATTATGTGACCTTGGAGCTGCGGAGACGAAATGATAAAGCATTATCAGTTCTACAATCAGGAAGAAAGAAACGAAAAAAAATAAAAAATCATACACCAAATATAGAACATTGGTGAACCACTTCCAGTTGCGTTAAAATTTCTTATACTTTTATGCATCATATTCAAAGGCTTTTACGCAAGTCAGTAACTAAACGTACATTGTTAAGATCATTCTAGTAAATTGGAATTCTTTTTTTTTTTTTTTTTTGTTTTGTTTTGGTCAACTAGTAAAATGGACATTGTGTTGTCATTTCCTGGTGGAAGGAAAAAAAAATGAATAGATAAAATAAAAATAAAAACGAATAGATAAACTTTTATTTGCAAAAAAGAAAAGTCAATAATCAAGTTGATGGGTGATTACTAGACATTTCCACCTGTCGACCCAAATAGCATTGGCTTAATAATCATTATTTTGACTATATAAACTACTACTGATAGTCCAACGTGATTTTACTTGTATAGTGTATCATAATTTCCCTTTTAAATATGTCATAACACCAAAAGTAATCAACAAGTGAATAATGGATATTTTCGGCCAGCAGGCTCAAACGCTTCTACTTAGCGGTGACTTAATATGCATTATATATTATTTTTTAAATCATTACTAATACTCTTCCATGATCAATGTAGGGTATGTCCTCTTTTGGTGATTGTAATGAAATTAATTAAATGGGAAATTTCGTGGTTTTGTTTTTTCCCCTCTTCAGAAGAATAACTTTATTTACACTAGGAAACCGCAGTATAAGAAGTAAACAACGAACAAAATCAAGAGAATACACCGTGAGCGTGGAGAGGAAGGCAACGATAGTGAGAAGGGCGACAGTAGTGTGGATAGCAAAGGTGGAAGAAGCTTGGCACCAACGACGTAAAGAAAGGGATAAATTTATCGGGTTTGAAGTGGGTGGATGTAAGATAAAAATAGGAAAAAAGAAGGAAAAGAGATAGAAAAAGTGTTGAGTGTAGTCACTCTTGTGTCTTTCTATTTAGGTTTTTCTTTTGGATTATTTTGGTATATGGAAATGTAGCTAGAATAAAATTGTGATTCAAGCTTCCATTCATTTTTCTATATTTGGAAGTACTTTTAAAAGTTGGAATCATAATTCCTTGGAATTGATGAATTTGGTTTTAAAAAAAAATTTCACTCCACTTTTAAGAAGGTGGAATCACAAATCTATCATGCCTCATTAATTATTACTAATTAAAATTATTTGGTTAATGTCCTACATCATTATGATATCTAATATTAAACGGTATTTTAGATAAATAATATCATATGGGCATTTCGTTTTATTCTATGGCATTTCTAAACACGTGAAAGAATTTATTGTTCTAGTCATCGTTCCATTCTAATTTATTCCATTTTAAATCAATCTTATGTACCAAATGTGATATTAGGGTTCCTTTGGGAGAGAGATTGGAAGAGAGAAAGATAGAATTATTTTAGATAAATTTTGTAAGGTTTGACGTAGAGGTCCTTTTAAAGTAAATTATGGAAATGGTTAACTGCAATATGGCAAACTTTGCTTATTTAATGCTAATACTCTACCAAGGCAATTGTACCCTAGCAAGGATAATGTGACGGTTTACATCACAACTTTACAAATTTTTTGTAATTATTTACATGAAATTTCAATTTATTTAATTGTCAAATCTCCTAATTTTTGGTTTTGATGGTAATAAAACATATTAAAGTGAAACACTCTTAATTACGTTAGTTATAATTTATTTAACTTGTAAATTTCTTTTAGCTCATATCGTTAGAAATCGCTTCCCAATAAAAAATATCTTTGTTTATTAAACTTTATGTAATTTCATATTTATTCTAAAATGTATCTTATAGAATATAAGTTTAATTTAAGGTTCCAATTTTATTTTTCTAAAACTATTAATTTATGTATGCATTAAATAGATTAAATTTTATTTCACCTACAAAGTATAAATATTTTATTGGTATTAACCATATATTTTGCAATATTTTTATACACAATTTATTTTTATAAATGCTATTTATTCTCTTTTAGCTAATTCTTTATTTCCTTATATTTTTTAAATAATAAATCTACCTAACACATTCTAGAGTTCTCTAAATGTTACCTTAAAATTTCCCTACATTTTCCTTTCTATTTCTGTCTTTCTCTACTCATGAATTCTTTCTCTCACTCGCCCCTTTGATTCCCTTTTCTTTTTATCAAGAAAGCCTCCATCTTCGATTCTAACCCTCTCTCACTTTGACCCTAAATTCCTTCCCCCTTGACTTTTCTTTTCTCCTTGTTAGACAACCCCTTGCTCGCATCATCGCTCGGACTCCACCCATCAGTTTCCCTCCCCTAAATCTCTTATCTCTTGTCCTTGTCCCCAAACTCTCTCACTTGCCCCTCCCAATCCTAATCGTTTACTCTCGTTGTTTCCTTTAACCCATTCACCCCTAATTCAATTTTCTCTCGACCCCCAATGTGCCCCCTCCCCCTAATTACTCTCATTGAAGGACCACATTGGACCTACTTCCACCCTCGAATTTTTCTCTCACTAGCATTGTTTTGAACTATAGACAGCTTACCATGATTAAATTCCATGCATTTTGAGCTTTTATAGTAATCAGTATTTGTTAATTATTCGGGTATTTTATTAAATAAATTGTAATTTCCATATTTTGTTTCTCATAAGTTTATATTTAGAGTTGATTTAGTGTCCATCTAGTATTCCGGACTCGATTTTATTCTGTAAGTTGATTCGATTTCATTTTTCGGTATCGTGTGAATATAATATTATTTCTATTTTTTGATATCATTGTAAAAAGTAATTATACGCTAGTACTTGATTTCTATTATAATTGTTTTCTTTATCGTAATTGTCGTTTTAGTTTATAGAAGAATTTGTTATTGTACTTTATGTGATACTATCGAATTATGTGTATATGTAAATTTATAATGTTAGATTTCTATTCCTTGATATATTTGATGTAGGAACAATATTTTTTAGCTTAGTGTTTAATACGTTAATACCAGTATAATCTACGTATTTCAAGGGTTGATTTGGTTTAAGATCATACTATTTTATTACCATTATGCCTTATTATTGATATTGATGGCATTATGATTTAGTATTTCTATCACAATAGTTATTATGATTATATAATATATTATATTATTTGTGTCTGTTTTGAATTTTGATAATTAATAATATATCATTCCTTATGCATTTCTATAAATTATAATATTATCCGATTAAAGTACGTATTCTTTTATTACTATATCGATGAAAAAAATTATATATTTTTGGCATCCTCATTATGTGTTCACCTTATATTATCTTTTATATATATATATATATCGTACTTCACGTTTTGAGTGATTAAATAATATTATATAAATATGTCAACTTTTTAATTTATCGTATTATGTATTTATATTATCTTTAATTTCTATTATTGATTTATGATTGGATTCATTTGTTTTCTTTCTAAACCTTTGATTAGATAATTTATAAGTTTACAGGTAAAATTTTTTAAGAAGAACTTAGTTATCAAGTATTGAAGGGTAATGTATATGTTTGTTTTTTAAATAGATTATTTTCTTATTCATGTTTATTTTGCAAGTAACAACCTAGCTCCATTATCGAACATATTTGGGTTATATGTTTGGCTTTGTTCTAGTATAATTTGGATTAATTTTTCTAGGGATCGAATCGTGGAAGTGAGAAGAAGTTCTGGATTATTATTTAAATATTTTAATCAAGTATGGGGCTTCATATATAATCAAGAAGCAAGGTATATTGATATTCATTTCGTCTTCAATCTCAGCAAAGTGGTTTAATTCAATTAGTGATAATTGAATTTTCCATGAAAATCAATGCGGAAGAAATCTCCAAACATGGTAGTCTACATATAGCAACTCACGTTAAACTCAACTCAAGTCATAGATGTGTTGGGCAATGGATATTGAACTAATTGTCATAATTGGCAAGGAAGCTAATTCAAAACCTCATTATATCAACGTGGAATTCAACTGGAAACTGATGTGATTTCAACATGAAAGTATTCTTAATCCAAGTCCAACATGATTGGCAATGTAGCAAGAGTTCTCTACATTCAACAATATTTTATTTAAGTCGAAGCGAGGTTGTTTGCCTATTTTGATGGGAATCATTGAAAGAAACAATGGAGATTCATTTTCAAGTTTAAATTAAATGAGATAAAGAAATGGAATTGGAGCTGTTATAAATAGATATTAATGGGATTCTATATTTAAATTGATTGACATATAGATCACATATGGGATAAGTTTGAAGTTAATTTTTTGAAAGATTTGGTGAAGATTACTATGAGAAATATGATGCTTTTGAATTTGGATGAATTAAGAATTAAAAGATGTTCAAGTTTTCAAATTTAAGTCGAGCCATATTTTATATGAGAAAAACAAGCAAGGTAGATAACTAGTCATTGGAGATTTCAAGTTTAAAATAAAGCAACAACATTAGAAAAATATATATAAAATCTAAGCAACAAGAATTACTCATCATAATATGTAATTTTCACTCAAGCTAATATTTTATAATTTATTGTTACTTTGAAGATTTTTCTATATACAAAATCGAGAGGATTTTCTTTATCCTTACTCATTTAATTTATGAATTCCTTGTACTTATTAGTGGAGGGATAGCTTGTACTTTGTTAGAGCTTATGCGATAGCTAAGAGACAAAGTAATATTGATTGTAGCCTTAAAGACTGTATTTGTACTGTCCTTGATTTTTGAAACTAATGGAATAACTGGTCTAGAATATTGTATGTTTAATGATAAAGTTAGAAGAGTAAACATAGACACAAGGCCGAACTACTGTAAGATTTGCTTCTAATCTTCTCTATCCTCTCTCTATTTAAATTATGCAATTTTCATTGTTTATGCAATATTTGATAAGCTTTAACCATAATTTTCAAAAGTAATTAAAAGTGGATTAATTTCGAAAAAGTTTTAATTTTTATAAGCAGTCAATTCACTCTTTTTTTTAATTACTTTATTAGGATTAATACTAATTATAGATTCAATTAAAGATTTAGTTATGACTGTTTATACTTTGAATTATCTTCAATTTGCAATGTTGGCCCACTTCAATATGATCAACCAATAGTTGTGTGACAAGTATATTTTCTTCTTCTTCTTTTTTTTCCTTCTTAGTGAGCTTCTACTTCTAAATAGTAGGAATTTTTCCTAAAAAAGGTATTTCTTATTTAATTTAGTATCCCATTTAGGCATGCGCACCTCAGGTTCAAGTCCATGGGATATATTTAACTTAACAAACTAATGAATCATATCATATTATATAGAAGAAATAAAATTCATGCTTAAGCAAGGTAGAACTTGGCTATTGGAGACTTTTGAGAACTGCAATTATGCAACTTAGTTCGCACATGCAGCTTAACTTGACTCGATTTTTCTTTATTTGATTCAACCTCCATTTTTTATTTTAACAGACCCAATCCTTAAGCTACCCTAGGAGTTCTTTCTAATCATACAAATAATCTTTCTAAAAGCTAATTTATACATGCTTGAAAATTGAAGTGAAGTTGGCTTATCCAATTGAAAAAAAATGAAAATAAAGTAGACATATATAAATGTACATATATATTGGAATTGAATTCGCGTTTTCAAACATTTCTAATGATTTTCTTTTAACTTAATTATTCGTTAAATATATTTTCACATCTTATAATTCATAACATGTAGTTTAATATGGATTTTATTTTATTTTTTAAAAAATTGAATCTTTTTTCACATTACATGAACTTTTGTTCCTATTAGGTTTTATAGATTAGAAAGAACGTAGCAGGAAAAAAAGAAGAAGAAAAAAAACTATAAAACCTATCCTAAGATCCATGTGTTACATGCAATAAAATATATGTTAATAAAAGATTATAAGACTACATTTTCCGTTATGAGAAGTATCGTTTTCTCCTAGGGATGGAGTCCAACTGAAATTTGAATCTGATTTGTTATTTCAAAATATGTTCACCACAAAAACTCTAAACATAATCCCTTTAGTGGTATCCACACATACATTAATAAGAACAAATTCTAATCCTTCCTATTACTAGATAATTAGGATTAGAATTAAAAAAACTAGGAGGCAAAATTATATATATTTCTTTTACCTTTTCTTAAGGTGTTTCTCTAAAATAGAAAATCATCATCATAACTCTTTTTCTTACTTTTGTTTCTTTTTAAACATTAACTTCATTTCATGAATTTTTCAATTTCTATAACCTTTCAATTGTATAACAATTAAACATGGAATTAATAGCAGATAGCTTTTTACTTATTATGAACTTTTCAATTTCAATTGAATATGAAATTAATAATTTCCATATCCTTTCAATTACATGAACTTTTCAATAGCAATTAAACATAGAATTAATAAGTTCCATTTATTTATACACGAAAAGGCAATAATAAAATACATAACCTTTAAAAGATACTTAACCACAAATATATATTATGCGATAAAATAAATTACTTTTAATTTATTATTTTAGATCAATTTATTCTAGCTCTGAAATAAATACCGATAAATTTTAGTATCCATTAAAATTTCTTCTCAAAACTTTGTTCTTATTAATTATCTATAATTTACAACCCTTTAGGTTTCTTTACACTGAGGTAATGTATAAACAAAAATTAGGGTAACCGTTTAACAATAGTTATTAGTCATCTAACGTAATAAAAAAAGTGTGAACGAGAAATTACTATGAACTGATTATTGCATAATTAAATTTCTTCATCAAATGATATGTTGATTAAATCATTGCAAGCCATGTCATCAATGTTTAATCATTTTACTTGATTTCCAAGATAAAATAGATTTAATAATACTTGCCATGATCACGGACTTATATGTCACTATTATCTTAACTAAGTGACTCTGGATATTAACTTCCTAATCTAAGAGAGCTATGAATTCTATCTTGACTCATCATTATCCTTTCTGTATTTTATGTTGTATCCGATAACCATATTATTTATAATCCAAATAAAGACTGCGTTTAATTGCATTAAAACATACCATTTCATATATAGAATATATAAAGGTCTTAAGTATAGGGATTATTTATACTCGTTGATTTAAATAAAGGACCAATGATATTAAACATGCGTTGTTCTCTATTAGTGGGTCATATCTAATATATCTACTTAACTTTGGTACTTATTCGTATAACTCGGATATATTTCCTTCGATCTAGTGAGAATAACCTTAATTATACAACGTATTGGTATAAATATCTATATTTCATCTAGATATTTATTTAACCAAAGATAACTTTTAGATAATACAATATAATGGAATCTCGCTGATGATATACTTTTATTATAATTCCATACATACTCTAATTATCTATGGAATTTTATTGTAAAATATATACCGATAGAAAAGTATATAAATACAATAAATATTTTCTTTTTATAAATAATATTCATAAATATATCAAAATTATCTTGGCATATTATGCATAAATTACAACGGTTCCAACCTTGTTTCCTTTAATTTTTCTCACGATAATTCATTCCTGACACATTTTATTGGACAAAGTTGCTTGATTATCAATCTATTATGTTTATAATATCATGACACACAATTTAAGTGAACATTAAAGAGCTCAATTTCAAGTTCAATTGTCTTACCACACTATGATTATAGGCAGTATTAAGGGCCAATATTAGAAGTACTCCATACCTAGAGTTGAGTAGTGATGGTGGCAGCATGCAAGGGGGTGGTCGGTGGAGAGAGAAACCGAAATTTGAAGTGGTGTTATTGAGTTGTGTTTATTGATATCTGCAAAGTTTTTTTTTTTTTTTTTTCCAAGTTGTTCTTGTTTTGGTAGCGTTTCTCATCAAATGAGTGGTGGTTCGGCTATAGAGAGGTGGTGCAATGACAGAGGGCTTAGAGTAGTTTATAGATATGTCCTTATTTTTAGGAATGAGTTAGTAAGAGCATAGAGAAGTGATTGGAAAAATAAGGCTTCAGGTTTGGTTTGATAGAAGAAGAAATAGGAAGAGGAGGAGGTTGTCGCGCTGTGGGTGTAAAGACAGCAATATGAAATTTATAATATTAAAGTGAGCTTCCAATTTTTTGGTATCTCTCTTCTTTTTACATTATTTATTAAACTTGATGACATACTAATTTATGTAATTATTGCACCTCACTCTTATCCACAATCCTTCAAATGCATGTAACTTCCAGTTTGAGCACAGCCACATGCAACTTGCAATTTCGGCTCTTATATGCATCCACGTGTGGTAGTTAAAACCTTGCATAGCCGAATGTTAATGTGATTTTTATACATATAAAAATTATAGTGTCAAAATACAAAAGGAAACGCTGAGGAGTAAATGATATGGATGAAAAGCACAGTTGTATATATTAAGTTATGCCATTAGATAATATCAGTAATAGCAGATAGGAGGCTTTCATAAGGTGGTTCAGCAAATTTTTGCTCTTCTATTTTTTTTTTTAATTTTTTATTGTATTACTTAATTAAATATATTGAATAATAAAATTTTTTTAAAATTAATTATTTTGTGCCTATAAGTTGACATATTTCAACTCTTGATGGATTTTTTATTACAGCTAATGGAATGACTCAAGTAGAAATACTTTTAAATATTGAGACCTAAAATAAAAAAAAAATATAGGTTAAAAAATCAAATTGAAAAAGGTTAAATATCCAAAACTAAATTTATACTTTTTTTCTCTAATTAGTTTTATCGAGTTTTTTTCAATTACCATTATTATATGGTTATCTCTTGACCATTATTACGTGTATAGTAGTTACCATGCACAAATAATCACACAAAATAAAAACTATTAGAAACTCGAGGGTTCTAAGATTTGACTAGTAATTAATTTAAAATCATTAGGATTATGTTATGACTTAAACCCCATTATCAAGCTCAGAAAGAGGAAATAAATAAATAAATAGGGAACTTCCTACTTCTTCCTTGCTCTTTCATTTTCTGACAATGCGTCCAAGTTTAGTGTATTTAATGTATTTTAGGAATATATTAAGCAACTATTGATTTTTTTTTCTTTTCTTTCTTAGCTAGACATATATAATGTTTTTACAATAAATATTGTCAAATCTAACTGAGTAGTTAATTCGGACATATTTAAAGGTAAAAAGTCAAATAGATAGAATCAGGTTTAACTGTTTTTCAATCAAGATTAAATCAAAATTGGATTAGACTAATTTTATAATCGAATTAGGCGTAATTGAATTGAAGTAGGGATCAACCTAAATTTGCCAACATTACTTACAATTAATATTTTCTTTTTTAAAAAAAAAAAGCTCCATCGAAAAGTTTTTTTTTTTTTTTTTTTTACATTTCCCCTTTTCCACCTTCTATATAGATGCGGACTATCGTTGTAACACTCTAAGAGCTAACGATCTATTATAGTCATCTTCATCACCCTTAATTTGCCTTAGAACCTACTAATAATGATCACTCTATTTTCAATAATTATAATGACAACATTAGGGAAAATAAATAAATATTTAAACATTGCAATAATTGATTTCCATTATTGTAGTAATATTTAAATATTACAGTAGTTGCTTGGTAACATAAACTAGTCCGCCTTTTATATTGGGTAAAAAGATTGAGTAATATACAAAATAGTACAAGTGAACAACATTAAATCTCTGAAAATATAATAGGGGGAATTCAATTTAGAAGTTTGCATACAGCCATGGTGAAAGGGCCTGGTTGAACTTCCCACTATTTGTAATTAGTCGTTATAATTTAAAAATATTATTTGGAAAAGAAAAAAGAATGAAAATATGAAATAGAAAAATAATACATAAGATAACATGCGTTAATATATTAGCCGGCATACGCTAGAACATACAGAAGTATCTAGGCCTTGGAGAGGTCATTATATATATATATATATATATATAGAGCAATTTTACTGAAAATTAATAAAAAAAAACACCGAAAAATATTGTCCCGAAGATTGCTGTATTCGGCAACCCGCTCTCTGTGTCTGGGAACCCAAGCAGCGATTTTAATTTCCACTTTATAATCTAGTCCACATTATATCAGTACACCATATACGATAATCCTATTGTTCGTCATCATTTATCAATCACGTCACCATAAGCAATCGATTCAGTTACATCCACTCGTCTAAACCCAAAATTTCTATTGCAATCTACATTAAGCATATTTCATAGAAAATCCACCATGTTCCAATAATAAGTCTATGATAAAACTCTAACGAAATATTAAAATAATATCGATTGCCAAATGACTTCGTCTCTTTGACGAATTGAAAATATCCAGATAAATTGTTTAAACTTCACAAAATAATTTCATACAATTTTCCTTTATAAAATGTATAGACAAATCGTTTAAGCTATGAACAACAACAATAATGAAATTTAATACTTTTATAACATTTTATATTTTTCCAAATACCAAGGCTAAATTTTCTTGATTAAAAACAATAAAACTTGAACAAAGGTGATTGATTCTATTAAACTTTATAAAAGACTAGCTAGTCATAGATTAACGTACAAATTGATTCTAAAGCATGAACTAATTTGAAGGAAATCGACCTAAAACCGGCTCATCTCATTAGCTTGGGACTGTAAATTTTTATTTTTATTTTTTAAATCTACTAGTAACTCCAACCTTTGTCTCCTATTCGCATACCCCACCCATATTGCTTTTGCTTTTACCCATTACCCATATGCTTTTAGTCTTTCTTTTTCATATTATAGACTTACACGTACGTTACACTTTATTTATTTATACGTTTCTATCATTACACTCACACGTTGACACACACTTCTAACTTCCACTCACCAACTTTTCACTTTATTTTTTCAGAAAACATTCACGTAGTGGTGCACACACAATGACACAACATATTTCACAAAGGCACTACTCACTAACACAACTATGAGGCACGCGTATGAATTATGCAGGTGACAGTAAATGTACGGTGTATTTTACGCTGAAAATTTTGTAGGGTTTGGCTTTGAAATTCATTGAAGACTCAGCTCCAGCACACAAAAATTTTAAACGTTCAAATTTCAAACGCCCGTCCCATAGTCGCTAAAGTTTCATAAATTCACACACAAATTCAGAAACTCTCCTTCGCAAAATCATCTAACTTTATTGATGCATACATTGTATATACTGTCTGTTTGCCGTCAATATTTATTGTCCACATTTTGCTTTCGTATTCAAGCTTTATTTTGCTTGTTTAAGTCTTCTCGTTTTTAAAATTCTAATTCGTTAAAGTAGCTAATGGAGGTTTGATTCCTCTCTCTTGAAAATAGTGATACGATAGTGGTTGGTAAAAGAGAAAAATAAATGGAACAACTAATTGCGTTAACAAAAGTGTACTTTCGAAGTATAAAAAAATTAAAAATCTCTATGTATAAAAACGATGATTGCTAAGGTCCTTATATCACGTTAGGTCTCTCAATGGCATATATTGAGTTGGATCTCATATATTGTAATGTATACTATAGCTAGAGAAAATAATTAAAAATAATGATCATTTTACATGGAAAAACAAAAAGAAAAAAAAAATCGACATCGATTTTATTGATAAAAGGGAAAAATAATTAAGGGAACAAAAGAAAACACAGCAACAAAACCCACAAAATAAAATAATAAATAATTATTAAGATCATTATAACTTAATGGGATAATATAGTGTGAATTCTATATACAAATTTACTATATATATATATATATAATTTTAGAAACTTTTCCAATGATGATAATTTCTTAATTTTACATTTTTATAAATACTACCTATTGGAAAATTACCACTATTTTTTTTAAGTCTTATATTTTTACAGATAGTACCTGTTATTCTTTTCTTTTCTAATTTCTTTCTTTTAAAAACAGTTATAACTTTTCGTAATGCAATAATTAAAAAATAAACAGCCACTTAGCTAATGAAATTTACTCAATACTTTTCAAACAAACACAGCCACTTCATGCAAAAATAGCGCCTTTTACATTTCAGGCTCTTTACTTGCACCATTTCAACATCCCACTAGGAAAACTAGAAAAGATAACTGCTCATTTACTTCAATCATTTTCTCTCCCATCGTATTTACACCTTCTCAACATCCAACGGAGAAACCAAAAGGGAAAACTGCTTCTCCATCTTTTTCCTTTTCTATCCCACCTAATTTCATCTCTAAAAACAAATGTTGTTTTCATTTGCTATCTAATATACTGTATCTTCTGCCGCTTTCATGTATTTAAGGAAAAAAAAATTCTCCAATTCACTACTTAGTTAATTTTATTATTTATTCGCAACAGATATTTTGGTGATTTAGAGAGGTGGCAAATCATGTTACTATACCATGATTGTGTTGTATCTCTTAAACTATGTTTTACATGTTTATTTGATGGTTTTATAGGCTGATATTACAGCTATCTGAAATTTAAGATATTAATTTTTTTTTTTTTTTACCAAATGAGTAGTTCATTCATTTGAAAATGAGAATTACAAATCAAGAGACCTTGGGCACAATCTACAAACAGTAAGTTTGCTAAATGAGATGGGGGTTCTTGACCCGGAAACAATAGCTTATCCCATTTTTGGCTTAGGTAGCAATCTAATAAGCACTCGCATATACTTCACGATGAACAAAAGAAAATTTAAATTCAATTGTTTAAATTTAAAAAAAATATGAATACTGAAATTGATTCTATTAAAATAAAGAATAAGATTATAAAATCTTGGTTTGTTATCAGTTTTTTTTATTTGCCTTTGTATTATGCCATTACACGTTGCTTGCTATCTGTTTGGTACCATTTGGTTTGTACATTTCGGTTAAAAAGTTGATAATGTTCGGATTCTATTGATCTCTATTTGGAAGATATTAAAGCATGTGTCATCCTTTGCAAGAAACTACAGATAATATGTGTCAAGTTCCCATACGATAAACACACTGTTCTTCTTAAAGTAAGTTTCAATATTTATGCAGACAGGAAATTATTGTAACCAACAATTAGATCATGAAAATATTCGACATATATATATACATTCATAAAAACACACACATACACTAGCAGTCATGCGCATAAATGTATATAAAATTATTATCGAAGTAACCTACCTATATATATTACTTGCAAAAGAGAATAAAAAATACATTATTAAAGTACATTAATTGTTTTCAGTAAAAGTAATCTAAAGTATGAAAAAATTATTAAAATAATTTTATATAAAATATGGACGATTTAAAAATATTTTTGTTTGAGAATGTATGTGATAATCTAAGGAAAAGTGCTAATTCTTTGAGCGGAAAAAAAAAAAAGAAATGGAAAGTCAATATAAAGAAATAAAAGGAGAAAATGCTGGAAAAGTTTGACAAAATAGAGGAGAGCCTAAGAGGGAAATAAAATTTGTTTACAACTTGAAAAGTGAACAGGTGGAGTTGAATATCGTGGAGGAGAAAAAATTGGAGTTAAAAAGAAATTGGGGAGAGAGAGAGAAAAAAAAAAGATGAAAAAAAAAACGATGAAGTTAACAAATTTACCCATAATGTATTATATTTATAATTTTAAAAAGTTAATTTATGATTAATATTTTGTTAAATAATATCTTATTGGGGCTATATTGATAATTTTTGGAGTGATAATTTAAAGGTGGTTATACAAAACCTCTCACCCTTCTCAGAAGTTGATATTTATCGTAAATCTCATGATTTTCTCTTTTGGGACAACCAACATCATGGATAAATGACTACACATTTAGAATATGCTAAGTCTACTCCAGTTACACAGACCAATCTGTCATTATTTAATTATTAAAGAGCAATCCTCTTAGAGAATATTACAATAAACTTGCCAAATTAGGGTCAATCTTAGTGACATGTATATAGGCATTTGTATATGTAATTTTATAGATGAGTGTTGGATTACTTTGCATTCCATATGTCTTTTAATCTTTCCTCAATATGTTGCATCATAAATTTATCGATGTAGTGTTAAGTAATAAAACCTCGAACAAGCCCTCAAAAGTTAACACTTTTTTTTTTTATATAAAAAAATTAGATGCTTTTATTGCCTTGTTCCACAAAACATCACTACCTTGATTTGAATGATGTATTATAATTAATTGAGGTCGCGGTGATGATTGAAATGCAAGGTATTGAAATGAAAAGAGAATAAAAAGAAAAGAACCCACAATATTTTCTAATGGTTACAATACAAAAGCAGAAGGCAACATTATTTAAAATTGCCTCTTCTGCTGGGAAAAAAAAAATGCACCATTAAAAAAGAAAAATATTATTGGTTTGTCACACAAGCTTAACACCTCATAGTGCTCTTTAAGTTAACATCCGCCAGCACTAATTCAATACATCTCTTTGTAAATTCCAAAGAGAAATTATTGCAGCAAAATGTAGTGATGCATATGAAGAACCATTTAGTAAATATGAGTAAACAATTCGTATTAGAAGTACATTTTACATGACTTTTATTTTTTATTTTTTCCTCCCATTACATGTTTGTAGATTAAAAATTACAGTTACTGTCATAAAATAAAATCCGCATAGTTATTATATATATACAAATAACTAGCATATAACGGCCGAAAAGAAGAAAGAAAGATATAATCCGGCCTAAAGCACGCAATTCCTCGCGTTTCCAAAATCAGACAAAAAGCAAATAAACACATTTTTAAGCAGGCGCACTTGATGATGTTTTTGTTTGTGTTCATTATCGTCATTCATGCTCTTTACGTGACTGCTATCTTTCTTACGCTCAAGTAACCATCTCCCATAAAATCTGAGGCAAAATAAACTTTACAAATTTTCTAAACAAATAATTACAAATCATATAATAAATTCTAATTGTCCTAATTCCATTTCTAAGCTTACAATTTCGCATGCATCTTAAGGAACCATAAATGAAACTTGCATTGGTTTATTATCTTTGTTTTTAATCAGACAATAGCATAAGGATACTCATGATCTCGATACACACATATATAGTTTACCAAATAATATCGATGGTGGGTTCTCCTCAATACTTTAACAGCTAAGTATCTAAGGATTAACTTAAATCTAACTAGATCATTTTCAAATAAAACTCTTCTTAGAACAAAGTCATGCAGGGATCATTGAATACTACCCTAAGATCATCGGTCCTCCTAGTTCCTTGGCCCCAGCCAAGCACTCGTAGCATAAAACAACTTAATGCCAAGTAATCTATTAAATCCAGTTAATTTTTCTAACTTAGCAAACACAAAATACAAGCCAATATCCCATACTTAGTTTAGCTATAGCTTTAGAATTCAACTCTACCATACTCTTAAAACCTGACATTCAAAACAAACACCAAAATTACATCTTCACTTACTCATAACACCCTTAAGCTTTCTTTCTTTTAGTTAGGTCCTTAATGAAAACAAGGATATAATTTTGTAGAAGACATTTAAAACTGTTTATGTTGGATAAAATCAATGTAGAAATATGTAATAAGAAATCAAAAATCAGAAATGAGTTTTCGAAAACCAAGGAAAAGAGAATTGCGAACTCCTTCTAGACTGTTGTAAACATAACAAATAACTCAACTTAGTCTCAAAACACTTAATCTAATGTTACCCCCTATGCTTAACCTCTCAACTTCCCTTGCTTTAACTTAAGTCACTAAGAGATGCTAGGATAAGAGGATAAAAGATTGTTTTGAGAGTTGTTTGATTGTTAAAATAAGTTTAGAAAACATTTAGAAAGGTTTTGGAAGGAAAAGATACACCCAAAAAGCACCAACGAATAAGGGAAAACATCGTTTCATGTGTCAAGGGACTTAGCATTTGGATGCTACTTTGTGTGGTGTTTAAATGCCAAGGATCTGGGAGCAATTTGCTCCTTAGTGTCCGAACATCAATGGGGGTAGCATTTGGATGCTAGGCTACAATTTATAGAATTTTACAAGTTGCAGCAATGTTTCATCTGTGCTCTTTCAACCACCTTTTGCCTAGTCTCAAAAATCACCCTTTCTTTGTGTTTTCTAACTAGTAACCCAACCTACACCTCTCAAAACATCTACGAAACTCAATGTTACAATCAAATCTTACCTAAAACTTTAAGATCCAATAAGCATTAATGAAAAACACACAAGTAGTCTAAGTTAGGATTCTTACCTTTAGGTTCTAAAATCCTTACTTCCACTACCTAGAATTTATTGTAGGACTCTCAATAAATCACCCTAGATTTGTTTTTCACAGTGCCATATAGAGAAAAACGAATTTTTTTTTTGTTAAAATTCTTTAATAAATTTGTTAAAATTCTTTAATAAAAAGACATCGTAATCCTTACCTTGATTCTTACTATCCCAATCTTGCTTCGACTCATTGTAATCTCTTCCTTACTTTAAGATTTACATGGAAGCCTTGCAAGCAAGTCAAGTACATGAGAGAGTTTGCGAAAAGGGTTTTCGATAAGCTTTGTTGGGCTTTTATACTTAGGGTTGCAGAGATTTTCTTGTGCCTAGATTACCCTTACTATTCTTAATTTATACTGTCTTATGTCTTTGATGGAAAAAATCAACACTTTTTTTATCTACTTTCCCTTATTATATTTCTTTATTATTCTTTTTGTTTAGGTTTTACGAGAGATGAATTAATAATTATTTATAGGATACAGTAAGAATTATAAGGTAAAACTATCGGTACCTTAAAGTTTTTGAAGACTTTACTTACTCTATCTTTGAAATTTTTTAAGAAGAGAAAATTAAGCAAAGATGCATGAAAATAAGGAGTAAAAAACAACGGGAATATAGTTTTCACAATATTTCTGCCAATATTACAAGAAATTGAAAGGATAAAAGTAAATATTTATATACTTTTTCATTTATTTGTTGGTATTACAATAAAGATATATGTAGAAAAATAAAATATGTATTCGACAAAGTTAACTCTTCTTAATTCAGTGAAACTAGTTATAAGAGGTGGTTTTATAATTTTTGTTTCTTTTTAATTTTTTCCTTAGGCAACAAGCTTTGTACTTCTATCTATTTCCTCTTTTAACTTAATCCATCAAATACAAAATCCCTTTTAAGTTCCTCCAATTTTTTTTCCACTTCGATTCATAACAAAATGTTACCCTTTCCTTTCAAGTTTTACCTTTTCTATTATTCTTTATTTCAAATAAATCAATTAAAAAAAAAAGAATAACAAGAATGAAGAGACTAGCGAATTCCTACGTCAGATAATTGGTTCTTGGATAATTTTTTGAGTTTTGAAAATGATTCTTTTTAAGAGTTTCCTCTGTGGATATTTGCACTAGATTTTTGTAGAGATAAAATAAAATAGCTAACCATTCTGTATAAAACTAAAATTATTATCATATTTGGTTGGTAAAATAATTATTCTATTGAATTCCTATGAACATTATGTAAAAAAATAAAGTATCAATTTCTCAGCTTTCTCTTATATATTTTCTTATTCTTTTCTTAGTAACTTAGCCAACGGTAAAGCCATAGGCTAGTGTAAACATATATTGATATTTTTAAATATGTATAATAACAAATTGGGACAGCTTATTTCGTCTCTTAGATATATAAAATATTATATTTTTATATAATATTATAAAAATCAACCCCGAATAGGCCACTAGCAAGAAAATAACTTCCTACTTTCATTAAACAACCGCATGGTCACTAACTTCTTACCATTCTATTACAAAACTAACACCATAAAACAAACTTCTATTCATTAATCATATTATGTTTAAAATTTTATTTATACCACTCACTTTGAGTTTCCACTATAGTATCATGGTGCGCGTCGACTAATATTCTTAATATCATTTCAAATTTTGGAAAACAAAAAAGATTTTATGTAGATTATTTAATGTAATAGCTATAAAGGATTGTAATTTCGGATTATACTTTATTTTTTGGCAAAATAAATTTATTTAATTATACAAACTAAACATGAGAATATATATATTCTTTTTATATATTTACGCAAACTGTTTCACAACCTAAGAAAAATATATATATATATATGTATATATTATGAAAAAGAAGGAAATATTTTAAGTACGGAAAAGTTTTCTCTCCTTTACTCCCTTCTCCTCCTCTTTTTACTCATACCGAAAACCCAAGTGCCCGCTAAAATTTTCGTCAATTTAATACCATACCCCTTAGCCCTGCATAATTCTTTAACCAAACATCAAGTCACCACCAACACGTGAAAACCAGAATCTTCATCATTCACATTTCAGAGTTTCTTTTTCCACACTGACCATGTCTGTTGAATTAGAATCAACCCAACTAGCGAATATCAATAACGATTATGGGCTACCGTTTGAATACCTTATAGTGAACCCCAACAATGGAGGATTTAGAGACTTGTTGAATTATGGCTTAAGAGGTGATATAGCAAGTGGTATCAAGTTCTTGGAGAGTTCTCAAGAGGGTTATTTGGTTGAATTTGCTTCTGTTCATAGATGGGTTATTGTAGTTTCTATAATTGCTAGAAAGATCATTGCTTTGTTTGGGAAACCCATGGAGTGGACTGGTTATCTTGTGGAGTTTTTCCTGAATTTGCTGTCTGAAAATGATAACTTTCTCGGTTTGATCTGGAACCTCTTGCGTGGTACAAAGTTCCTGTCTTTTCTTGTATTTACTTGTTTATGATGTTGTTATATTTAGTTGTACTCTTCATTGTAGGGTTCTTTCAGCTTTTTAGTTGCATTCATGTGGGTTTGGATAATTATCCGATTTGGTATGTGAGAAAAGGACTATGACATGAAGGGTGTGTCAAAGAGTTCCTTGTTTTAATATCTTATGTATTCTTTTGGCATTGTATGAAAGGAAAAGTGTGTATAATTTGTTTTCTTGTGGGATCATGATATGCAGCACGAATTCGGTGTAATATTATGGCCTAAATGGGAAGTGGCAACTGTTGGATGAGTTGGACCTGCACGTATTAAAATTAGTGTCCTGGTGATCCAACTGATCTTAAGTACCTGGAGCATTGGTCTTTGGTTGTTCTGGAACATCTGGCCCTTTCTTTAAGGAAAGGTGTACATAGATGACTATCTCGAAACTTCCAGTGAGCTGGCTAAGTTTTTTCAAGCTTGTGTGACCTCCATTTCAATGCATATACAATGTAGAATGCTAAAGACTGGGAGTTCTTGCACTTGCATCCATTCTAGGCATTTCTTTTAGTCAAAGGAATCATTTGCTTCAAAATATTTGCATTTAATTGATTGCAATAGAACCTGGACTTGGTTGAAGTTAGTAGTTTGACTCAAAACAAGATTATGAGTTGTCTGAATTATAGTAACTTTTATGGTTACTCTAGTTATTGTGTGGAAGCAGGAAAAGTTGTAATGCCACAGAGAGGATCAGAGACTTACATTAGTGCAATTGGGCATTTCGATGGGCGAATAGACCTTTACAGAGTTGAGGGTTTACTTCAAGAATTGGGTGAATCACCATCAAGGGGGAGACTTTTACAGCTAGTATTGAGAAATCGTGCTCTTGTGGACCTTTGCATGATGGCAGCCAAACTATCTTATGAGAATGCCAGAGTTGTTAGAAATGTTGTAGTTCAACATTGGAAGGCATGTTATTTATTTGCCTGTTTCATGCTGAGCCTCTGTTTCCCTATTGTTTTACCGTCACTATCCATGAAAAAGAAACATTTCTCAATTTTATCTCTTTCAATTGCAGATGCATTTTGTTGATTTCTATGACTGCTGGAATGGTAAAGCATTCATATGCTTAAATCCATATGCTATTTCTCCATTTTAAAGAAAAAAATTTCTCATTTGAAGAAGCAAAAGTTTCTAGCTATCATCATTTTATAATATTTACTTGCTGCTTTCATGCATTTCTCTCTTTGGGATTCTATCATGATAGATTATCAGAAGCAGAGGTCAACTCAAGTGTTCATTCTTTGTGACAAGCCCATAGATGCAAATTTGATACTGATTAGCTTCAGAGGTACTGAACCTTTTGATGCTGATGATTGGAGCACTGATTTCGACTATTCCTGGTATAATATCCCAGATCTGGGGAAAGTGCATATGGGATTTCTAGAAGCCTTAGGTTTGGGTAATAGAGCTAAACCTGTCACCTTCCAAGAGAACCTTCAGTCGAAGGCCAGAAAGTTCAACCATGCAAACGGTGTTAGTTTTTCCAGGTGCACTGAAGCTAGAGAGTTAAATCCCAAAAATGCCATAGACAATGAAGAGAGCAAAGTGGATTCATCTTCAACATATGAGGGGTTGGCTAGCACCAGTGAGAAGATATTACAACCAGAGATGGCAGAGATGACTGCATACTTTGTTGTAAGAAGCAAACTGAAGAGCTTACTTAAAGAGCACAAGAATGCAAAATTTATAGTAACTGGGCATAGCTTGGGTGGTGCACTTGCTATATTATTCCCAACAGTGTTGGTCCTACATGAAGAAATTGAAGTTATGGAAACATTGTTAGGCGTCTACACATTTGGTCAACCAAGGGTTGGTGATGGACAGCTTCAAAAATACATGGAAGCTCACTTAAATGATCCAATACCAAAATATTTCAGGATTGTTTATTGCAATGACCTTGTCCCAAGATTGCCTTATGACGACAAGATCTTCTTGTATAAGCACTTTGGTTTGTGTCTTTATTATGACAGTTTCTACAATGAGAAAGTATGTAATTTTTCTTTTTTAGTAATTTCTTCATTGTTACCATCTGTTATGTGGATATTGCATATAACTTTGTGGTCCAGAATTTTTTAAGATGCCATCATATGATCTGTTTGGTGATAATTCATATGTTTGCACAACTAGATATTACATTAAGCCCGTCTGGATGTGTATGTTTCTTAATGGTGATATTAGTTTGAACTTGGATCCTATAGCATACTTTTCATTGCGTTTATTAGTACAGTAGAGAATTAAAATTGTTGGTTAAATGAGACTTAGGGCAATGTTGCTGGACTAACTGCTTTATTTTGGTATGCATATTTGAAGAAAGTGGATGAGGAGCCAAACAAAAACTTCTTTGGTCTGACATTCCTGATCCCAAAATATTTAAATGCTGCTTGGGAGCTGATCAGAAGTTTTCTAATAGGCTATGTGTGCGGTCCAGATTACTCAGAGGGATGGTTCTCCATATTGCTTAGAGTGATTGGTCTGGCACTTCCTGGAGTATCTGCCCATTCGCCTGTAAATTATGTCAACTCTGTCAGGTTGGGGAAAGGAGCTGATATCCAGAGGTCCTCTTCTCTAAGGGAAGCTTATTCAGATTTATGAGGATCTAATTACTTTAGTACTGAAGTTTTATATGAAAGTTCGAAAATTTCATCTCATGGAATGATTGGCAGAGATGAGCTGTGGTCAGCCTCTTGTAAGCTTATCTTTTCCCTCTGCCAGTCACGATCTTTATTTCATATGTTGAAGGATGTTTCATACGCTCTATAATGCAATAAAACACTGTACACATCCTTTTGTACTCTTCTCTTGATATGTTTGTGAAATAGTAAATAATCTGTCTTTCTTTACTACTGTTTCTTTAATTACTTTGAGAAGGTAGTTTGTCAAGTCTGATTTTCAATCCCATGTGGATGATTGTGTTCTTTTTGCCATCCATCCACTGTATTGTTGTTATTTAGTTTTCCTTCAGAAAGAAGACTGATTTTGTATGACCACATTGACAAAGGGTTTTGATGATGTGATATATTGTTGTTGTGTTTACATGGTTTGGGCAACTTTTGTGCTATGAAGTTCATTGTGGAGTATGCATGTAGTCTTCATGGTAAGACAAATTTTGGAAAGGCAGCATGGTGCTGACTTTAGCCTTTGCTAGAGTCTATAATAAAGAAGGTATTCTGACAGGGTAAATGCTAGGATTAGTGATCAAGCATGACAGAATAGCACTTGCTGAATCCTAGGGATTGTGCTTGAGATAGGTCGTGCCCCTCTATAGCTTGAAATCAAATTCAAATGAAAAATCATAACTCATGCGAGTCACAGGTAGTTGTCCACTTGAAAACAGTTTGATTTCCAACTGCTAGAGAGAAAATTTCTGTGTCAAGTACATTTATTACTCTTGGAGATGCCTGAATTACATAAAATCTCTCCAATAGAAGCAAGAATTTCCCAACCTCACAAAAGATTGTCCTTTGATCTATCAAAAAATTGCAATACATACTAAGACATGAAAAATTGCAATACATACTAAGACATTAAAAATTGCAATAACAGAATGGCACAGGTTATTAGCGAGAGACCCCGAGATACCTGCCTGCTCTGGAGCACAATGACTGTTGTGGATGTGGACCTGAAACCAATCCATAACTCTTTGGCAACAGAAGTTGGAACTTTTTGCAGATTAAACTGAAGGAAGACATGAGGTCTCTTCCTAAGTCTGTACCTAAGATAATTGAATTGTGCAGTGCATATGATCATTTCTAGACTGTGTGAGCCGATTGGATCATATTCAGATCCAAATTCTTGAGCCTGACCACTGACTCTACATGTCCTTTTAGAGTGTGAATTTCTCCAAGCCTGCCATAAGTAAAGTTATTTTAGGATTATAATCTAATAACAAAAGTGCATGACAACTTCTTGTCAGCAACATGCCTGTGAAAAAAGCGCTACTACAATGGAGAATTTTTATGGATTTGGCTGGAAATGGGGAAATAGGTAAAGATATTCCTTGTGAAATGAACTAAGGAAGTTCTATTTACCTGGCTATTTCTGCACGCCTCAATGCCTGTTCGGCAATCAAAGAGGATCGTGATCTCCGACCATTGAACTCTAAATTCTCACTAGACAACCCCTGTAGACTTCTTTGAGAAAGTACCCATTGAGCTGCCCTGTCTTCCTTGCCATAATCTTTTCTGGAACTGAAAGCCGTCTGTAACCATATTTGCAGAAAGCAAATGACATGAGCTTTCGTGTTATATTCTCATAAAGATGTAAGTAGTTATATGTTGAACTTGGATCTTTGCAAACCTTTCTGTCAAACACTAGATTCCATGCTTCTCCACTCAAAGCATATCGAACAACAAACTTGATTATATCCAAGGGTATGTAGAAGATCAAGCTATATAGCCAGATGACTCCAGCCCATCCCCATCCTATGCCACTGATATCGGCAAAGCTAATTTGTGCATAGACAGCGATTAAGGTAGCAACCTGCACAGTCAACACGACATTAGGATTTAGTAATACAGTATGAAGGTGCCTAGAGTTTCTTTAGGTTGTCTAAATCCTTACAGCCTTACCAGTTGAGCCACCACAAATGCACACATCAAGAGAACTCCTGGCCTCTCAACATATGACCAGCTTTGACTGCGAGTAACAAATATGAGAGCCTGGCTGATGATGCTCACTTGGAGATACACAGCCGAAGAAACTTCCTCGCTGTTGTCTGATATTGACTTTACACCAAAGACATCCTGGAATGACACGCACACAGGAGCAACTGTCAGATTATGGACAAAAGAACTAATCATCTCTCTCTCTTGACAGTTCATCAACATCCCAAAAGTGATTGTACGTATTGGATCAACATCTTCACCTCGAAGAATGTGGTGTCTATCACAACCCAGTAGAAAAGGACAGTAACTAATGCGAGGTATGTTCCAATGACTATGCCTGTGGCAAATATTTCATTCAGCTTCCAACTATCAGGCCTTGGAGATGGCTTTACACGATCCTTAGAGATGGTCATTATAGTACCTGAGTAAACATGAAAATTCTTTAATGTTTGTTCAGTGCGAAGGTGATGGTAACTCAAACTATTTTGTTGTGCATTAACTGAAAGATGTATGCTTCAAAATAAGGTAGAAAACCATCTTAGAAACATTCTTTGTAACACTGCATCCGGGACAAATTCAATGTATGCATTTCAACATCTATCTTAGACAAGCTGCTAACAAGATGAAACCTTACCATCATTCAATATTGCAATAATCAGAACCATGAAAGGAGGGAAGTCGTACTCCCATATCAATGCCAGAAGCACGAAACCAAGCTGCAAAATATGGTTGGATCCTCATCAAAACTATTCTAGAATTTAGCATGTGCCAGATACGATAGAAGATTATTCTAATGTTACTTACCACTATCCTAATTGTGATGGAGACTGCATAAATCTGCATATAAGTTGAGATTTGTCAGTTATTTTATATCAAAAACTTGGAGGAAGAGATAATTCAAGGAACAAAGAACAGTATATAATATATTGGAGATTTTTCCTTATCAAGAAGATATAACTATTTACTTAGTCTTAATGGTCAAGCTAACACCCCATGAAGATATCATTTTAAGATCACTTTGTTCAATTGCAAAAACACAATTAGTAACACAAATATGACGGTAGGCTATCTGAATGTTTCCAAAACCAATAAATTTGGCCAGGTTTTAAAGTTTTTGTTCAATATAGAAACGAATGTGAAATAAGGAAGTAAGCAAAATTTGTTTACCCAATATAATTAGATGGTTACTTACAGTATAATTCTTCATTCTCTGGAAAATCGCTCGGCTAGTCAAGACAGCACTGACAATCACACTTAAACCAGGTTCTGTTAAGACTAAGTCGGCAGCACTCCTTGCAGCATCTGTAGCATCTGCCACTGCAATTCCAATATCTGCCTTCTTTAGAGCTGGTGCATCATTCACTCCATCACCAGTCATTCCAACCACATGCTTCTTTTCTTGTAATATTTTCACGATCTCATACTTGTGTTCTGGAAGTTATAATGGCATGGTGAGTAATAGAGTGAATCGTCACTTATGCTGTATACAGGTTCTGTATCTGACAGTTAGGATCAATACCTGGGAAGACTCCAGCAAATCCATCCGCCTGTTCAATGAGTTCATCGACTGGAAGAGCTTCATTGTGGTCTTTCTCACGTCCTAACAAGGATGAAGAAGGATACATATTTGTCCCCATGCCAAGTCGTCGACCTGTCTCTTTTGCAATTGCCAACTGATCACCTGAAGTTACAACAGAGAAAAACATATGCCGCTTCAATTCTCATTCTCCCTCATTCTTTACACGAAATTTAGGATTAACACTTCTCCTAGGACATTCTTCATACTTTGAGGAGTTAAGGAAGATGTCATAATGGATGTAGGACAGGTTGTGATATGCTTATTTTTCTGTTTTTGTGTGCAATTCAGGCATGTTGATTTGTGATGAAAAAGGACAGGCCTATAAGTTGGTTTTCGGATTTCTCCAAAACAAAAATGGAAATGGATCCTCTAGGTATTGTATATGCTTTATGAAAAGCAACATTAGGAGACTAGCATATTCAAGGTTAGTGTGACATTATGCAAACGGATATATAGTGAAGGAAAACAGCAAAGAAGTGTAGTTTTCTCAGGTTCACCCGAATGTGCATTACCTGTAATCATCTTGACACCTACTCCAAGATTTAGAGCTCTGCGTATGGTCTCAGCACTATCATGTCGTGGTGGGTCAAACAAAGGCAATAAACCGCAAAATGACCAAGGACCTCCAGGACTCTCCTTAGTTTTCTCAGGAACTTCCTGCAAATATTACATGGGGACAATTGGAGATGCATAATCAGAGTCAAAACTCTTGCTGGATTATGGAATATAATTGTCTGCACCTTTCATTTGATTAGTACACTACAAAAAGTGACAACATTTTCCTTAAGTTGTACCTGAATAGCAACTGCAAGAGATCGCAATCCCCTTTCAGCAAATTTGTCAATGATGGCATGTACTTTTCCTGCAATCTCATCTTTCTCTTGGCTCATGTTAAGAATCTGATGAAAGGAAGATATATTTAGAACTAAGGTCTGAAGCATATTTCAAATTTGAACAATATATGAAGAATCTTGAAGTGAAAGTGGAGTTGACTGGAGAAAGAATACAGAAAGTCAGTGACTACTCTTCTTTTCAGCATTGGCAAAATGGAGCTAAAATCTAACTTTTCTTACTTATGATTGTAGGGATGGAGTTGTTAATAAGGACATGGTTCAGGAAGAGCTTGGAAGTTTAGGGCCATCAATCTAAGACATCTTTCCAACAGAAACATTCAATTATACGATGAGGGATGGTTCAGAATTCAGAAAGAAACATATTTTGACCTAACCTGGTGAATAAATGGAATTTGATGTGATGCCATAGAAAAATTCTGCTGCTAGATGGAACCGGCTATCTTATATTAGCTTTAAGATGGAGAATATGTCAACCATCTTGCGGATGTATTATTACCTGTTCAGGAGCACCCTTGCTGGCACGGTACCAGTTACCGTCAACATCAATATATGTAATTGCAGTACGCTTGTCCACGGGATTGAATGGAAGAAAATGCACTTCTTTGATGTTTGCACGTGCCTATATGGAAAGACAATGGTTGATTTTTGTAAAGGGAAAGGCAAGACAAATGGTAAGTTTTAAAATGGATTTTGATAAAGAAACCATATGGTGTCATCTACCTCCTTTGGATCGGCAAGCATGTTAACAATGGCTGCATCGATTGCATCCTGGTTCTCCAATCTGGATGCTCTTGCTGCTAGTAGGACAATAGTTTCTCTGTCCATATCTTTGTGGAAAACCTGTGAGCGAACTTATATTAAGTTTTCTGGCAACCAAAACATCTGTTTAAGTAGAATCTTTTCAGGAGGTGGAAAGGTTCAGAATTATATTTTCTTGGGTCAAGTTATCTCATAAGTTCAAGACTAGTACCTCAATAAGGTTTCTGTCAACTGTGAGGCGATTCAATGTAAGAGTACCAGTCTTGTCACTGCACAGGACATCCATTCCGGCCATTTCTTCAATCGCAGTCATTCTTTTTGTGATAGCACCCTTTAAGATAAAACTTTACTTTGTCAGTGCATTGGAAAAATGAATTATAATATATGAAGTCTTTCCACATCACAGGGTAGGCCTGAAGATCATAATCCTAACCTGTTGGGAGAGCCTATGGGAACCAATGGCAAGTGTAACAGACAACACCGTTGGCATAGCAATGGGAATTCCTCCGATCAAAAGGACCAAAAGATTGTTGATTCCATCTCTGTATGAGCGGAGTTGAATAGGGAACATGACAATGATTTCGAGAATCATTCCCACAGCAATTGAGCAAATGCAGAAATTTCCAATGGATGTAAGTACCTGGAAGAATACAGTACGGGAGATTGTTGTCATATCCGGAGTCAGTTTAAACTAAAAAGAAAAAAAAAAAAAACTTTCTTGGCACTGACAATTGGAGGTTTTTGCAGCATTGACTGGTTACTAGATGTACAATGCAAAATTCTATGAATTTGGTGCATGCTACTGGAAAATATTTTTAAATTGCAGTGACCGTGAGTCTTTTATTCATGTTTAAATGTTTCTTGTGGAGTATGTTCACTGTCTAGTTTACCTGCTGGAAATGCCCAACAACTTCAGTGGAGTCAACTAAGTGCGCAGCTTTTCCGAAAAACGAATGAACTCCAGTTGCTATGACCACTGCTTCGATTTCTCCATGCTTACATGTTGAACCGGAGAAAACTTCATCACCAGTTCTTTTCGTCACTGGCAGAGATTCTCCTGTGAGAGCTGACTGCAGAAACATATCATAAAGTCAGCTTAGTGACAGCATAAAATCGGAAGCACGCCGGTGGCGGAGGGATTTGAATTCCAGAGAAGACAATACCAAGTAGATGATAAATATTTTCAGTAATACCTGACTGGTCGATCTTTAACGGATCTCCTTCTAGAAGTCTGGCATCCGCAGGGATAATGTCTCCAAGCTTTATGCTGATAATATCTCCTGGTACTAGGATAGCTGCATCTTGTTCTTGCCAGTGTCCATCTCTAAGAACCTTGAAGAAGTAAATGAGATTTAGCATCAATTTTTTTCCCAGGAATCTGAGCTTGCTCTAAGTAGATGATGAAATGTAATCGTCTTTAAGGTGAAGCTTATTCTGGCAGCACAACTGATGTACCTACGAATGATGGGATAATTTTGCTACTCTATGAGTTGCATAGATCACCGTCCTCTTACCTTAGTTTTTGGGGCTAAACGAGCCATAAGCGCTGCAGCTGCATTGCCAGCATTGTTTTCCTCTATGAAACTGATTGTTGAGTTGATAAGTAGCAGGCAGACAATACCAACAAAATCTTGCCAGTCAGGGCCCTCATCCTGAAACACGATCCAAAAGACAGGACCTAGTTAATTTTAAAATTTTAATGTTGTCACATAGAAAGGGTGCGAATACAATGCAAGTGCATGAACTCGCATTTTTTTTGCAAGTTAGGAAAGTACAGCATTAGGAATCACTTTGAAGACTTACTCCACCATTAGCAAGGACAATAGCCATGATCGCTGCAGCTTCCATAACCCAGGACAAAGGGTTCCACATGAAGCTGAGAAATTTCAAGAACTTGTTTTCCTGCAGGAGTGAGTTCAATGCGAAATTCGTCAATTAAATTTTAAGTGAGCTTCAACTATATGACTTAGATTTCTGATTTCAGTTAGCAAAAGAATTTGAATAAAATCTTCCTGTGTCTCTGAGCTGACAAAGCAAACTTCTTTACATCCAACTAGATTGGTGAGTTGAGTTTGATTCGCATTTTACCGGTTTCTCTTCCAGCATGTTTGGCCCAAATATCTTCAACCTTGCTTCTGCATCCTCAGTTGTCAGACCTTGCCTTGTTGTCCTAAGCTGTTCGAAAACTTCTTCGAGTGGCAACCGCTCCTGTTTAACACGCAGTATGAAAATTCTTCAGCGCTATGTAAAATGAGCTGCAAAAAGAGACTTCTTTTGGCATATTGTATGCAATTTACCAAGTCAATCCCCTCTCGGTTGAAGTTCTCTGGATCGAGCAGAGGTTTGTCCAATTCTCCAGCCATGTTGAAGCTTTAGACCTGTACTTGCAGGTACAATGCAATTTTGTTTCAGTACCTATGCAACTGATGTCGCACTCGGGAAGATAACATACACATTACATTCGTTCTAATGATCTAAAAGGTTTTTAACCTACTTTTCTATGAATTCTGATGAATAGTCTGCAGATGAAATAGTATGTCTAGAAATGCAGTACTGAAAAATAACGTGCACTATGAATCAACAACGTTCTTCTAGTTATTCTTCTTAATTCGATACCCATCTGAAATTGATGGTGAGTAATGTGGGATTTCTAAATCTATGAATTAATCAACTGATTCCAGTAAATGACAGATCTGAAAACTGAATTGAAGAAGTGACATGCAATTGAACCTATGCATTATGCAGATCCTAGAGCTTCAAACTGCCAAAGGTTTCGATGCTTTCCTATTATAAATTTTCGGATATCTGTTTGCATCTTCTTTGAAATTGATCCTAATTCAACAATGTATCGATAATAAATTCGTAAGATCATCGACTGATGCAACACATATCAATACCGATTCAAATCTTGGCAACGGCAACACTCATCATTTAAATAGAAATCTCTGCCACATCCAGTGAAAATGAAATAAACCAACACACTCTGCATCAACATTAGGTTTAAGATATGGTATAGATTGTCATTTTTTACTAACTAGGCCTCAAGCACTATCATATATACTAAGAACCCTAGCATGAACACAGCGCATCCAATACTAAACCAATCTCAATCACCACATCAACTCAATCCTACATCTGTATATCTTCACATACTTACTTTCACAAATTACCCTCAACTTTTACAAGCATCCAACTCGGCTTCAAGTCCTTCTTGTTGTTGTTGTTGTTATAGTACTACTACTACTAGAACTCAGAGTGGTAGCAGTAGTAGAAGAAGAATATGAAGATAAGACGGTGCTACTTCCTCTTCCTCTTCCTCTTTCTCTTTCCCGTAGACTTTGAAGTGTGGGTACAGTAGCAGTGTAAGAGAAAAAAGGAGTGAGATTGGGTTTTGTAGTTTGTACAAACCAAAAAGGTGGATATACTATATAAACCCCACGTTGTTGGTTTCATCTTCATCTTCATCTTCGTATCCATAGCTTTCATCATTTGGTAGCTTGACTGGTGGTTGAGGAATTTTTCACACAGACGAACAGCTAGCTCTACCGGGATCCAAATCTTGAGGTGTCCCCATCCGGGTGTCCTATTTTTAATATTTTTTTTTTTTTTCAAACGTTAACGTTATACATGTTATCCTTGTTATGGATAGTTTGAAACTAGATCATATGCCGTAAGGCAGTGGAAGTGGAGGAAGAAAGACTGTTGTTCAACTACCATTCAAAACTTACCTTTCCATTGAACTATGTGACTACGTTGTATTATAACTAATGTTCCCGCCATAGTACCTGCCCACGTGTACGTGTTTGAGTCCATAACGTGTACGATCCACATGGATGCAATTTTACCGTACTCACCATCCCTTTTTATGAAAGGAGAATAATTATGTGAATCGGGTTGGTTTATGCGATAGATTAGTCCATAAATTATATAATATGTGATAATTAGACTAGACATGACGAAATGTTAATTATGGTTATTAGTACATCATAGATGTACTAAAAAGTTTATAGTCGTGCTTGATATACTATATGTATTATAGAATTTTCTTGATAATACAGATACATGTAAATAAAATGGTTAAAATAAATTAGATTAAGTTGTTTACTTTTATAGGTTTTACCACAAGAGTACTTAACCTTATTAGTAATGCACTTCATCTATTTTGTTTTATATTTTTAAATTTAAATTGAAATATAAAGATGAACATTAATTTTTCATATAAAAACACCATCGTTTGTAGTTGGCATTTCTTTTTTTTTTCTCTCTCACTCTCTCTCTGTTTTTTTTTTTTTTTTTTTCCCTTTCCAAATCAATCCTCATGCCAACCACCACTAAACTCATGGAGGGTGACCATCGCCCTCCTCCTTCACCTCTCTCCATTTCTTTCTTACCTCGTTCCTCCCTCTTCAAGAAAATAGATCCTTAACCTGGATTTCAAATTTATAACCTATAGTTGACTAGCCATAGGTAAAACCCTCCTCACTTTTAGGTGATATAGTTTTAATTTAGTTGGTATATTCCACAACTTTACTTCTTCTTTTTTTTTTAATCTTTTTCTAATTAATATGCGCTTCTGAAAAAAAATATTTATATCATTAAATTATAAAGACTTGGTATATAGTCTAGTTTATAAAAAAAAATGAATTTATGGGCTAATTCCATTAAAAAAAAAAAAAGAAATGGACATAGAGATAAAACTTCTTCTTCTTCTTCTTTTCTTTTAAATGGCCAACGGAAACTAGATGATTTAAATAGCAATACTGATCGACTTGGGGTTGAATTTATAACTGACAAAATTTAGGACTTCTTCGCATTTATTCTTCCATTAATTGCGCATATTTTTAATGTTCCAAACAGTGAAGATGACTTTTTCAATTTTGATCAAGCGAGACTCTTTTTCCATTGGGCTTTTGGTCGTTTTCAAATATTTGATGGAGAATGTGCTGAGTCCATAAACGACATTTGGGTGCTCAAGAGGTGGCATGTGCTAACTAATTTTTTCATCCCATTAGGTAGGATCTTGTGAATTAAAATTTAATTTAAACCTGCATTAGGACTTTGAAAAATCTAATTTCCTTGCTTGATTAGTACGAAACTTGATGGTTTATTTTGGAGCGAAAATGTACTGGAAAGTTTTCAATTCAATCCATTAAGATTTATGCAAATAAGTTTTAAAATATAAAATTTAGCAATTAGGTCGTGTAATTTTTAATGTCGCACGAATAAATGCCACGTGGCCTGCAGACACAATGTTTTGATATCATTCTAGACGTATGCATGCCATGAGGTGCTAAAATGAAATACAACATGACAAAAAAAAAAAAAAAAAGCTAATCGTCCATTAGGATGGCATTATTGACCCTTGCTTAAGATGGATTGTAGTATAATGATATCAGAATTGAACTCTTAAGGGGATAGTATAAGCTAAGTTGGATCGTCCATTTTTTCAAAGTTGTAATATGATAATTGAAGAAAAAAAAAAAAAAAGATTTTGTCACATAAATTTAGTTCACAAAGAAAGGGTATAAGTTTCCTACGGGGCTATGTTATGTTCATTCCAAAATTAAAGTCTCCAGAAATGTAGGGAGAATTTCCACCCCCAAGGAAACTGGTTGATTTATTCATTTATCTTTTCTTTTTTCCCCCCAAAAAAGATAGACGATTTAATAGCAATCACGATAGACTTGGGATTGAATTACAACTGACAAATTTTGGGATTTCTCCACTTTTTTTTTTTTTTTTTCAAATTTTTTCTGCGCAACCCTTTGCGTTTTTCCCTTTATTAATCCGGCAAAATATGATGACTTTTTCAGTTTTAATCGAGCAAGACTTTTTCCCTTTGGGTTTTGGTCTTTCCCCTTCCCCTTCGAATACTTATGATGGAGAACGTGATACCTATTTGCATGGTCCCATAGACGACTTTTTTTTTTTTTGTTTTGCTCAAGAGGTGATAATTATTAATTTCTCATCCCAGAAGGTAGGATGTTTTGCAATCATAACTTAAACCTGCATTATTTAGGACCTTGAAAGATGCTAATCTCCTTGCTTTGACTAGAATAAACGTGGTGACGATAAGCACACCGTAGGGAGGCCACCGACTTTCCAAATTCGTGACCCACTTTAATAATTTTCCCTCAATTAGGGATAAGCGGATATGTTTCTAAACTTTAAAATTGGAATTGATCTTGCCATATGCACGAACCACCCATGCGCCTTAGATTTGTAAGATTCTTTTCATTACCTTGTGTATTTCCTCATAATCACTATGCGGCATTGCGGAAAATTCCCTATTGCTGTCTCTGTAGGAATCTAGGCTGTCTATATGGTCGATCATTATCTCGGACCAGTAAGATATTGTCTTACTAACCAGCTAATCAATCGCGAGCCTCTTCTTAAGTAGATTCCTTCTTTTGCTTCTCAGTTTATAAGGTATTAGCAGTTATTTATAGCTGTCATTCGCTTTATATGGATAAATTCTTATATGTTACTCACCCATCTACCACTTGAAACATCCGACTTGCATGTATTAAGCATGTCGTAGGTTCATCTCGAGCCAGGATCGAACTCTCCATGAGAATCATAGTTGCATTACTTAGCTTCCATATTTATAGACAAAGCAGATTTAGAATTGTCTTTTATTCTAAAGGATAACCTGTATCCATACACTTCACATTTGTCTTGAGTTTGCTCTTGGAAATATAGCCATACATATGGCCTTGCCTTAATCCCATGAGCCTCTTACCTATTCTCGTTCAATCATAGTGGGGAGTAAGTCAAAATGTATCAACAATTTTGTAAGTAATATATCATCAATTTATGAGATAGTACTATCACAAATTTACATCCTATAATAACGTTTGGATTTACTTGTTTAAAATAAATAATAATACCGGATCCATTATATTAACTTTACAAATATAAAAATATCAATGAAAAACATAAACATAATATAAGACAAATAAAGTCTCAAACAAGTTTGACTCAAAAAAATATATCTTAGTTATTAAGCAAGGTAAATACAATATTATGTTAATTTAATATTATTAGTCCATTTTCATAAAGTTGCTATAAGAGACTTTAGAACTTGTACACAGATTCAATATAGGTTTTATGATAGATACATGGTATGAAGATGTTGTACTTATACTCCACTTATAGGAGCAAGTTCTAAAAAATTAAACTAAAAACCTACCCTATAACCTTCAAAATCTACCTATAACTTATCTAAGCAAATAGGATAAAGTCAAGTATATATTTCAATAGGATTATTTTCCCTCCTCTACTTTATACTAAGAATTTTGTCACAAATTACTATCTCTAAATTTTTCCTTGAAGGAAAAAAGTTTTCTTAGATATCATTGAAAAACAATCTTGATTTCAGCTTAGCCATTTAGAGTATCCTTTTTCCTTTGGAAAGGTGCTCTTCTAGTCCTTACCATTTACCCATATTTCTATTTTAGTCTTAACACACTTTATCACGACTTAGATAGTACCTTTATTGTGGTAGATCGTCATACATCATATAAAGGTCGACAATTAACCCCCTTATCAATTATCACCCTTCCATATAATGTACTACCATCGATTACATAAACAAATAATATCGTAGCAAAGTAGCTATTTTTACTAATTAATCAGATAAGCCATTAAATTTAATCTACGGAACATAACATTTCCAGAATAATAGTAGTAGTAAACAAGTAATCTAAATGACTACAAAAAGTTTAATAACATAATTTAAAGAAATCATAAAGTCCTAATCAATACTAAAGTAGTTCTCTCCTTCGCTCCAAGTATCTCATAGTCCTATTTTAGCTCAAGACTAACCTCGAGCATCCTGTGACTTGGCTTAGTGAAAAAGTAGCCTTGCAACAAAAGGAATCCAAAGGGATATAAGCTTATGTTTAGTGAGTTAATCCTTATAACACACTTTACAAACAATATTTTTACTAATCATATGAATGCATATAACAAGAAGCATGCCAAACAAATACATGTAGTAGTCTATGAACTATATGCAACTCAAAATTTCACTCTTTGCAGTTAGGTTAGAGATTATTAATCGATACAAACTATTAACCAAGTTCTAACATTTGGGTTTTCATTCGAAATTGCACCAATGCACACAAATTTATTTGTATAACTATACTTATATTTATATATGTACTTTACTTTAATAAAGAACATGATCTTTTAAAAAATTCCTAAGTTTAATGGTGTGGGAACTTCTACAATCTACATCATACGCCTTAAGTGGAAGTCATAAGATATAACCCTTAGCTAAATAGTTAGCATCTCTTAGTGCCTAATAAGCCTGTAGGTCAAGATAGGGACTTAATAATATTGCATAATTATGCCTAATCTAGTCCCTTTAGGAGCCTTTACTCTTGTGAGCTCCTTTTTACCTTCTACATGAGGTGGCAATCAGTATAGTTATAGTGAAATTACATGCCATGCATGACTTATTTTAGTTTATTGTCAAATAAGTACTTATGTTCAGTTACTTGGGTAATCAAGCATTTCTCATATCACAACAACAATATGTGAATCAATGATGCAAGAACTCCTAGTTCATATATCATCATTAAGTTATTCAAACAATCATGAGTCACCACACATGCATTCCCCATACCCTTCATGCAACCAATTAACATAATATTACCTTAGTACAACTAATTACAAGCAAAATCAAGAGTGAAGTCATTAGGAATCACTCACTCTACTATAACTGCTAATCGTAGTAATCTGAAGGTAGGTCATCTTCTAGATCAATGTCCCTTGAACAAAATAAATTTAGTAACATAAGGATTTGTTATATATAGTGTCACCTTAAGATTTTACTAAAATCATACTCTTTAACTTAGTTTTATATTTTTCCTAAATAAGTTAAAATTTCAATCGCTTATATCTTTTTTGTTTTAAATTTGATTCTCACAATCTTATAGTCGATTTTTATCATTTTCACATATACTTTCACATGGTGTGGTTAGATTTGAGAGGTGGTGCCTGAAATTCTAGTTATGGGCTAGAACAGTGGCATTTCTATTAATTGGGCTTTCTTTTGAGCTTGATTTTGTTATTAGGCTTCTCCTACTAGGCTTAATTACCTTCTTATGATTAGTTTTTCATTTAATAATTTTTACTTTATTACTATCTTGTGCTTCTTAAATTTTTAAGTGAATTTTATGGTAAAAAATGAGCTTGGTTTTTCCATTAGTGGTACTCAACACTTTGGTAGGCTTGGCAAACTTAATGTAGGTTTTCTATGGGTTTTATACCATCCTTATTTTAGCTCAAACTTGCTGTCCAAAAGAACTTTCCATAGTCTGGTTATAAGTTTTAGGCTTATCTTTTGAGTTCTTAGCTTAGTTTTGAGTTTTAAGCCCTTAAGACTCATCCTATTAGTCTTAGTTGATCTTTTTACTTTACTTAACTCAAATGCTAACTTAAGGCGTTACACTACTTGTGCTTTAATTTATACTTGTTTTGCTCTTTGCAAGTGGATTTATCTAACATAAAGTTAAGGGAAAAACGTAGAACACATACGACCCTAGGGCGTAAATGCTCATGCTAGGCTTTTATGTGATGATCTGTTTGTCAAAGCTTCTTATCTTGATTTTTTGATCATTTAAAGGTATTTTGATGCATGAACAACTCATTACAAGTGAATAAAATATCTTGGAACTCCTATACACTTCACGTCCAGCTCTTAAAGAAGTCTTATACTAGCTTTTATTTTATGTTTCTTCATGTTATAGGACTCCACTTCAATGTGTAATCCATTCATGCTAAAAGAAAACAAGTCTATACTACTTAGAGTCTAGTATTTGCAAGGAAACTTCAAGAAAGACTACTACTTATTCTAACTAAAAGATCTTTTAAAATATAAGATAAAGTTACAAAAGTGAGAAGTAGGAGCTCTACTCATAGAGCTCTAAAGTTACATAAAAATGGAGTATACTTTAATAGATTGTATGATGAAAGTTGGCACCTCTAATTTAGGCCCCTTTGCTCCTAGTTTTTGTCCCTGTCTCTTAGTGGTCCTTAAGCTCCTTCGATCCTAAGAACTTAGTGATTTTTTTATGCTTTAGTATCTCTCTAAATAGCTATGCTTAGGGTAGTATTTCGGGGTGCTCCCTTATGGCCGAACAAGGGTACTAAATGGGGTGGTTAGGCATGCAGTTTAGGGTGTATTCAAGGAGGTGAGGGTGGTGTTTATGGGGAGTTTCTCCTTGCTTGTTTTAAGTGTTGTAAGTCATGGAAAATGGAAGAGCATATGGGAGTTTGGAAGGGTTTAATGGCTGGTTGGAGTATAAGCTAGGGTTCCCTTCCTTTAGCCTATCAAATTGATGTGTCAAGCGAAGAACAAATTAACATATGTGACTGGTTTTAAGGGTGCTTTTTAAGTGGCCATTAAATTTGAGTTTACATGAGAAGAGAGGGTGAAATGATGGCTGCCATGACCTCTTCAAACTGGCACACTAAGGGAAGTAAGAGTGTGGCTTGATTATCCCATCAACTTCTATTGTTGGCTTGATCTAAAAATGGTTAAGTAACTTTTTCTATAAATGGTATGACTTGTTTAAGGAATTGGGATTGTTTTGTCTAATCAAATAACTAAATAGGTTTACATCTTTTAGTTTGGTTTGTTTGAAATAGAATTTGGAGGGAAAAGGGATGGGGTATGGCTAGTTCAATCTTCCTATGTATAGCTCTCAATTCCACTCTTGAAATATCATAACTTGATTGTTTTATTCAAATAGCTAAGTTGGAGTTTAGTTCTTGAATTTTTTTCCATTCTTCAAGTTGGTTTTTAAGATAGATTATAAATATCTTGAGATCGGTTCAAACTTAATTAGGTTTATACTTTTGATATAAGGTTTTGGAGTGTTCAATTTAGTTTTCAAGTTTTTGATATTACATTTAGGGTTTTAATAAGCTTGGGAGTTCTTACTACGTTTTAGGGTTTAGGGTTTTAGTACGTTAGGAATCGTTATTAAGTTTTCTGGTTTACAAACGTTCAAGTCAGTATTACGGTTCTTAGTCCTTTCATCTTAGGGTTTTCACAAGCTTTAAAGTATTTTACTAATTTTCAAGTGTAGGGTTTTGGGTAAGTTCTAGGATTGATATTAAGTTTTTTAGTTTATAATCGGGAAGTCAATTAGAATGAGCACGAATTTTATATTTAGCTTGATTCCTAATTTGATTAATCCTTGAGAATATTTAAAGAGCGATTCTATCTACTTAGTTCATTACTTAGAATTAGCAGAATTTACATACTTCTAATCCTTACCATTTACCTACTTTTCTATTTTAGTCTTAACATTTTTTTCCCTTCTATTTCAACTCTTAATATTTTCAAAACCTTATAAAAGGATAACTTTTATCAAATTTATTTAATTATCCATCCATTCATGATATATGCCAACTTCAAATTGGTCAATTACTATGTTAATAAACTGATAATATTAATATATTTAGTTACATAGCATGATAAGAGTAATATTAAATATATTTAATTATATAATAGAATAAAAAATAAACAAGAGAAAATAATTAAAAGCAAGATAAATGGGATAAAGAGCTTTGTGTAAACTCTAGTCACATTGGCTAACTATATCAAGGTTAGTGAGAAGTTAACACACATCTAAGATGGATGGAAAATTCAATAGATTTAGTGAAGTCCTATTTTGATAAAGTTTTGATAAAGTTGAGGCTCAAATATAAGGAAAAAGAAAAAAAAAAGTTAAGAAGACAAATAGAAAAGTATATCAACCTTGAAAATTAAAAGTGTACTTCTCTCTCTCTCTCTCTCTCTCTTTTCCCCTTAAATTGGTGATGATAATCTTACTATGATGAGTGGTGTTGTGCTCTATCAACATGGGTCAATTCATGATTGTATTTATTTCTTAGAAGGATATTTAAAACAAGGAAATTTTCATGCTTGGAATTCTACATCTAAACTTAGAATGGATGTTGTAGAGAAAGTGGCTAATTTTGAGTGAGTTTCATAACCTTTGAGGGGAAAAAAGAACAAAGAGATAAATTCATTTTGTTACTTGTACATTTTGAGATGAGAAAAAAGAAAAAACCTTAATCGTAAGATTACAAATCTAAAAGATTAATTTAAATATTTAGAAGCAAAAATATTTTTTAACTTGAAAAGAATATGGGGTGATATTAATTATTATATAAATTCTTCAACTAGTTTAGTTCTTCTTTCCTCATCCCCTCATTGGGATAATATTTGAATTTTCATTATAGAAAACACATAACTATTAAGAGATATAATAAGTAAAAAATTAAATTAAAGTATATAGAATATATGTAGAAAACTATAAAAGAGTAGAGGGGGAAAAAGGATAAGAGTGAATTAACCAATCATAGTGTAATAGTAATAGTATAGTGATACTATGATAATTTTAGGGTATTTAATTCCTTTAACAAGTTTGTTGATGGGTAACTTTTGACCTATTTATTGATGGAGGATCTTTACTAGAGTATGGAAATTTGTTAATTGCATTCTCGTTCCGTTGTGTGATCTCCTATGAAATAGAGCCTAATTATGGGACGTCATAAGGGTTTCGGCATGACCATTTCAATACTTGCCCAAGTTAGTAAAATATTCGAAAGTGAAAACTATAAAAGGAATAAGAATAACCGTGAGAGAGAGTTCGAAAGAGTCCCTTTACCTATGAGTCTCATCCCCTATAAAGAGATGATGAAGCCATGATATTTTGGAGAAGGTATGGGATACCAAGTCTAGGGTTGAATCTCTTTAAATTAGTGTTGATGTATCTATAATATCCTTTATATGCTAGGTGACAGATTCTAAATTATCGATATACTTTTTAGTGTAGTGGCTTGGAGTACATCGATACTCTGAAATTAAGCATGTTGGGGCTAGGTCGATCCCAAGATGGGTAATCTCTTGGGAAGCTATTGTACTAGGGGATAAAACCATACGTCATTCCATATCAAAGCGAATAATAACTAATGAAAATAGTTCTACTTGAGTCATTGCAGGTGGTATTGAAGCACTTTACTAACTGAAAGGGCAAGTCCCTACCTAATAGTAGTCTTAGACTTGTGTAATGAACCTGACGAGGACATCGGTTTTATAAAGAGGATGGATTGTAATATCTTTTAGATGTTAGGTGATAGAATTCTAAATCATTAAGGTGCTTTTTGGTATAGTGGCTCGAAGCATATTGAAATTCTGAAGTTAAGCTTATTTGGGCTGGGTCAATCCTAAAATGGGTGACCTCCTAAAAAGCTTTTGCACTGAAGGAACAAAACCGTGCAGCGTTCCATGCTAAAGCAGACAATTCCTTGGTAGGAAGAGTTTCACCCTGGTTGTTACAGGTCGTATCACAGCTTCATATTGTCAAGGATAAGACCAACTTACCAAATGGTGAGATGGAATAATATTTGGGTAAATAAGTTAGATATAGTAACTAAAACAATTAAGTCTTAGCATATATATACATGTTTGTATTGATATATATTATATATACATATATAAACTTATAAATTTATTACCATAAACTATCTTTCAAATTATTAAGTAAATCAAGAAATGCTAACTTAAAAATTTTCAATTTTATTTAAGTTGATTGAATCTAGTTCAGTCAAACAACTGATGTTTGAGGAAAAGAAGAGTAGCCTATGAATTGAAGTAGAATAGCATAGTGAAAGTCTAGAATACTACTTAAGAGATTAAATAAAATCAAAATAAAGAAGAATGAAAGTAGATAATTACTTCGGTTACTTCTTTTGTTGTTTGTATGTTATGCACAAATCTCTATGAATACATGCGCTTTTTCCTTATTGATTGTATATTATATGTATATTAGCATGCTATTAGCTTAGTAATGTTCTTATTAAATTATGTAACTAGGTTTCATAAATATTTTATGTTATAATTAGAGTTTATAATAGGAAAAGGATTGCAAGTGCATTATTATGTATGATGATATAGGAACTGGTTTTGGATCTAGCATATTATTTTAAGAATTTATTAAAGTCTTTTTAAGAATTCTATAAATGAAGGCACTAAGAATATGTATCTGTATAACTTATGTTGTAAAAGAAGTTGATTCTAAGTTGCATAAGAATGAGAAATGACAACTTATATACTTCTCAAACAAAATTTAACTTTATATTTTAATACAAATACTTTCATAAATATATACGATGTAACAATGTTAACTACCCCTACATGAAATAAAAACACATATAACCTATACATGCATATATATAAACCTATTATGGGAATTTTAATCCAAATACGAATAATTATATATGAAAGTAAATATGTATGAAAACTTAAACACATCCAAATGGAAACTTAAACCTAAAATAATAAAATTTTCCCTAAACACCAAAAATGAAATATAAATTTCATCACAACCACTCCTTAGGACAACAGTGACACAATAAAAGCATCTAAATTAGAAAAATAGTACATCAAATATTAAATCACAAACATAACGAAAATACTTTGACAATACAAAATTGTCTCATAAATCTATTATAGTGAGCAGTAACTCATCAACAAAAGTGATTGTGATAAATCTACAGATTCAGATGCACTTGTAACATAAAGTGATAATAAATAAAATATATATTAATCAAATGAAAAGTCAGAATAAGATTCACACTTAAAGGAAAAAATGAACAATAAATTTATACATACACCGGCATATACACATGAGATGGGCATGGCAAATTCTTAGTCTTCCTTATGTCCATTTATGTCTGTATGTATTAGACCGTATTAGACCACATCAATCTTTCTATTGTGAGATGTCATATGTATCAAGTGGGGTGACCATTCTGTTTACACCATGTTCAATTAATGTCATGTCGGGACTCGTTAACCCTATGTAATTATATGAGATATCAGCTTTATAACACTAAAATAATAATAAATATTCATAGTGAAATAAAGAATAATACAATGAATGAAAACGATGGGTTAGATAAAGAGATTTAAATGAGCAAATATATATTTCTCAATATTTATAATGATAAAAAGAAAAATAAATAATATTTACACAACAACTTTAATCATCTATAATTGGACAACAATACTAATATGAATAATAATAATCAAGATTATAGCAAAAAGAAGTAACAATAGTAGCAATTAAATACGTGTAATATCAATAAAAGGAACTACATAGATAAATGGGTACAAAGTAAGGTAATTGCCAATATTGCTAGATATGTTGAAAATATACACATTAAAATAAATAATCGTAAACCTGAATGTAATTATAGAGATATATAAATAGAAAATCAATAAGTATAATGTAAGTACTCGTGATGTAGATTGATAGAAACAAATATTAAAGGAACACATATCATGTTGCACCGTGAAAACTTTAACCCCTTCCTCACAATTTACCTCGATAGGAATTCTTTCGTTAGTGTAAGTCTCCTAAATCTTTAAAAGTACCCATTCTAAGACTTATCACACTAATAATCAAGTATTTAATGATTAACCTTCCTAGTCAAGATAGAATTATATAAAGAAAAAAAAATTATACTATAGTTGACTATTAAAATAATAAAAATAAATAATAATAATAATAATAATAATAATAATAATAATAATAATAATAATAATAATAATAATAATAATAATAATAATAATAATAATAATAGAAATGGAACTTGCCTTTGGAACTAAATCTTTTAATTTAACTTAAAATTAAGTTAAACATTCATGATTAGGTAATAAAAATTAAAAGTAAATGTACCACTTCAATATCTCAAATTAAACTAATTTATATATAATTTTCTTAAAACTATTAAGTTTATTAAGTCTCATTGCTATAACGTAGAGTTTTTATAATTTTAGATATAGCTTATAATAAATTTTTTAAAATCAACTACATGATTTTAATAATTAATATTATTGAGTAAAATTATATATAAGATGTAAATGAATAAATCCTAAATAATTAATGGAACTTAACTATATATTATATGTTATAAACATGTTTACTAATAATTACGTCGAAATTTACTCGAAATAACAATATGTATGAGAAGGAAATTGTGACTATAAATTATTCTTTATTGGTAATGTTGGTGGTAAAAAAGGGAATATTCTTTGAATATTCTAAAAGTTAGGATGAGTATAGAATATATATATATATATACAATATAACTAAAAAATTAATAAAATAAGATAACCGCCATTTGTTATGGCAGTGAAGGCACGAGCTATTGGCTTTAAGCCATTTGATGGATTACAAACCAACGACAATGGGAGAGGAAGAGAGAAAGGGAGAGAAAGGGAAGAGGGGAAGGAGGGAGAGAGAGAGCGAGAAGGAGAGAAAGAAAGAGAAGGATAAAAGAAAAAAATAGAGAGAAAAGAATAAAAGAAAAAGGAAAAGAAGAAGAGAAAGAAAAGTGGATTAGAAGATTTATTTTTTGTGGTATCCGATATTTTCAAACAATCTTATTTCTGTAATTATAAATGTTATCTTTTAATTAATATTTAATAACTATAGAAAATATATATTTGTAATCTCATTATTTTTTTAAATGGAGTATTTTATCCGTAAAATTTCATAAATTTCTTCTTTTTCAAATTTTAAACTTAGAAGATACTTGTAGAATTTGTATATTATTAGTATCAATTATCAAAATGAGTGAATCTCTAGTAATAATTCGTTATTAAAACTATTAAAATTGAACTTTATATTTTTACGAATGTAACATTATTACTTTCGTAAAATTTGAATATATATATATAATTTTTAGTAAGAAGTATAAGTGTTTTAAGAAAAAAGTTCTTTGAAAAGGTAGAAATTTTTTAGATAATATTAGAAATCGATTTTATATAAATTTCAAATGTAAAGTTAAATTACAATAATATTACATAATAAGTATTTATGACTATATTAGCCTAAACCAAAAGGGGTAAGTCTCATCCAAGTATCATATTTTAATATTCATGCTATATTGTATCAAATATGACAAATCTGCAATCTTATTGGAGGCTTTTGAGATCAATATTTTATAGTATTTACAAGTATTGTTTCAAAATACATGGAGGTTTTGGTATGTTTTTAGCTTATGATTGTAATTTAGTTCTTTATGTGTGTGCAGAGCATGCGCTTGAACAGTAGTTTGCTACTATAAGAATTTAACTCCATATGATGTTATTTTGTGATTATTACTTCAATTGGTTTGTTTGAAATTGTTTGATCATCCCATAAATGATCTAACTTGATCTCGACCTACTGTTTAACCTGGCATGCATCGTAATGGCAGAGGTAACGACTAGGATTCTTAAGCCAAACACGGACTCTCTGTAATAAGAATAGCTAAAATGTTCCTTTCCTTACCTTAGTCGAGCTAAGTGATAGGAGAAGAGATCGTAGTAATGTTGGGGGTTGTAGTTTGAAGATAGTTATTGGAGGAGGGTATTCTTTATTACACAAGTCCTAATTTGGTTTTGATCCTCAAGTGCAAGATGTTAAACTCTTTAACCAAGATTAGAGCGAACGAAATTTTTTTAATCTCACAATGGACCAGATAACGTTATGTGATGACATTTACTTATATATACATTACATCTAATTGATTGGTTAAAAATCCTATTTGTGATGTGTTGAATGTGACCTTTTCTCTCCATCTCACTTACTGAGCAAGTTGTCGCTTATTTTCCTATAATCTATTTTGGAGATCCAAAATGGAACAACAAGTATTGTACCCAAAACCAAAGCTTTAGTAAACAAGGTTGAAGAGTGAGGATAAAGAAGAATGTGGTTGAATTTTGTTCTTATTATTGACTTTTTCTAACTACTAAAGAAACTAATCGAGTCCTCTCAAGGAGCTCGCGAGTTTTCCATCTTTTAATCTGTATACCAAATAATGTATACTTATAGGTTTTACCAGTACTTCTTTTGGGAAAGTCAAACCTATGAGTTTGCTTTATTAGTTATTTCAAAAAAATTATTTCATAGGTTTATATTAAGCAAGTATCAAACTAGATACTTAAAAGCGGTAGAGTCGAGTATATCTAGCATGAACTACACGTAATGACTTGACTAAAACTCCTCTTATTGAGGTATTATCCGCTTTAGTGTGGAATATCGCATGGTTTTGTCTCTTAGTGCAGCAGCTTCCTAGAAGGTCACCTATCCTAGGATTGAATGAGCTTGAGTACGTTTAACTATGAAGTTTCGACGTACTTAAAGTTATTACACCAAAAAGCATCTTAATAATTTAGAATTTCATTACCTGGCATTTAAGGGGTATTACAGTATTTAAAAAATTAGATATATATCATAAGGTATCTAGAGTGTGTGTTTATTAAAGACGTGCTGAGGCCCATGTACCAAAGATACCTATTAACACTTGCCCTCACTTTCATTGATGGGGAGTCGACAAAGGAAGTGAATGTGTAAATAGGCCTTACACTTCAAGTTGAGTTATCATCTAATGGAGGCTAACTAAAGCTGATAAGCCAAAGCTTTGACTTGACCAAAGTGACGAGGTAGGTAAGTAATGTTGACAAAGTTAGGAAGTGTCTTCAATCGACGACTTAGATGGGTTTAGGCTATAATTGATGACTTGGATAGGTTTAGGCTCTAACTGACTAATTAGATAAGGTCAGGTTACAACGAACAACCTATATAGGGTCAGGTTGTGATAGAGAACTTAAATCAAGTGTAGTTGAGAGAGTGTTTTATCACAACATCCTGGTTGTGTATAAGCAAGAGCTTTGGCACAACATTTGGGGTGTGATTGAGGCACATGCCTTATTATGACTACCTGATGTAGGCTTAGGATAGTGCCTTAGCTTGACGATCAAGGTGCAAACCAAGCTAGTACTTTTGGTTAGGTAAGCAAGATACAAATGAGTATAGTTCCTTGTTATGTCAACCTACATGTTAGGGTATTGTTTTTATGCTTTAGGAGTTTCCTTGTGAAATGAGGGGCCTTAATGATGAGGTGGTGAAAACCACCTCGTTTAGGGCATGCTTGGAGTTAAAGAGCCATAAGGGGACCTTAGAGGTTGGGATGCTATCTTCTTGTAAATTGCCTTATCAAAATGGAGGAAGTGATTTGAGCGCACTTCAAGAGTTGTCTCATGAAAATGAGTGGACTTGATGATGAGGTGGTAAAGACCACTTCGTTAGGGGTGTGCCTTAGAGCTGAAGAGGCGCAAGGAGACCTTAAGGGCTATGATACAACCTTTCCTCCTTTAGGTTTAGGAATTGCCTCGTGAAAATAAGGGGACTCAATGACGAGGTGGTAAAGGCCACTCCATTTGAGGTGTACCTTGGAGCTAAAGAGTTGCAAAGGGAATCTAAGGTTGGGATACTGCCTTCCTTCCTTTAAGTTGAAGAGTTGGAAATTAATCTATCCTGGCCTGGATAGGCTTCTTATTAATTCCTTGCTGCATACTAGCTTGGTAATTTCAAAAATAAAATACTAAACTTAAAGAGAAAGAATTGTAAAAGCAAATATTCATGGCAAAGGAAAGTGCAATAAGAAACTCATGACAATTGAAAAAAAAAAATAGAGAAAAAGAGCTTTTCTCAACTGCAACTTAATACGTTGGATTCATTGAATTATGACTAAGTGGTGGTCTTTATAGAGTGGTCCGACTTGGTTGTGGACTTTAGTGAAATATCTCAATGGATGACATAGATTGGTGTTGTCTTTCCAGTGTTTAATGTTACGGCGTAACTTTGGAGCCATCTATTAATGGTGGATCTTTACTAGAGCATGGAAATTTATTGATTTCATTCCTTTCTATTGTGTAATCTCTTGCAAAATAGAAGCTGCTTAGTGAAGTACTAAAGGGGGTTTCGATATGACCACTCTGATACTCAAGTCAATAAAATATTCAAGTAAAAACTTTAATAGGAATAAGAATAAGGGTAAGAGAGAGCTCAAGAGAGAGTTCTTTTACTTGTAAGCTCCATCCTGTCATCCCCTATAAATAGGTGCTGATGCGATGAGGCCATGATATTTTGGGAAAGGTATGTGATACCAAATCGAGGGTTGAATTTCTTTAAATTAGGGAGTATATCGAATCATTTAGATACATATCTTGGGGTATCTGGAGTGTATATTTATTAAAGATGTGCTACGACCTATGTACCAAAGATACCTATTATTAAAGTTTGTAAAATTTCTCTTTCTCATTTTTTCACTTAATGACAAATAAAGATGAATTTCATTAAACAGGGAAATATTACATGAATCAAATCAATTGACATAAAAAGACTCATAAATAAAGAGTTGCGGTGGGGCAACCTAATCGGATACACTAATACATCTCTTTAAATGTCAATCTATACAGCATAAGAGATGGAGCTTCTACGATCTTGTCCTTTATTTTGATAGGACTGGTTTAACTTTCTATCTCACCTTTGATTTTATATTCATTAAATCTAAATCATTGAACATATAATAGGTTTAATAATTTAGATCTAATGAATATTAAATTAAAAGTGAGATGGTGAGCTGTTCTGATCTGTTAAAAAACATAAATAAGACTGTAGAAAAATCTCTTAAGAGATAATATGCTTTCTTCTTATCGAGCAAAGACCACTAAACTATCGAGCAAAATAAAATATATAAAAGGGATGACATTCTCCCACGCAAGGGATGAACAAAAAATGAAAAAAATAAAAAATAAAAAACTCCTATTCTACAAGCCACTAGTAAACCAATATTCATTGTCTCTCCCTATGTAAGCAAGTCTTAAAACCAATTTTAAACAAATGGGGGATTCGACTTAGAGTACCCTAGTCGAGACCCCTTCCTCAAGTCTCTTCTAAGGCTCTGATTTTTCACCAATTAATGTAAAGAAAAAAACATATTAAAATCGTCTAAAATGGAAACTAAACTTTAAAATTCATCCTTTTTCTTTACTCATCAAAAACCATATGAGATAAATTGAATCCTTTATTTGTAAAAATTGAAATCTACTATAGTCATTTCAAAATCAAAGATTTAAGTTTGTGGAACTTCAATTAAAGGTATCTCATGCCTCATTTTTATTAAAAAAAAAAAAACCTTACTTTCTTATAAATCTTTAATGGGTCAACTAGGTACTGTTGCTTAGGAATGCATGTAATAAGGATGTGAAACGCACCTTCCCTATTGAAATATCACATACTGTATGCCTATTATCAAACCACTAAAACCTATTGTACTTTCCTTGAATTAATGGTTTATTCACTTCATTGAATAGAATAGACTTATAATAAAATTCCAATTCCAAGGAATTGAATGGGCTTGTAATGATTATTATAATGTTTACTTGGAAAAAATATCTACATAAGGAATAGATATTTAATACATTTAAAATTACTAATTTGTCCCCATCTTTTGCTTGATCATTATGAATTGTAGGTTTATCTTTTTTATTTGTCTCTAAAAGCATTCATCAATGTCCATGATAAGCACATCTAATTTTTTATTTCTTTCTCTAGTTTTTTTCATCGAGTAAAGGGAAAAAAAAAAGATCCCAACCTTTTTACATTGCTTTATCCAATCTTTTTTCATTGAGAAAACGAGAAAAAAAGAGCTCCCAAATTTTTATTTCTTTCTCCTATTTCTTTCACTTTGTCCCACATAATCTGTTTGTTCCCAATTTAACATTTTCATAGTCCAAAATTGGACCTTTCATTACTTATCATTTGTTTCTCTCTTTGTTTCTTACTTTCTATCGTTCTCTTGCTTTCTCTCACTTCTTGATCTTGTTTTCTTTCTCTTCCCTTCATCATTCTCCTACAGACACTCACTAAAGTTCGGTATAGGGCGGTGGTTGTTTTGAATACCCGCCCTATGATAAGTTGAAGTTTAGTAGCTATTAGTGGTTTGGTTTGGTTGTTAGGTGCTTAGTCATGGTGTGGTATTATGTAGCGATTTGAATCTAGATGACAATGGTGGTGCAGTGGTTGTATTGGTGAGAATAGAGGTACGATTGCTCTATCGGTGATGGTGGCGGTTTGGTGGTTGTGTTAGTGTCGATGGTGGTGCGATTAAGATCAAGAAGTGGAGAGAAAGAAGAGATAGGGGGTGTTTGAGGTTGAATGATAATGGGTAAGGGGAGGGATAGTGAGGTGCTCAGTTCACTTAATCCCAATTGTTAAGTTTAAGTTAGGAATCTAAGTAATAGAGATTTTTACCGGATTACAATTTTATGATAAAAAACAAAGTATTCCCCCAAATGAACTAGTAAGACCCTACAAAGATATGATGAAAATAAAGTGAAAGAAACTTTAAAGGAAAGATGTAAATAAACAATTTGTTACCTTTGATATATCCTTGAAAATTATTTATGGTAACCTTATAATATAGGTTAGTGCTGCAACAGACTTTTGGGGTGGTAAGGGGGGAAAAGAGAGAGAGAGAGAGTTTTTTCTTTCTTTCTTCTTCTTATTCTTCTTCCCTTTTTCTTATATATTTTTTTTTAATTTTTATTCTTCTTAATTCTTATCTTATTTTTTGCAAAATGAAAAATGAAGGGACATGAACCATTTAGTCACTCTAAATGAGTGACTTTTTTAAAGTGCCTTTCATTTTAAATTATCCATCGAGGTCATTGATATTTTTCTGAACTTATTCATATAAGCATTATAATTATACACATGCAAAGTATACCGATTTAATTGTTATATTAATCAAAATAATAATTCTTGCAATAGAATGAAATAGTTTAATAACTCCCTTTCACGGGAGATTCTTAGAATTAGTTAGGAAAAAGCGGCTGATTTTTCAGTTTTTTTATTTTTATTTTTTGATAATGTTATGTTTTCTTTTACGATAATTGTGTTTTCTCCGTGATAATTGTGATAAAAAGTTGGTATCTATTAACATTTTTGCAATTTTTTAGTAACAGTTTGTTTCCTTATTTTTTCGTGGTAACCGTGATAAATAAAAAATTAACACTTACCAATTGTTTTAATTTTTTGGTATATTACCAAAAAGTGTACATGTGAACTAACGGTCCAAAAATCAGTCGTATATTCCCTACTAACCGTAAGTATCGTCCCCCTTTCACGAATGGTAATCTCAAATGCCTTTAAACGTCAAATCATTCTTTTCTTTTTTTTTGTCCTTTTCGTGCCGTGGCATTCAATGCTTCCTGTTTTAAGTAAAATTTAAGTTGAATTGAGTGGTGTGTACACAAATTTGACTTTCTTACTACCCTAAACTTAAACACGTGCCTTTCTACATGGAGTAGGGGTGGCCCCTCTCTCCTCAAATTTGAAAAAAAGTTAACTATTAAAAGTTATTAGAATAGGAGAAGGAAATGTGTGTTATATGTATATTTTAAAGTATATTAGAAATGGACTAAATGGTTAAGTGCGTAGGTGCTTGAATCTATATAGGTACTTCAATTTATAAATAAGAGATCATGGCTTCAAATCCATAAAGAAGATTATTTTTAAGTTGTATTTGTTTTTATATTACTTGAATTAAGACTGATAATTTAAGATTCATGAACTCAAATATAAGATTATAAATAGATTTATATAAAAGTTGATATGAGATATAAATAGGTAAAACTCATTTAAACAAAAGAAAATTTATGTTAACATTCAACCTAACTCACGAATATATTTGTGAAACTTTTTATTAAATAGTTTTATATGCATGTTTGGGATTTACTATTTGTTTATTACTAATACTCTATAAGTAATAATTATATTGTCAATAACACACGTATATTTCAATCCTAAAGCGTAAAGTAATAAATAATAACAATTATATGTGCTGAATATAATTAATACTATAAAAATTAATGTGAATTATTAAACAATTGACTGCATAATCATTATTTTATATTACTCTTCTTATTCTATCTATAACTTTCTGTTTAAATATATTTTGTATTCTAGTTCTATTAATATCAAAACTTACATAGGATTTACATATTGATTTTATTTCTTTATAAATAGATAGTTAAACTTTAAAATATATATGCGATGATGAAAATGTAAGAAGTTGATTATCTTACAAAGTGCATTGACTACTTTAATCATTCCCTAAAACACTTTAAAATTCCTATTGAATATTAGAAAGTGTTGTAGATGATGCACTTGCTAATAAAATCCTTTTATATTTATAAGATGTAATGCAACTGAAACAATAAAATGATACTTTCCTTTTAAGTAATTCTAATACGGACTTACAAGTCCAATCTTACTTGATCGCATCATTCTGCATCTGTGCTTGATCCCAAGTTCTCTAATTTATTTGAATGAATTTGAGAATTATCTCCCAAGGTTTCTAAATTCTCGGAGAGGAGCAATAAATTGTTACACGTAGCGGTGGAGGTAAAATTGGTAGTCGTAGTAGCTGTCGGACCCATTGCCTTGCGGATGTGAAAATAAGTTACTAAAATTGCTACAATTCAAAACGGCACATCACCACCCTTAATTATACACATATTGTCAAAAAAATTGATCTAACCCAAACCATTTCCCCCGCTGGTCGGACAAGCACTAGCCTCACCTTTTTCTTCCTTGCCCATACCACTTTCTTTCTCTCCCCAACTCTCCGCCAGAGCATTTTCTCGCTAAATCGGAAAGAGAAGCACGATCGACATTTATATGACCTTTTTGTGAAGTATTCCATGGGAAAAAGCAGAAAAAAAAAAAAAAAAAGAACTTAAGTAATATATAGTCGATCGTATTGATGTATCTTTGACCATTTGTGGACAATCACCTCGAATGATAAGCATATTACATGAATTATAATAATCGATCGACATGTGAGATGTCTCATCATCAGGTTAACTTTGTTAAGTGTCCATTTATTGAAACGATTGCTTTATCAGATCTTATTAAATAATTAATGATATGTCAGCTTTGTCAATGTATTTCAGGAACTTTGTTTATTTAATTCAGACATTGTTGGATCAGCAAGCAAGCTTTATTGCTAGTACAGCTTATAGCACATTAAGGGCAGGGTCTTCACGTTTTTGAAGTCGACGGACTTGCAACCATATGACATATCTCATGTACGTGTATAAATTAATATCACTTTAGTATTTAAATTATAATAAAAATTCAATTTACTAAGTATTTTGCCAATTTTGCTATTGCTATGGCACACTGAGGACCATTAAAACTTGTTTACTTCTTACGTATTCTTATCAGTAAAATAACGTACATAAGTGTCACAGGACAAATGACCTAGAGCTCCAGATTGCGGCCTAAAGTGGACCTAAAGAAAATGGCTTAGTTAGTTGTGATTCAAGATCTAAGTGTGCTGAGAAATATTTCTTTTGTAATTATCTAGATTTATTGTATCTTAATAGGTAGGAATAGGTGGATATATTCATAATAATGTAAGTAGAACTCACTTGTACTCATTAAATTAAATAAAGCCTAGATATAGCGTGCGTGGGTATACCTCATGTATATAAGGGTTATTCATTCAATTGTATATCATCTATTTATTAGTAAAATTACATTCTTTTAGGTTATCTTTCTAGATTCTTGTATAAGTAGTGATTTGGCCCTCTCAGTAGCTTTTGGAGTGGTTTATGTGCTGCCCGATAACCTCCTTAAGCAAACTTTTATGATAAATGGTACCAAAAGCTAAAATTAAAAGGAAGTCAAAATATTTTGTGAATGAAAAATAATGCCTAGGTTATTAATGGAAAGTTTAACTCTAAGGAAGGCTGTATTAGGATTGTTCATAAAGTTGCATTGAACTGAGCATCTACCCAAACTGCAAAATATAATTCTTTATATATATATATATATATATATATTTTTGGTATAATTCATGATTCTTCTAGAGAACCGATCCAAACCGAATTATTTAGACCTAAATTCACGGTGTCTACTTGTTTTGATTTGATATCTTCATCAGTATTCCGATAACATAAATGCTTTTATATATAAATAAAAATACAAAATAAACCTCCAAACTCTTATTATACGTTATAAAATTGATGGGATATAGTGATGCATGGGACATCACCCTGAAAATTTTCATTATTTGCACACTTCTTTTCTGCTGGAAGTTCTCATATGCACATTGTCCTGCGTTTGCGGTGTTGATTGCGCTTGCAGCAAGCTCAGTATAGTACCAAAATATTTTTAATAATTAGATTTTAAGGTTGAATTATACGATTTGGACTAACAAGGGAAAAAAAAATTATTTGCATAGGAGAAAAATGCAGCATAAGGGACTGTATTTGTGCCCTTTTTCCAAAAAAAATAAAAAATAAAAAACCCTAAATTTTATAATCATGTGATTAAGGGTATCCATTTTTAAGATGCTCTTGTTTAACTATTTCTGCAAAGTCACACAATAATGGCATCTGATGTGACAATTTCAGCTGTCAATTTAACTAACATGGGTGGCCAACTCAAATTGCCACATCATTATTTTTCTCTCTACAAATTTTCTTTTTTTTTAAAAAAAAATTTAAACCTAAATGTTCTATTTTTTTAATTAAAATAAAAAATATGTTTTAAAAGTTATATATATCTCTCTTTACAATACATTAAATTTTTCTAGGGATATAAATAAGTTAATTTATTTGTGAGTTATTTGAATTCAACTCGATATCTACTTAAGTTTGATTTGACAAAAATTAAGTTAAACTCGAACTCAAACTACTCGAGTAGTTAATTAAGTCAAGTTTGAACTACATAATACTCAACTCGATTTTGACTAGTTGGTGCGCTCAATCGAGTTCGAATTGGATATAAATGTCAATCGAGTCTAGGTTGTATTTGAACACTAATTTTATTGTAATTAAAAAAATATATTTTTAAATAATTCAAGCTTAATCAAGTTAAGTTTGATTTTATTTAGTACCATTTTGAGTCAAGTTCGAGTTTAAGATTCTAAGTTCGACTGAGTTCGAGTTAAGCTTGAGTTTTAAAATGCTGAATCAAGTTCAAACTCAACACTGTATAATTTGGACTCGACTCAACTCATTTATAGTTCTAATTTTTCCCTCCATTAAGCTATCACTCAACCAACATAAAAAACTAAGTCCTAACTCTACGAGTATTTAAAACCCAACCTTCAAATTTTAAAGTTATAAATTTTTTTTTGTTTTGTTCGATGGAGCATCTTCTTCTATAACCGAGCAACATCATTCGTCCAAAGCCAGCGAAAATGGTTCACTGAATTATACCAAGACAGTGGCAACTTCAATAGGTTCATCATTTTCCTTTGGTACATAGAATACTTTCCAAAAAGAATTATAGGAAGGATATTAGTACATAAAGGAAAATCATTCTTTTGACCATACACACACGGCAGTGTTGCTAAATGGAAAAGAACTTGGTCAGAAATTCATTCCTCCATTCCCTTTGAAAAGACATGATTTTTACGATATTTTATGATTCAAACTTTTCAAAAAAAATACAACCTTTTATTGAGGGTTGGAGTTTCGAATATTGAGGATTAGTTTCTAGAATCATGATTGTAATTTCAATTTAGCATTTATCTTCAATTTTTAGGGCTAGATTTGAATATACTAATTAGGATTTGTTTGAATGACCACGAGAAGAAACGAAAAAGAAGAAAGAAAGTATAGATGTATTATATATAATACATATATATATAGAGAGAAGATAAATTTGAAAACATATTTTTGGTTTTAGCTTTAAAAAAAGAAGCTGAAATTTTCAAAAAGGAAAATTTATAAAGAGAGAAATAATGACTTTGGCAATATAAGTCGGTCATGCACATTAGCTAAATTGATAGCTAAAACTATCACATTAAATGCTATTACTATCCAATTTATGGAGACCATTAAATGAGAGCATATTAAAAATGTAGACCCTTAATCACATGATTATGAAATCCAGATTTTTTTTTTTGGTGAAAAGATCACAAATACAACCCTTATACTGTATTTTTCCCATTTGCATAGTATATATTTTCTAATAAGTTGATGTAAAATTCTATAAAAAGAAAGCTTTAGTGTCATGTATAACATAGTGCTTATTGGGCCGAGAATCAGATACCAAATCCCTTAGCCAAACTAATCACTCACCACCATTTTCATACGGTCTTTCATGTATTATTTATTTAAGGCTTTGTAATGGTATTACCATCAGATTTATTCATTTTTTTTTATTTTCGTCAATTTTATATTTTAAAATATTATTATGTGTAATCTATGGTCGAGATTATAGAAAGTATGATAATATTATGAGTAATCGCTATTTAAAAAATCTAAATAATTATAACTATTGATTTGTAAATTGAAAAAATTATAAATAGAGAGAAAATATATTCAGATCCTTTAGATTTATCTTCTCTTTAATTTTTTTTATTTTACAAATCAGTGATTAAGTGTATCTAAATTCAGAAGATACATTTGAAGACCAAATGCAACTTCCTCTATTCGTGTCGACCATACTTATATACATGGATATATGTGTTTCAGAAAAAAAAAAAAAAAAAAAAAAAAACAGACGGGTGCTAGTAGTCTCTGAAATTTCCATGTTGTATCTTTATCATTTTCTATTCTTACAAACCTTTTTTTAATATATCGTATGGACAGTTTGGATTATTTTAAATTAATTTTCCTATGACTTCCTTGTTACACGGTACCATTGTCGTGTATACTCTCTAGCATTTAATTTGCTGTATAGTCTCGGATTGTTGTATTCTTTTAAATGCTATAAATGCAACAATTAGATTACCCATATCTCATATATATATATATATTTATAAGGAAATGCTACTGTTGTGTATACCTAATGTGTAAGTATTAATAAGTTTTTATCATATATATATATAGATAATAAATATCAACTGTTTTATAAACTATTCATTCGGCTATTATATTTTTGAAGATTTTATTTACATAAGCTATATAATACTCGATAAATATTATTTTTTTTCTTTTTCTTTATATAAATAACCATGTATATCTCATTTCGTACGAAGTCATGTAGCTAATAGTAACATGCTTGTACAAGACCATGTTTCTTCATGTGAACCCCACCGCAATTAGTGGAGATTGACACAGCACCTTTATCGAATCCCAATACCCAATACAAATTTCTGTGGTCTTCCTTGCCAGAATGCTGTTTCCTAGGTAGTTGGGTTTTGACACGTTTGGTCGCTGGGTTTGTATGTACACGTGAAACTTAAATTTCACTCAAATATCCAAATGAACAGGAAATGGCCACATGACGATGACGATAGCTGTTAAATTTAGTTTTGAATCGAACTACTTTCTTGTAAATTGATATAAACTTTAATGTTTTTGTGAGCTTCACCAGTGCTCTGTCATGGAATACGAAATACGAAATGAAGTAGAAGTATAATCGAAAGAAAGTAAAATGTTTTATGTGGAAAAAGCGAGTCATCTTGTTAACCTCTGTAATTTATATATACACAAATAAAGTTCTAACTCTAATTAACTTCTATCAAACTTCTAAAAGTATGTGTAACAAAATAAGTAGTTATAGTTGAACAAAACAATTTATAGTATAAAGTAATAGTATTCACATCCCTTTCTCAAGTTTGATTTTTTCAAAAAACAAACTTTGGCTGAAATAAAATGCAAAATAGATTGAGAAACTAGTTTGATGAGAAGATCAACAAGTTGAAGTTGTGATTGAATATGAAAATATGAAGATTACTTGCCTAAACTTGATCATGCATGAAGTGAATGTCAATGAAAATGTGCTTTGTGCAATTGTGAAGATAAGGGTTGCTAGCAATAAGCTATACCGACCTATTATCACAATAAAGAGACAAGGGAAACTGAACTACAATGCAAAGATCTTATAGTACATATGAAACCTACAAAAGTTATTTCGTAGCTAATGCTATACATCTATATTCTGTCTCTGCATTAGATGTTGCAATTGTCCTTTGTTTCTTGCATTTCTAAGAGACTAAAGTTGGTCCGAAAAATATATAATAGCCACTGATAGATTTTCGATCCAATGGACAAGAACCTTAATCACTATCCAAATAGCCAAGAAGATTTAATGAATTATCAGTTGGATAATATAAACCAAGATTAGATGTTCCTTTCAAATAATAAAGTAAATGAAACACTACTTACAAGTGAGTAGTCCGAGGAAAAGAAAGAAATTAGCTGAATTTTAGGTAATAGGGTTAGTTCCCCAGTACCATTTTCCTCTAAAGCATCTAACTTTTGATTCATTACATTGATCCATTAAGGATGTTTAGTTGCCTCTAAATGTGAACTTAGTTTAGGGATAGTCAAGACATTAGCCAACGAAGGAATATAGTTAGGAGGGTAGTGATAAAATTAAGAGGGTTTAAATAAAGGGTAGGAGGAAGTAGAAGTTGTATCAGTAAGTGCATCCTCAGTTTAAGTACAATGAACAGTATGTACAAAATCCTTAAGCCAACGTATATGATATCTAACTTGAGCAAAACATTTAAGAATAGAAGGAAGTGATGAAGAAAGGATTTCTGATTATTGTGATGAAGACTCGTTTTTTGAAATATGTGAAATATCAACTGTAGGGAAAACAATAGGTGGATGACCCAAATCAACCGGATTAGAACTGGCTGATGGTATTAAAGAACGGTGATTAAGTTCTACAAAGGGAAAAATGTTCTCATAAAAGAGAACATCACGACTCATAAAGAACTTTTGAGCAATAGGATCAAACAATATGTAACCTTTTTATCCTGCTACATATCTTAGAAAGATACATTTCAAGCCCCTAGGATCAAGTTTATCAAAAGATACAAGTTGTTTGATAGCAAAACATAAGCAACCAAGAGTGTGCAGATGAGCATAATTAGGTTTGCATTTGAAAAATAGCTCATAAGGGGATTTCCATTTTAACAAAGATAAAGGCATTCTATTGATTAGGTAAGTAGCAGCTAAAATACATTTACTCCAAAAGATTTTAGGTATATTGGCTTGCATCTTAATAACTCTAGTTGTTTCTAAAAGATGCCTATATTTCCTTTCTATTCTACCATTTTGTTGGGGAGTTTAAGTCATTGACCTTTGATGCAAGATGCTACGATTTTCGAACAATGACTTATAGGTGAAAGATACAAATTCGGACCCATTGTCAGTTCTTACTATCTTAGGAATGACCTTAAACTGAGTATGAACATATTTAAAGAACTTCACTAAGATATTACTTACCTGTAACTTATTGTTCAACATATAAGTCCAAATACATCTATTGTAATTATCTAAAATTATTAAAAGATAATTAACACCTATGATAGAAGTAAGACAGTATGGTCCCCACAAATCTATGTTTAACAAATCAAAAACTTCTTCGGTTCGCTTTCACTTCTAATGAGAGTTAACTTATGTAGCTTTGCAATATGACAAACATCATAGCAAATGTTTTTAAGTGAATAAACATTACAAGGACCTGAAAGTTATAGTCTAGAAAAAGAAAATGTAACCCACTCGATTATGCAACAATTGTGCTAGATTAGAATCATTACAACTAGAGAAATTTGCAACAACAATATCACCTCCATTAGGCACTTCAGAATCTAAAACATAAAGTCCATTGAGAAATCTAGCTGAAGTAATACGCTTACTGCTTTGGTCTTGAAAATCACATGAACGAAATGTGAAGGTAACAATTAAATTTCGATCTCGTATGAACTTATTTATAGAAAGTTGGCTATATGTGAATTCTGAGACTAGAAAAACATTGTGTAAAACAAGATTGGGTGAAATATGAACTATATCAACGATCGTAACATGTTTATAAGAACTATTAAGTAGTTTGATTGGAATTGGCTTGGACAAGGTGTGTTTTTGTGATAATTAGAATTCATGTAGTGTCATATGGTCTGTAGCACCTGTGTCTACTATCGAAGAACTAGAATTGATATTTAGGGCATTAAAACACTGAGATTGAGTAGAAAAAGTACTTGCTGAATGAATCATATTCAATGTTGCACTGCATTGTTCGTCTCTAGATGTGTTACTTTTAAGAAGCTTCATCATCTCTTGGCAAACTTTATGGACCATAGTTGAATTAATCAAAGAGCCTACTTTGCTAAAATTAACATTAGAATTAGAAAGTTCATAATCAAAAGGTGATTCAAAGATTGAATCAACTCTTTTATCTTTTGAACTAAAATTCGCAACACTCGTAGCCTTAGATTTCTTTGAAACTCTTTTCCCTTTGTACCAATCCGGATAACCTATGGTTTGAAAACAGGATTTAATGGTATGACCATTAGAATTGTAGTGCCTACAATATCCTTTACTTGTTGCGATTCGAGACTTTCTTTTATCAGTAGAATCCTTGTTAACATAACATGCTACTAATTCTATATCACAACTAAAACCAGATGTGATCTGCCTATATATTTTGACTTGTCATGCTAAGTAAAAGGCACGATTAACATAAGGCAAAGGATCCACTCTTAATATTTGACCTCGTATATGCTAAAAACCATTAGATAAGCCCATAAGAAACTGGATTAGCTTATGTTCATAACCACATTTTGCAATACTAGCCTTAACATCACAAGTACAATAAGCTAGACGACTACAAGTACATTCACGATAGGGCTTTAGGACTTTAAGTTCATCCTATATCTTTTAGTAGTTTATAATAGTAAATAGTGACTGATATATTTCTATGTTTAAGACTATTGATTTCTTGCTACAATTGAAAAACCAAAGGTCCATTAGTATGTCACGTCCTGAAGCGGTAGAGTCGTAATAGTCCCGCCGTGTAAACCATCCTAATATAGAAGTTGGCCTTACAACCGCTATCTTAGACCTGATCTACACAAGGCGTCCATGACTAACCCGCTTTGAAGTAAATAGTTTGTAATTTAAATAAATCGTTTATCAAAGAAAGTAAGGAAATATATATATATACACTATAATTCAGTTATTGCAATTAAAGTTTACAATAATTCTCCGTAATATATTTCCTAGTTATTACATTATTCAAAAATAAAAAATAATTCTAAAATAAAAACCTAGACCTTAAAAGTATATGTTTATTCTTCAATATTTTTCCTCACTCCCCAGGATCAAGTAGTTGCTAGCTTTAGAGTAGTTGTTTACCGCTTCTTAGCCAACACCTGTACGACGTCTATAGGGATGTGAGCAACCACAGTTCAGTAAGTTAGGATGGAGTACTTAAAACTATACCATAAACACAACAAGGTTCTCAATCAACTTATTAGGTGTAATGCATGTGCAAGCAAATGCCATCACACAACGTTGTTCGGCCCGTCGTCATATTAGAGAAATTGTGCCCGCTCTAATCTGGGTTGAGGAGTTGCTATTAATGCAACAACTTACAACCAAACCTAGGCTTGTGCAATGGAGACCTCACTCTTCCCGCGACTACCTTCGAACTACTGACTTCACCCTCGCCGCGACCTTCTCTCTTATCACTTAGTTCGGCTAAGGATGAAGAAGGAACCAATTGAAATCCTGCGCTATCCTTTTCGAAGGGGTCAGTATTTGGCCGGAGAGTCCTAAGTTCTCCTAACGGGTTGCCATGCATGTCCGATTATGATTACTGGTTATATATTTGATTAAGTCCAGTTTAAGGTGATCAATCATTTCATACAAATCATACAATACATACTAGAGCAACAAACAGAATCATAGCATCACCTATAATCAAGCACATGTACACATCCAACTATCTAACAAGCACAACCAAACATAATCTTAAGCCTCCAAAATACAGCATCGTATTAATCTTAATTTACCTCAACTCCTTGCTCACTCACTCGAGGTCCAACTTGCTCAGGTCATCATCGATCATCCCTATAACACAAACGTGATTTCAGTTTTTCATATAACGATTATAGATTCATTTTAACCTATAACGCTTATTGTTATGTTTTGTTGAGGGTTTAATATACCTAATTATCTAGGTCTTAAGTGTTTTACAATTATTCTAAGTTTGGGGTTAGGTTCGGGTTTGGTTTCCCCATCAGTTTCTAAATTAGGTCTTAGTTCGATTTCTAAGTCCTAAACATGCTCGAATCCTAATGTGAAATTAATCACATTAAACTCGAGTATTCAAATATCCTATTGGGTCTTAATTCAATATTATAAACTATTCGGTACACGTTATTCCTAATTGGGATATCAGATTTATCCCCGATATGAGAAAATCTTACATTTTTATACAATTAACTAAAATTAAATCTTAATTCAGATTTAGTATTATTCTGATTTTTATTCTAATATTATTTCACTAACCCTAATTTTTTTAGATTTATTAATTTTCAATTCCACATATTATTGATTTCTTACAATAATTACCTAATTTCCTAAATTAACTATACTTAATACCTTAAAGGCTAGGATTAGGGTTCCACATCAGAGATTAGCATCCCTAAACATCTAATTACTATTTAAATCAGTAATTAATATCTTAATCACCTAATTAACCCAAAATTACCCAATTTTTCCATCATTTTAGGACTAAAAATTAACTTAAAAATTTCAAAAAATTAATTTTAGAAAAATGGCTTCATAGCACTATTTTATATCACATAATCATTCTACAAAAAAAATTTGAGCTCCAAACTACACTCTTAAGCCTATTTATTTCTCGTTCTAATTATGCTCGGTTTTGCACAATTTCTTAAGGACCCTATATTTTCAGACGTGATTAAACTAAATTACTATTTTTTCCTAAATCTACATACAAAAAAACCTCAGAATAACAAGTTTCATATTTTTCGAAGACTATTTACTATTTTTACAAAATTACACAAAATTGGGCTGGAAATCAAACTCAACGATCTAGGTGTCTCCGGCCACCGCCGGCTGCCGTGGCCTTATCAGTCGGTTTGGGCGCTACCACCACCATGTGGTGGTGGTGGCCGTCCACTCCCAGATGCTCGTATGGTGTGGGTCCCCTTTAAAGGCCCTAATTGCATAGTTTTTCTTAATTTTTTTGTTTTCTGGATTTTCTCTTAAATTTTTAAGTCTCTTGATTTTTTTTCTGATTCCTCACTGCCCAAATGAGTTCTGAAAATTTTTTCCCTATTTATAGACGATTTTGGTTATTAATATGTATTAATTAGATATGACTTTGCCTAATTTCCTTGATTTTTGGCTTTTATGTTGTTTAATTCTAATTGGTTAATTTTTATTTTGCAGATCTTGACTTGCCATGACCAGATTTGGATCATTCTATCCTTTTTTGATTTTTCCATAATTAATTTATAATTTTTTTTAATTATTTACTTAGTTTTTGGCCAATTTAGGTAATTCGCGTATTTTTATCTATACATAAATACATGTGGGGTACATGTAAACATTCCTAATTATTATTTTAGTCATTCTAAATTTTTAGTATACATATAATCTATCTCTTGCTATTTATTAGTTATTAGATTACACTTTTTGCCTCTCTTTAATTTTCTCTGATTTCTAACTATCCAAATGAGCTTCTGAATTTTTTTCCCTATTTATAGAGCTTTAGGGAATTTATTGTACATTAAATTGGACAAGGCAATTGCTTTATCCCTTAATTTTTTACTTTTGTGTTGTCTTAATTTAATTGGCCGATTTTTTTCTTATTTTTTTCCAGTTGCCACGACCTATATCTGGATCATTCCTTATTTTTCCTGATTTTTCTTTATTTGTTCTTAATTAATTGTGAATTTTATTTAATTATTTAGTATGATTTTAGTACATTATGCTTATTTTAAGTAATTACACGTATTTCTACATACATGTAAATTTATATATAGTATAAATAAATATTCCTAAATATTATTTGGGTTATTTTATGATTTTTAGTATACATATAATTTATCTTGAGCGAGTCGTTAATTATCGGAATGCATTTTTCGCATTTTCAATAAATAACGAGTTATATACTTAAAATTTGAAAGTTTTATATTCTTTTATTTTATTACTTATTTTATTAAATTCAAACTTACGAGATCATTTTACCAATATTTCTAGCTGTACTTTATAATTTAGGCTCAATCGGGTTTTTCAACTTATTGAAATCTCGAATGGCTAGTTCTGGGGCTTACATAGTGTGTCCATACTGTTCTTCTATATCAAGCCAAAGATCACGAGTAAATTAAACATATAAGTAGGGTGGTGACATATTAGAATTCATAGAATTTAAAAGGTAAGAAAGCACCATGTGATCACATCTAATCCATTTGATTAGATCTCTCGAATTGTCCTAGGTCTAGCAATCGAACCATCTATAAAATCAAGCTTCAACTTAGATGCTAGACTTAGTTTTATAGATCTACTCCATACAATGAAATTCCTTCCATTAAACACTACGTTACCTAACATCATATTCAAATTGTCAGATCCAAAGAGAAAAAAACGGATCAACACTGGTTTGATCTATTATCACCATATCATAAATGGAAATTGGAACAAACTTGCTGAATTTGTAGCAATCAAAGAATGCGATTGGTCATCTACTCTAATATCATGTGAGCTTCACTAGTGCTTTGTCATAGAATTCGGAATGGAGCAGAACTGTAATCTAAAGAAAGTAAAAGAGATTGTTGTATGAGGAAAGTGAGTCATCTTATTAATCACTGCTATTTATAAATACACGAATAAAGTCTTAGCTCTAACTAATGTCTAACAAAATTCTAAAAGCACATGTAAGAAAACAAGCAAAAACAGTTGTATAAAATAATATATACTATAAACTAATAGTATTTATAGTTTCATATATGGCAAGTAATTTGTGTTACTGTATCATGTTTCATTGCATGTTTAAATAGATTTGTTTTTTGAAAACCTCAACCTATGACATGATTCATTTAGTGTTTATATATGAAAACCTAATCTATAACCTAATCCATTTAACAAGCATCATTTATATTTGAGTTGAAACCGTTTATCAATTAAAAGGCAAGAAAGCACCATGTGATCATATCTAATCCATTTGATTAGATCTCTCGAATCATCCTAGGTCTAGCAATCGAACCATCTATAAAACCAAGCTTTAACTTAGCTCTTAGACTTAGTTTTATAGATTTACTCTATGCAATGAAATTCCTTCCATTAAACATTACGTTACCTAACATCATATTCGGATTATTAGATCTAGAGAGGAAAAACAGATCGATACTGGTTTGATCTACTGTCACCATATGATAAAAGGAAATTGGAACAGACTTACTGAATTTGTAGCAATCAAAGAATGCGATTGGTCATCTACTCTAATACCATGTGAGCTTTACTAGTGCTTTGTCATAGAATATGGGATAGAGTAGAACTGTAATCAAAAGAAAGTAAAAGAGATTGTTGTATGAGGAAAAAGTGAGTCATCTTATTAATCACTGCTATTTATAAATATACAGATGAAGTCTTAGCTCTAACTAATGTTTAACAAACTTGTAATAAACTTCTAAAAGTACATGTAAGAAAAGAAGCAGCAACAACTGTACAAAATAATATATAGTATAAACTAATAGTATTTACAGGTTTATATATGGCAAGTAATGTCATAACCTTAAAGAGGGTTTAGTAGAATTGCCTAAAATTTTTATATTACGTATGCACCCATGATACAAAAACCTTCTTACAAGTTAGAGATTGTAAAACTCTAAACGATTAGTCATTAAGGTTTTCGATTTTTAATTAATTAACTTACTATAATATATAAATGACTATAGAGATCCGATATTCCATAGTCCTTTAAAACCGTATATAATCGGTATCCCCTACCAAATACTGAGACTAGGTAAAACAACTTGATAATTTATAAAAGATACTATATTATACATAATCCTATCATGTAAATATTCTCTACATAAATTGTTTATATACCATTTATATACATTTCAATTAAGTCTAAAAATATTAAACCTATCTCCGGTTTGTACTCTGCTTTTAAGATTTCTCTTAATCCCTGCTTAAAGAAACCTGCATAAGAAATTATAGGGGAATAAGTAAACCACAATTTAGTGAGTTTGTTCCTCACTACTATCTTTCAAGCAAGTTATCAAATATTACTAGTACCCATGCAATCTATCTACAAGCGAAATAAATGCATATGCAGTAAATACAAGCAACACATCTATAAGAGTTTAGAACTATAGAAAGTGCTAACTTACGTTTTCTGTACATTGATTATCTTCTGTACTTACTCACATAAAGCACCTAACCTTAATCGCATGAGGCTACCTAGAGGCATTACCCCTTCAGATAACACTCGACTATTACCTTAACCGAAAACAACAATCAATATAGATAGACCTCAACTTAGGCTCATCCACCGATCATAGCCAAGGCCCTTTAGGCACACAATATGAGTCTTCTCGCTATCAAAATATATCCAAGGCCTCACTGATACAAATATGTGAGTCTCTTGCAATCAATCGGATATGCTATGCTGGTTTTGCCTTAACGATAAAAATATTATTTGAGGACACTACAAACCCTCACAAAAATTATACAAAATATATTTAAGATTGGAAAAACTTTTTTCAAGAATACTTTTCTCAAAATTTCATAAAGTGAGTACTCTCCATCAGTATAACAATTGGGTCATAAACATGTGATAGATATAATTGGTTTTTTTAGTTGAATAGTTATATTTACCAATATATTAAAGCAATCACACAGATAATAGCATACAAAGTCATTCAACAAACAATCAATATCAATCAACAAGTAGCATACAAATAACAAACAGCAAGCAAATAGCAGATCATAAGAACTCTCACACCTAGGTTAATACTCACTTTCCTATCTTTTGAAATTTCTAGTTCTTGATAATTAGGCACCTAAAACATAAATAAATATATTAGTATTCTAAAAAACTAGGTTCATCGATTAACTAAATATCTATTATTATTTGTCTAATTTTCCATTATAATCCAAGTATAATATAATTATAGTTTAACTTAAATCTTTTACTTATTTTTCTTGGTTTATCTTAAATTTTTAATTGTATATAACTTTTTCAATTTAACTCTAATTTTTATGAACTTATAGTTTGTTTTTATTGTTTTCATATGTACCTTTTTGTAGTAGGGTCTATTTTGGACATTGTAATCTGCTTTTTTGATTATGATGTATAAATATTATGAATTTTACCATTTTGACTTAAATAATAATAATTTACTATTTTAAGCTTTTCTTGACCTATTTATGAGTTAATAAATATCTAATGCTTATATTTTATAATTTCTTTGTTTTTGAGTTCATTTTATCATAATTTCCATATTTCACTATTTTTAAGGTTTAGAACTTATTTATTCCATTTTTGCCTAATTTAATAATTTTCTAATTAATTAATTAATTCATATTATTTTTAATTACGATTTTTAATTAAAATTAATTATATGCTGATGTGGCAACATGGATAAGTGCCACGTGTCATTTCCAAAATTTCTATATTTTCAATATTTTTCCTATTTTGTATTTTTTTATTTTTTTTACGTAATATGTACATAATTATATGCATTATTATGTTTTATTAAATTTTGTAAATTAATCATTTTTTCCATTTTCTTTCAAACTTACAGTTTACATATTTATATATTCTATCTTGCTTTATTTATTAATTTAGTATTATAGTATATTATACATATACCATTTAAGTATACTTGTATACTTTTATTACTATACTATTAATATATGTAGTTTTATACGTAGATATATACTTATATGATTAAATATTATACCTTCAATATATTACATATGCTATACATATATACATAATACCTTATACTTATATTTTATATTTTGTACATATATACATATACAACCACATTAATCTATATATTTATCTATTGAAAATACATGATATAAATACCATTATATACGCATATATATACATATTATATTAGTTTATTTAGTAATTTAGTATTTTGTATGCATATTATTCAAGTATATACATGTATTTATACCGTAATATACTACTTGTATACGTATTTTTATACATATATATATACTTATACACTTTTGTTTTCTCATCTTATTTATATATATATGTATATATATATATATAAATACATATGTAACTTTAGAAACCTATATATACCATATATATGTACATATATAATAAATAAATATAACTACTATATACTCATATATGTATACATAATCTCTTTATACTATGTACTTACATATTCAATTATAACATATATGTATACATAAATATATACTTAAGTTTGTATATACATAAATGGTCACATACATAAGATAAAATACTAACTTTTCATATAATCTTATTAAATGTACAAATAATTTTAATACAAACAAAAGAAAATACATGTATTTCTACAACGTATACATATATAACAAGAGTACATATAAATCAACAAAATAAATACGTTAAATACTACCTAATTACTTCATTTGATGTTTTGAAAATTGTTGATTCCAAAAGCTTTTCTTCTTCTTCTTATAATTTGTTGATAAACAAGAAGGAATATTTAGAAGTAAAGTAAATAGAAGAGGGAAAAGAGAAAGGGGTTTTCGATATATTGTGTTTAGGTTCCTTTTGAGTTTGATTTCCTTTTTTTTTTTTAAAAAAAAAAGAAAAATGAAACGTTTCCAAGTTGTAGCCAGCCAAAGTAAGAAAAGCAAAAGAAAAACAAAAAAAGAAAGGAAGAGATAATATGTAATTAAGTAACTTGACATGTGGCTTATCCTTAGTTAGCTTTATCTTCTTAAATAAGGACATGTGATAAATGAAACAAACCAAAAAGAGTTGAACAAAAATCTGGAGGATCTGCGTGGAAGTGAAAAAGAGAAGGAAGAAAAAAGGAAAAAGGAAAAGAAAGAGGAAAGAAGGAAAATAAAAATTAGAAATTTCTAAATATAAAATTTATAAATTTACTAATTATAAAATAATGTTGAATTTTTATAAAATTTATTAATTTACTTGTTAACAGTTACGTTTATAATATTTAGAAGTTATCTCAACGTGTTCATTAATAATTTTACACGATTATGTGTATCAATCAATAATTATATTCAAATAAGTTTTTATTACTATTAGGTATAATTATTCATTTTATATGCTTAAAATTATAGTTTTAGAGTTTTTGTCAAGTTCAAGTTTAATTTTAGGTACTTACGCATACACTGGGTTTAGGGTTTCGTATACGATTAAGGTTTCGATAAAAATTTTTAGGGGTTTTCTCCTTCGTATTATGTTCAAATTTAAAATTTTAATCAATTTTAAATTTATCAATTTCGTTGAGTTAGAGTATTTGTCCATAATATTTAAATTGATTTGCTATCTAAAAAGCTAAATTTGCGGAGTTTATAAGTAATTTATGTTATTGTGTCATGTTCCATTTCGTGTTTAAATAGATTTATGTTTGGAAAAACCCAACCTATGACATGATTCATTTAGTATTCGTATATGAAAACCTAATCTATAACCTGACCCATTTAATAAGCATCATTTATATTCGAGTTGAACCCGTTTATCAATTAAAATGCAAGAAAGCACCATGTGGTCACATCTAATCCATTTGATTAGATCTCTCGAATCGTCTTAGGTCTAGCAATCGAACCATTTATAAAACTAAGCTTCAACTTGGCTCCTAGATTTAGTTTCATAATCTACTCCATGCAATAGAATTCCTTCCATTAAACGCTACGTTACCTAACATTATATTTGGATTATCAGATCCAGAGAGGAAAAATGGATTGACGCTAGTTTGATCTACTATTGCCATATCGTAAAAGGAAATTGGAATAGACTTATCGAATTTGTAGCAATTAGAAAATGTGATCGATCATTTACTCTGATACTGTGTGAGCTTCATTAGTGCTCTGTCATGGAATATGAAATGGAGCAAAACTGTTGGTATGAGGTAGATGCACCTATTAGTTTATAATATAGCAAATATAAGTTTGAATCGATCCCTCAAAGACCTCGAGTACTGATAGTAACCTTAGCTCTATTATTTAACTAAAAAATTATGATGGAATGAGTAAGTTAAAAATACAAAAATTAACAAACTAATATAATTATGAGACTTGATCGGAAGGATTCGCAATTGAAGTTAATACTTTTCTCAAGCATATTAACCTTAATCCTAAATTATTTACCAGAATCTCTTCACTTGGTAATATAATTTAGAATTACATTAATGTATAATGAATTTTCAGACAAAAATAACAACTTTCCAGAAGAATCATGCATCTTATCTCTAAGTATATATATAATTCTCTTCAATCATATCCAGATCTCATTTCTCATGTGATTTCTTAATCATTGTACATAATATCATAGATTGATATCCTAGAAATATCATTTAACAAACATAATTGAATCAAGAAAGATAGAAATTTTATTGAAAATTATCAATAAATTCAATTGTCACATAAAACCTTAGGTTCTACAATCCTAAATACAAAAATCTTAAGCTATCATGATGAAAATAGAAGAAAATTGTGGCAAAATTATGAAGTAAAATATGAAAAACCTCTTTTTTCAATAAGAAATCTCTTCAATCTTGAAGTTAGTTGATGCTTCCACATTTTCTTCATTCTTCTCTTTAAGTCTCTTCTTTTTTAAATATCCAAAGTTATGTTAAAAACCCTCACAAGTCCTTATATAATATATTAATAAATTTCCTTTTTTATCACCAGACACAATCTTGGACATAGTTGTGTTCCTAGGTTGTGTAACTCACTGACCTTAGCTTAAAAATCATCCTAAATGGGATACAACCTATGGACATGATAGTCTTACAAGTTGTGTAACTTCAAAACTTCATAACTAATTCCTTTGAATTTCGAATTGAGTGAAGCTTGATTCATTTTCTTCGTTTTCAATCGAAGAACGTGTTCAAACCTTGAAATCAAAATTTTACTTAATTAAATATTAATTTCTTTTGAAAAAACAATAAAAAATATAAACAAAATGCTATAAAATCACCATGGAAAGTGTATTGAGTTATCAACTGTAATTGAAAGAAAGTAAAACAGATTGTTGTATGTGGAAAAAGTAAGTCATCTCATTAACCACTGCTATTTATAAATACACGGATAAAGTTCTAACTCTAACTAACTTCTAACAAACTTGCAACAAACTTCTAAAAGCACGTGTAAGAAAACAAGCAACAACAGTTGTACAAAATAATATACAGTATAAACTAATAATATTCACAGTTTCATATATGGCAAGTAATATGTTTTATTGTATTGTGTTCCATTTCATGTTTAAACAGATTTATATTTGGAAAATCTCAACCTGTGACATGATTCATTTAATAATTGTATATAAAAACCTAAATCTATAATCTAACCTATTTAATAAGCATGATTTGTATGTGAGTTGATCTCATTTATAGATTAAAAAGTTAAAAATAAATTTATAAAATACATGCATATATAAAGGGAAAAGGGTAATAATAATATTTAAATTCTACTAAGACAAATGACATAAGATCTTAATATTAATATAAAATTACAACCCTAAGACAAAAGTCTTAGTTAAGTAAAATTTCATCAAATACAGGAAATCGAAAATTTAAGTTATATGACATCACTAAATTAAGTCCAACCATACTTTAAATGAATGTTAGTACTAGTGTTTATTTCTAAATTTATCACATTGTATATTAGAACTTTAAGAGAGATCGTAAAAAAATCTATAAGAGTTTGTAACTTTTTGTCTATTTAAACTACATTGGAAGAATATATAGTTAAGAGTAGTGAATCTCATATCTTTAATTTAGACATCTAACTTGGAAAGAAGAGATTTATTTGGTAACAAAACGTAAATAAGAAAGAATATAGCATATCTTGCATCCGATTCTAGGAGCTAGATATAAACTCGAACACACATTTAGACAGTTTTAGATGGATCTAACTCGTTTGTGTCTCCTGTCTACTTTTTAGTATACAAATCCATTTAAATCATGTTTTGTCATGCTGTATGTAGATCTCGATAATCAGGTTCCAAATTACTAGCCTTAGTTTCATACTTTCATACTACCCTTATATATTTGGACTATTACATTAACTAAGGAGTTTAAATTGAACCCCAAAGACGGATAAAATTAAGCTCTTAGAATGTTCAATTGTATATCTAAATTTTAAATGATAAAAGGTCCTCAAATACACACCACCAACCTTGGTAATTGGGAAGCGAATTTGCACTATTGAATTTAGTAAACGACTAACATAAATTAATAGCTTCAGTGGTAATATTACGTCGCATGAATATATTAATGGTGAATAAATATCAATAAAATTTAACACATTAAAATGTAAAATAGTTTTTTAAAAACTATCTACTATTGTGCTATATGTGTAAATATTATCTTAATCAAATGCATGACATATTAATATTAATAATTTTTTTTCCCAACATTGATGTATCTATAGTGAAAGCACATCATTAAGATCCATGAACCACCATCCCAATGATGCATAAACCTAGTTGTACCTCCTAAGTATGAGCTACGTAATACCTAATTATGCCAATGTTATGAAACCTTAATTTCGAGCTTCCAATTGCAGCCCACATGATTATCCTTTTGGGTTGTAACTTAGCTTCATCATTGCAACCTGTATCACACCTAGGCCATTACCTTTCAGAAGGTACAATAATTAACATCCTCCTTTTCATGCCTCATGGTTGCCATGACGCTACCAAAAAATTAGGGTTTTTGTAGGGAGTTTATAGTAAGGAAGTACTTTTCACAACTAAATGAATATATATATATATATATATATACTTTTTAATTTAGCTATTGCAGGAATGCATCCCTACAAAAAGTAACAATTAAAATATTTACATTGCATAATCAGTAATTGAAGGAAGAAAAAGTAAAAAAGCCTATTGTAGGGACAAATCCTTATTGTTGTATAGACATAAATTTTCAGAGAAAAATAAAATGTGTATATTATTTTCAGCTAAATTTATATAAAAGTTCACATATGAAAAATTTAAGGTGGACTTTATAAGGCAAATTAAATTGCTTTTAACTACATATAACAATTTATTAATAATATATAATGAAATGGTGAATACCTAAAAGCTATATATTAAAATCTTATCACAAATGTATAATGACATTTAGTTGATTTGAGTTCGAAATTTTACAAAATTAGTAGTAGTTTAGCCAAAATATCTCTTATCAAAACTTTATGTATTGAAGTTGGAAACCTTGATAAATATTAAGAAAGATTTATTTGTTATAAATGTCTCATCAAAATTCATAATTATTTGTTAATTTATTCCTATTGCACTAATTTGTTTTTTTTTTTAATAATATTGATTTTATGTTGATTTTTTTGTTATAAATGTCTCATCAAAATTCATAATTGTTTTTAAAATTTGACTATGAAATAACATTATGGGGACCAATAATTTTTCTTAAGCAAAGTAGCCTTCTATGCATATTGAAAGTATACATTAATACACTTTTGTCATTTATTATATTTAAGTATATTTAATTTTTGCTTTTTATATACTTTTATAATTAATATCATTTGGGGGTTTTGTCATTTTTGCTACCTTTTAAACTTTTATAAACTTTTTATAAAGTTACTTATACCTTTTATTTACTAACATTTTCAGTAAAAGAAAAATTATATCATGTATTAATTATACAATATGATATTTATCCTATTTTTAAATATAAGTACTTGTAGAAGTTTACAATTGATCCTTAAATAGGTTGATACAAAATAATACAATTATTTGGCAATAAGTATACTCTTACAATTTTAGAAATGCTCTAATTTATTCTAGAAAGCATATCATTTCTTATAATAATGAAAATAATATTAATAGTTAAATATTACAATATATAATATAACTATGCAAATAATATATACACACACATAACTTAAGATTGAAATAAAATGTATATACTCTTTTCGATTATATCTATATAAACATGCATGTATTTAAAATATAAGGTCAATTTCAAGTGCAAATTACTTTTGAATAAATATAATCATTTCTCAATAATATTTAATAAAAGGATAAATACTTAAAAGCTATATATGTACTAAAAGCTTATCACCATTGTAAGATGACTCTTAATTAATTTGAAATTGAAATCCCATGAATCAGTGATAGTTTAGTAAAACTATCTCTAATACTTATCTAAACTTTATTTATACTAAAATTTGAAAACCATGAAGAGATAAGTATTGAAGAATATTGAAAAATATTTATTTTTTCAATCCTGATTGAAAGTTATCCAAGTAATATGAATATCATCAATAATCTTGTATTTAGATATAAAACAATTAATAACTAGACATTGAGTAAAATAATTATTCCTTAGATAATGTGATATCTTATTCTCATTTGATGGTGTGGGGTGATGGTATGGGACCATATAATTCATTAATCCTGTGAGGTATCGATTTATCATTTAAATCTTACTATTATTATCTTCTTTTTAATTCTCTTTTGCCACTTAAAAGAAAATTTGATAGGAATTTTTTTTTTAAATGTCATCCCTTGATTGCTTGGAGAAAACAAGATACATTGGAGTCAAAGCTTGTTTCTTCTTCTTCCTTTTCGTTGCAAAAGTGAAGATGATTATATAAAGAGTTTCAATGGCTTTTATGTTTTGTAAGGAAGTGAGTTAATTCTATTATGTTGGTGCCCTCCCATCTAGAATTTGTATGACATTTCCATACAAAATTTACCTTTTTCATTCACTTAGATAAATATGAAGGTAAATCTTGACATTTTATTATAGCTTGCAATAAATATAATTTGTTAATATTTCTTATATAATTATTGCTTGATTTATTTTTCTAATCTAATCTTTAATTTCTTGTTCCCTTGTTGTACATTATGAATGAATCAACATTAATCTTTTTATATTAATAATAAAATAAAACAACAAAATTTTCTCTTGTTGTATACTTCTTAATAACCATAAATAAAAAAGTTAAGGGTTATTCATTATCATAGAGGACCTTATTTTGAAAGGTCAATCTTTACACATTGTCAACTATACATTATTGCATTTAGAGTTGTGAATAAAAAATGTTTAAGAATTTTGGTAGGAAAATTGATCAAGGAATTTAATAACAACAAAAGATATTATCATTTTAGAAGTTTATACTAACCTAAAGCAAGATGCAAATTTTTCACTATTTATGCCTAAGATTTGAAGGATTTAAATTTTAAATATATGGTTTTTACTTTATTCTTACTATTTTATAATTATTTAATCAAGTGTTTAATGTTAAATAAAGTGTTTTTAAAAAGCTATTCTTAATGGTTGGAAAATTAGAGTTAGAATTGCATAAACGTGTAATGCATTAATACAGAGAAAAAAAAAACAATAAATTAACCAGTAGAAACATTGTTGTAACTAATAAAGAGTTAACAAATATTTTTCTTTGATATAAGGTTAATATATTAAGACATTTCATTATACCTTTAATATATTACCAACTAATCATGCACCTACTTTGTGTGTACATAAAATAAATAATTGTTATTTTGATTATCATAAAACTTTACCTTTTTCTATTATATTCTATATTAAACTACTAATGAAAATTAATTTATCCAATTAGGATAGCTACAAAATAAAAAAAATATTTAATATCATCTTAAATAATATAAATGTGTATCAATACATAAGATAAGAAAATAAAATATGCTTTAATGTATACTATTTAAACTCTATACACCAAGACCATTGTAGCTTACTAGTATAACATTGGTTTACTAATGGGATGAATTGGATTCGACTTCCCTTACTCCTAAAGTTGTAATATGATAATAGTTGGCAAAAAAAAAAAAAAGAAACTCTTAAAATATGCTTTAATATAATATTTAAGAGGTGTAGAGATTGATATAAAGTATTGACTTAATAATATAGAAGATTAAAAATTTTAACCCAAAAAATAATTAAAGATTAAGTTTATTTATTTTGTTTATTTTTTACTCAAAATTCAAACTTAAAACCATTAAGTAATCTCTAATTTTTTACTTATAATATATAATTTCATTATGCAAAAAAAAAAAAATTGAATTAGACTTTATTTTTTTAAAAAAATTTAAGGTAGTGTTGCAATTGTTTAAGGAAATTAGTTTTTTTCATACCTTAATAGTAATAGATTAAAATAGATTTATATATCTATATGTCCATCCATTTATCTATTGATCTATATGATTCTATAGATATATCTTTCTACATCTATCTATTGATATCTACATTTATATGTATATCTAAACCTATCAAGCTTAAGCAATCCCTATTTATATATGATTTTTAATTTATATTATCACTTTCCATCTTCAACTCTTAGCATAGGTTACCAATATTTACTCTTTTTTCACTAATGTTTTGGCTAGTCATTCGTCAAATGGTGATATTTTTTGTATTTTTTTTATACTTATTTACCAATATATTTTGGTCTTAATTTATAGGAGAATTTCAATTAATTGAGATCTTCTTTGTAATAAGCATAAGGTACAAGTCTTTTCTTTTGCCAACATATTAATGATGTTCATTACTTGTCTATTTTCACTCTAGAATGAAAAGATGATGATCTTGGTAAGTTGACGATTATATGCTTTTACTCTCAAATAAATCATCTCTTCTTAATCTATTAGAAATTAAGGCTTTTCCTTACATTTGTCTCCTTATTAAGATGGTTGATTCGATAAAGCTTCTATTATGGTTCGACATTTGTTATCCTATTTCTATCAATTACATATTTTTGTTATAAGAAATAAAAATAAAGTAATAAACAATTGTTGGAGTTTATAATAAAAATTTATCTATGAAATTCATGCATATTATGTATCATTATTATGTATTATATTATAGTAGCGGGAATACATACCCATGATGTGCATTCTAAAAAATATATATACAAAATACCATATAGATCATGACCGAGGTCCTAGGTCATAGATCAGGATATACACATAGTATGGATCATAATGGGCTTAAACCAGACACACAACGTGCTGGTCTTAGTTGCGATGAAGTTCCTTCAAACAATTCAAGAGAGGAATTAAGAGTTTTATAGGCACAAAATGAAGTCTTAAGAAAGAGGATAAAGGAGATTGAACAAAGGGAGAGGGAATACGAATGCATATTTGCTTCATTGATGTCATCATACCCGAGTATAGGTTTAGTATCATTTCCTTATGGTATGTCAAGTGGATGCTCTACCAGTAACCATGTAGGGTTGTCTCACATCCTAATGGCATAACAACCATCGTCTTTAACCCAACTTCCCTTTATATATGCTCCCTCCCAAATGTTTGAGGTTTTACTTAGTGGGAATTTTCCTCAATCCATTCTCAATCACCTCTATCAAAACACCATAACTATTTTCAATGCGGGAACTAGTAACTGCCTACCTTAGGGGGATGTAGGAAGTATCATCCTCATTTCACCTGATACTAATGTTCAAACCAAATGTGTTAGGAAGGCAAATCATAGAGATGATAAGGGTCTATCCTAATATTTAATCTCCCCTTACTTAAACCTTGACATGATGAATAAAAAGAAAGAAAACATACCATACAAAGCACCAGTTAGTACTTAATGATTAAGAAATGACTTTTATTTTTTTTTCCTTTAGTATTATTCAAAGTGTGAATCATTCAGTAATTTATTCATTTGCATGTACTTAAGTATATTAGAGAGAACATTCTAAGGAAGGATGAAAGTTGTTGGATTAATGTGGACCACAATGATGTATGTATATTGAATTTTGTTTTGGACAATAATGAGGACAAAGAATAAGTGTAGTGTTCATGATTTTTATAATTTCAAACTTCTCGTAATACTAAATTATTTATCATGTGTATCTACCATGTGCAGTGAAAAGTTGGTTAATTTTGGAAGGAACAATTTCCTATTACGTGACAATCTCAAATGCATGAAATTAAATGAATGGTTGAATAATCGTACTGTCGACATGATGGAAATATTGATGACCCATTCAAAATTGAAAGATGGGACTAGCTGAAAGACTTGGTTCTTCCCTACATGGTTTTCAGTGATAATTAGAATAATCTCATATGTCTTATATTTAATTTTTTTTTTTATTTATTGTATTGATGAATTAATTAATACTCTTGAATACATGCATTTATTGGTTATTGGAGAATTACTAGATTTATTTCCACTTTCTCATGTTCGAAAGTACTTCAAGGAAAACTTAATCAGTGTAAGAAGGTATACATTCTTCCTTATTGTTTCATTTAACATAAATTGAAATTAGATTGCTAGGCCTTATACTCATTGTAGGCATGTATACAGTTCACAGTAACAATAATTATTGTTGGTTGATTAAGCTACAAATGATATCTAAAATAGGGATGGTCCATGATACCTCTAAAAAGAAAATAGATGCTAAACAAATAAGGGTGGTAAAAAAAAATGTTATACTATTGCCTCATCTAATTATAACCATATTATTTGTAATAAGCTATGACTATATATATCAAACCAATAGCAAAAATTTTGCAGGTTCAAATCTACAATCATTTATTCCGACATGAGGTCTTTAAAGATGGGATGACCCATCCATTTGATAAAGTAACGTCGAACTAGCTAATTATTCTCAATAAGAAAGTGCCCAATCATGTAGATTTAAGCAATGGGTAAGGCATTTACTAAGTACTTATATGTGTAATATTATCTCTACATATAGTGAAACTAACTTGTTTTATCTATTATAGTGCTAATTATGGTGTTTATATATTAAAGTTCATGAAAGCAAAAGGTCAAAATGTTAAGATAGAAGGACATGTATGTTCATTATTGAGTTTATATGTTATTTCTTCTTCAACCCTAACAATGGCATTGACGTTATCTCATTGTTTCCACTTATGCAATGTCCTAGATTGCAAGTACTAAGGATTGACTACAAATCATCTTTGATCTCATGAAGTCAAAATTAAATCTCAAGCGTGATGTGATATATCAACAAGCACTTAACCATTACAAAAGAACAAAGGATAAGCCATCACGTTACAAACATCAAAAACAGATTTTTTCATGTTTTATAAATATATACATATAACATCTACAATTTTTATAATTGAATTTTATCTCTCTAGTTGTTCTTGATTGAACCATTAGGAATAACAAAGTTTATTTCAGACTTGAACTTAATTCAAGTTATATTTGTGATTAATTTTTCTTTTATTTATCTCCTTAAAGCATTTTACATGACTTATATAAACTTTATCTTCAATTTTAGGGAAAATTATGTGGATCCCCCTTAAATACTACTTACTTCGTTGCACACGATATGGGTCCTATTTTTTTTGTGATTTGGCTGCTTATTGATCATTTCATTTGACATGTACACTATAATATAAAAAAAAATAAAAATTAAACACCATATAAAAGAAATCAGCAAATGGCTTCTTCACTATCCTCAAAAAATTGCCAAAATTGCCTATTAATTAAAGTCTCTTGAACAAGATTTTTGCTCTTCTTATATGACTCTACGATTTTCATTTAGAAAATATTTCTTCATAATAATTAGTAAAAATTATTTTTGTTTAATTGCTACAAGATAGTTCACTATTGCAAGAAAATTTTGGAATTTCGTACATCATAATTATCACTATTATGAAAGGGGTCAGTGCAATTTTCCCTTAATTTTAATGTACTTAATCAATTTATTAAATATAATAGTCATCTATACATCAGCTAAATTTATTTAATAAGAAACATGTAATCTTCAAAATATCCAATTAGATAGTTTATAAAAAAAAAATTGAAGTTCTAGGACATACAATTCTTTTGATAAGCAAATACTTTAAAATGAAGCATCCATTGCGTAAATTATATATTGAACTATCTTTATTATGGACGAGAAAAGACTTGTTGCATTTTGGGTACTACGAAAAAGGGACAATATTCCCTCTAATATTTCGTAAGTAGTAGACTTTTACTAGAAAACAGATATAAATATATAAAATAAGATTAAAAAATAAAATAAAATAAAATAAGGGGAAATGTACTTCATAAGTACGCATGATGTGCTAAAAACTATACCTGCCAACTACTATAATTTTTGTGTCTTTATTATCTGTATTTGAATGCTAAGGTAAATATTAATGATAATGTCTTAAAATAAATTATTCTGTTTCTTTTCCCTGTCCACTTTCATGTTTTGCAACACATTTGCCTTTTTGTACTCCACATTCCAAATGACACCTGCGAAAAGTTGAAGAATGTATGTGTGTGGATTAAGACGGTTTCCGTCACATAAACACATGCCCTATATTTTTTTGTAATTTTCTTTCGGTTTTCTTTTCCAGGTATAAGATAGTACCTTTTACTTATGAACTGATTATTTCCTACTACAAAGACCCTCATGATAGAAAAAAAAAAAAACACACACACACACACATTTTCTCAATATTTAATTCTCAATAATTAATTGATGGTATGAGCTATTTAGTTTTATGTTCCTTGTTTATGAATTAATCAATTGTCTTGACTCTTTATTGTTGCAGGCTGTCATGTCTTTCACTTAACCATTGGATTTGGTCTTGGAATTGCTAAAATTGTACGTTGGTCTCTTTTTCAATTTCTTAAAATTTAAATTTTATTTAGGAATTGAAAGACTAACTTTGAGTTTTCTACTTTCAGCTAATGGAAAGTTCCAACTAAATGTTAATTTCAAAGAAAGAATTGAGAGCTAGAGGCTCGGAGTGTTACGAAATACTAATCTCCATTTTTTAAGTTTTCTCTTTTCTTAACCCTTTCTTTTGATTATTTAATTAACAAATTATTATTTTGAAAACATAAATGAATTAAGGAAAAATTCAATACTATTAGCCTTCCTAGAAAAATCCGCTTGGTTTAATATTTTTACTTGTTTGTTCGTATTTCATACATATATTCACGTGTAATACTTTCATAATCAAAAGCTTGCTCTTTACATCTTAAACACTATTCTTTTTTTTTTCTTTTTTCTTTATAGGACCTCCGAAATACCTTTACATCCTGAATTGTGCTTAGAATTGCGGGACCCAAGAAATGTTGTTTTGTTCTTATGCTACAAGTGAAATAAAGTTGTAAAAATAAATAAATAAATAAATTCCTCTTGCGAATCTAAATTAATGTTGGTTGAGATGAATTTGTTGTTGAGATGTACAATATAATTGTTAAATGTAAATGAAAATGCATTATTTATTGTTATCAGATATGAAATTTTTTGTTCATATTTCCAATTGCAAATTTTCTATTACTTTTAGTTTATTAGTGTAACTATTTTTTGTAAGAAATGATTATTAAATTTCAAATCTTTAACAAAAGTTTATAGGTGTAATTAATTGAAGTTTGGTCTTAAATATCCGTAGAAATCATGCCTTTTTTTTTTTCAAATTTTCATACAATAAATATGCATTTAAAAAGGATTAGGATCAAATTTCCTTCATTTTTTATAAGAAAATGAAATTACATATTTATATATCTTGGTTATCTAAAAAATATTTCGTTATTATTTTTTTCATAATTTTAGGTTTTCGTAGGGTTATGTCCTTACAAAAAGCTTTAAAAAATTAAAAGTAAAAATGGTATTTTGCAAGTACATGTTACTACGTTAGATACTCTTTTTTGTTGGGATGTGTCACCGCAATAGTTATAAGCATGTCACATTAGCAAGCTGGTTTATTGTAGGGATGAAGACTTACTATGAGTTTTAAATTGGAACATTTCTGTAAGAAACTTCTATCTTTTCGTGGGAATTTTTACTCCCTACTTAAAACCCAATTTTTTTTGTAGTTATTAACACTAGGCGTGATGCTCCTAAGTGTGATTATCAACTAATAAGCCACCCTTAACTTTATTTGTCCTAATGACACCACTCTCAATGGTGCCGTACCCAATATTGCGACTTTCACACTTCCGGCCTTTCATACATGTAAAACCCTAGCTATGCCTCTTCATTCCATGCTTCAAATATTTTGCATTCTCACACTACAACCAATTGATTTTAAAACTTAGGATTGTATATCTTTCCAATTGTACACATAAAATCGAGACACTGGATAAAGATTCTGTAAGGTGAGAGGTTAATCGGTGTTAGTACACACTCAATCCTCAGCAATAGGGAAAAAAAAAAAAGAAAATAGAAAAAACCTTGACTACTTTAAGGAAGACCAAAATAGTAAGCAATTCACCGTGCAAGCGTGCACGAGTCTATTGTAGTATGAACTTTTTACATTTAAAAAACTCAAACTGAAGAATAGGTTTGAATTGAGGAAGTATCTAGCAAGCTACTGCATCACTTGTGCATGAAACTAGTGAAAATGCAACTTCTAAATTATAGATTGATTTCGCTAAAGATAAATTTTTAACAAGAGTAGGATCATCTTTTGAATTTCATTCATATCATAATGGTTGTTCACTTTATAAAATTACTTTTGTAGAAAATGTGTTCATAAATCTCAACCATCACTATCAATTCGCAAAATTCTCCTCTTGGGCTGAAGCTAACTTTAATATATAATGACAATACTTAACTCATAGGATAGTAGGGATCTTGTTTGAATGCAATTAAGTTCGTCACAATAAAAATGTGGTAGTATGAATGCTAGGATATTTTCATCTGTTGTAAAATCCCTGTAAAATAATTACTCGGCTCAATTACACATGGAACTGTTGGATTCTTTGAAAAGTGTCTAATAATCATTTTTACTTATGTGGATAAAGACAAGAAAACACTTTTGAGTATTGATTTTCTTAAAAATTCATTCCAAACACGTGAAACAGAATATAAAATATTGTTCAAATTTTAACTTCAAAAGTGAAAATAATATTCTAGTTATTTTATATGTTATTAAGGTAGTGTTTGGTTGATAAAATTGGATAACATAAGAAGAATTGTATATTATATTTATTTTGTATTATAAAATTAATTATTGTACTAACAAGTTGAAGGCTCTTCTATCTAATAACTTAGACCAAAATACAAATCAAATTATAAATTAAATAATTTAGTCAATACTATACCATAATAATATGACAATAAAAATATGCCTTAATGTTAATAGCCGACTTTTTGCTAGTATGGTGGATTCAGATTCAGCACCTATCAATCTTGATGGATTTGAGATCATTTATTTTTTCTTTGTCCTCCTGAAGATATTGAAGAGAACCTGTTACTACGTATGGGGTAAAGATAGATCAGCCGATGCTACCCAGCAAGATTAATCAAACATATATATTGACAGTGGTTCCAACATTTGACGGTCCACTCAATGTCTCGGCCGGCCCAATCATCATCGGTATTCCAGATTAGAATAGAGACACAGCCGATGCTGGACTTCCACGTATGGCACCTAACCAAATATTTTTTTTTCTAATTGCAAAGTGGTATTTTCTTTTTTGAACTTCTTTTTATTGTTATTATGACACGTTTTGAAGAATTGAAGAAACTTGTTAAATCTAACATGTTCAACGTGGTACGATTCGCAAGCAACATCATACTATTATTGATTATTGATTTGATTTCTTCACGTAGTGTGGTTTGGTATTGACCAAAGATGCTGTCGACGATGTTTTATTGTTGTAAAAGGGACTTTTTTTTTTTTTTTTTTGCCACCTCCATACCTACTTATGTAGCTGGAAGTCCCAAAATCTACTTTGCAAACGCTCTTGGTAGTTTGAAGTTCTGGTGTAACGTTTATTTGTATCAGACGAGGCCATTCTTGCAAGGGCTTGGATGGGGAAAAAAAAAATTGAAAAAGGAAAAGGAGGGAATAACTTTGTTGCTGAAAGTGAAGCTTGTCCTTTATTTTAGATTTTACACAAGGACAAACGATTCTAATAAATGCAATAGGTGGGTCTACTAGAACAAAATTTTGGAGTTAGTAGCTGGTCTTCAAATGGATTAGATGTCAATCGACGATTATAAATGAGTCAAATAATTCATAAACTATTTGAGTTTAGCTTGATTTTTACTCGAGCTCAATTTTAGAACAATTTAGTATAATTAAAGGTTGAGCTACTTGAGTAGTTAGACGAGTCGAGTTCAAATTTCATAAACTTGCAAACTTAATCAAGCTCAAATAGAGTAGATATATTAGTCGAGTTTTTAGTTGAATTTTGATCGTAATAATATTATAATTAGAAAAAATATACATCTTTGGGTAAATCGAGTTTCAATAATTTTAATTGAGTGGAGTTCAAGCTTGTTAAATTCCACTTCGAGCAGAGTTTGAATTCAAAATTCTAAATCAACCAAAATCAAGTCAAGCTAAAGCTTTAAATCAACATTATATTGTTTTGACTTGACTTGTTCGTAATCCTATCTTTATCTCTGTATAAAAAATAATGACAAATTGCTTTTAGGGTGTGTTTGCTAGAAAATATTATTTTTTCATGGAAAATATTTTCATCAAAAATACAATATTTCTCATTATTTGGCTAAAAATTAAGAAATGAGTTGGAAAACACTTTCCTTTGTTTTGTCATATTTTTGAAAAACAAAAATTAAAACCACTAAGCAATTAAGCATTCATATAACCATTTTCTTCATCAAAATACCACCATCAATGCCAAGGTATCATTACAACCGCTACTACCTCCATCACCATTGTAATAATTATCACCATGTCATTGTTGGCCCTGCCACTTTCACTTCTCCCAATATTTGAAATATAGATTGAAGGATGGGTAATAAAAACAGTCATAAAATGGTGACCAAATAAAACAAAGCTTTAGTCAAATTCATAGTAACATAAAAACTCAAGGCAATATATATATATATATATATTATATGTATGTATATAAGCAAAAGTCACTACAGACATAATAACTATAATAATATAGCATCTGTTCCTTGACAAAGAAACACTATGGAAAGTGATTCAAAGTTTAACTTCCACTAGTCAAAATGCTAGTACACTTAAATTCCTCTCTTTATAAACTCTATCTTGTTCCTTAATTTTGATAACTTCATTATTTATATATACTCTATGTCATAGGAGTAGAAGACCAATGCCATTTGAGCGTAGTGTGATACATACTTACATTTATGTGCTCTATTCTTGATAATTTTGAAATGGATATTGATCATGTGGTAGAGGATCTTAGTACTCGTACTATTCTCTATGAGAGGAAAATGTGTGTTGATTGTGGAATGAGAAGTTCACTTCTTTTTTACGTTGCATAAAGTCCTAACATGAAGAGAATTTGTATGACGGTGGAGCTTACAGGTCGAAATAGTACTTAGTCACTTAAAGTTCAATTAATGAGAAGAGTGAAGATTGTGTCGGAGTGTCAATGGTCATAATTAGGCATGGTTATAAGAACTGAGGGATGATGCCATCTGAGCATAGAGTGATGGAGATTTGTGGATATGTATATGACCAAAAGAAGGCAATTAGTAAGATTGAACCAAAAGAGCTACTTTGTAATTGTTGCTAGATAGGTACGTTTGCAAATTCAATCCATGGTGGAGATATGTCAGTTTATATCTTAAGCTTACATGAGATTCATGATTTTATAATATGGATGAGCAAAAGATATGACTAAAGAACAAAGCCAAAATGTAGAGATGCACATGGTAGTGTTAGTCACCACACAAGGGGAGTGGTTGGCATCATGCCTATTTGATGGCTAAAGTAGGCATCGACATTTCCACCACCAACTTTAGGCATTCAGCTGATGAGTAGTGTAGCCTACTGGGAAGTGTAGGGCCAATTGACAGTTTCTTGATTTTTGGTTTATTATAATCTTAATTACATTATAATGAATGTATCAAGTAGAACTGCAAATGAGCTGAGTTGAGCCAAGATTCTGAAGATTCAAGCTTAACTTATTTAGAAATTATCAAGCTCAAGTTTAAGCTTAAGTTGAGTTTTCCTCAACCTTGCAATTGAGGTTCGAGCTCAACTCGTTTAGATAAACGAGTTTTGTCTTGAGTTTAAGTTTGACTCGTTTAAATAATGGAACTTTATCTTGAGTTCAAGTTCTGCTCGTTTTTTGATCAAGCTCAAGTCAAGCCAAGCTTAAAACGAGACAATTTTAATCTTACTCAAGAGATTAAGTATATAAAATAAATAAATTAACAAATAATTACAAGATTATCTTATATATTATATATTATCCTATAACATATTATATATTTATATATCATATAAATATTAGCCTTTATATTTTAATAATATATAATATTTGTAATATATATAAAATATGTAAGTCTATTCAGGAGCTTAAACGGGTTAGTTCGTGAGCCTCAACCAGCTTAGCTCATTTAAATAAATGAGCTCCATCTCAAGCTTGAGCTAAGCGGAGCTTAAAAGAAGCCAAGCCGTGCTAAAAATGAGCTAAGTTGGAGCATTTTACTGGCAACTCGGCTCATTTGCAGTCTTAGTATCAAGATTTATAGCTTTTGTACACATACATTGTAGAGGGCTAAATTTAATATTGGGCTTCAAGCCCATTGATTAAATATTAAATAGATTTGACTTATTGAGCTAAAGTGACAAGGCCCAACGAGACAAGCCAATAAATTACCAAGATGATCAATAGAGATTTAGCATGGTAAGCTTAGAGTAAGGCCCGTTGGATCGGTCTGTTCAATCCAATCTTTCTTGGTTTGGCTTATACTAAAATAATAAATAAAGCCTTTAGTTGGGCCTAAACCAATGAAATTAGCCTGCTTAAGATCTATTAATAAAGGGCTTCAATCTTAACCATCGATTACCATCATGATCTGATAGATGTGATCAAATATCATTTCCGAGAAATACCTCATTCACAACCTCATTTGGATAGGAGAAAAACTCTCATTAACGCTATTACTCTGCTGGAACCTTATCTCAAAGATTAAATACTTAAATACCTTAAGAACTCTACCTTGTTCTTCATTCATTGTAATGTTTGCTGTCATTGCGCTCCTTCACCTGTCACCATTCGTATTAGAGCTTAATCAAGATTGTCTACTCCTCCTCTCTACACTTCTCTCCTAATCATTCCTCGCAAGTCATTCAAGTCATTTCCCTAGTTACGTGTATCGTGAATTCTCACATGGCATGCACGTGACTCTTTCCATCCATACCCATACCCTTATATTTTCTGGCGACTCCACTGGGGAAGGAAGACTTGATACTCATATCATGGTACCTCTAAGGCGAAGATAACCTAATCCTATTGATGGAATTAATCAAAAGCAAGATGCTACTACTGTGACCAATGACCAAAATCTACCTCCAGTTGGAGGCACTAATAAAGATGATGGTACACAAGAAGGTGTCCTTAATAAGGCGTAAATAACATGTGAGCTGCGAGAGACTAATTGGAACCTAAGTGAACTCATGGCAATGTTTGCTCAATGTGCGCTTACCTTGGCTACCTTTGTTGCTGTACAACAACGAGCAACTTCCTTGAATCCTTCTAATGTAGTGCAACAATACACTTTACCTAACCTTCCTGTTGTTAACAAGCATATCATTCTTAAAGTTAAAGAATAATTTCTTGCTATGGAACCTATACCCATGCAAGATTCATTACCTGAAATAAAGAACTAAGGAATTCAAATTGGAGGCTTGTCATCCTCACGTGCTATACCACGTATTGTAATTGTTGACTCTGTACAACCAACACCAACGAATCCCATGCCTACAAGCTCCAAACCTATAAATCTCGTGTCCATACACTCTACTCTTACGATGTCAATAAGGGTGGAGACATCCACCCAAAGAGGTTCATTTGTGACCAAAGAAGATTTGGACGTGTATTTGAAGGAGATACAAGCAAAGCCTACGGTTAGGGTACCGGAATTGAAACTTCCATATCACTAGCACATTGCTACGAAGCCATACCCTAAGGAATATATAAGTCTAAAGTTTATGTTGTTTAACGGCAAGAAAGGGAGTGCTAAGGAACATTTACTGAAATTCATCGAGGCATTGGAAATATATGGTTTGGACAACGATTTGAAATTGAAGGAATTTTCTATGTTACTCATTGGGAAGGCATACACCTAGTATATCAACCTTCCCTTAGGATCGGTCAATTCATGGGGAAACATGTGCTAGATGTTCTTAGAGAAGTTCTTCTCTATTGAAGAAAGAGTCATCCTTACTAACATAGGGAGTGTTCGCCAAAAGCTTAAGGAATATCTCATGGATTACATTGAGTATTTCATGGAGCATTCCTTAGACAAATAAGACGTTTCTGATAAAAGAGAGTTAGTCAAGATTTGCATCTAAAGGATGTTTACTGAGTATGCAGTGCATCTTGAAAACCTCTTGTTGGTTTCTTTCGCTATGTTGGTTGAGAACGCATGAAGGACCGATAATTCAGTAGTACGACAAAGAGGTGAAAATGTAAGATTTAATAAGTGCACGTTGTCAATGAATTGAAGAGAAGGATTTGAGAGGAGCAAAAAAAAGTTAAAAGTGAGAAGCTTATGAGCACTGAACCATCCTTGGCATACCTACGCTTAATGGGAAAAGTACACTCACTCTTCGACCAATGGCTATATAATGGGAATATTAGACTCCCAAAGGTTGAGCATTTACCAACAAATGAAGAAAATAGTGATCCTAAGTATTACAGATTTCACAAGAGTGTAGGTCATCCTATGAAAGATTGTTTGATTTTGAAAAAGATATTTAATGAACAAGTTCAAAATGGAAAACTGATCATTGAGGGTAATGATGTCAGGAACAACCCACTTTTAACTCATAACACCTAATGTAGTGTTGTGAATGTTATTACTTACGATCCCATAAAGGCGGAAAGCATGGACATGCAGCCAATTGAGGCGTACAAAGTCAAGCATGAAGGATTTGAGATCAAGACAAATGGAGATAATAATATTGCTCTTTCCTTGTTGAAGACTGCTAATGTTAGGAATTTCTTTGATTTAATCAGCTTTGATGAGGATGCTCGGCTCGAGGCAACGACTGCATCAATGAGGATCTCACAAGACTAATACAAGAAATATCTTATAGCACGTCCCATAAAGGGAATCATTTCGATGAATAAGGGGGCAATTACATTTACTAATTCTAACATTTGTATAGTAAATCTTAATTACAATCGCCCTCTGTATGTGAAAAGCGTACTCAATGGTCATTTTATCAGGAGGATATTTATTGATAATAGATCTTCACTTCATGTTATGCTAATGTCAACCTTTAAAGCTACAAAGATAAATATTCGAAACTTAATGAGACAACTAATCGCACTAAATAGCTTCTACAAGTCTTCTATGAAGACAATGGGGTGTATTGAAGTAGACTTTGATATCGGACCTATCCATAGCTTTACGTGGTTCCATGTGGTTGATGTGCCTGTATCTTACCATCTCCTTATAAGAAGGACAAGGTTGCATGATTACCACATGATACCTTTAACATGGCATCATTCCATGAAGGGTTATTGGAATGAGAAAGACATCTTCATTCCTACAACAAAGAATCCATTCACACGTAATGAGTCTCATTTCACTGAAGCAACATTCTTTTACGAGCATGTGAATGAAGGGGAAATACCCTTAGTAGAACCCCTTGAAGCATAGCTACCTATAGAGGAAAGGGCTAAGACTTGAGCATTCAAGAAAAAGAGGACGTGTGGTTGTTGTAGGGATGCAAAGAAATGAAAGCGAACCGATAATATTATGAAGGTAGAAGGCACATTATAAGTTAAGAAGCATAAGAACTATTGGTAGCTAAGATGTGTTTATATTGGTTTTATCCTAGTTTTCATTTCATTTTATATGTAAGCGCAGCGATGACTGCTTTTCATCAATGAAAGTTCCTTTTCCCATCATTGATATTTTCTAATGAGAATGTGATAAGTGTTTGAGTATCTTCATTTTATTACTATTATCACTGCGAAGTAAGAGATTAGTCTCCTTAGCACGCAAAGTTAATTTCACAAAACGGTTTATGTTTGAATGAAGGAAACTAAACCCCTCAATCGAACAAAAGAAAGTGATAATGAATATAATACATAGACTACGCATCATTGCTAACTAGTAGGAGCTTAGTCTACTAAGTGTACGATGATAAACTTAGCTCGTATGTTGTAAACTGGTAAGAGCACTGGCTCCCAGACATATATTACGCTAAGATAATCATGTATATCTTTCATGCTATCTAATCTCTATGTTTCTTGCCATTAAGTAGTGCAAACAATCCCATTGATAAGTACTTTAACATATTGATATTTAAACTCAGGTAACATCCTAGTACGCTATGCTACACAGTTAAATAGTAGGAAATATCCCCTTGATTAATGAGAAAGAATTATTGATCCCAAGCAATCAATGTTATTATCGATGCGTATGTGCAATTAAACACTTCTTAACAGAGATCTTTTATATATTATCATTAATAAGAAAAAGTCTTGCTTCAATATGTAAGATGACGTGTGAAATCCCTTAGATCACTGAGTCTATGCAGTTTCACGATTATATCTATTATACAAGAGGCCCCTTAGATCAAGAGTCTAAGCAGTCTCGAAGTTATATCAATCCAAAATTTGAAGCTCATGATTATTTAACACTAGTATGACTAGGTTGAGCTTTTTTTGCCTAATGCGTGGTGTCACTTTTAAGAAGAAATAAGAGAATCTTATGATTTTATGTTAGACAATAGCGTTGCTTAGTTGAGGCGCTCCTAAGCGCGTAAAGCCCTTAAGATATGCTTTTCACTATTTGTCAAGACATTGCAAGTCATTAAGGGGATTGAAGCTGCCTTACTACATTATTGTCTAACACACTATTGCTAAGTGGAAAGCTATTTCCCCCAAAGGCATAATGATAAGATACTTTCATAAAAGTTGACAAAAGTGTCAAGGAGATAAAAGAGCACGAAAGCTGATCAATAAAATTCATTGCTATTGATTCTACATATTTAAGTACAACTTGTACTTATAAGGAGATGTAAGATTTACAACTAAGTGATCAAGAAAATCATATGAAACAAAGCTTAAGTCAATGCCTACCAAAAGTGCTAAATGACTTTTAAAGACTAGCATACTACAATGTAGTATTAGGTCCTTAATGGTGTCATGAGGGAAATAGGTGCATCAAGACTTGTCGACTTGCCTTTTATCCCTATGTCAATAACTAAGAGAGGAAAATTATAAATGGATGCGGTATATGAAGAGGTTATTCTTGTGTAATGATGATCATTACTTATAATATTTTCTTTATACGATGCACCTTATGTATGGTATTTGATGTGCACGTATTCACAAAGCTTGATGTACGTACACTCACGATGCTCAAAGCGCATGTACGTATAAGGCTCAATGTGTATGCGACGCTTAACACGTACGTACTCCCAATGTTTGATATACCATGCTAATTTACTACATCTCCTTTTGCTTGATTTCAAGGATAACACTATTAGAGTTGTTTAACACACGAGACTACTATTATACAATCCCATGTTGCCTTCTCCTATTGATTCTTGAAATTAGCAGCAATGCCTACATACAGTTGCTACCACTTCAGGGAAGAGGAAGGGTTAATTACATATGAAAACTAAGGAAAGTAAGTAAGTTAGTAAAGTGAAGTGCAAATGAGATGAAAATTATACAATTATACAAGTGGGAAGTTAAAGAAAAAATGACAAAGGTAATACAAGGAATAAAGCCTTATCGAGGACTGATGTTTAACTCGAAGATTTGGCTCACCCATGTTTACATCAGAGGACTCATGCTTGGCTCACATGTTGAACTCATGTATGGTCATATGTTTACCTAGTGTACAAAGCTCATGTTAGGATGAAGCCTCACATTGTGTTCAGGGGTTATATAGCGTTCAATGCTTACATTGCATTTGGGACTCATGCCATGGTTAAGCCTCGTATTAAGTTTAAGCCTCATGTCATATTAAGCTTAAGACTCATGACATGTTTAAAACTCATTTCATATTCAAACCTACATGTTATGTTCGAGGATTATGTCATGTTCAAGACTCACATCGAGTTCAAGGCTCACATTATGGTTAATGATCATGTTTAGGGCTTAAGTTTGATTTGATGTTAAGGGTATCATGTTCAAAGCTTGTGATTACGACCCATGCTCACTCACATTTAACTCTATGTTTGAGACTTGCATTCACTATTATAGTTAATGCTCAAGTGCAATCCTTATGTTCACTCATGATCAAGACTCATGTATTAAGGTTCATGTTTAACTCATATAACAAGACTCATATTTAGCTCACATGCCAAAGATGTCATTTCAATTCATATACATGACTCACATGTGCTCATATCAAAGGTTTAGAAGTGGTTATGTTAGAAGCCTACATGTACTTGTACCGAAGGGATTATACTAAATTGAAGTGTTTAACTCTTATGAATTCATATGGAAGACTTATAATTGGTTCATGTGCACTTAAGTCATGGAGTAGCTTTCAACTCTCACTAAATAATTTTTTCTAAAAATAAAAATGTTTAGTTAATTAATTGGGGTAATTTATATTTCGAGACAAGGTAATTATATACTTCAATGATTTGATAACTGAAAAGGAAATTCAAAGAAAATAATCTAAACTAATTAAGGATCCAATTGTCAAATGTGGTATATTTTAATATCATGATTATTGGCATTGAACCAAGATTCCAATTTGCTAGTTCATTAATTTAATCTTTTAAGGGGTTGATTTCCTATATTTTCTTTGTTAATTAAAAGTAGATCTAATATTTTATATTAATCAGGAATAGATTTGCATTATTTTATTTTTGTATATTTCGATTTGCTTAGATATTGGTAGAACTAATATAGTTAAAAGCTAGTCATAATAATATCTATAGGAATGACATGGTCTTACCAATATTTATTGTTGTATACATGACCCGGTATACTTGCTGGTAAATTATGCTTTTAAAGTTTACATATATCAATCAACCATCTCTAAAAACAAAACACCTATCTGTAACCTGTACAAACACTAGAAATTTTAAACTTGTTCAATTCTAGAAAATAAAACTCATGACTTTAAAAACTGGCTGCCTCAGACTTAAATCAACATAGAAAACAAATAGGGAGTCGCAAGACCTTTATACAATCCACAAAATGAAAACTCTAAAATGAAATAACTTATCATAGTCTCTATAGAATCCAAGTTTCGAGTCTAATGCCGAAACATATCCCATCCCATCATCAAAATAATGCTAACTAAACTTCTCATCATAATAACAACAATCATACTCAACCTCCTCATAATATTTAGAATTATCTAAAGAACTTGTAGGTGCAACTAAAAAACAATAAATTTCCTAAAGGGTGAGCTACACGCAATACAAAACACCAAATACACATGCATGTGATACACACAATCACAATTTACATATAGGCATAAAAATAGCTAATGTAGCATATGCCATTTATTATTTGAATTATTAGCTAGCAACCAACATAGTCTCAGTGTCCTAAAACTTAGGGTAAATCATGGTCCCTAAATACACAATATATATGTATACATATAAGTATTGGTATTAGTCTTACCCAATACCTTAGTAACCTTTCTTAAAATCTAGTTGGACTATCTAAATACAAAACTCTTATAAGGCGAATCGTATATGATCACTATGTGTCTCATCAACCTAATTAAACCCTACCAAATGGAGGTCGAAACCAAGCACAAAGAGCATATCACATTTTTAAGTTTAAGTTTGAATTAACTTTGGTTCACAATTATAATTATATCCTATACAAGCACAACAAGGAAGTAAGTATCCATACCTAGACTAGAGAACATAACAACATTAGTTTCCAAATCAACAAATTACCTAGAATCTGTTAGTAGGAAATAATCTATAATTAGAACTAAAACCAAGTTTAACTCAGCACTTTTCCTTCCTCATATCTTAGGTTTAACCTCATAACAATAGGCTTTCGAAAACTTGTAGAATACTTTATTGGTAGAAAACTAGCTTAGAAGATGCTAATGACTTTTTAAAAAGGGAAAATGCTAAATTAGGGTTTGGAAAATATGAGCCCTATATTTAGCAAATAGGAATCGAATGGGTAAAGTTAGGGTATTAATGAAACTAACCTAATTAACTTAAAAACTTATGTATAGGCTCAAGATATTAGTTGAAAAGAACCCATAAGTTTAGAATTTAAAAATATAATAAAATATTAAAAATATAGCTAAAATAATAAAATTTTACTATATCGTTATTATATTATTAATTATACCTAATATAGGGTTCGAAAATTAACAAACACCTAGAAATATATTATAAGAGTAATATAATTAATATTGGATATTAAATAATATACAAAAGACATATATATACATCGTGTATAATTATAATATAAATATATATGCCCATAATTATTATAAATATCCAAAAATGCATAAACATCACCAAATAAATAAAGGAAAATATAAGAAAATTAATAAAAATTTCCAAAGACATGTGGAATGCTGGAAGAATGGGTGGCATATAAATGGGAGGTGCATAGATATAGGAGTCCTCAACTTGACACCTAGATATGACCTTTACATGTGTAATATGGAGGAAAAAAATCAAAAGCAATTCAATTGGAGATATAAAAATGGTTTCCTATAATCTGGAACAAGTTTAGGCAATTGCAAGCTTGGGAAAAATTTTAGAATTAAGAAATAAAGAGAGAGTGTGAAGGAAACTAAAATTAGGAAATTTGTAAGTAAATCTAAAATTTTACAAGTACCCAATGAAGATGAATAGCTGGAAGTGAAACCAAGTAGTGGCCAGTGGCAAGGTAAGCTGACACATACCCCCCCTTCTCTATAGTAGTTGAAGCTCATGTTTTTGGTAAATTGCTAATTTCTTTGATTTTTACAAAAATTAGGGAAAAATAGAAAAACCATCACAAAAAATTATGAAATTTGGTTTTCCTACATATTTTATCAACTCATATGTTATGCTCACTTAGAAGCTTATGTCCATTTCACATAATTTATCTCACAACTACTCACGTTAAAGGGAGTCGTGTTCATTTCAAACTTTCAATTCACAAGTATGTTAAAGAGGTTTAAAGCTTATGTTCAATTTCCATGTTAAGTTCATATTCCAAGCTCATGATCGGTTCTAATGCTTAAAGCCCGCATCGTGTCATGTTTAAGAATTCGTCATGCCATGTTCAAAGACTTACATCATGATTAGAGATTATGTTACGCTCAAGACTCACATCATGTTCAAGATTCATATTCGAGACTTATGCTTTATTAATGTGCATGCTTAGCTTACATGTTTGCATTCGACTCTCATGTATTGATGTCTAAGGCTCATGCTTTATTCATGTGTGCTCAACTCACAAGCTCATATTTTACTCTCATGTACTAACATTTAAGCCTCATGTTTAGTTCATCTCATGTGTAAGGTTTGTGCTTACCTCTCATATGCTCATGTGTATATGCCCTTACGACTCGAGACTCATGTTGTAATTGATTTTATGGAGGTTACAAAAGGAGGCCACACATGACTTAGGGATTATACCTTTCACTATTGCTTGCTAATGAAGATCGGTCATCGTTGGCCTTTGGTTTGTGATCAATCGTGATCCAAGCTATGAAGAGTTTATTCTCTTTAAATCGTGCTAATTTGCTAATCGGTGCAAAGAAGAGATTTGGTCCTTAAGTTACGACTATAGACTTTTAACCATCAATTGGCAAACAATAACGATCCGAATAGTAAAGAGTTTATCATCTTTAAATTGTACTGATTTGTTGATTGTTGCTAGTTTGAGATGTGGTCCTTAAGTTACAATCGTAGACTTTTGACACTTGATTGTAGGCAGCCATAGTTTAGGTGGTGAAGAGACCCTCTTTAAACCAAACTCTCAAATGTTGATTATGCTACCTACAAAACATGGACAATGATGAGATGTTAGTTTCAAAATTTAAAGAGAAAAAAAAAAAGGGAAAAGGATGTGATGATTAATTACCCAAAGACATTAAGTCATGACGGTGATATCAATATTCATCGCATGAAGAGGAAAAGAAAAATATATACTATCATAACATGGAGTTCAAAAAAGTGAATACCTATCTTGCTTAATACAACAGAAATGATATATATTGTAGCTTACTACTAAACCTTTACCTAAAACTAAACTTTTCCATCCATCGTATGATAGCGAGATTAGATGGATCCTAGTGGCTTAATGGACGAAAGTAAATGCTTTGTTCTTACATTCAAAAGTTGCCAAAATCTTAGAAATTGTATATCAACTATTAAATAGGTAAAGAACTAAAAGAAGCATGGAAAGCAATTAATATATAATTCCTAAACATCAAATCAAGGAAGAATGAAGAGTAGATTAATGAAGAGAAAAGCATGAGTACGACTCAATCATAGCCACACGACAAGAGGTCATAACCAACAATTTGATAGTATATTGACACATTCGTAGTAATAAGTTTTTAAAAAACAAAGGAGTAGAGTATGCAGAATGGAATACAAAAAAGCCATTACTACAACCAAATAAAGCTCTCATAGCATATATCAAGATGAAGTGCAGTAAAAGAAAAGTATATAGAAAAGTTTGTCACACACCTACTATTTTTACTTATATCCTTCATGATGCAACCTGCAACAATAAAGCTCGGTCATGGTTACATATGCAACCTGCAACAATAAAGAGCAATATGAATATATATATATATATATATATAATAAAAAAAAGGAGAGACAAGAGAAGTAGCAAATTTAAGCAGTAAACTCAAGAGTATATATATATATATATATATACAATAAAAAGAAGAAGAAGTATGAATATATATATATATATATATAATAAAAAAAAAGGAGAGACAAGAGAAGTAGCAAATTTAAGCAGTAAACTCAAGAGTATATATATATATATATACAATAAAAAGAAGAAGAAGAAGAGGAAAATCAAAGCCAAGTTAATCAGATTAGCTCTCTCACACCAATAATGGATCCTTTCTCAAAGTCCTTATTAGTAGCACCTCTTCAACAAATTTAATCTTCACTCTGAAGAAGTCGATGGTAGATTTCGTTTTGTTATTGACAGCGGTAATGTCTCGGCCCAATTATTTAATCCTATTTCAAAATGTTAGCTCGAAGCGATGTTGCTAAACAATTTTTCCACTTGGTTGATCACCATGATAATAGTTCTACACCAGGCCAGTCACTTGAGCTTCGGCAATGTTAATGCCGAGCTCTATTCTTTATCGAGCTTCAATAGCTCAAAGTGCCAAGCTCCATAAGCACCGAACTGGGTTTAATTTAAGTAGCTTATGGCCAAATCAAGCTGTTATATCCGTCTTCTACGCTCTCTATGACCATCTCTTCACGACTTAGTCGTCCACTATTGCAGAGGTACATCATCTGAGAAGCTTGTGAACTAAGCTGAGCTTTCAACCTGATACCCGAACAAAGCAACTGAGTTGAGCTCGAAGAGTGGTTGATCCCAATTATTATGTATAATTCCAAGTGAAGCACAACAGATTTGGTGAAGATGAAACACTAAGCTTGTAAATGTTTTGATTATGGTACCACAACAAAACGGCAGCCACAAACCAGGGTTCTTCTTATTTAAATGGTTGAAGAGGAGAAAAGGTATTCGATATTCACCGAAGGATTTTGAATCAAGGTTGAGAATCGTTTTTGCTGGCGTAAAATTTGCTACGTGTTATCGGTTTGTTGGTTAATGAGCATTGATGATTCATGCTACACAAAGCTTCTGTTAGTGACCATTTGTGATCGAAAAAGCTACTAATATTCGCTGCTAAAGTCGATCAATTTACCGCTATCACTTAATGTTAGGCATCACTTGATATTGAAGAAGATAGAAGGCCGAGAGAAATAAAAGAGATGGGAATACAAAAGTTGCCATTATGGTCCAATAGAAATTAAATTTCTTGAATACAAATCAATAGCACAAAGTCACACTTACCTAATAAGTTTAGAGGGTCTCTAAAAGCATCATGTCTTACAGTTGTGAATTCACTATCCTCAAGCTTAGGGCCAGTATTCTTCATTAGTAGTTTCTTTAAGCTCAATCTTTGTCTTCAACGCATAGCTCTTGTCTACAACTGTAACTTTTGACCTCGAAGCCTTCTTCGAACAACAGTAAGCATTGAAGAATCACAGAGCCTTAGTAATTGATGTTCATGAACAAGACCTTATTAATCCAAGCAGCTCTATACAATCTAAGCACCTATAACAGAGGTATCTCTCTACGGAACTTTACAACAGCAGGCCAAGATCCTCCCAAGTAGCAAGAAGTTTAAGTTTCGACTATTAAGTTATGGTAGATAACTCGTTGAGTCAAGCTATCAAATTGATGAAAATCAAGTAGCAGTTGTGAAGCAAGTCCAAGCAGCTTAGGTCATGAGCTTCAACAAAAACACAACAAAAAAAACCAAGAAGATGCATAAGCTAACCTTCATTCGAGCAATGTTGTTGAAGCTTTCACTTCTAGGTACTCTAACTCTAACAATAATTAGTATTCATATGATGGGTAAAGCTCCTTATAGGAAGACTATATGTGAAGGCCTTCTCAAATGGTTGTAATCATAGAAGAAGAACGCTAAAATAAAAAGGGAATCGATATGTAAGGTTTTCTTTAGCTAAAAGAGTAAGGAGAAAGGAAAAATTAAAAATAGAGAACAAAAGAAAGTGCAAAACCTTTATATTGTGAGAGTGAAAAAAAGTAAAGGGCCACCTGTTACGTTTTGAGTAGAAGAGATAAAAAAAAAAAAAAAAGTAAGAAAAGGACACTCCATACTATTTTTGCTTGGAGAAGTTTTCTAAACGAAGCTATGAAAATCTGTTTAGCTTTTGGGACACTACCCCGAAAACTCAACAGAGGATACTGTCTCCTTGAACCTTACTTGCTAATCGGCAAGTGAGACTGCCATGCTTAACAGTCGTAGCGCAATAAATAAAATTTAGATAAGACAAAGTATTTACATGATATGTGGAGACCTTACGAAAAGAATGCTCTCTTATGAGAAAAAAATTAAGACAATATTGATATATAGAGTTGGCACAACGAGATCACTAATGTGAACTTAGCATATAAATTCGGCTCAATGAAACCGGTAACTCATAAGGATCAACTCAAAGAGACAAATTAGCTTAAGAAGAGATAGCTTAAAGAAGATTTATTTTAGAGTGATGCCTAAGGGGCAACATACAACCTAATCCGGCTGAGGCATAACACATAAAAAAGAAGTACTGTGAACATGCATATTAAGACAATTCTCAAATTAATTTTCCAGTCATGTAGCTATTTAATAGTGTGCATTCGCTTGAGTCGTCTAAAAGACTCATTCAATGCCCAAACTCTTTTGACTATATCTAAAGGACTTTGGTCAAAGGGCAAAATGTAGAGGGTCAAATTTAATATTAGGCTTCAAGCCAATTGATTAAATATTAAATAGATTTGATTTCTCAAGCTAAAGTAATAAAGCCTAAGGAGCCAAGCTAATAAATTACCAGAATGATCAAGAAAGATTTAGCATGGTGGGCTGGAAGTAGGATCTATTGGATCGATCTATCCAATCTAATTTTTCTTGATTTGGCTTATACTAAAATAATAAATAAAGTTTTTATCTGGGCATAAACCCATAAAATTATCCTACTTAAGATACATTAATAAATTATTTCAATCTTAACCATTGATTACTATCATAATTTAATGGATGTAATCAACTATCGTTTCCTATAAATATCCCATTCACATCCTTATTTGGATAGGAAGAAAATCCCCATTAATGCCATTATTTTGTTGGAACCTTATCTTAAATATTAAACACTTAAATACCTTAAGAACTCTACTCTATTCTTTATCAATTGTGGAGTTTGATACCATCGCGCTCCTCCACCTGTCACCATTCGTGTTAAAGTCTCATTAAGATTATATATTCTTCCTTTCTAGACTTTTCTCCTGAACAACCCTTGTGAGTCACTCAAGGTATTTCCTTAATTATATATAACGCGAATTCTTATGCAATATGTACATGACCCCATGCATCTGTACCCATATCCTTACATACATATATACATACGTATGGGTAATGCATGAATGAGTAGAAAATTTTAAGTAAGGTCAAACGGAAGGAAGGTTATAAGGGCCTTAAATCTTTTCGCTAGGAAAAAGTTAATTATTAAAATTAATGAAAAAAATTGGGAAAACAAATATTATATTTATATTCTAAAGAAAAAATCTTATCATGTATATTTTCCTTTTGCTTGTTTTTATTTTTCTTTTTTTAGTAGAATCTTTTACTTGTTATATATCTCATTTTTGTAGGTTTGATATATGGTGGATTATCAAAAATATTAAAAGAACTATTTTCCATAAATCAACAAAAAAGCAAATAACAACAATATTAATAATAAGATGCACTCTTACATATCGTTTGGTCACTCAAAATTCATGGGATGAAACTAGATAGATGAAATGTTTTATTAGTTATTAGAGAAAAGGGGGGGGAGAGGGGGGGAGGAGGATGGGATAGGGGGTGTTGGTTAGGGTTTTGAAGGATTTTACAAAATATTTAAAATTTGTCAAAATACGATATGAAAGTTGACTTTAATGGATAAAAACACACGTATTAAAGATATAAATATTAGACATTATTAAGGGTATAAATGTTAAATAATATTTGAAAATTTTAATTTGTAAATAATATAAAATTATTATTAAATATTATATAATATTAAGGATACAAATGGTACAAAATAATGTTGAGTCTAATACTTGTGTCTATCAAATAAGAGACATTACAAAATTTTTTATTCAGTATCATATAAATCAAACTTAATATAATATTATTATACTATTTTATATTTTTTATATTTATACCATCTAATTCTCTGTATTTTATTTAATTTTAACAACCAAATATTATCTCAGTGTTAAACTCATAAAAGTTTAGAGATGATTTGGTTTGAACGTGTTTTCCCCCCTTTTGTGATTGTTATTGTTAGTAGCGATGACGTTTGAGAAACCTGGTTAAAGTAAATAAATTAAGGATAAAAAGCTAACATCAGGGACGTGGATGCTGGTCTTGGGGCAAATCATAAGTTTAAGTTCGATAACTATTAGTAGTCTCCATTTTGTAGCTCGGGTCAAGTAAAATCCTAATTCCTGCTCCATTTACTTAAAAAGCACGTGTCTCCACCTTACTTTAGAAGGTACAAGGGAAAGTGAAAACATTGTTGCTGTGGATTAATTTGCCATTCCAAAGGATAAATTAGGCCGTCCATCGTGGAACATGAACCAGGGCAGTTATTGTGGATTGATCTTATTAGTCTAGTGTTAATATGATTAAATCATAAAACCTGTTTCGGTCACACATTTGATCTGCTTTAATAGCGAATCGGAAAATACTTGATTGACTTGGTTGGTCTGGCCTTAGTCCTAGGATTCAATTAAGTTTTTAGGCTCGACATGCACCATTTGTTTTTGTGTTTTATTCTCTTGAAGATGCACCAATTTATTTTAAAAAAAAAAAAAAATTTAGACTCAAGGTAAAAGAAAAATTTAAAATATTTGTAACTTTCATATCTAAAAAAGACAGATAATTTTATTTTTTTATAAATAAATATAAATTATATTTTAATATTTTTACCGATCTTAGTTTACTATCAATTCAATTATAATAGAAACTCTCTACTCTTGGTCGTTCCCATTTTCACGTTATCGGTTTGGATTTAGCAATATTATAAGGTTTCCAGTTGTATTTTCTTTTTAATTTTCTGATCCAATGTTGATGGTCTGAACAGTAAAATTCATAAAAATTTCAGATAGGAAGAGAGGAGCCCAGCTCCTCTCGCAAAACTGAGAAAAGGAAATTGCCAATTATATTGGACCTATGGCCCGCCAACGAGCATGGCCCAAACAATTAACATGCTTTCATCGATAGTATTTTTTTTTTTATATTTATGCTCACTTTAAATCCTTTAATATTTTACTTATTAGCAAATCAATTTTACGGGCATAAATTATCCATACATGTGGATACCGATCATCATCATAGTTATATTTGATCATAGTTTAAATTTTCACTATACAATACATACACATAAAATAGATGGAAGAGAAAATAGAAAAAGAGAGAAACCTTTAGAAAGGTTATAAAGATAAATACCATGTTATGTAAAGAGATAGAGAAAAGAATGAAAAAGTGAGTTTTGGGATTGAAAGAGATTAATGAGAGACAGTGGGTTGACAAATTTATTTATTATTTATAATTTTAATAAACCATATTAATATTGGTTTTTTTGTTAAATAAAATTAAATAAAAAGTAAATAGGTAACTTGAAGTATAGTAGTTATTTAGCCATTCAGCTATTGATCATGCTTTGCACTCAATAATTTTTTTTTCATAATATAAAATTTATTATTATTATTATTATTATTATTATTATAATATGTAATAATAAAGAGTAAATATCCATATATTTTAGTATTAGTTTGAAAGGTAATAATAATATGGAATCAATAAAAGTTTAAAAAAATTGTTAAGTAATTTTAGTTAAGTAACCATTAAATATTCACATATTTTGGATTTATTCTTTTGAAAAATATGCCTATCTATTTATTACTTTCATGGTGTTACCCATTTTTACCCCTTAGAATAATTAACCGTGCAGCTCGACACCTAACATGAGAGTTATCGTGCTTTAGTTCTTAGTGAATGTTTGATCTAGTTCAAAGCCCACTCTACTTGGTCCCTTAGTCCATAAACTTTTGAATAAGCTAAAAAGAAGTGAAACCTCTTCTTCCAGTACTAGAAGAAGTGCATACTTCTTTTGCTGGACAAATCAACCCGCACTAATAATGGCTTAAGTTCACATACTATGATGAAATTCTAGAAATCAACCCCAGAAGGGAAAACCGAAATACCAAATTCCATCAAAACCTACAAATCTACACCAATATCTTGAGTGTGTGAATGGAGCATCAAAGCTTTGGCTGGGAAGTTGTTTCCCCTGTTCGAATAAAACATATATTTTACGAGTTTAGAAGAGTTGATCCAATTTCCTGTTTCTCCTTCTAGCTTTCTTCTTACTCACGAATCGGTCTCAGTTCATCGAATCTGATAAGAAGACGAAATTAGCAACCATAGATCATCGAATCCAATAAGAAGACGAAATTAGCAACCATAGATAAGGGTATTCAATTGCAATGTTTATGTATGTATAACATACGTTTCACGCTATATATTGTTTTAGAGAAATGATATGCTAATTACAACTTCGAAAAAAAGAGATAAGGAAGAGGATTAAGCGGTTTTAGGAAGCTCGAGTACACTAGTGAAGAGTGAATGGGTTATAGCGGATAACCCTACTATTATGGATAAGAGTTGATGCATATTATTCATTCTAAACTCTTTTGGATCTTTTATTATTGCAGTTTAGCAATATAATGCAATTTCTCTAAATCATTTAATTGTGTTAAATGTAGAGAAATTTTTGAATATTTATAGAGTTAAAGTCACCAACTATGTTCCTTCAGATCATACTAAGGTCATGATGAATTCTTTTATTGATTGATTCCTCTATAGGCTCCTATTAATTTAAGCCTATGAAGAGCCTTTGTAAATGTATTAGTTTCTCTGAAGAGGGTTGCAAGCGAACTAATTGGTCCAATGATCCATAATCCAAACTTACCATGTCAAATTTTCCTATGTTATCTTAAGATCAAGGATTTGACTCTTTAATCCTATCTCATAGTTTAAAGAGTCAACCCAAGTCATTATTGAGCTTAAATCCCAAAAACCATTTTTAGATTCCGTTTAGTTAATCTTTTTTTATCTTATTAACGTTTACTCAAATCTTGTATTTAGTAAGAGTAAAACACCAAAAAGATAAAAAACATAATTTCATATATACCATCTTCTAAAATTAAAAATCTAACAAATTCCTAAAAAGTTGAGTTTATTTACTTTGTGTTTTATTTATATTTATAAAAATATCAATTAAAATAATCGTTTTCAATATATAAAATATATATATTTTTCAAATCTTCTCTCTTAACACTTCGATTATCACCTTCATCATAATTATAAAATAAAAATAAATGAAATAATTTTATAAATATTATTTTTTAAATAGATATAGATCAAATATATAATAAATAAAGATTAAATAAAAAAAAATCAAAATAGGGTCTTTAACTCTATGTAGAAACAAATGTTGAAGGTTATGGTTCAATTATAAATATGTGCGCCAATTTATTATCAATATGGAGCACTGTCAGAACAGGGGATGAAGTAACTTGACTCCCGTTTTGTCACCAAGATCTATAGTCAATTGGAATATGTAGGTCTGGATTAATTAACTATCAATGGTTGATTTCTAGTAAGGAAATCAGAGGCAAATAGTTCGTCTAGGCACATAGCGTAAAATAGTATATGTGTTATGAACCAACCATGAAATAGTCAAATACTATTCGAAAAATTGAAAAAAGGATAACTTTCGGTATTATCATTGACCCTTACGGCCATTCAAAATAGGTGAATTGAGCACGTGTCATCCATGCAGTATAAGGTTTGTTGGTCATGCATTGAAAAAGGATGATTGTATTCAAATTGAAAAAGGATAATTGATTGCTTTCTATTAAAAAGAAGGAAAAAAAAAAAGCAAATCAATAAGAAATATCTTTTCGGTGACAATTGGATAAAGTAGATGGTTGATACATGCAAATAAGTTTCAGAAATGTAGTTTTATAGTTAAAAACGATTCAAATATGAAAAAAAAAAAAAAATTAGTGACAAAGGAAATTTGTTTTTATTGTTTTCTTAGAAATTACTATAAATGGAACGGAAAGTATCTATGTGATTAATGATAATTGTAATTAAACCTATATAGAAAATTTGAAAGATACTAAAGTCCAACCACACTATACCAAGGAAGAAAAGTTAGTCCACTAGCCCATAATAATATTAATTACAATGCTTGGTCAAATAAAAAATATATATATATATTAATTACAATCGGAAGTAATCCATTATTTACAACAAAAAAAAAAAAAAAACTTTAATGGGAATGAAAATTATTGATGCTAATGGCAGTGAAAAAGGAACCAAAAATGCTCTCTAGAAAACCCTTCACCAAGCAACCCTCTCCTTCAATTTCCGTATACTCTTCTCTACCTTTAAGGAAAAAGCAATTAACGCCCATAGAAAATCTTGAAGTAAAGTTATGTGTAGACCAAATCACAACTACAGAGTCTCAACAATCATGATATGGGGGGCAATCTTTGGCTGCTGACACTCCCAACTCTAGACAGAAATGAGAGAAATTCTCCTCGCACAAGTTCAAATGGTGCACCTCCAAAAGAATCATACAAAGATAAAGAAGGTGCAACAGCTTGTGATTTTACATTTGAAAGTATTTCTGATTACATGAAGAAAAAACAGCAGATTAAAGAGTAACCAGGGACAAGAATTATAACCTTACCGCATGAGATTAACAAGTTTCTTTACACTCCATGGAAGAAATCAATTATAATTAAATTGTTTGGACAGTCATTGGGTTATAAATTACTACTGAGTAAATTGCATTACTTGTGGAAGTTTGCTTCTCACTTCACTATGTTAGCCATGGGAGAGGAATATTACACAGTTACTTTTAACTCTAAATTGGATCTCAATAGAGTAATCCAAGATGGGCCACTTTTCTAGAATCTGCCTGACCGGCCTGTTTGATGGCCGATAAACAGTAGTTTTTTAACAGTTCGATGTTGGGAGCCAAATTTTAAGGTATTTATGGCTACTTATAATTCTGTTGTAGCGTGGGTTTGCATCCCTGAACTCTTACTTAAGTATTATGATGTAAAAATTTTGTGATTAATAAGTGAAACAATCGGGCCTATGCTTCACTTATATACATACCCAATCAATTGTAAAAGAGGGAGATTTGCTTGATTTCGTATCGAAGTAAATTTTAATGAACCTTTGGCTCATTCTATAATTTTAGAAGGAATTACTTATCAAGTGCAATATGATGGCCTTCGAAATTGGTGTATGCAATATGGATCTTGGCCATACGAAGCAATTTTGCTCATATAAGTTGTCTAAGGGTCAAGAGGAATCCTAAACAATCCAAAATAGTCTAGAGAATTCTATTGTGCAAAAAGATAATTCAAATGCTCCAGTAAAAATGGAAAATGAGCAATCTAAAGACATAGCTACTAGCCAAGTGGCAAGGGTTTGTGACATGGGGGTGGTTCAAAATGATTATGAAAATCCAGTGGGCTATGGAGAGTGGAAATAGTCTAAAGAAGGAAAAACAATGTTCGAAATAATAAGAGTAAAAGTTTTAGTGGATTTAATGCTTACAATATGCAAATTAATCATTCTTTGAAGCCATAAAATACTTAAAAAGGACAAATGGAAAAACCACATATGCCATCTCAATGATGGCAAAGGAAAATGAGTGAAGAAAAACATTAGTGATGCCTCCAAAGTAGCAAGCTCAAAATAGTCTAAATCAGGTAAAATCAATTACGAAAGAGCAAGATACATCAAATAATGTTAATGAAAACACACAAAATCTAGAGAATATAAGCTTAGAGATTACATTCAAAGGCAAAAGCCACAACACAAGTTGAAACAATACTAAACAAGATAAGACTAATTGTAGTAAAAAATATAGCTAGAAAAGTTACTAACAATGGAGAGCAAAATGGTACTCACCTTTATCATCAACATCTTGCCGAGATTCAAAGATGCCCTGGATCAACGGGAGTTACAAGCTAATGCATTACATGCTCAATCATTGAGTGGAAAGGATCCTCATACACATGGAAGATGTGAAGATTATTCCAAGTGAGGTTTCGCCCCATCACTAGGTTTAAGTCATCAGGCCAGCCATCTTAGGGATGGATAGGTCGATAGTATTGATACGGTTAGGTCAAACAATCTACACTTAGAGGGAATACCTGGTCAACATAGTAGTAGCAACATCAATGGAAGAAATTCACCCCTTTAAACAAATGAAAAAGTAGGAGCACACACTGATGATAGTAGAAGACAAGATCTATAGAACAACAAATTTGATGATACTAGAGTACATACTCCTAATGATATATGTGCTAAAGAAGAACCAAACAATTCCACTATTACACACAAATGTGGAGGAAGTGCTAGCCTTCATAGACACTAAGGAGACTCCTAGCAATTTTCATCTTGAAATTTAGGTTTTTATGGTGGATAATAATAAAATAATTTGTTACAACTTGATAGTGACAAGAAATGGTTGCTTGGGTCATCCTATAATGCTAAGGCTAATATGTATATTGGTGTAGAATGTAAGAGGACTAAATTCACAGGCAAAGTAGGATGCAATCCTCAATGCTTTTACAAAATACATGCCAAACTTGGTAGCTCGTCTAGAGACGAAGAGGAACAAGCAAGTACATACCTATTTCAATATCTTTCACAGTTAGATGGACATGCATGTATTGAGGTGCATGGTTTTAGTGGGGGAATCTTACATTTATAGACTACGTGGTTTCAGATGTGCATGTATTGAAGAAAACAGCACAAGAAGTCCATACTGAGGCAAAGGTTAGAAATTCTAATACTTTTTAGTATTTTATTGCAATTTATGCTTCTATAATACTGTTTGAAAGACTTAAGCTATGGGAAAATTTAATATTACATTCTAAAATAGTAGGGCATGCGCCTTGGTGTGTAATAGGTGATTTTAATGAAGCCATCACAAAAACTAATTGCTGGGGTAAGGGTTTCTTTCCTAGGAATCAATCTTACAAATATGCTTCTTGTATGAGTAGTTGTAGGTTGATAGACATAGGATATACAAGTCCTAAATTTACATGGTCGAATGAGCAAGGAACATCTAACAGAGAATAAATAGGGGATGGTGTAATCATGAGTGAAGAAGTTTATATCTTAAATTGAAGATTAATCACTACCAAAATGGCCAAGTGATTACAATGCTTTACTCTTAAAAACCCATTTACTAATGCCAAATTTTGATTTTAGTAAGCTATTTAAATTTCAACCAATGTGGTTTTTGGATAGATCTTGTGAACCCTTAATTAGAAAGATATGGCTAGCCTCAAAAAGGGATGTTTTGATTACCCAAAAACTTCTGCCTATGTATTTATAAGAATGGAATAAGAAAGTTTTTAGGATTATTCATTATCATAAGAGAAGATTAGAGAGAAAGTTGAATGGTATTGAGAGAGTAATGGCTAAAAACCTAAACCAACTCCTTACTGACCTAAAGCAAAGGCTAAAAAATGACCTAATGACATTCTTAATAAAGAGGAGTGGTTATGGAAGATGAAATCGAGAACAAAATGGATAAAAGAGGGTGAAAGAAACATAGCATATTATCATGCTATTGTTCAAAATAGAAGAGTGAAAAATAAAATTCTAGGACTACAAAATGAAGGGGGGAAATGGATATATGATTAAGACTAAATAGAGAAAATGTTTAATAGTTACTATAATAAATTATACACTACAACTAGAGAAGCATGCTCATGTAACAACGTCATTAATGAAGAGCTAAAATATGGACTTATTGGGCAATAGAAACAGTAGCTCCTACAAGTGGTTACTAAGGAGGAGACTTACATGAACTCTGGCAGTTAAATTTGTGGAAAGTCTTTAGTAAGGATGGCTTCCACTCTTTTTTCTATAAAAAATGCTAGAGTTATATGGGCAAAAAGATTATCAATCTCATTAAAAAGTGTTTTAAGGAAAGAAGTATACCAAAAGAGCTAAACCAAACAAAGATCTATTTGGTTCCAAAGCAAGGAGCAAGTAATGTTAAGTCCTTTAGGCCAATCAGCCTTTCTAATACATTGGAAAATTTATTTCACCTAGCTTAGGCAAGTTTTGAAAGGGTGTAAAGCTACAGATAATATAATTCTAATGAATGAAATATTTCATTATTTTAGTAAAAAATCTATCAAAAGGAGTTGGATGATAAGTAAGTTAGACTTAAAGAAAGCTTTTGATAGTGTAGAGTGAGGATTTTATTTATTGGGCTTTGAAAAGTTTAAATTTCCCATACCAATGATAAGGCTAACCATGTCTTGCTTAATAACATTTACTACATAACTTTTGTTAAATGGAAGTTCTTAAGTGAAATTGTACCCCCCAAAGGTATAAGATAAGGGGAGCCTTTTGTTTCCTTACCTCTTTATCTCAAGTATAGTATTCTTGAGCCTGATAATAGAAAAGAAAGTAAGTAAAAAAGGAGTTAAGGGGTGGGTGGGGGGTAAATGATGTGACACTAATGGTGCAAGCTGATGAGGCAAATGCTAAAGCTATGAAGGAAACATTAGATGACTTTACTAAAATGAGCGGTTTAAAAATCAATAAGCAAAAGTCATCCATTTATTTTTCAAGAAATAACAGTAAAGAATCCAAAGATAAGACAAAGGAAATATTACATATAAGAAAAACAAGTTCTTTTAAGAAATACCTAAGGTTTCCTTTACATAAAGGGGGGAAGCCTATAGCAAAACAACTAAATTTTATAATAGAAAAGGTTTGGCAAAAGTTATTAAGTTAGAAATCTAGTCAACTAAGTATGTATAGGAGAGTTATTTTAATAAAAGAAGATTTAGGAATCCCTCCCCACATATTATATGCAAGTCTCCAAGTTACATAGGAGAGTGGTTAATAAACTTATGCAAGTTATTAGAGATTTCTTTTAGAATGGCATTGATGAAAGAAATCAAGTATATTAGATAGCTTAGGAAAAGATTACGATACCTAAAGAGAGGGGTAGATAAGGGATAATCGACCTAAGGAAGAGAAACTCAGCATGTGCAATTAAAGGCTATGGGAATTCAAAGTGAAAATTTTCACCTATATCAAATTAGTCAAAGCAAGGTCCCAAAAATCAAGAGAGCATCACATTTAGTAAGGGAATTGAATGTTAGTCAACAGTGGTGTAATGGGCATGGTTTTTTACATCTATTAGCAATAGAAAGCAAGCTAGTTTTGGTAGACTAAATGAGCAAGGAACTTCAGTATTAAACAATAGTGTGAGGGCAAATACATTAGTAAGCGTAGGATCTTATAATAGCTGATTGCTAGATTAACCCTTATAATTGGAATGAAGATAAGTTAGGCCTTCAATTATCAACTATTATACGAGAAAAAGTAGGTTTAATTGTTTTGCAAAATAAAGAGGATTTGAGCTTCATCTTTGATAAAATGGAGGAGCTAAAGTTAAGGGTTATATACTTAAAGTTAGTTCTTAAATAGGATCCTAATGAGAAAAGTTGGAACTAGTTATAGGGATCTATTTTCCCTCCAAAAGTAAAATTTTTTATTTAGAGGCTTCTCAACAATGCCTTGCCATTAGCTGATAATATAAGATATAAGCAGATTCATAATAACACAAACTATTCGAGATGTGGAGCTAGTAACCAAAAACTTCTACATTCTTTGAATCAATGTGTAGCAATCTAGTCTATAGTAAGTCATTGGTAGGAAAAAGATATACAAGAAACCAAATATAATGGTGATATCTATAAGTGGGTCAAAATTAATATGCATATAACAAAAAGGCAAGCATCACAACTAAGGCCACCTAAGAAACACATGTTTAGAATAATGTTGTGGTATATGTGGTGTATCAGAAATAAGGCTCTTATTCAACCAAACCCAATCATAGAAAATTCAAATGAAGCCATTAAAAGATTGGGGTACGAGTATTGAGCGTCTCTCAAGAAGGAACATAAATTATACGAGGTTGAAATCCTAAATATTAAATGGAATCCTCTAAATCCAGGTTAGGTGAAGCTAAGTACGTATGCTATGGTTGATTATATGAAAGATCGAGGGGTAGGGTGTGCTTCTTAAGAAATAGTAAATAGCAAGGGAAAGTAGCTTCTAGGGTTTTCACACAAATTGGAGAAAGCCGACATAGCAAAGGCGAAACTGTAGGCTATCTATTAGGGGTTATGCTATTGCAAACAATAAAACTTTTCTTATGCCGAAATTGATTTAGATTCAAAGCTAGCAATTAATTATCTAAATTTGAATACAAGCACATATATCAAATTCAAACATGTGATTGATTTATGCAGGGAAAAGATTATCGTGCTTTTGTTAAGTAAAGATCAAACAAATACCTCATGTGGCCAATATAGTCTTGTTGCTATTGCATCGCATCAAGAGGAGGCTTTTGCTATTTATAGTGACCCTCCTCCTTCTTTGTTATCCATTTTGTTAAATGATGTATCTAGTTATGATCTATGTAAAATGTCCAAGAGGTCAATCAAGACTAATCATGCTAGGACTCATGAGAATAAGTGATTGTGTTTTGTTTGTAAATAAGGACTTACTTCATGTTTGTTTGATGTACTGACTTTTCTTACTTTCAATGAAATCCTTATTTTACAAGAAAAAGAAAAATTATTGATGCTAGTGTACAAAGAATAAGAGAGTGGAATCAATGACATCAAACTTGTAACCTTAATAGAGCCAATTTATTGTATTTGAATATTCAAAGACATATGTAGATTGGTAGGCCCAATAAAAAAGATTGTGTGAATAGATTGTAAACTTCCTAGGCTACTTTGAAACAAATGAAAGTAATGGTTGGGAAATTTTTTTTTAAAAAAAAGATTTAGTATTACAGATCTTAAACATTCTTATTTTGGGTTAAAGGGAGAGGGGGCGTGGGTGGGCATGGCCCACTTAGACCTTATGGGCTCATTTCTATATATAATTCTCTTAACTTACTCCAATAACTAAATTGATAGACACAACAGACTTAGCTAGCTGGTCTAACTCAATTACCAATCAAATCTTTTAGGTGGAGACTTAATATGTGTATGTATTCATAAGTTTCACATAAGAAGAGCCGAACTCTTCTCGTTATAGAAATTTACCAATTATATTGGACCTATGGCCCGAAAACGAGCATGGCCCAAACATTGAGACCCAGATTGGTAACACATGTCCCTGTTGGCCTTCGGATCGTGATCTATCTCCTTTGGTCGACAACTATCAGCCTAGCCAAGCCCCAATACTTACATAGCTGGTATTTGATATAATCACATTATTTTTGGTTGAGATGAAATAGGTTCAATTCCAGCATATTCCGTTGCATTTCAAATATAGAGTTGGTAAAGGAACATCTCCATCATTTTGAATCCTAATCATGTGGTATTATCGAATCTGGAGTAACCCATATGATCGAATTTAATTCAATTCGACTCTCCCACAAAATCGATTATATCCAACTATAATTTAACTTTCGTTCTTATCTAATTTATCTCTTTAATATTTAACCTTTTTATATGCTTGAATTAATTACTCAATCTGAATTTAACAATACTATACTGAACTTTTAAACATTCATAATTCTTTCCAAATGGCTTCAAATGATCCTCCTTGCTATGTTATCCACATTTTTATATTTTCATCTTGTCTTTATAAGGGACATTAAGTAATTCTACAGCCGAGGGGAAAAAGAAAATTTGATTTGTGGATTAAAAAAAAATGATCATATTTTTTTAACTATATATAGATCAATTTTTTGAATATTGTAAGGATTTCTTTTTATTAAAACTGTTGTAGCTTAATAAAACTAATATTAATATCTTAATAAAATGAATTCTCAAAGGCTTTAAATCTTTTCCTCCACTTGGTTATCCATGTTTAATTCCTTACCAAGGTTGATTATCAACGCCAAAAGTGTTTTTTAAGCATAGATAATCCCATTAAAAGAAAGTTTGTGGACATGGCCAAATCTGTCTCTCCCTAAGCATTCTGCAAATTCAAAATGTTATCTTTTGAACTTTCGGATTTCTTCTTTTGGAAAATACGCCCATCTATTTGTTACTTTCATGAAGTTACCCATTTTTACGGCGTACAATAATTAATCGTGCAGCTGGACAACCGACTTGAGATTTATTGTGCTTTGTTTCTTAATGAACATATCAGTATGCCAACCCGGTACCTTTCAGGATTAAGCTCGGGGGTGAATGGGTACATACATATCCTACAATTTAAATATAATTTTTAAAAAATTAATTGTCAAAACCTACTTTATGACACATTAAAAACTTGTATCATAAAATATTCATAAGTTGCAAAAAATTCGGTGGAACTTATAAATTTTTCTTTTTAGGAAAAAAAATTTACACGTGTAAGGATGATCATTAGCTTTCAAATCTAATTAGAAATATCAAAATATAATATAAAGAGGAGATGGATGTTATTCAATATGGTGTAAATAACTGGTTTTGTTTTGTTGCATTTTTTTATTACTCCATTTCATATTGCTGGTGTAGTAATTTAAGTGTTTAGTTAAACATATAATGAGTATTTTTATTATTTCACTCATCATTTCACATAGTATGTTAATACTATTGAATCTTGTTTTTCCTATCATGATGAGAAAGATTCAATAGACTTTTAATAATAAACTTTGAATAAACTAAAAGTTTTTATTTTTTCGAAAACTTTTATTTACCGAAGAAATCAACCTGCACTAGGAGTGCCTTAAATTTACATACTATGATGAAATTGTAGAAATTAACCCCTAAAGAAAAACTCAAAACCCCAAAACCCACAAATCTACACCAATTCTTTGAGTGCGTGAATGGAGTGTCAAAGCTTTGGCTGGTACCTTCTTTTTTTTTTTTTTTTCAATTCGAATAAAAGATATATTTTATGAGATTAGAAGGGTTGATCTACTTTCTTGTTTCTCCTTTTAGCTTTCTTCTTGTTCATGAATCAGTTAGAGTTCATCAAAGCAGACAAGAAGAAGAAATTAAAAATTGTAAATTAGGATATTTAGATATAGTAGTCACATGTGTACAACATGTATCTCGTGCTATATATAATCTTAAAGGAATGATATTAAAGAATGGCTTAGAGACATAGAGAGGTAGAGAGGAGAAGAAAGTAATCCTAGCGAACTCGAATGCACTAGTGATAAGTACAGGGATATAGAGCATCTACCCCACTATTATAGAGGAGAGGTGATGTATATTTTTTACATTGAGCTTTGTTTGATATTTTTGGCAATTCAATAGTATGACACCATTTCTCTGAATAACTAAATTGTTTCAAATGAAGATGAACTCTTGAATATTTATAAAGTTAGTTCCTTAGATCGAGTAATGATCGATGGTCGAGATAAGACAACCGATATGAATTCTTCTATAGGTGGATTCTTCTTGGGCTATAGAGCATCAACTCGCGATGGTCAAAGGCCGAGATGAGTTCTCTTACATATGGATTCTTTCATGGGCTTCTATTGATTCTGTACATATAGAAAACCTCTTTAAGTGCATGAGCTTCTTTGGGAAAGGTTGTAAGCAAACTAATTGGTCTAATGAAATTGTTCATATTCTAAACTAACTATGTCAAATCTTTCTGTTATCTTAAGGTTATGGATTTGACTCCTTAATCCTGTCGCTTAGCCTAAAGAGTTAAGCTCAAGTCATTACTAGACCTAAACACCTACGACTATTTTTAGCCCTTCATAGAAACAAATGTGGGCATGGAACTTTGAACTTCAGGGTTAAGGTTCATTTATAAATATTTGGACGAATTTATTTTATTTGCTAAAGCCCACACACGCCATATTAGCATTCACAGCACATCATGAAGTTTTGACAAGGTATGTTACTAGGCTGTGACCAACTAATAATTGAATATGGTATTCATTTGTGTGCTAACTATTACTGAGATGCTACTTGCCGAATGTGGAGCAATGTTAGAAGGTTGTTCAATAAGGGGATGAAGTAACTTGATTCCTGTTGGGGCACCGAGAGGATCTATAGTCGTTTGGAATATGTAGGTCAATTTCAAGCAAGGAAATCAGAGCAAAACAACTTATCAAGACAAATGTTGTAAAATAGTCTATGTGTTATGAACCAACCACCAAATATCCAAATACCATTTGAAAAATTGGAACAAAAATAACATTCAATATTATCATCAATGCTTATAGGCATTTAAAATAGGTAAATCGAGCACATATCATTTATGCAGCATAATGTTCCCTGGTCATGCATTGAAAGAGGATGACTATATTCATATTGACAGATCAATGCAAACTTTGCGTGTCCCTTATCAGTTGATAAAACCATATTGCTGGTTAGCTTATCAAAATAATTTCCAGGCATGATTAATAGGTTCTTATTCCTGCATTAATCGTAAATGCCAACCGTACACCGTGTTCGATTTTGCTTAGTTCATTATTTTATTTTTCTCGTACATCAATAATAATATACCAATAGAATCAAATGTGAGCAACAATAGTACAATCACAACCCTACTCCAATTCATCAACACAAGTATTGCAGTGGACCGCGTTACACGTCTCTAATTAATGCAACGGCAGGAGATTTGTGAAGCCGGTGGCTTTGGTAACTTAATCACACAATTCACAATGCAATACATTCTAAGGAATACATTGCATGAAGATCAGGTACGATTTTGCCTCCTAGGTATGAGTAACATGTTGTTGATTCATTTTCGTGAATAGATGTGCTACAACTGAATCTGACTTATTACTATGTATGTTCCTGGAAGGAACTTATCGTACTTCTTCTCTTCGGGATCTTCCCTCTACTTTACTCCTTTTACTTTTTGTTCTTCGGGATTTGAGCATCGTATAGCAAATTAAATTCTAGATTTTTTATTCAACTCGTTCGTCCATCTTTCTTGGAGCTCATACTGCTTTGTTCTGTATGTGGTTTTGATTTAATGGAGAGCTGTTTCCCTACGTTAAGTATGGATTTCAATCAAAATTTATATTTTTATTTTCTTTGTTTATTGTGTGGTTCTTTTGCAAAAGAAGGTATCTTGGAGTTCTTTTCCTTTCTTTATCCTTTTAATTACTAATAACTTTTAACGTCGATTAATGATAGGAGGTAAAAGCTGCAACAACCGTTGCAATTGCTGTGAACCATTACTGAGACTATTAATTAAAAATGGAGAACATTTCAAATTTTTCCTCATTTGTTATGGTTGTTGTTAACTACCATACAATTAGTGATCAATCGTTATTCTCACCTTCCATCACCAGTTACACTGCAAGCCCAATTGTATATATCTGCAACCTCTTGAGATTGTAAAGATAATATCTGACATGCAACTAAAAAGCTTTAATTATAACAAATATTTATAAAAAAAAAAGAACAAAAAAATGTTTACCACAAATATAAATATATTCTAATTTATATGAAAGCTTGTCTATTTAATTTATTCGAACATTAGAAAGCAAACTATCTTTTGCCTTTCCTATCTGTTTATGCGCACAAATGTTTAAAGTAGATTAAAAAAAAAAAAAAAAACAAACAAACAAACTTTAATGAAGATCATGGGTCTAAAAGCAAATTACGAGCTTAGTAGTTCGTGTGAAGCGGCTTGAATATGAAAGTTAGGCGGTCGCAACTTTTTGCTGATAGGTTATATTCAGGTTCATTTGGTTTCTTGTTAAATTGTAATAGATATAATATGTATAAAAAATTTTAAACACACAAGTTAATTTATTTATTTTTTTGTGTAATTTTTATCAATTATTGCTACATCCAATTCATATCTAAGTTAGAAATATCAAGTTGGTTGTTGGTTTTGCTCTATCCTTTCTATGATTTTATACTTCCAATTGGATCCTATTCAAATTGGGTTTGCAATAGGCCAATGGCAACATCACTCCAACTAGTTAAAATACCTCTTTTTTTTTTAATTATCATATTACAACTAAGAGCACGGGTGGAGATAGCTAAAACGTTAATGTTATATAGAAAGTATTTATTTTTTTTAATATCTAGCTAAAACATTTGAAAAGTGATTAAAAAATCCTTTTATTTAACTTTAATGTGCTAATGACTTTCTAATTCTAGAACTTGAATAAAGGCCCAAAATATTAGTAAATTTACATAGTGGTGCGAAGTGATTATAATGCCGCTATTAAGCTCCCTCGCAAGTTTTCAGCGTCGCAAAACCTTCTAAAATGCATCGTATATTCATGTCATATATAGTAATCATCTAATCTCTTTATTGTTTTTAGTCATATAGAAAAAAATACTTACTCAATAAGATTTATTGATAAGAAGATAGAATGGTACATAAGGCTGGCAATTTGGGGTTTAGATACCATAGATTTGGATATAATATAGTATGATATAAACGACTTAATATATATATATATAAAAATTTGACATGAAACAAAAAATGGATCAAATCCATTTAAATACGGTTAAATTGTGTTCAATTTCCAATTAAGTTCCTCGACTCGAACATAGAACACAAGACATGCTATATGTTCTTTCATATTTGTATTTTAATACACAAATAATTTCTTTTTTGGTCAAAAATCTCAATTAAAAGTACGATACTTTGAGTTATATATTCTTCTTGCTGTATTGTAGTTTAAATGGATAAAAAATTACAAACTTATATTAGATTTTTTAACTGTCTCTTTGAAAATCCAATAAATAATATGATAAATTTTAAAAGTAACATAATGTAATGCTAATATCGATTTAAGTCATGGTAGCACTTAGTAATTATAATAACTTGATTTTCATAATCAAATAAAATAAAAGAAGTCAATGGCATTTTGGGGAATAATTAAAAAGGAAGGGGCATTTTAGTCAAACAATTAAGAAAAGGCACATACTTAGCATATGTCTTTTTAAGTTTGAACTTGTACATTGTTTTATTCCCTTCTTTTCCTTCTCTCTGCAACGTTTCTTCTCTTCCTTTTTACCAAAATACAATAATTTCATCCCCTTCCCTTCTCTCCAATGCAAGACATCAGAGGTAAGTTAAAATTCTTCAAATCTTCGAAGTTTTGTGCATAGGAAATGAAAATCGGATGAAGGAAATTCTTCATGCAAACATTTGGCATAACGTAGATAATGAATAAATAGGAGTTAATATCATCCCAATTGCCATTACAAAAGTAATTAGTATAGCAAAGTTAGATATTTGGATCCTATCGAGGTAAGGAAATCGAAAATTGGCCTTTCCTAATCCTAATAATATAAGAAGAAAATATCATTATGCATTAAACTCAATAGAATTTGATCAATCCTATAGTAAAAAACCAAAGAATGGAGGAATTTAGCGAGTTCTACAATAAGAAGAGTAATCTTGTGGTAAGTGCATTGAACAATGATTTCTAATGTTATAGAATGTAAAATCATGTCTAAATGATAGATTGTTAAAGGAGTTTGCAAAAGAAATGGAGATTTGGTAGAATCAAACAATAGAATCAAGACCAACAAGTAAGTAATGATTTCTTGTAGTTAATTTGTGATTTTCTTATTTAAGTTAATATGTTAGGGATTTAGAAGTTTAATTTGATGTAGTTGGAAAAGGGAATGATGGAGTAAGGATTTTGGACTATAAATGTTGAAGGAGATGATGGAAATTTATATCTTCTGTAATTTATCGCAAGAGCAAATTCTATAGTTTTGCAGAATTCAAAGCTATCGATCCATTGGTAACCAATCTAGCAATTATCGATAGATCAATAAGAGAAATCGTAATACCAATTGATTCATAATCAAGTTAGCGATCAATTAGTAAGGTGCCTCTTGAACCTAGAAGGATCTAACTTGCTTTATTTTCTAGTAACCAATCGGTAATACTTTCATCGATTAATCGGTAGGTCATAGAACATAAACAGAATGTTTGAAACTCTCTCCTTTTATAACCTTTTCACCTAAATCAATTCCCACTTAATTCTAGCACTACTCTTAGCCACATAACAAACTAAAAACGCATTGTAACAACTTTTAGCCAACTAATTAAATTATCATAAGAACTTGAATCTTGAGAAGGGTCAAAGGGATAAAGTTAGGATATCAAGTAATGTGATTTGAGTCTAGTCTAAGTATCATGTCTTATTTAATGTCAGGAGTAATAAGTGAAGCTATAACAAATTTAGTTAAGATACTTATTTCAAGTACAAGGTTACATACTTGTTGAATATGTTTGCTAGGTTAGTTATGAAATGAATATAATAAAATTCAACCCTAAATGCTTAATATGTTGAATGTGTTTGGCTGAGCCTAAGAGAACGGTATTAACAGTTATCTTAGAGTAACACCCGAAGATTGGTAAATAGCGTTGTCCTAAGTAGAGTTTCTTACTGAGTTAATCCGATTAGATTTTACATTGATTAATAGCTCTAGGGTATTGGAGAGTATCCAACACTAAATACTTATATGATATATAATAGTTGTGTGATTCGAGATTATGAGTTACTTTAAGTTTTAAGACACCAAAGTTGTGATGCTTTTTAGACTTAAATCAAAGACAATAACTAGTTATATGATGCATGATTGAATTCGTATATGGAATGGTTTATGCTTGCTCATGTGTATATGATTATGTAACTTTCTACTAGGCAATTTTGCTTTTCCTTTGAGGACCTTATTTTTAGATGCAAGTAATGCAAGGGACTAGGACTATTATGGAAACTTAAGATATGACTTGGTGTATGACATAAAGGATGATGATTACACTTACTACGAGGGATAGTAGGAAGCTTTGATAGTTTTATAAGCATGATGTTAGTATTGTGGTCATATGAGAAGCATAGACTCCTCTTGTTATTAATGGTTATGTTGTTGTAGTACGTTGTAATAAGAGGAAGCGGGACCCCAATATTGTTTATTTTATGGTATGGTTATAGGAGCATGTAAGATTCTATAGAGATAATATAGTTTGTTGATATTGTATGGTAAAACCTATAAGGCCGCCTATGTTATGATTTAGAGATTTACATAATATTAATGTGGTTTGTGATTTGGTTTATTTAATGTACTTGAAGATAGTGGCAAGTCCTAAGCCTTTCCATGTCAATATCTTGATATTGACATGTGGCGGGCTATAGCTACTTAAGTTCCAAAGCGTTACAGTAATATTACATAATCTTTTTTGTTGTATCGTAGTTTAAATGGGCAAAGACTTATGAACTCATATATGTATAAGTTATTTGATTGTCTTCCTTAAAAATCTCACAAACAATGTGATAAAGTTGGAAATCAATATTGATAGTATTATTAATATCCATTTAATCCCTAGTTTTACTTAATTTAGTAATGTTATATAATTCAAATTTTTCTATTTTCTATATTTGGTAAAATTTTTCTTTGTTAATTTTTTTATTGTAATTTTATACAAGTATGAATGTCATTTGTTTTTTTAGTTTTTAAATATTATCATCGTTTGGCCAAAATAAAATATATATATTATTACTTTACTTTCCCATTTATATCTATAAATCCTTTATAGATTTAATCATAATTTTTTAATCAATAAACGATATTAAACTTAAGATAAATGAGATATGATATGGAAACATGAATTATCAACCTTAGCCTAAATACAAGATATGCTAGGTGACTAAATTAGATTTTCATACATGATTAATAAACGGGGCCGTATCATAAGTTTAAGTTTTTCAAACACAAATCTATTTAGATACAAAAATAAGAAACGATATGGTAATACGAATTGTCAGTCTTAATAGTACATGATATCAATAGCTAGGCAAAATACATCTAATTTTTTGTTTTGTTTCCTATAATTGTTCAGAGACAATTGGGGATTCATCTCAACTCTTTGATCTATTAACGCATTAACCAAATTGAAGGAACCACTAACTAGAATATAAAGTACTTCAGTACTTTCTAACTACATACAGTAAATTGAACCGTTTAAACTACTTAAGGTTCAACATTAGAAGCCAAATTGTTTTAAACTAACAGATCCACTTTGCTAAAAGGGGGAAAAAGATTGACTTGCATGGCTGTTAGATTTTCACTCCACTATCAATTTTTTTTTATCTAAAATCTTTACTTTAAAAAATAAAAATTCTACTACCACCAAAGAAACCATTCCACACCCAATGACCCTTTGATGTATAGTCCTTTCCTAAATGATGCAAAACTATTTAGTCATAGAGAAGGATGGTTCAAAAGTAAAAATTGAATCTAAAGGTTAATCATGATGTTATATATAAAAAGAACCATAACAGAAATGGACAACGGAAAACAGAGAACTAGATCGATTAGAATTGCTTCACGAACCGAAAGGAATCGTTGAAAGGTAGTTTGGTTTACTAGATCATTTAACGTGATTAGGCTCAATATTGGAAAAAACTATTTGCATTAGTTTATAGAGGAGGATGGTTTCGAAGTAAAAATTTGAATCTAAAAATTAATTATGATATTACATATAAAAAGAACCATAAAAGTAGTTTGGTCCACTACATCATTTAAAATGACTAATCTCAAAGGAAGGTCAAGAATCAAACTAAATTTTGATTTGATTTCAGTTCAACATCCAAAGCAGACCAAACTGAATCTTGTCCACTCATATTGTATCAATGGAAAAAGATAAGAAAAATCGTTTCCTCCCTACATATTTAGGTAACTAGAACTACTGCCCATAGATACCCATTTGATCCTAAATAGGATTAATTTTATCATATCAATCCCTCCTCCATGATAGAGGTTGAACTATGGCATTATTATATGATATACATATATACATATATAAATAATGCTACCTAGTAGTGTTTTGTAAATGAAAAAAAAAAAAAAAAAAACCTTAAACGTGTCTAAAACTTCGTAGTTCATCAGAATAAAAGGAAAAGGTTGCAATGGTGGATGAGAGGAATTAAATTACTAGGTAGCTACTCTTTCCATGTACTTCATATTTCAGAAATATAATACTTTATTTCATTGGTTTGGGTCACACGTGAACTCAGGAAGAAGAATATGAAAACAATAGAGCATTGCAGTTTTCTATGTGGTTTGCTTTCCTTAAACCATACCCTAATTTCAAGCCTAAGGAATTCTGTGGATGAGGAGTGCTATTGAAGATAAACCGGTTTCCCCTACTGCCCGCCGCTTACCCTAATCACGCTTAAAACCATCAACATGGTCCTTTCGTGTGCTGGAAAATGTGAACACTGTGAAGCGAACGTCACTTGTAATCATCTAAAGTAATTGGATGGTCATATTGACTTTTTCAATTTGAACGGAAGAAAGGAAGGGATATATGGAAATTTGAAGAATTTTAAGCAGTAGCAAGGGATCATGAGCATCCCTATAAACCCTAATATGCACCATTTTGAACAATGGTTGCTCGAAAAAGACGTTTTTATAAATCGAACCTAGAATCTTTTTGTTAACTCTAATTATTAGCAGTATCATGTTAAATTAACATTTTCAATATATATGCATTAATGTCACAATTGTTATGTATGTAGGAACAATCTGAAACAATGAATTGAAATGGAATTTAATGGAATTAGGATTGGATGATAAAAATCCTTGTTTTTTTCTTTTTTTTTTTGTGCAAGATGAAAAATATACTTTTGTATTTGGAAATGCCACTAGATTGTTGATTGCATTTTGATATTATGTTTTGCTGAAGCATATTTAGAATGAAATAGAACGAATGCATAGTGGCATTTGCTAAAGATGTACTTATTATTGAATGTTGTAATTTAGGTTGAAAATTAAATAATTAATAACGGTGGATTAGAACTGTAATTCTACCCTTAAACATGGAATTTCCCATTGAAACCATAATTAGAATCATGTTCTACATTCTCAAAATACTTCCAAACACAAGAAACGGAATTGAAACCAAGTGTGCTAAACGTGATATAAATATTACATAAATTAATATGATTTATTGAATTTTATTTCCAATGATTACCTCTTTTATTTTGTTTTTCTTTTTCTATTAAATATTAAGAACTCATGCTAAGACTATTATAATCTAATAATATCGTTATTAATTTTTTATCGAAATAAATCAGAGTTAGAATCATTCCTCTCCTATAGTTCTCAAAATAATAATAATAATAATAAAACTCATGTATAATTCAAAATAATTTCTTTGAGTTTCTTATTGTGTTTATTCTAACGTGTTGTGAAAACTAGTTTTCGTGATAATCAGTTGGCATTCGAACATCATCATATCTGCTGGCAAAAGAGAGAGAGAGAGAGCTATATCTACTATCTAACTGGTTTTATTTTGTTTGCAACAGGTATCCGTCGTGCAAGAACTTTGTTGTCTCCCCCATTGACTTCATTGACACTTATGCATCTAAATGGGCCTTATACTTCTTAAGCTAGTCTTTTATGTTGGGGTAAGTGGGTGATTCTTGACCTTAACAAAACAATTTATAAGATATTCGTGGAGAGCTTCACGTACAATTTCTCTATGAAATTTGGCATATAATGCCTAATGTACTTCAAGACGTATAGAACTTGGAATTTGCTCGAGTTCGGCATGTGCGGATAGGTTGTATGAAAAATATATGAGATTATAAAGTAGATTACTAACTTTTCACCCACTGCAAAAAAAAATTTGATGTAACCATCTACCTTCTCTAAAGTCATCTGGGAACTTATAACATTTATTAAATAAGATACATGTTTCGATGTTAGACAAATAAGAACTTCTGTTGCTACACAACCTTCAACCAGCAGCAGAAACCAGGTAAGTTTGTATTCTATAAGACTACGTTCAAGAAATATTCCGCTTCTCCTCACTACGCGCAGAGGTCTTGAGCAACCATTCTTCCATACATCTACAATTTCCTAGGGAACTGAAGGGGAAAAAATAACAAAAAACAAAAACCTAGAACTCTATAACTAAAAGCAAGATCATTGTAAATAAAGAAATGAAAGGAGGAGAGAATCGTTTTCGATTGCGGTTTAAGTGTTAACAGAGAAGGTATTCATAGGATGTAGGATAGGTCCCAAACATTTGATGCAAGCTGTAATTACCACTGATTTTAATTTTTTTTTTTAAAGGATATGTAATTAATACTTTTACCACTTAAGATAAGATTGATGCCTTAATTCTTAATTGTATAAATTAAGATAAAGTCTTGTCAGCATTTAAAAAGTCTTGTTTTGTTTAGAAGTTAGGCTCATTCATAATTTATAACAAGAAGTGTAGAGGGCTAAATTTAAGTTTAGATTTTAAGATTATTAATTAATTGGGTTTCGCTTTTTAGGCTAAGGTGATGGAGTCTAAAGAGTTGAGTCCAAATATTCGAGATGATAAAAAAAAGTATTGACATGATGGGATTGAAGTAAGGTTCATTAGATTGACCTATTCAATCTAATCTTTCACAATATTTGCTCACACAAAAATACTAAAGCTTTTTTATTGGGCCTAAATTCATTAAAAGAGTCCACTTGAAATCCATTAATAATAAGCTTTAATCTTAACCATTGATAATGATAAGTTTTAATCTTAACTATTGATTACCATCATAATTCAACAGATTGGATCAACAACTGTTTCCTATAAATACCCCCCTTCCCTTTCTCATTTTAACAAGAGAAAACCCCATTAATGTTGTTACTCTATCGAATTCTCATTTTAAGATCAAATATTTAAACACCTTAAGAACTCTATGTCGTTCTTCATTGATTATGGAGTTTGATGCCTCTAAACTCCTTCAGCTGTCACCACTAGTATCAGAGCCTTGTTGAGATTGTCTACTCCTCCTTCTCCCTATACTTCTCTCTTGATTATCTTGTATGAGTAATTCAAGTTATTTTCCTAATCACGTGTAGCGTAACTTGGCACGCAGTTTGTATGTGACCCTTGCACTCATACCCATACCCCCTACAAAAAGTAACCTTTTTCTTTGTGAATTATAGTAAATTGTGCATCATGAAATAAAGTAAATTATATTATAATGAGTAACCATTCATTATGGTAGTAATTTAAGTGCGGTTGTCATGAAATAAAGTATAACTTAGAACTTAGCAGCCATTTTGTGTACTTAGAAATGGGAGGTAAATTCACCAATTATACTTTATTTCATTACACACATTTTACTATAATTCACAAAGAAAAAGGTTTCTTATCATAAATATAAATGGACCTAACTTCTAAACGAAACGAGACTTTACTTTTCAACTATACTAAGTTCAACAACAATTCCCCATTCATTTCAAAAGTTAAGAATATTACAAGATCACTTAAAGGCTTAACTTGTCTAATTATAACCTAAATAAACGTTTAATTGTCATCATCTATATCCTTATTAACTCCAATTTACACCATCAATTCAGTTAACATGATTAGTGAATGGGGTGGCAACCAACTGCCTTAAGGTGGGGTAAGGTAGTCACATAACCTCCCAAGGCCATAGACAACCACTTAGGGCCGCTAATGTGTCTCACAACCCATAATCTTGTAAGAGGTGGCAGGTGGCCACCTATAGGGGGTCATACAACTCCCTTAAGGCTATAGGCGACTATCCCATCGACTAATTATGCTAACTAAATTGATAATATAAATTGAAGTTAGTTGAAGTATAAATAGTAATAACTAAATTTTTAATTTGGTTTATAATTAAACAAATAAAAACTTCAATTGTATAATTACAAAAAATGGAAAAATTAAGGTGTAAATTGCAACATTAACCTGAATATGTAAGTACAAAGCGTTGAGTTTAATATCTATCGGAGTGTAAAGTAGACCTAAAATGAAGATGGTAAATTTATATGGAGCTAGTAAAGTTTTCAAATTTTATGTACCAAAGCTGCTTTTTGATAAGTTATAGATTAATCACTTGCCACTTTCTCAATTTTCTTATTCCACCTGGTTTAATACAAAATGGTGATATACTAACCTGATAATTTTATAATGCTTTAGTAATTTTTCCATCCCCATTTCACATTCACATAGGTGATTTCTTTGTGTATATCATGAATTCAATATAGAACTAATAATAGATATTTGAATCATTAAGATATTATGGCTCGTTCTCACTTTATTTGAAATTTGGTATCAAACGTACATCATGGAAGGAGTCGTATTAGCTTTTGATGCTATGTAAGAACAATAAATGATTTATTTTCACCTATATGAACCTGCTTCATGAAATCTTCAATCAAATTGGCTTAACTCCCATTCTCTAAAATGTTCTAGAAATGAGTTTTGTTGCTAAAAGTTTTGCTAGAGAATTGACCAAATTCACTTTTGACTTTGTATAATCTATCGATAAAACACTATGTTTAAGTAATTACTTTAGACATCATGTCTCAACTTTATGTGTCTATTTATGCCACTAATGATTTTCTTTTTTGTATTGGCTATCACAACATGTCGGTTATAATGCATAAAAATAGTAATTATAAATTTTATCTTTGATGAAATTTTTGTGAAGAATTTCCTTTAATCACTCAATTTAAATTCTAGCTATCTACAAACTCTAGTTTTATGGTAGGCTCGGATATTATAAATTGTTTAGTTGATCGCTAAGCTACTACACCAGATCTAAGGGTAAGTATATAACTATTATACATTTCATCTCGTTTAAACCTAAGTTTTAATTAGTATTATTGTATTCTTCCAAAACAACAAGAGATCCATTATACATGATGCTATATTTCATGGTTCCTCTCAATATCACCTTACTTTGAGCAATGTAGTCCAATGATCATGACTAAGGTTATGTGTATGTCTATTCAACTTTACATATAACATAGGCTATATCAGCTCGTGAGAAATTAGTGAATCATACTTCTAGAATTTTCAACTTTCTCTCTATTATAGGATAGTCCAATCCTTAACAATTCCAATTTATAGCACTCATATTGCCCGTATGGCTTTTAGCCAGCCACTACAGCCATAATCAAGTATCTTAAAAACTTCTTTTACCTTCACCTTAACTAACTTACCCCTAAACTGTAGTTTGCCTTTGACTACCCTTTTACTTGTTATGTGTATATTTTTCTTATGCTTTCTAATGGGTATCTTAAAAGAAGAAGCAACATTTGTATATTGCTCAACAAATTCCTTCCTATTTTTATTTTTAAATTAGCTTTTTCTCTTTCTTACTTAAGTGATAAATTGTTTAAGGCTTTTCTAATAAGGGAACAAATTAGACTTAAATTTGACTATTGCAAGGGAGATTTTGAATTTGTTTCTAAATTTAAAACCATAAGTTTTTCTTAATTTAGATAGTTAAAGGTTAAGAGTTTGAATGGTTGGATGAAGTTGGTTAATGGAGGACTCAATAGCTCTCCACGAAGTAGTGTTGCACTTTGTTTAAGCTTAAGGGCAATGTGAAATTTTTCTAGTAGGTATTTAAAAGATGGGGAGTTTTGGACAGGTATTCCCTTTATCATAAGTTCACTATAGATATAGGGACAATATAACCATAAAACGTTATACTAGAGTCTAGGGGATTAGCATAGGGAGGGGCTAAGAATTTGTGAGGGCGAAGTTACCTAAATTTTGCTTTTAAAAATTAGGAAGAGTATGAACTTCTCTATTTATGAACCTGTAAACCTTTTTGAAAGAAGTCAAGATTCATCTTTTTTAACATTACTCACTTACCGTTTAGTTATAGTTATCTCCTTAACTTTATTTATTGACCTCATCATCCTATTCATGCAGACGCAACATCCCTTCCCCTTAATGAAAAAAATTCTATCTAAATAATTACATTCCTTAACTTTATTAAGGGTTTGCTTTCTTCATCCATCATATGATTGTCTTTACCATCCATCTTTGCCGCCTCAATAGTTGTACAACCACAGCTTGTTAACATTGACCACTTACCCTTTGTAATTTCTTTTTCTCTAATAGTAGGAGGCAACCATATGCCCAAATTCTTAAAGACAATGGTATCTTGAGATTTTAATCCAAATGTTCTCTCCAAATGGCCAATTATGCCACAATTATAACAAAATTTTGATAGTCATTCATACTTCAAATCGATTGCAATTTTCTCTCCTTTCTCATGCTTAAATATTATGCTATTCTTTGAAGGGTGCTCTAATCTGGATTCTACTTTTAACTCTTAAGAAGTTTCTCTTGTTCTAATTGAAAGCCCCTATTTTCCTAACCGTACCTAACATATAATCCTTATGAGTTTTGTGTTTTTCAAGAACAACATTGAAGCCAAAATACGATACTTAGGAAATTAATTTCATCAATATTTTTTTTTATCTCTTGCATTTAAAGGTTGGTCGGATAACCCTTTATAGACTATAGTTCAATTTTCGTAACCTTTTCCTAAAAGTTTTTATCTTGTGCATCTATTACGAATATATTCTCTTTTAGATGTGAAATTTAAAACTATCTAGATCGATCCCAAACTCTTTTGAGGATTGTTATCACCTTCTTTTGTTATAGCTTTGCTTGTGATCATTTTACAGAATGTAAACACTCTTGTTATTATCATTGATCTTAAGTTCTATGTTGTCCAAGTTATGGTTGTCATTTAAAAGGAAATACACTTTGTCAAGATCAATGAAAAGAAAATGGTGAAATAATAGAAAAGAAAAAGATGAAGATAAAAGCAATCTGATGTAAATAAATTCAAATGCGAAGAATCATTAGCAACTAATGAGATATTACAAAGGAAAAGAAAAAAGAAATAGATAAAGAAATTAATCACTAGGACAATAGCATTGGATTAGGGTGGATGGCCTAACTCGGGTGTTATCATGCTCATGAATGGAGAGAAAGTCTCGCTCTAGATTTTATAGTAAGAGAAAAAAATTATCCATAAGACTATATAAACTTATGAAACTTGCCTCTTCCACGAGATACTTTAGAAGATGGAATTGCTTAACAATATGTAAGGATCTTAGTCAATTAGGTACACATAGAAGTCATCTCTAAATGAAAAATCTTTTTTTATCATTTACTTCTTCTCAAACTATCATTATTATTCATTACACTTAGTCTTGGTATAGGAAATATTTTAGATGAAAGTGACAAAATATATTTAAAAAATTTAGCATTTTAAATTTCAAATATAATAGTGCAATCTAATACATTACATTTAAAAACAAGGACTTAGTTTTGATATAAGAAATATTTTACTTGTAAGTGGCAAAATATGTTAGAAATTTTCAGCATTTTTTTTTTAAATTTCAAACATAGCAATGCAATCTAATACATAACTTTTGAAAATAAGAAATCTATATATAACATTGTTCTTTGCATACCCCATAAACATGCAATAACATGTTTTCAAATATCCAAGTTCATTTTCTTATTATAGATAGTGTCACCATTGGTAAGCACCCTAGACTTCCAAATATCTTATATTAGGTGTACAATCTTCCCACAATAAATAGGGAGTTATTTTTGGGTTTCATATATACGATTTTATCTAGAAGATCGCATGTAAATGAAATGGTTTCTCTCTATAGGTTGTTAGGTGTAAAACAACTAACTTACATGTTATTCATTATTTCTTTTAGTTTTCTATTTATTTCCCCTTTTAGCTAGACCATTTGATTCAAGTGACTAAGGAGGTATAACTTCATGAATTATTATTTATATTATTAATCAGTCTTAGAAATTGTAAATTTTTTTTATGTATCTTGTAATGATGTGCTCTAAGCTAGAATGTCATAAATTAGTACACCGAATCAACTAAGCAAAAGGCATTTACATTCATAACTTCGGCAAAATTAAGTACAAATACATTATTCTTTTTCATTACAATTTTCTCTTTTTAGATTTAGACATTACCTTCTTCCCCACCTTTCATAACAATGATATAGCATATTTGCTCTCATACTAAGAACATTTAGCACCTCGCTTTGTGTAAACTTTTGCCTTATTAGAGTTTTAGAAGAAGCTTACCTTTTCTTATAACTTAAGAGCAAAGTTATCAAATTCGTAATTCTATCTAAAATCGCTAAAGAGTTAGTATAATCGACATGTAAAATCAAAACGTAAATTTTTATAATTTATCTAAAATAACTTAAAAAAATTGTGAATATGCTAATGATAATTATTCAAAACTCAAAATACATGATAAAAATAAAAAAATGAAGAAATTAAATTTTTTTCATAAACAACTCTTAATAATATTAATTTAGCATGTACAAAAGGAGAAAAAATAAAGATGAAAGTAAACTTTTCCCATTACTTTCTTTTTCTTTTTCTTTTTTTTTAGGGGGGGGGGGGGGGGGGGGGGGGAAGCAATGAGTCAAAGAGAATCAAACATTTTAATTTATTTTAAATTATTGATAGTATAAACTGAAGTTTATAGTTTTCTGTATAATCTTTGCTATTAGAGTTGAAACCTAAATGAAGGTTATAAACATAAAATAAGGAACATAGAGAGAGAGAGAGAGAGAGAGAGAGATTAATATAGGATGGGGAAAATCCTAATAGATGATGGCTTATAAAAGTTTAGTTGTATTTTTTTATTTTTTTAACTTGTTCAACTTAGATATATAGAATCTATAAACTTGATAAAAAAACGTAAGTTTTTATCAAGTTAACATGTAAACTCAATTAAGGATGTAAATTTCTACGTAAAAATAATTTTATACATAAGTTAATTTGAAAAAGTCTCATAAAATCACAATTTTGACAACTATGTTTGAGAATAGTTTTGGAGTCTCCAAGTAGACAATATCTTTACCATCTCCTATTAGAGTATAAGGGGTGAAAGTGATTCTTTTTGCATAGATGTGTCTAATAGTATTAGGTGTACCAACCATTCTTTCACATTTACCTAAATATTTGCTTGATAAATGATCCTAATAGTTATATTGTCATTTGCATTAAGTAAATTGTCATCTTACAATTATAAAAGTTATCTATTTGCTAACATTTTTTCGTTGTATAATTCATGACCATTGAGTCACATAAGTCTTTTGCTTCTTTACATATGTTGATTATTGAATCTTCTAATGGGGAGGATCTGGACTATTAGGCTCAATTCCAGTACTTTGGGTCTTCGATTAAGGTTAAGATGGCTAAAACCAGCAAAAACACATGGAAGGGGTCTTCAGTGTGGGCACTTTGAAGTTCAAGTTAGTTGAATGGTTGATGAATAGAATAATAGTAATATAAGACAATACATGCATACTTAGAAGTTTTTATCACTTTTATAGAGGATAAGGTCAAGATTCTTCAAGAAAGATATGATTATGTTCATATCTCCAAGTTAGGAAAGTGCCCCAAGATAAACTAGGCATCTTCTTAGATTTGTGGCATTATTTTGGCAAGTGACTACCGAGATGAGTACACTATTTTGGTAAGTAGTGCTTTAGTTCAACGTAATAAATTAGGAAACTTATTCATAACACTAGTTTAGAGAATTTAGCATTGCTATGGCATCAATGGTTGTCCTGTTATCAAGTTAGCCAAGAGGGTATGACGATCTGTACAATCAGGTGTTTGGCAAGCTTTAACCATGTTGTCAAGGAGATTAGCATACCGGGTTCATGCTTTGTCCTACTTAGTGGGCTAATTTGGGTTTAGACTTGAGGATCTAAAAAGGCTTACCGATAATATATAATATAAACATCAAACAATTTATTATAAAGTGTTAATGATTATATACCTATAGAATTTATTAGTATGGAACCATAGTTCATTTAGTTGTAATCTACAACACCAATTTGGATTTGGTCAAAGAAAAGGCGACATAATAGATGTCCAAATTGAAGAACACCCATCTTGGAATTATCAAGAAATGGTTTGATATAGGATGGATTGGGCATCATGGATATAGTTGGAGGTAGTTAGATAGTAGTAGCATTTAGAACAAAAAGTAAAGTAACAAACATACCAACAAGCATAATATCAATACAGTTGGTGCTATTAGTAAGCATATTATTTGTGGACTCCATATTCCTTAAGATTGTTAGAGAAATATGAACTACTCACAATACAATCTTGAACTTGCAAATTAGAAACTAGTTAAGCTTGTGTGGTGTTTTGCAAACATTAGGCCTAAGGAATAGTTCACTCCTCTTTTCTTAGTGTGATGGTCTTCAACAGCTATTCCCTTAAAAGCTACTCCACTCTATGTGCATTTACAGAGGAAGAAAAAACTAGTGTTATTAAACTAAGGTTGACATGTTTGGTCCAACCTAATTTTATTTGACTTGATTATAAACACCTTTGACTCTTATTAATAATGATTGCAATTCAACTAAGTTAACCCCGCCAATTTGACTTGGTTCCCATATAACCTAACTGGGTTTTTTGAGTCAAAATGTATAATATTCTTTTGTTTTTCTTTTTCAAAAAATGCACAAGTTTATTATAAAAATAAATATAGATTTAAGAAAAATAATAAGTAAATTATAAAAAAAATTAACTTTTAAATTTTAAAAATATTAATGATTTTATTATTTTGTAAATATGCATAAATTACAAATTACATTCAAATATTTTATTGACTATGATTGGATCCTAGTTCAATCTGGATTTGACCCTCTTTACCATGACCTCTTCTCATTCACAAGTCAACTTCAACATCTCAATTTAATAGTATTGTAAAAAAGACTAGAACCACGAACTTAAAAGGCAAACCTAAAAAATGCAAGTTAGCATGTAAAGAGCGCAAGGAAAGGGGAAAGAATCATATTCAATAATGATTTAACTCCTAAGCCTCCTAGATATTGATCTTATAAAAAGAAATCAATGATAATAAATTATATAGGAATTCAATGGTACAATAACTTAAAAATGATTATATGGTGTTGTCACTTTTAAATTGGTAAAGTCTTAAATAACAATAAATAAGGTACATTAATGGTAAAAATAAAACTATCAACAATAAAAATAAAAATAAAAACTATCAATAGCTTCCACAAAAACTATTGATAATCTTCTTTTTTTTTTTGTAAATTCTGATAATAAACCTTATTTATTGTAGTTTAAGATGATTTATTGTAACTAAAAAATTACTATACTATTTAGCCACTTTTAAATGATTGCAATAGAATTTTCCTAAATTATATGGAAAGGAAAAATGTCATTTAATGTGGACTTTAATAGCTATTGATAGTATTTAATAGAAAAAGCGTGAAAAGATAATGTCATTCAATGCAAGCTTCGATTACTATTTACTGTGATTAATAAAAATATGTATGATGAATGCCTTTACTTGGTAAAACAAGATCGATGCCTCGGCGCCTAAAATTTTACCAATCAAGATAAGCCTGTAAGCACTTAAAATTAATTGTAAGTAAAGTATAAGTGTATGATTTTTATGCACAATTCATTAATAATTACAAACTATAACATTAGGAGTCAAATCCTGCCATGCAAGCCCTAGTCTGGCAGCGTGTTGATCCCCACTGGAAAAATTAATAAGACAACGTGACAGAGAGTTAACATAAATACAAAGATGTAATACGAAGACAGACACCATATATGTAAGTTGAATCCGATCGATACCCTAAGATTACCATTGCATGTTACGTTTATTATTATTCTTAAGTGAACAAACACCCATATCCATGGAGATCGGTAATGTCTGTAATGGCATTGACCATTTGAATATTATGAGATCCTGAGGAAGATCCTGATCTTCTCGAAACCCCATGAGACGAGGTTACACCAAATCTTCAAATCCAACTGTCAAATTCCGAGGAGAGATTTTAGGTTTTTTATAATTGAAAAACATTGACGGGTATATTTCAAGAGCATTTGCTAACATATTAATTAAATAAAAAAAAATATCTTTCATATATATATATATAAACACATATATGAGAAATAGCAAATTCCGTAAACTTTAATCTAAATGTGTACTCAATAGCAGACGAAAGGCCAACTAGGCCAACTTGTGAATAAAAAGCTACCTCCGCCCGCAAGCCAGGAGCAAGATGCCCGATGTGGAATGCCAATAGTCTCTTTCTCAAAATTTTTAAATATTACAAATTATTCCTTTAAATTTTGATAGATAAGTAATATAAAAAATATTTTCATTTTTAATTAAAACAAATCATACTATAATCAAACTTTAAGAAGGTTTAAAGTACAATTTTTATAAATTCAAGAAGTGTTTTTGTAATAAAGTCAAAATTGAGGGGATTCATTTGCAACTTATGATAATATTTTACCAATTCATTAATGTTTAAGGGTGATTTACAAAATTTAAAAATTTAAGAGTTGCACCTAAATCAAAATTTAGGTTAATCATTGTGCTTCTCCCTTTTTTTTTTCTAATTAAGTACATAATTAATGTTGTAAAACATAAAAAAATTTAAGATCCCTCACATATGCTTTAAGATACCGTTAATTGTACCTTTTATATTATACAACGCAATGGTATAACGTTAACTTGTCTCTCTGACTTTTTGATATGTGAATTTTATTTTTTTTTTTGGGCGTCGCAAGGTATGATCTTGGCTTTACGTGGGAGTAGAGAGGAGAATCTGAAGTTGATGTCAGCTATTTCCACACCTCAAAGGACAAGAGGCAAAGGGACCTCGTTACAGATAATTTATATTTTAACTTTCTAGTACGTAAAATACAAATACGATAAAATATTAAGCGCGAAATGTTGCTACGTGTACACTTTATGTTTGATCAGAAAAGCCTGAATTTTGAGTACTCGGCCACTTTCAATTTTACCGAGAATTCTTTTAGATTTCTTTTTAATACTTTTAGCGGACAGTTTATCATTTGAGGATTGGGATAACAATAGAAATTAATATAATAAGAATTTTTAGATAATGGATTGGATGATTCTCTCAATATAAATTATTGCATCGTTCCATGAAGAAATAACCAAACCTTATCAAAGTTGATAACTTACTTCTAATTTTTTTATTATTCCGTTTGTTTTTAATTATAGAACTATAAAATATCCAGCTTTACGTAAGTTAGAATCAACATAATCCGGACGGGATCTGAATCTAAAAATCATGGTCACGTTAAATTACTGATTCAATAGACGGAGCCTAAACCTTAAGATTATTCAGGTTATGTAACCTAGCTTCTACGTAGACTTCGAAAAATTTTTGAAATGTCCTAAAATTTTATAACTTTTAACAATTTGAGTTCTAAGATTTCCATTTCATAAAATTTCAGAATATCTATCAAGTTACAACATGCCTAATATGACTATTCTAATACTTTCCCTTTTAAGATGATGCTAATGTGGCACTGTTATGAATTGCTACATGAGCAAAGATTTAAAAAACAATATTTCATAGAAAGCACATTGTTGTTGAAATTAAAGACTTGACTGCGGGATTTTAAAAATCTATAGAACTTCATTGCTGGAATTGAAAGTTCAATACTCGAATTTGTTTCTCAGACTTGACTATTTATTAAGTTGATAGCTTTAGTTAGGACCTAATTGTGAAATCTCAAAAATTATGTAGATGCAGGGATTAATCAGAGCAAATATCAAAAGTTTAGTGCTCACATGTGTTTTCAATCTTGATTATCAATTAAATTGATAGCTCTAAGACGGTTGTGAAATCTTGAAATATTCTATAGATACAAAGATCTATGAAAGCAAATATCACGTGCTTCAAGCTTGAGTGTTGTACTTCTTGCAATTAGAGAAGAGTGATGTTAAGTGGATTAAGATAGAAAGGGATCAAGGAAGAGAAATGGGTGATCTTAGTAGGCTTACACACTCATTTTACAGTTAAAAAATTGGAACGCATTAATTTTGCAATTCATGTTCTTTGGTGCAAGAGTAGCTCAAGTGTAAGAAGCTCTTATCCTCTAATCTTGAGTTTGATCTTTAAGACTCTTAGCTTGATAGTTGATTGTCTAAACTAAAAAGGGAAGATCCCAACTATATGTATACTTAGAGGGAATTGCTATTTTATTTCCCTTTTATTCTTTAAAATGTCTCCCATTACATTGTTTACTTCAATGAGTTGCAATACCTTATATTGCCATTCCAAGTGAAAAAGATAATGAATACCCTCCTGTTCCTCCTCCTCCTCCTCTTTCTTCTTCTTCTTCTTCTTCTCCATAATACAAACAACCACCATGACTACCACTACCAATAACCAATAATGAAAGCTCCTATTCCTTTAACAACCACCATACCTATAGACAACCACACCATAGACAATCCCCATATGCAATCACTACAAACCTAACCAACTACCATAACCACCACTATTAGCAATCTACTCACTCTACCAAAGAAACCTAACCCTAACCCTATCAAGAAACCTAAATATCCATCTCCGTTGTCAAAACAACATAGAAGAGAGAGAAAGATTACTTCTCGTCTTCCTTCTCAAAAATCCTAATCCTAACCTTGTTGAAGAAACCTTGAACTACACCTTAATTCACGACTTATTTCTTACGTGAACCTTGCTAACCTCCTCCAAGTCCTCCACACACAAATTGCTCTAATGGATTCCCTAAACCCTATCTCTTCTTACATATATGAAATTTTTTTTCCCATCAAATTGAGAGAGAAAGATTACTAGGTGATTAGAGTGAGAGAAATTATTGGTATTTTTGTCTTCTCAACTTCAAAAAATTGAAGAGAGAAAGATTACTAGTATTTTTGCTATGTTTCTAAAGTGAAGATGAGATACACACACAGAGCAAAGAAGAAGAAGAAGGTAATATAGTAATTTTATTTGTCTTACATATATATTCCTTGTATGCTTCTTTTTTTTTATAGTAAACACCATATTAGTCATTGGGGACTTATTCAATTATTTGAAATTGGAATTTTGTTATAGATTTATTTCATTCAGTATAGTAAATAAGCCATAAATATTATTAATTTTACAATGTTTCGCCATCAACAACTACTGCTAAATCTTGCTAGTGGTTAATGAACAAAACTAAACAAGGCTTTTTAGGATCATTTATAGGCATCTAGAAGATTGTATCCGAGCCCAATAACCTTGAAACTAAAAAATATGTTAAGTACATAAGTATGTTGATAAAGGTCAATTCTAGATTGACAAGTAATAACGTCTTATATTATGAGACCATCAATCCATAACTCATTAAACCATTGCAAAGTGTATATACTTAATTATTTAGATCTTGATATGATCGAAATAATATTCCAAATTATTAGGCTTAGCCTATTTTATTATATTTTATTTTAACCCCTCTACAACTTTCATTGTACTTTTCATAATTCAGTATCTTCCATTTGCATTTTAAGAAAAAGCCACACATGAAGAACTTGGATGGATTAAGTGACCAATGTAAAAATTGGTTGTACTTTCGATAGACGGGCATTGTTATCTTAAATTCATATCTAGAATTATCCGAAGTTGGAGCTCTAGGAAATAAAAAAATGTTTTTAATATTTCATATCTCAAAATGGGATGGCAAAATATGTTTTATATATTGTTCAAGCGGTGCACGCCATCTTATATAAGAAATATCTATCCGTAAAAGTCAAGATAAAAATTACCATTTTCTGATAATTTATTGCATTAAGTGACTCAAAATGTAAAAGGAAACTGAATTATTTTCGAAATTTCCAATAAGTATTTTCGCCAATTGATTCCTCATAAACATATTAAGTTGATGTTTTAAAGAATTTAAAATGCAATCCATTTAATTTTGATTAATTGATAAATTGAATTTAAAACCTGTTTATGCACAAAGAGTCTCTACACCCTCATGTCTTCGGATGATCCATTATCATTAACATGTATTTAGTTATCACTAATACTTACAAACAATTTATTAAAATACGTTTTCTTAGAAAGCGAGCATCTGGAATTAGCTCTCCATATTGCCTATGAAAGCTTGTTGTATTTGACAGAGCATCACGGAAATTTCCATCACATACCTAATATATCTCTCTTAGATGTTCTCTTCTCCTTGAAATTTGTGTTCGGTTGGAGTAGTTTCAAGGAACTGGACGAGCAAGTCTATCCAAATACCATATTTGGTTCATAAACTTAGACATATTATTGGATACAAAAACCTCTTAAAAGATATGACAACACTTTAAAAGAAAAATCGCAAGTGCGATAATGAGGTATAAAAAACTCATCAATCAATGAAACAAACTACATGCACAAAATGCGTGACAAAACACCAGGTTTGATGTTGTGTTCTCGTTATATTACTTCGCTCTAATAATAAATGATAATAAAGAATCCTAATCATTTGGTTTGCAAATTTTAAGGTATTAAATAGGATAAAGCTAATTGTATCGAGTTTGGTTTATAATTAAATCTAATACTGAATAAAATCTCTCTAATAATATTAGAAACATCTAAAGATTTTTGTCCATATATTTATCGATATAAAAATCTTAGTTTAGGATAAAATAAAATTTATTAACTAGAAATCAAACTTACACTCCCTTTTAGTGACTACATGACCATCACCTCACCACTATTTACCCCACATCCATCACTGCTCATTATTGCTACTTTCATCGCCACCACAATAACTATTATTATTGCGACCATCTATATAACACTTGCATTAAGTCACCATTGACACATTATAATCACTATGCCACCATTACTATGCCTACCATTACTACCACTTCTAAAACCTTCTATACCACTACTACTAACACTATTATAACTATCACTATCTATGCAACTTCATCATCACCACCACCACCACAGTAGCTATAATTACCTCATTACTTACACATTTAGTGTACTATACCATTATCGCTTTTATTGGCCTCAGATAACCAACCTTGTTACTAATGGATTAATGCATGTCATTGTCACCACAATGATGTCATGTAAATAGTGTGTGCTAGTAACATTGGTGATATTATAACAGTGGTAACAGTATAGTGGCAATGGTAAGACGATAATGAAACAAAAAGATTATAGTTATAATAAATATATAAAACTATAAATATTATAACTATCAAAACTGCTTTTTTTCAAAATCATAGGTGTGTATAGCTAATAACAAACAACATAACAAAAAGAATGCTATGTTGAATTTAGCATATTAAACATGGCATACCATTCTCCTTATAACATGTTATACTGCTTATTTTATCCTCTACCATGCTGGGAACCAATCTCTACCTAAAACACTGGACAAAGTACACAAGTTTTGAAGTTCCTTCACAACATCATGCTCTAAAATTTCAATGTCAACATTCACGTCTTAAACTTTCGAAAAATACAGGCAATCAAGTCCTCGAATGAATATAACATGTAATGATAATGTAGTATTTAGCATTTTTCTTTGCACCCTAGGTGAGTTGACAAGCTACCAAATCAAGATGAATCATGATCCTAAGTGGGTTGTAAACAAAACCACTAATGTAATTATAAAAAATAAAAAATAAAAAAAAGTGGAAAAAGAAAAAGAGGAGGAGGAAAATGGTGCTGTTAATTCAGAGTGTTGTTTTCCCCACTTTTCCTATATGCCATTTTTTTTTTTTAACTTTCATATATATTGTGTTAGGGAAAAATCATGGAATTACAATAATGCCATGTTAGTGTAATGTGGCATATTAGAGTTGGATCGCGTGGCTTAAAAAATTTTACAATTTATTTGTATTTTATGAGCGGTAGAACTTGATTCCAAAAGACTCAAAAGAATTATATTTATTTTTCAAATATTTGGGGGATTATTTATTTTTATATCCAAAAGGTGTCCACGCAATTTTCTCTCTAATGAGGAAGTCCATAATAGATTTTGTGTTCCATCGTGTTGTAAAATAATCGAACTTGAAGTTCTTCTTTTTCATATATTTTTTTTTTTTTTTTACCAGAGAACTTGAACTACTTGGAAATCGAAATAATGCATCTATTCCATTTAATCAATGTCTAGTAATGTTCCCTGTTAGGCAAAGCAACAGTTGAGACCTTACCCCAAAAAAAAGGAAAAAACGAAAAAAACAAAAACAACAGTTGCAACTATCTAAAATAATTTAAAATCTACTGATTTTTGCAACTCACATTAATTTATTCAATATAAATTTACGTTAAAACTCTTATATCTTAATGTCATAAAATTCTGGTCTCTTAACAGAAAAAAACTAAGTTATATTCTTCCTTTCTCATCACTTGTAATATATAGTAATTGCGAGAGAAAAATCCAACTTTAAAAATATGAAAAGTCCAATTTAATTGTGTCTAGTTATATTCTCATTCTCATGCACACAACAACTTACTTCTTTGTTAACATATTTTCTTATAAAACCATAATATTATATTCTGTTTAGGCAGACATATATGGATACATATCTTTAGGAAAGTTGTGTTTTAATTGTTAATTTGATCTCTATACATGTGCAACATATGTGTCTGTGACTGGGATTAATTAAGAATGGTATATGCCCGGAGCTTACATGACAAAGTTAATTAATTTATAACAATTAACGAACATTATAGCTAGTGATATCTGAATACTTATAAGGCCAGAATCCTTAATGCTCCCAGGATTTGCTTCCATTATTACTGTTTATCTATACAAAAAAAAAAAAAAAAAACTGTACACAAGAATACCTAATACCTATATAGCTGTCTTTGATTCTCCTATTTAGTAATATATATAGTATTGGTGATGATCATTTGATCTAAGATGTGGATGATATATAAGAATTTGCATGAGGTCTTAAAATTTCTATCATCTTTTTATAAAGGGTGAACAATTAACATTCGATTTTAAAAGAAATTAATGTGAAAAATAATTATTCTGTGGACCCTAATCATTCCCCATCAATTACAATGAATGGAACAGCATCTAAGTACAAAATAGCAAAAAACTTTAAGTAGCATAAACTAAGAATAAATGTGACAATATGTATTGTTTTTAGAGTATGTTATTATGATGCTATACAACCATTATTAATATATCGTGCACACAAAGAGAGTAAGTATAAGCAAAGAATAAATACACATGATATGTGTAAAGCACGTGTTTGCCATTTGCAAATAAAGAGTTGACGAAGATAAAATTATAAAGGGTATTAACAATATTCTTCATATACACCATACATTATAATGTTTATCTTTAAATTATGCCACTTGAAAGTAAATGAATTATCTTTTATTTGTATTCATCCCTATAGACATTAGTACAATTACGGTGTTGCAAAAGAAAATATTATTAGTCTTCAACCTTCATTAAAAAAACAAATAAATAAATAAAAACAAAAGAAAGAAGTTCGTTTGTGAACATATCGTTGTATTGGAACTTGATTGCTGAGAGACGGTATGTATTGAGTCAGAATAAAATCCAACCAAACCTCTGCTTCAATTCACTGTTGAGGTCACGCTGCCGGGACCATGTTCCCATTAGTATAATTGCTTGCCTCGTCCTCATTAAGGCCAATCTCCTCTTTTCATGCTCAACTTTGCCACTTTTCTAATCCTTCTCTCAAACTACAGCTCACCATTGATAATATATAAAATTACAACACTCCTTCTCTCAACATTTTTAATTCAGTTTTGCCCACGTTCACTCCCCCTACATCGAACAAAATGCTAAGAAATACAATTTGGTAGAAATTCATATTGTTTATTAACATTATTTATTTGAAAACATTAATAGGTATCTTAAAATACTTATTAATCCCTTCATATACCTATATTTTAATAAGGTGTATAATCAATACTAAAAAAAAAAAAGGTAAAAAATTTTATTTCTACACCCTAAATAAGTACGAGCATCGATTAACGGACATTTATTCAAAATATAATATGAGTTATTGTTACCTCTCATGCAAGATCTCTCAATTTCCAAGACTGACCATGTTCACTTCCTAGCTTCAAACTCGGTCAACATTTCTTCATTTTTCTTGCACCCAGTAACTTTGTATAAATACTTCACCACCATGCACCAATTTTCTTCAAGCTCTCTGAAGCTTTTTTTTTCTCTTCTAAATAGTTCAACGACACTTCAAGGGTTTCCTATTGATTCTATCGAAAATGGCCGGTGAACATCAATGTAGATGTGAAACCAAGGCCTACAACAAAAGAAAAGGAAATGGTCTCACTAGGAAATGTGCTTCCCTAGTAAAAGAACAACGTGCGAAGATTTACATTCTTCGGAGATGTGCAACCATGCTACTATGTTGGTACATTCATGGGGATGATTGAACGATTAAAGCCCAGTTTAGGTGTTATTTCCCTCGTTTTACTTCTCTATATTATGGTCTCTCCATATTGTTTGGATTAATTCGGGGGGAGGCGCATGGTTAATCTTGGTACTATTTCTTCTATTCCGGTCGGTTTTGGGTGATCAGTTTTCATATGGTACGGTTGCGTGGGCTGGCCGGTTTGGCCATGAAGATGGTCTGTCTCTTCTCTCCGTGCTCCCTTTTTTGTGACCACGATTTGGTCGTTACCAATTTTGGTTTTTGGGGCTCTGAGAGAGATTAACTGATTTTAATGGCACTTCGGCTTTTGTCCATGAACCGGATAACGGAGCTAATTTGGAGGCATGCATGTATACAAATATATTTTACTACGAGTATATATAGCTTGTAGAAGGAGAAGAGATGTATTTTGGTATATTTTGATGTATACGAGGGATATGAACATGCTATGCCAAAATATACCTAATAGTTATGGGAACTTTTCTAGTTCTTCGTTCGCTTTTTTCCGTTGGTTAAAAGGACTTGTGGACATCTTATTGTAATAAGGGCTTTAATTAATGGAAAATCTATCTCTTCTTTTTTTTTATGGTATTTCTTTTTTATTCAATTGTTCGAGCGAAAATTTGCTAGATGTTATGGGAATGACAGCTATAAATATTTCGACAATTAATTGAAATTTAATGTTTATTTTTAATTAATTTATTAGATCTTGAACGTGGTACACCAATCAGCATAATTTATCAGGTTCATGGAAATAGACTTTTTAAATATATACTAGATTAGCTCCAGGTTTCAAAATTAAGTTTTGTGTAATCTCACAGGCATCATTTTGAGATTAGCAATTCTTGGATGGACAATTTATTTATTGATTTCATCAAGTTAACCTAGAAAACAAATATCTAAATTCTATGCACATAAATGTTGGCGTGCAACTTTTCATAAATAGTTTTTTATTTATTTATTTATTTTTTTAAGATTGATTGTAACAACATATGTCGATCAAAAGAAACATGCATCGCAAAGTCGCATTGAACTTATCGATGCAACCATAACATAGGTGACACACCAAGGATTAACGTGAAAGTGTAAATAGATCCGAATTTCTTTAAATACTCTATTTTGTTATGATACCATTTTAAGTATAATTTGATGAAGGTTTAATTAACGAGACATCTTTCTGTACAAGGGCATGAAGCTCATCAAAACTCCAAGTCCAAGTCTAAGATTAAACATGCTCACCTCCTAATAAGTATTAGCAGCAAAGACAAAACCATGAGACTTTTCCTATTAAAGCAAATTATAGGTCCCAACTAAGTAACTAAGGGAGAAATGAATTGGTTACTTTTCATAACTTTTAAGATGATAAGGATTTTAGAAAAATAAACCCCTTGATTACATTAAGAGATTGGCATAAAAGTAAGTAAACAAATAGAACTAATATAATTTCACAAAAATAAAAGAGTAGGGATACAATATAAGGTAAATCAATTATAATGCTTTGACCTTATGTTTACTATATTCTTCCAACTCTACTAGGAGACTTGGTATTTCTCACCAAAGTTATTCCACTATCCACTTTTCAACAAAAACAAAGCTTATGAGATTATAGCCATAAGGTCCTATACTCAAAACTACAAAATTTTACAAAAAGTCTCTTTCAAATACATACTATAGGCTCTTGACAAGATACAAAGAAATAATGAGGAAATGTTACAATTGATTCTTGAAAAATAAGCACAAAATGAAACAATATATCATAAACAATGTAATCCCCTAATCGATCTTCTATCCTGTTGGCCTTATGAGATTGAGTTAGAAAATGATCACTACAGCACCTGAATATTTTTTGTATGTCGTTCTTCTAGGTCTCGAGTCTTTATATACCTTTGCTTTGCACTGGTTAGATGGAAGATCTTTATAATGTCAATTACTATTTTGATTTTAAATTTTTTACCGTTTTCTTGAATATTTGAAGTATCTCTTTAAATAAAGTTTTTTCGCCTTGGTCTTCTATGTCTTTTAATTTGATCTTCCATATAAGCTTTGCAATTCTTTCCATTATCCTAAGAGTTGTGGCTTGTGATCTTAAAATTGTCTTCTTTTAATACTGGCATAAGATCCTTCCTTTTCCAAATCCATTAACTACGTTATAAGGGAAGGATTCTTTCCTTATTTTTTACCTCCTTGAAAATTCTCTTTGTCAAAAGATAATTTTCATAAATCATATTAATTTGATTTATGTCATCTTTTTTATTTTCTAATCAAATACCCTTCTATTTCAAAAATATATCCTTTTATATTTGAAATCATGTGAAGGCTTTTAAGTAGCCTATTTGAAAATTTTCTCTTTATATCTTAAAATAAATTGGTTTAATCCCCATAGATTTTATCCTACTATATGAATCGTATTGAATACATTTTCTAAATATATTCAATAGACAAACTTGGTCCTTATGTCAGACTTCTAAGACAATATTTCTGGTAAAATTTAAGTTGTATTATTTGTTTCATTCAAGAAGCTTTTATATTTCCAAATCTTGTTTCCACATCTTCTAACCTATCTTTTGATCGATCTTCTAACTAGTCTTCTTATTTAGGAATTTTATATCCTTTTAACATGTGTTGCTTAAGGATAACCTATACACATGAATAAATACAAACATATGTTCTTCCATATATCCCTTTTATTATCATCAAAGCACATGAAAAAAACTTATCATAGATAATATCTCGACGTCAAGATTTTCAATCATTACAAGTGGTACCATATAGTTAATTAGCCAGATGGTAGGAGCTTAGTGCCTTATAGTGCAAAGGGCCATACTAAGGTAACTCTTGAGGTCATAAATGAGCATCTATAGAGTCCTTCATACCTAATGAGATTCTAGACATATGTAAGAACACTAATGAAGATGTTTGTGATATAAGTGGAGAGATTGTGACACACTTTAATTATAGTATGATAGAACTTTAATCATTAAGGTACGTTTTTTATGTAAGGGCTTAAAGATTATAAAAACACCAAGGTTAAGTATGCTCAATAGAGAATTTTCTCAATATGGGTTACCTCCTGAGAAATAGTTGCACCAAAGGACAAAATTATAAGTTATATGTAGCAAAAAGTACCTCGATGTAAGGATGTATGATTATTAGAAGAAATGATTATGAATATTTTAAGTATCATATAAGAGAACTTTAATCATCGATATATTTTTTGGTATAGATATTTGGAATTTATCAGAATTCCAAGGTTAAGTATGCTTAATAAGAAGCATTGCCAACTCAGTGACCTCTTGGAAAGTAACTACACCAAATGACAAAATTATGAGACATATCTCGTTAAAATAAATAATAACTCAATATGAAGAGCTTAGATTGTTAAAAGTAGTATCAAAGTAGTTCATTAACAGAATAAGAGAAACTAAGCGCCATGTAGGTAAAGTACCACATTTTAGGGCACCTCTTGAAATTGTAAAAAGCAGCACTTCTGCAATCCTTCCTACTTGGTGTAATCCTAGATATATATATATCGAAACTAACAAAAAAGGTGGTGCTATAAATGGGAGGAGATTATGAATACCCTTTAAGTACAATAGAGATTTAATTATTTAGGCATGTTTTGGTAATAGTTTAAACTTCTTCAGAATTCTAAGATTAAGCATTCTCAATAGGAAGGACTCATAATATGAGATGACCTCTTAATCATCTCTTAAGAAGGAAACTGTAGCAAATGACAAAATCATGAGGTCTATTGTGTCAAAATGGGCAATATCTCAGTGTGATTAATTTTTATCGTTACACATATTCATAAAAACAGGAAAAAAAAGGCTAATATTACACCTTTGTTCTTACTCAAAGTAGTCTTTTCACCATTTAAACTAAATCTTAACCAAGATTACTCTAAGGTCAATATGACTTTATATTATGCAAAATCACAAAATTACCTATTGGTCCTTCTAATTCATCCTTATATTATCATTAACCTCCTTAATTAATACAATTACACTAAATACCTAAGAAATTATCACATTTTTGTCTTCTCTTGAAACTAATCGGTAGGCTAAACATAAATATCATTCTCAATTTGTGCATTACAAAGATTCGTGATTTATTGCAAAATTACATATCTAGATCATGAGATACCCATTTATAGGTTATCTATGTAATAAATATCATACTTGATTAAATTCTAAGAAAATTTCTATAAGTGTAGGGAAATTCATGTTTTAATAGTGGAAACTCTTAATGGTCCAACTCTTTCATCGCTTAAACCTATAAATTAGCTTAAGTTGCACAGATAATTGAATTTACTTAGAAGATTATGAACAAAAAAATTGTTTATTCCACATTTGAACTCCCATGGTCATTTACATTATATTCAACAAATAGCTGAAAAAAAAAAACTATTTCTTTCATTTATTTGTGAAAACTAATAGACAATAGAGTAAATATAATAATTATATAACTTACAAATTTTCAAAATTTAACTTTGATTAATGAATTAAATGTATGCAGTAGCTGACAAACAAAATCATTGTTCACGTTTTCAAAATTTTAATTTAATTTCCATTTGAATAGTGACATTAAAGAAGAGACCCACGTAAATATTCATTAAATTAGAATTTTACTACATGAAAATTTAAGTAAAACAATACAAGAAAAAAATTTTTGAAATTAATCACGTTAATTTATTATTTTTATAAAACAAAGTTACATTAATATCAAAATTGGATTTAGCCATTCCTCGAAGCTCCGGCCACCCGTAGGCGATAAGGGGTTGTCAACCGACCTCCTTGAGGTATGCTTTCTTTCATCATGGATGGCTGATGGCTCGCCATAGTAGGTCGTCATTTGGTTGCTCATTTCGAGGGGGTCAAATTTGTCCTTTTCATTTGAGTGAGAAATTTCTCTTGATTTTTGTTTCTTTAGTTTGATTTGTGTTCAAATGGGATTTCATGTGCTTTAATGGTAGGCAGTCATGTTTGGTTGATACATAAGACATGTAGAGTGGATTTGAGAGTGATTCATGAACGTGATCTCTATCTATTTTATATCAAGTATGTGTATCCATGTGGGGCTTTGAATCTTTTATGGTATGTTCACTTTGTTAAATGGAATAATGCTGTAATAAAATTGCAATTCATATTCAATGAAATAGAGCCGTAATAGAAATGAAATGTGTATTATTGTATTTAGTTAGATACCATTAAATCGGTATTATTTTATTTAATTTACATTAGCATAAGTTATAAAAAGACATAAATAACCTTAAAATAAACAAACTTCCTATGGACTAACAATGAACTCCTACATATATCCTTAAAAAGCTACTTTTAAAAGAAAAAAACCCAACATTGTTTATTTGAAAAAAAAAAAAAAACAATCAAAGCCCAGAATTGGTTATTAAAAAAAAAAAAACAAAAACCCATAATTATGCTTGGAAGGAGAAAGGTGTATGCCACCGAAAAACTCTTACTTGTCAAGTACATATCCAAAATAGTTTATTTGAAAAATAATCAAACCTAGAATTATGTTTGGAGAGAGAAAAGTATAACCAGAATTATGTTAGAAGAGGGAAAGGAGTACATCATCACCAATGATGTCTCATCATCATCATCACCTCAACTAATTTACTACTTTTTCACAAAGAAAAGGAAAAAATAAAAAAACCCTTAGATTTTAAACATTTGTGAACAAATCAAAACAAGATATGATTTTTATAAAAGCATGATTATTTAGAAATCATTTTACAAAAAAAATCTTGAATCAATTTTCTCTATAGCTCATATAAATCTAGATAGAAGTATGAAAATGAGTCACCGAAATTTCGAGAGAGAAAGGTCGAAACTCTTTTGATTAATATTATTTTGATTCAAATTAATTGTTATTCTAAGTTTTTTAGAACTTTTGACATATAAAAATGAAGTTTGATTCAAATTTGTCATTTTAAATCACCATCAATGAAGATGGAGGAAGAAGATGGAGAGAGAGAAAGATTGATGAACAAAAATCACCTTCGAAAAGTGAAAGATGAAGGAAAAAAAAAACAATGAACAAAAATTAGATTGAAAAACTTATTTGTTTTCTATTTTCAAAGCGGGAAACTTTGAAAGAAAAAAATGAGAACAGCTATTGCATCACAATTTATAGGTTTGAAAGGAGAATCTCAATTACATATTTTCAAATAATATGAGTTACGCATAAATGGTTATTATAGAGGCTTGTTTAAATAACGGGGAAATAGAGCTATTCCCCCTAAGTGAATAAGCAATTAGGGTTTTTTATATATCAAATCTAATCTTGTATATTAAACCATGTACTAGGTTGGTCTTAAGAATTTTACTCATAAGATAAGCCCATTTTGCAAGTACGCTAGCTAAATAGTGAGTTTAGGGGTGTTTGTTACATTTTGAGCAAAATAAAAGAGAAAAATATAAAAAAAAAACCCATAACGTTTACCTATATATATGAATCAGTTTTTAATCTTTTGTTTAGTCAATTTAGTTCTCAAAATTTTAATAAATTTACAAAAAAGTGTCTCTGCTAGTTTTTGCATTATGTATGAACATGTCGAGGACTAAAATGAACTAAATAAAAGGTAAATAACTTATTTATATATATAGGTAAATGTTAAAGATTTTTTTGTACTTATGTAAACTAAGTATATGTTGAGAGATATCCACAATAATGGAAAATTTAAAAGAATTTAACGGAATAACTTATTTGATATAATTAGAAAAAGTTTAGAACTAAAATAGATTAAATAAAAGGTTAATAACTAATTCATAAAAACATAAAACACTAAAGACTTTTTTGTACTTTTTCCATAATAAAACAATATGCATGTACATAAGCCCATGATGTGTGGACTTGAGTATTTTTATGCTCATTCAACATATTTTATGTTCCAAATTATAGGTTACATAATTCAATAGCACATCAGTAGCATCTCGTTATATTTTGCAACTTAAAACATTCAAGCTTCGATAAGAACGTAGTAAATTGGTATAATTCAAAGTTTTGGAGTTACTTCATCTAACCTTTACAACATCGACAAAATTTTACACAAAATTGAAAATCATAATTTGAAGGTCCTAAGCTAGGTCTTGCTTAGATTTTTTTTTTTTCTTTTTCCTTCTATATCTTATTTGTATCTAATCTATATCTATTTGAAATTTGGAGTTTGAAAAACTGTCTTATCTATATCTTATCTATTTTTGTATTATAATTATGATAAAAATAATAACTAAAGTGTCAAAATTAAGAAATAAAAATTCACACACTTTTAAGAAAAGAGATTTGAAAAAATATATTTTATGTATTAAAAATAATTATTTTAATTGATATTTTTATAAATATAAATAAAGTAAAAGGTATATAAATTCAACTTTATTGGGATTCATTGGATATTTAATTTAAAAAAATGTATATATGAAATTATATTTCTATCTTTTTGGTGTCTTATTATTACCAAATAAAATATTCAAATAAACATCAATAAGATACTAATAAGATGGAAAAAAGATGAACGAAACAGAAACTTAGTAGCTTAGACAAACTAATGTATCTCAAAATAATGATAGAAAGGTGATATGATAAAATAATACAAAACAAGATAATTAAAGGAATAACCATACTATACCTTAAAATTAATGGAATATAATGATAATATGTGTAGCAATATCACACCTAATATATAAGTTAGTAGTTTAAATAATATAATTCTATATATATATATATATGATTGCAATCATTCTTCCTTTAAGTAATAGTTGAAAACATAGTAAACGAGGAGAGTAACCACTCAACAACCAATTTGAAGTTAGCAACAATCATAAGGAAAATCCCAAATGTTGAAAACCTTAGAAATATTGTTTCTTTTTATCAAACAAAATACCAAAAACCGAAATTTACTTTTTTTTTCACACTGAAACAATCAAGTCAAGAAGGATCTAGGTTTGATCCGTAGCATATTTGGTATTAAAGCAACCTTGATCCAACATCATATTTGGTACCAAAGCAACCTTGTTCACATGAATACTAGTGTACTCTAATGATCTCATGGTAGACAGTAAGTAAAGTGAGCTAGTAACCCTCTCATACAAAATATTTACTTAAATCCTACTCTATCGGATAGGTTTAAAGTGAGTAAAAAAGGTCAGAAGGTAAGTTCTAGATAGTAATTTTATGAAACTTAATACCTTATACCAACCATAAAACTTATAATCTAAAGTACATAGAGTAGATATTTTAGTATATCTTATACCCATCTTATAATAACAATTGAATAATACTAATAAATAAAAAATTAATACTGTTATATTTTTCTAACCTTAAAGAAAATAATAATATAAATCTAACCCGTAATAAAACTCTAAAACTAAACACTCGTCTCTATTGTATTGTCCTTCTCTCTTCTTCTTCTTCTTCTTCTTTTTTTCTCATATAACTTTTTCTCTATTTTTACTATCTCATTTTTACACTGCTTTTTTCCTCTTTTACTAACCTTAATTTAATAAGATATTAAAAACATCTCAAATCTTAACTTATCATCCAATATATTTATCATAGTTACTTGGCACATGGTTCTTATATTCAGTGTCTAATAATTTTATAATTTGATAAAAAATTTATTTAGGTGATTTGAAAAGAAAAGATAAAAAAATAATTTTGCATAACTCAATCAAAAGTTGAATGTTTTTAATTGTAGAAATATTTTGTATTCTACCTACCAAAATTTCATATTACTATAATTAAATATATTACAAATATAAGAACCTTTCAAATTATTATTATTTGGCCCATTGATGTAGTTATAAGCTTGATATTGATTACGTGTCTACATAATATTTCAAAAGAAATTAAAGTAAAAAGAACACTAGTTCTATAAGGTATCCTGTACTCTGCAAAATTTATAAAGCGTAGGATACAAAGCGGTTTCAAAGAATCACATGGTAGATTCTGGATATAAAAATTTTAAAATCTATATCTATAGAGTAGGACACAAGTAAGGTGTTATATCTTATCCACTATGTACCTACTCACCTCCAACAATAAGGGTAGGTAATAAAGAAAACCATGAGCATTAAGTTGATTCTAAGATACAACGAGGTTTTGACTAATTCACCGAGACGTATGTAATGGTGTTACACTAGGTCTTGAGTGAACTAACACTGACACGAATGATGTCCATCAGAGTATGACTAACCTAAATGCTAAGAAAGAGGTGGAGATCACGTAGAACCTTAATGGAAAACTGACTAAAGATATTCACGATGTGATAGTTGAGAATAGTAAGATTTTATTAGTTAAGATCATATCATCCGCATAAAGGAATAGAACAAGAATGTTTAAGTCCTTAAAGAAAATAAATATAGGCATGTCTAACTTGTTTGGTCCAAAAACCATGGGAAAGAGGAAGTTTCCAAAACAATAGAACTATGCATAAAAGGAGACATGTTTTAGGCTATAGAGAACTTTTGAGCTAATAGATAAAATGGGATAACAAGGATGAACTAACCATAGAGATTGTTTCATGAAAGCTATTTCATTGAGACAACCATTAAGAAAGGCACTTTTAATATCAAGCTGACAAATGGCCTACGAGGAAGATATAGTGTGAGAAAGAATAAAGCGAATGGTATTGGCTTGACAACTAAACTAAATGTTTCATTGCAGCCCATGCTTTCCTTTTAATTAAAGCCTTGGGCAATAAATGAGCTTTATAACACTCAACCTTACCCTTGACATATATTTGATATAGACTTTCCAATTATTGTAAGTAACATTTTGGTGAGATTACGTACAAATAAGGACTTAGGTGTGATTTTTAAGAAGAGAGTCAAAATCTTCTTTTATGGAGCTATCAAGGTTCAACGTAATCATGAGGCTTAGAGGGAGTGGTGTGTCTATGGAAATTCATTATAGGTCTAAGTCTTATGATGCCTGCTTTAGAACGAGTGAAAATTAAATGAATGACCTAAAATGCAAAAGGTTTAATAGGTTGTGTGATGTTAGGGAGGGAGATGGTCGAAGATTCAATTGGTGAAGATATAAGTAAAGGATGACAATGGATGCAAATGCGTTAATAGATATGAGTAATTAGTGGTAAGGTAAGGCAATGGTAATGGTAGATGGAGGTATAATATGAGAAATAAAGATAAAAAAGGATAGAGGGAGGTATAGCCACGTGTAAGATGTAGATTAGGAAAGGTAGAGGGGAATTAGAAGAAAAAGAATGGGTCAAAGTAGCTAGGTATTGATGTTATAGTTAGAAGAGTTATGATTTTAGGAGAAAGGGATTTTAGGTAAGTTGAAGTGGAGAGATGGTGAAGGTCAAAGATAGTGAGGGCAGTAATATGTTAGTGTTAAAGCTAAGAGGTGTAATTAGATTATTATAAGGAAAAATGGATTTATGAAAGCTGACATAACTAATGTAAGCTCTACTTGAGGCAAGTTTTAGGCAATGATAATATTTGCATTATTTAAGATAGCCATGAAGATGTAGGCTAGGGAGTAAGGTGAAAGTCTATTTGCTTGAATTGTTGTATTAGGAAAGTAGAGGCACCCAAAGGTACGAAGGTAAGTGTATTTAGGAGAAGTGTGATGGAGTAGCTCAAAAGGGGGTTTATGGTTGATATTGGACAAGGGTAAGTAGTTAATGGTGTAGACAACAATAAGAGCAGCATCAACCCAAAAGGTGGGTAGCAGATCAACATGCAAGTGAATAATGTAGGCAAGTTTTATGATTTAAAGATATTTTTACTCAACAATGCCATTTTATCGAGGGATATAGAGGCATAACAGTTGAAGACATTTACTATTATCTAAATGATTAACACTATTGTCCAAAGGACTAATGTTGATGGCCACAACCAATGGTAGGTCGAGAATACTAATTTAGGGAGGAGCACTGATCAAAGTTAGAGAATCATCAAGCCCCGAGAATCCTAATTGACCATAGTCTGGGCCCTAAGAGACTAATGATGTAGCTTAAGTATGGAGTCAAATATGAGTCATGATGTTTAAGCTACTGTTCTAACTAATGAACTTAGTACAAATATCCTCAAAGATAAGAGGAATAGGGGAGTATGTGAGCATAGTAACTAAAGCATCATATTCATCCATAAGACATCAGAAAACATAAGTAATGAGATTAGATGTGCTGAATGTCTATTGCAAACAGCAATTGGTTAGCAATAGCCTTAATCTCGCAAAGGTTATCAACAATGAAAGGGTAGTTCGATCTAAGGGAAAGAAGTTGCTAGCTAAATTCCATCATTCGAGTTACATAAGTCTTTAGGAAACGTTGGTAAATAGAAGAACATATTTCATAGGCTACAACGATGTCATCAATCTTAAACAAAATATAATTGAAGATTGTAGCTAATAATATTCCATGGATGATATGATTTATCCTAAGCCTGTACATATAATCTAGAATGGGGATAGGTAGGTGTCTTGTAGAAGTGATAATATCATGAGGTGAAGCAATAGTGGTGCCATCAACATAACAATATAGGTATGGTCATGACTGGAGACAACTACAGTTGGTAATTGTTTGTTGAAAGCTTTACGATAGCGACATTAAAATCATTATCTAAGGGATAATGTAAGAAAAATTAGTGGCAGGAAAATGGGAAACATAATAGGAGAGGCAAGCATAAGGTATTGAGAGTGTGTATCAACATTAGTGAAGTTTAAGGAGTAATGTGTTTGTATGAAACGGAATAATAATGGTAGGTAAGGTTAGGTTATGCGGCTTTGGTCAACTATGGTGAGTGAAGCAAGCATAGAGGGGATGGGTGGAGGAAAGGGAGTTGAATGTGAGTAGATGGGTGGCTAAAGAGGCTAGTATGACTAAATATTGAGGTATAAGGTCGACTTACATTGAAGCAAGTCACTAATGTGTGGGTCGAGTTGCATATGAACTTACATAGCTATAAAGCATGTAATTTGGGTAAGTGGAGGGAGAAGGAGACCGACAGCTGTCATGATAGTTTTAGAAAGTGACTAAGACCCAAGGTGGCCCACTTACATAGTATAGGTCAAGCTGGAAGTTATGGATATGGAGGCTTAGCTAACGGGGAAGTATAAGAGAGAGTTAGGGTTAAGGTAGGATTAATGATGGCTATGTTCTATGGTTTTGGTGACAATAGAGCTTATAGTGATGGCAATTGCCAATAGTAGTGATAACGTGGCAATAGAAGTCCCCATTAGGGATTTGATTTAGGTAATTTAAATTTCTTAGATCTTTTGTTCTAATACCATACACATAAGTAACTAATTGGATAATATAGGTGTAATTTACAGAGTTTTGTACCTTAATAGGCTCCTTTATAAAAAATATTACAAAAAGATATCCTAGTGGCAACATATTCCATTGGTAGGGGAGGGAAGGCACACGCCTTCAATACTAAATTTTGAGGTATAAGAAAGGCATATGGTCTAAATATACCTTCTTCTTTTTTTTTTTTTAATACAAAGAAAGGTGCATGCAAGTCTTTACTATAACTAAAGGCACATGACATCCATGTACCTTCTTTGTCTAAATTCTTTGCCTAAAGGCGTGTTTCACAAATGTGCCTTCTTTTGTTCCAACGTCCCCCCAAAATTAGATTTCCACAAGTCCTTAATACAAGTAAGACCAAAATCAATAAGTACAAAACAAAACCATAATTGAATTCCCATCAGCCAACTACAACTCAACATATGCACGAACAACCTAAAAAAACTACTCAAAGTAACTAAAACTATCAAATGAAGCAAATTTGTCAAGGAAGTAGTGTTTGGAAACAAAACAAGACCAAATAAACAATTGAAAGAATCAGCAAGTCCTCTAATTATGTCTTTTACAATGTTAAATGAATACATTAGTGTGAGAATACATAATTAACTAACAAACTAATATGAAAGTAACCATATCCCATTATTCTTCTTTAACCGCATGAAGTGTTTCCCAAAACAAGTAAGTAAAGACAATCATTTAGTGGAATTCCCTCATAAGGCTGAAGGGGGGGGAGGAGGGTCTCTCTAAGATCTATAAATGGCATAGGACTAATCTAAGACAGTAGAAGCTAGGTGGACCCCCCATTACCCCCAAATGCTAAAACTCTAGGTCCAACTAGTCCACTACTTTTGAGGAGCTGATGGGGTTTGATGATGTAAGCTGTTGTTATATATAGGTAAGGTATAATGGGAGTTAGTACTAGTACTGGAGCTCCCATCAGGTATTGTACTGTTGCCAATCTCACCCAAGTCGATGGAATAGTAAGATCTTGATACCACATCCCTGCCACAACCTCCCTTGCCATATGATCAGCTTACTCGACCTCCTCTAACTCAAACTTTGTCCCTAACCCTTGGCTGAAGAAGAGGGATACGAGGTCAGGTGTAGGTACCCCCTACACCTCATGAGGATATAAGACCAAACCACCATATTCCTTAAGATACTGCAGTTTGCCATCGATGATGCCATGGGCAATCTCTATATCGTCAATAAGTCGTGCTAGAAAGCGTATATGCCTACAATGTTTGAAACAAACAATATAACAATTATGGCATGTTTTATTGTATAACTTAACACTATAAAAGAAAATAAGCTTACCAAGTGTCTCATCATCGTACCTTGATGGGTGATGTAACAGCATGTTTGCTCCCTATACCACTTGTAGCAAGTCAAATTCACACCAAATGGTCCTTGAGGATATACCATCCACATCTAGTGATTAATCTAAGCATTAATGTGCTCATTATGCACCATTCTCCAATCAATCTCGATTCTGCCCTTAAGATTGATTTGGTGAAGCTGCTCACTTGTATCAAAAGCATCCAGCACCATCTAAAAACCTTAAATTGCCTGATAACATGGTCTAAAAAGTGCCATTCAACAATGTAGAAGTAGTTATTGCCATCGATACAACTCGATTGGTATTATAGAGAGGGGGTAAGAGCCAAATAAGATCCTCTATATACGATTGCTAAACAACCTACCATATATTGGAAATAGGACTACAAACGACCCTAGCCAAACTTCTAACGGTTAAGGCTCAACTCGTTTAAAAATTATCGAGCTTAAGCTAGAGCCAAGCTTTTTATCGAGTCTAAAATTAAGGCTCAAGCTCAACTCATTTAGATATTCGAACTTTGTCTTGAGCTCAAGCTCAGCTCGTTTATTAATCAAGTTTGAGCCGAGTTGAGCCTAAAGTGTATCGATCTTAAGCCTATTAATAAGATTAACTATACAAAATGAAGAAATATATAAATAGATTAACAAATAATGAATAAGGATTAAATTATATATTATATATTATCTTATAATATATTATATATCTATAAATGGTATATGATATTAATCTTTGGATTTTAATAATATATAATATTTGTAATATATATAAAATTTGTAAGCTTACTCACCAACGTAAACAAGCTGGCTTGCGAGCCTAGATGAGAAAGCTCTCGAGCTTAAACTAGAGCTCGAGCTAGTTCAAGCTCGAGAGCTTAGCTTGGCTCTTTTAGTTAAACAAGCTTCATCTTGAGCTTGAGCTTTAGCTCAACTTGTTTACTAATCGAGCTCGACCCAAGCTAAGTTTCAAATAAGTCAAGCTCTAATAGTTCGGGAGCAGCTTAGCTCATTTGCAACCTTAATTGAAAACAAATGTTAGTACATACCACGTAAATATAATAATAAACATAAATAGTGAAGTAATGCAAACCTTTCAACTCGTCTATAGGTTGAATGTTATCCCGAACGACTCTACCACATGTGTAGGATGCTATGTGGTATCATGCTACACCCTCGACTTGGTGTCAAGAGGCAACCTCTCTTGAATGGCAAAGCCAGTCTTGCTAATGTAGGGGAATTTGTAGGAGTACTGTCACGCCTTCGATCTCTTACGCTAGAAATCGTACGACTCCATATAACTAACGTTACAATTATGCTAAGCAAGCCAAACCCTAGCTATATGTTTAAGCAATCGTAAAGTACTCTAGAAGGGGTAGGAAGATCAAGTGCATAAGGGAGAACGATTTATCAGCAAACATGAATCCTTCCAACAGTTAGGTTATGTAAGCCTAAGTATGCCTCCTAACAATCTCACCATCGGCGCCATGAGGAATCAACTGAAATCTCTCCCATAGCCAAGATAAACTAACGTGTCTCCCTCTACTGGTATTATCTTAAGGGAAGTCCCCAAATAACTATACCGTCACTTCCTACCAAACCATATACATGGTCCCCATCTATGCGTAGCCCAAACTGTATCTTTATGTCCTAAAGGGTAATCCTCATCTCTTTGTGGGCCATGTGAAAGGTATAGGTCTTAGGTCTCCATCTCTCTACTAAGGAGGTGATGAGGTGCCAATCCAATTAGATAAAGAGAAGTCGTGCCACTACTAGAAAGCCTGCATCCTCTAAGTACGAGATCATGCAATCGTCAAGTGCTATCTCCTTCACATCCTTATGCAAGACCACCTCACATCATCATACAGTAGTGCAGTCTAATTCCTACAATATAGAAATTGAAGTATTCAGAAGTTTTGATAAAACAAAATCTTAGGTAAGGTAAAACACATGCGACTTACCTGTCTTTCCTAAACATCCTATAATCAATGTCTAGCCTATCCATAAGGCATTGAAGGATCAATCGGTCTTATATCCACCTAGTTTACAAAACAAAATAACAAGATAAGTTAGTTAGGCACTAAAACGCGCAATATGAGATATGATCGACAAACTAAGAAAACTAATAATGATTACATGTACTAAGGATTTTACCACTTTGGTTAATCTGTGGACACCTCCCATTATTGTGTCCTTCTATCTTGTAGGCATTACACCTCGTCTTATTGGTGGCCTCCCTTTAGTTCATCTCTATATGATATCTCTTTTTCCTTGATTTTCCTAACCCACACTATAACTTTTCATTTGGCCAAAGGAATGGATAATCTAAGCTAGGCCAATTCAACTAGTCACCTATTAGAAAGAAACAATTGGTATACAAATCTAACCGGTGGGACGACTTATACCATTCCCTAACCGAGCTAGCAATGTTGATTCGGATAGAATTTAGCACTCTACACACATGGAGAGCATGGGATTTTATAGATTTGCCACTTCCTACAAGAATAAATATGGTTATTTGTGTCTACAACATACATCCTGCCTCCTCGCTTCTTAACTCCATTTACTTCCTATTGGCTACTAGTTTTCACTTCCTATATCTTATTCTCCCTACTTAACCTAACAATGGAATGAGTCGATTCCCGCTTACTCTACGTAGATATCTTTTTCGCAACATATTTTGTGAACATTTGTCCTGTAGATATTCCTTTCCTCACTTCATCGACTTTATATTCCTAATAGGTGACACGATTGTAAAATATCTTCATTACAAGTGATGTCAGCAACAAACCTCTAGTACTTTTAAGACGGTATTGTAACTCTCAACTATATTAGACATAATATACTCGAACTGATAGCAACCATCGTAAGCCAACAACCACTTTTGTATATTTAAGGGTAAGAACAACGATGGTGCATCCTCCTTTACTTGCCACATCTATTCTAGCAACTATTCAAATTTTCTAAGCTATGCCTGTGTTGTAGCAAATGTGACCAATTTCTTATACAGTTGATTCTTATGAATAGTATTAGAGTTGTTAGCTACATTGCATATACACTACCTTCAAACCGCAAATGGAGGCTTCCATCCAATGTCATCATTCTGAAGTACATTGTTGATACTAAAGTGCCTATTTGAAGTAAGAAAAATGGTTCATTCCTAACCTTCAACTATAAACTATCCTTAGGTCTCCTCGAATTCCTTGTCGACGAGTGCAAAGGCCAATAATATAATATAGCTATTGCCATCTATAAAACAAGCAATCAACAATTTGTAGCCATACTTTTCGCATAAGAATGTGCCATATATGTAAACTATAGGCCAATAGTATTTGAAGGAGTGCATGCACGAGCTGAAAGTTTAAAAAACCTACTTCATTATCAAAAATCTTGGTTCATTAGAGGTACGTCGCCCCCAAATTGCCTTTGTCCCAAGATGCTTGTCTTGATTGCATTCGGCAAAATTAGAAACTTGTTATAAGCTTGCTCTTAGTTGCCATACACAATTTTGATAGCCTTTTATTTGCCATCCCACACTTTCTGCCTTATCACATTATATTTGAACATGGTTAAGATATTTGCTTAAAGATCTACAATCTTTATGTTTGAATTCTCTCTAACATTGTTGATGAAATAGTTGGCCATAAGTTTACTATTAATTTGTCATTGCTCCTAGTTTATGCTTGAGTTAACGCATACGTATGGATCCTCGAAGATAGTAATAATTATAAATAACCTCATTAACCTCTTATATGATGCCCATAATCTCCACTTGCAGCCGTTGTTTTACTCCGTATAATGTATAACCTAAAAGGTTTGTTTCGATTCATTGACCTCAAAGTCATAGTAGTTATTAATATGGTACCTCTTCACCATATCTATGAACTCGTCTTTTGTGTTGAAGCGTTGACCTACACTCAACTCTTTATTGTCTAATTAGTTGCTATTCTTTGCTTCTATGTCCTCCTCAAAGGTTACATAACCATTGCCTCCACTATGTTCAATTGTGGAACTGGATCTCATACTACCACTATAGACATGTCATGCTGATAGGGATGTGGTGGTACCAACATTTGCTAAACTATTTAGGCATGGCATACAAGTGGGATGGTACTAACAACAAACTCTAAATTGACCCTAACATCTATCGTGTTTTCCACTTCAATACTTTGCTCATCGACCCCAAACTCAACTCCTAAATGATCCCTTCATCATCACTGCCAAGTCCCATGAGATTCAACTCTTTATTGAGATTGTAGCTTGATTCCTCTTGCAAAATCGACCCGACTTCTACGTCAAGTTCCTCTTCATTAGTTTCTACATTTACATCTCAAGGGATAGGCTCGACCATTGAAAGCGTTTTATTCCTTTATATATTGGATAATCAATAGGTGTTGATTGGACTTACAATGTTAAGTAGTTACAACTGTTTTCCTAATAAGTATCTTGTTTGGTCTATATACTTAATTGACAAGAACTCCTAATATATATCTTTTGTATGCTATCTTCTCAAAATGTTCAACTATTTCAATAAAATTTCAACATCATCATCATTGTCGTCATCATCCCTTATAGCCATTAGAGTATATAAAACTCCTCCTTGAAAATAACAAGGATGCCGATGTACAATATCAATACTAATGGATTCAATTCCAATACTCTCACATATCTGTTGGAGAAAATGATTAAAGTTCAAATCTTTTCTCATCTTTAACTTTTTCACCTACTCTCTATTATATTACAAACTCACATTGCCACTCAGGATGTTGTTGTCCGCATACATAATAATTTTTATATTCCTAACCATTTTTAACTTAGTAATTCATCAATTAAAATATAAGTTAAGCTAACAAATACTCAACTATATAATTCGATCACTTTGAAGATAACAATTTTTGTAAGCCGTGATACCTACACAATTTAACCTTTTTTGGCGAAATATTTCATCCAACACCTTATATGCACGATGATTTAACCAATATACAAGTCTCATAATCATCATATCACGTGTGACATTTTTATTTTTCCACATTAACACAAAAAAAAAAAACCAACTAATTTATCAACAAATTACTCAATTTCAACATCCCATGTCGAAATCTCATAATTTATTCGAACTATTAAGAAAATAATAAATGCATATGGAAAACAATAACTATCGTGCAAAAATATGAATAATTTCTCTCATCAATTGATGAAAACAATGGAGTTTTTAAAGTTAAATTGATATCACATTCACAATTTGGAGCAAGATGAAAGGATTTGTTAGAGTTAAAGAGAATATGAGAATGGAAAATGAGGAAATGGTTGGATTTGAGGGTATGTTTAGAGATGAGAGAGGCACATGGTTTGATTGTAGTGAAGGCGTATATCATACCTGCTATATGCCTTCTTTGAAAAAAAAAAGATGCATGAGAGGCATACACCTTCACTTTAAAGAAAGACACATTTGGACCATGTATCTTCCTTACACTTCAATACAGAAATTAGTGAACAAGGCAAGCACAAACCCTACCGAAGGAATATAATTTCATCGAGACCTCTTTTCGTAATATTTTTTTTTTAAAAAAAAGGACGTATTAAAGTAAAAAACTCTTAATTTGCATTTACTGTTTAGACAGATAAATATACAAGGGAATCCTAAAATATGTTGAAAAGACTATCCTACCCTTACATGCAATAATACATAACATACACAATAATAATAGCAAATAACATTTCCTATTTATCAAGGTTTGCTTATACTTTTCATTAAACTGGTGTAAGCAACACTGACAATAGACGAGCACCATCCCCACTTCTTTCCGCATAGCAGCATCGATGATGAGTTAAACAGACACATCAAAGATTTCGACCAAATTTTCACCACATTCAACTTGCATGGTAAACTACAACAAAAACCATCTTGGAAATCTTTCATTTTCAAGTCTAAGAAACCTTTCCTCTCCCAAAATGAAGCATCCTGCCATGGACGCAATCCCTATTTATCATCATCTCATGCAAGAGAAAACTGATACGTGTCCAAGAAATGTAGGGAATGTTATTACGTATACTACAAAAGTAAGTGTTACTATATATGTAATAGCAAAGGAATACTTTACCATATTCCTATCCCAGTATATATGGTAACAATGAAGACCAAGAAACAAACCATATTATATTCCACACTGACCTATTCTAATTCTAGAAGCCCTATCATGTGCATAATGGCCGGATTGAATATTATCATGAATTTTGGTCAAGTTCTTGCTTACCAAGCTAGCATGAGAATAAGCAAATCATGAAGTCTGGGTGGGAACTACAACCTCTGAAAGTGTCTGGTTCTTAACTTGAACATGCATTATATTAAATGGGGCAACATTAGCAGCCCATTTGATCAATCTCTTAGGTTTTCACTTTCTAATGCAATTGGTCATTCCAATCTTTAAATAGCAACAATACATAGAGTGGAACGTTTATTGCAGCAATAACAATCAACATTTGTAAAGTTCTTGCTAATCTCTGAATTACGATTATGACTTTAGATTTGCTTGCTTTTGATGGCTTTATGTTAGAGTCAAGTCCAATGTCCATGTTCACAGTGAACTCATTCTCCTGATCGTGCTTCTTAGCTGTCGGCCGAATCACAGCAGAGCCCCTGACACAAGAGCATAAATATCTCAATTGTCAGGAATGAGCTCCTCCAGATATACAATAGAATCTTAGTTTCAAATTATAAATTTTCAAGTCAGTCCAAATCAGCAAAGCTGACCTTGATACATATGAAGTATGTGAAACTATTTAGAAAAGATGTAATTAATATCAAAATATGGAATTGGGGTCAAAAATCCATCTGGACATCACACACTTACATCATCCAGAAGTAGTTGATTCAAACGTTTGAATGTTGCACATATGCCTACTTTAAGAATATGGTGGGTGGGTTGGGGTTGGGGAGGGGAAGGGAAAGGAATTTACTACGTTCAATCAATTGTTTGTAGCTACAGGGATCGTGAATCTACTCATACAAGAACGGCAAATGAAGATGGGGGTGTCAAATTTGAATCCAGAAGGCATATCTTCCTCATAGTATGATTAACAATTAGAAGCCACTTTCTTTCTAATTATTATGAACCACAAATAGTGATAAAACTTTAAACTTCTAAGAGGATAAAGCCAGTACCATAAGTTTCACGAAATTTGATCAGGAAATTATGGTATTAACTTAAAGTTGACTGATAAACCATTTTTATTTGCTTTGAAAGTGACCTAATTGAAAGCTGCCAGAAATGTTGTGATATTCATTTTTTCAGTAACTTTAAAAGAAAAAATTAGACAGATTTCAAACAAATGCATATTTCTGAGATCTTTCTAAGAGACATAGGGAAAAAGAGAAATTGAATAAGTTCCATGCTCTCTACAAGCATCAATTGACATATTTGATCAAGTACCAGTTGAATTGTTGATCCTTCCATCTATGATAGATTTGCTTCATATATTCTTATAGTTAGATGATGAATTGAAGTGCATCCATAAATTGAAGTACATTTTAACTTTTGAACAAGAACTGCAAATTATGACTGATATAATCTTTCGTAAGGCCTTAGAAGCATGAGTGTGATTTTGAGGCTCTTTGACAAACTTAAAAAAGGCAATAGGAACATGAAAGATAGTCATCAACGGTAAACAACAAACTAGCTCTTCTCACCTTTCTATTGGCGCTTTATCATTTGAACGAACAACAGGGGCACTTCTGCTTTTCTTTACAAGATGCATTGTTCCCTCTGCATCCCAGATCTCCTCATATTCACAGTACTCATCCTCATTTTTCTCTTTGGTTCCACTTCCAAAAAGGTTTTTCCCTATCATCTCTTTAAAATTGCTCATAAATGTATAACACTGGCAGAAAATACTCTTTCTGCTTGTTGGCCAGAAAAGAAGCTCTAGAAGCGTGATAAAAAAGAGCACAAGATACCTGGTAGAACTATAAACCTCAGAACAGGAAGCAACAGAAAAAAGCTAACATCTACAAAGTTTTTTTCCTTAGTTTTTGCGGGACTTGATAATTACCAGATGTAAATGTGTGTCTGCATTGGAAGAAAGCATAATTGAGACAGAACCACTTCTTCAGGATTGGATACATTTGGCACTGTAAAGTTGCTAACAGACAGTAGCATGAACGATGGATATAGATTGCCCTGCTGCCAGCTTACAGTTCCAACTGTATGCTGCAAGACATTGTCCATAGATAGAATGTTTTTCAAAGAGAACTAATTTAAGAACACTATGTCCTTACCTCCTTTACATTCCCAAACTTGCACTTGTGTGTCACAGTACATTGATCGTGATCATGACCTGATAAAACTAGCAGCTACAAGACAAATTCAATGTTAAATATTTGAGTAGCACTGCTGTAGAAAAGGGCAGATGTACAAATTATAGATTCTTTCCATACATTTATGTAGTCATCATACAAGAGATATTTTCTGATGGATCTCCAATAAGTAAAATTATCATGCACACTTTGGCCTGATCAACTTAGATACTTGAATGCTAGATCACTTTTTTAAGCACCCTTTCAATGAAAATATACTCATATTTTTACAAGTGGTAATTGGTTTGATTGTGCAAATCAACACGTCTATCTTGACTCCTTGACAAAAAACACAAGCATAGAATAGATATGCTTTTTCATAAGAAGCTCACCGGTTTGAGCAATTCCAACAAGTAGCCAGATGATTCCTCTGATACATAATTCTGGTACCTGCACTATTCACTGGCAAATCAAACTTCACTATTCATGCCAAGACATACAACAAATAGAAATTCTCATCTTTAATTATAACAAGAGGAATACACCAAAGGCTTACATTATTTTTTGATTTTGAGGTTCTTGGCGGATGCGCTGAACATAATAGAGAATGTGTAAGTTTGAGTTTAAGGAAGAGAGTGAATTGCATGCTTGACCTCTAAATCCAACAGAACATAATAATAATCATTGTAGGTGTCTATGTTTTGTATGTAATATAAGTAAATGCAGTAAAATCTTTCCAAAACTACCACATTCACATTGAAATATGTGATTATATTCTATGATTGAAGCCCATCAAGTGCATCACTTTTTAATCAAATAACAGTGAGATGAATGCGCAAGAATTTGAAGCAAGGACCACTTGCTCAGCTACCACGATAAATATTAGATTCACAACCAGCTGATCCAAATGCTTCACCTTATTTGATCTATTACGATTTTATATTCATTAACACACTCCTGCTCACTTAGGAGATGAGAGTTTGATTGAAGCCTAGAAGTGGACCAGTTAATTAAATAAGGATGAAGTATACAAGGGTTCAAACTCAAGACTTCCCACTTTGATGCTATGATAAAGTTTAGATCCATTACTAAGTTTAAGCCTATTATGTTTGGTGAGATTTTATATTTATTGATTAACATAGTTTCCAGATATCGTAATTAATTTTACCTATGCACTTACCTGTTCCATTCTTCATTCATGCATAAACATTCCAAAAATTAACCATGGAGACGCTAGTAAGGTTAAAATAAAGATTTACCTGATTGATGATTGGAGATCTACGATAGGATCCGCAGTAAGTCCAATCCGGTCGATATAATGGAATGTGGGTCAATAAGATTCTGGGGTTCAAGTTAAGATCTGGAACATTTAGATAATGCAAGTTTTTAATAAATTACTTCCCAAATATGTTAAACAAGACTACTAAACAGAAAAGCATCTAGTACCCAAGGAGACATTCTTGATGAAAGCCCAAGATGCAGAATCCTGCTTTTCTGGTGAAGGCACTGTAGAATTCAACAGGAATATAATACATCAAATGAATCGCATACACCTTTCCTTATATAATTCAACAGGAATGAATCTATTTTCAGTGTACATGTAATCAAAGCAGAAAGGATAGCATTTTGATTGAAGACAAGGAAAAACTGAGATTGCTTTAAGGTCTCCAATGTGAAATTTTTAGGTGTATTGGTCAAGAAACAAGTATAAGATAAGCTAAAAATTATGAAAAGGCATTTCCACTCACCATCCAAAGTCTGGGCATCTACAGCAACGAAATCTACTTTTCCAACATTGAACCAGTAGTTCCTAACCCCAAATTCTTTCTCATACCGATGAATAACCTGTACAAAAGTGTATAATACATAATTTAGATAGTGATATGGAGTTCATGATTTTCACATTTTCAGGGATATAGGTGCTTATTATTGAGAAGTTTGAGTTTCACTGTAACTTTAGTATTCATATAATGTTGTTGGTATAATTTCCTTATTTTATGATATCACCACAATCCTATATATGAACATATTCAGTAGCTGTTAACAATGCAACTAAATTATATTTCCATTCAAATTCATCAAGAGAAGAAAAGGAAAGTAATAGATCCTATCTTTGGGTGGTTGATTGACATGTTGATTGCTTTAACATGTGGAAGTATATTTTCAGAATGTGGAAGTTTTTAAATTCACATTGTACATCTTAAAAGTCATACTTCTTCATTTCATTCGGCTTATGAAAGAGGTAGATGGCACACTAATTTTGCAGCTCAACCTTTGAACATCCTACAATATCTTTGATCAAATTCATATATGATAAACCATGCAATTGAAAGAGCAAAGAGATATCACGGTACCTGTGGGAACTTGGCATGAAGGCTGCCATAACCAACATCATGGTTTCCAGGGATGAAATAAGCTGGAAGATTCCTTTCCTGATTTTTCAGTTCAAACACCCGTTGGAAACGGTCCAAAGAATCCTGCCATCTAATCATGTAAATATATTACAGACTTTTACTTTTGCAAAAACAACATAGGTCTCTCTAGCAACAGAAAGATAAAAATGAGCTGTCCTTTGACAGCAAGAATGATACTTATAGTTAGATTGATAGCACAAGGAAGGATTCATTTGAAGGAAGAAGGCCCAGAAGTGAAAGCCACATATAAATATATAGTGATTCATGATAAAGTGAACATGAAACCAAGTAATAGACTTCACAGCTCCAAACAAGCAAAATGCTTTTCCCAAGTTGTAGGATTGAAAAACCAAATCCAGAAATCATACCAACATATTACCAATAGGTCGGATTCTCTATGGTCTTTTTTGTAGTGGGATCATTTAGATCAAGCTCATTTGATAGGGCTCAGCACCCAGAAGATGAATGCAATCATAAGCAGTTGGTTCTCAGAAGATTATTATTGGAAATAAAAAAGGAAAGATCCAGAAAATACTCTTTATCCGACAAATATGGGCCTCCATCAAAGTAATCACCAAGAAATATAATTATGTCAGGTTTGAATGGCAAAATAGAAGCCAAGTATGCTCTGCGCATGTACAAATCTGTATAAAATTGTGCGAGCTGCAAAGCAACGGAATCTGGTGCAAGACTGAGAGAAGTTCTATCCATGAACTGTTAAAGGTAAAAATAGTATCAAACTAGCTAAACAGATTGCAGTGAAAGAAATTGAGAGGTTCTTGCATCAGTGAAACAATACCTGTGGATCAGCAATAACTGCAATTTTCACGTAACCATCCTGATATTCCTTTTGATCCATCTGAAGTCACGAGTCAAAACCATGTAATTTGTCAGGGCTTACCCTAGAATTAGATCTATCTCCAATTAATTTCAAATTTTCTGTCCAAACATTGTGGTTTCTCAATCCATACAAGATGCACTATTTCTAATGTTATATAACCCTTTGGACAAGGGGGAAAATAATAAAAAGTCATAACCTCGTCCTAAATGTCAATACTTCTCCATAACTGCACTTGATGCGGTTGCATTTACTATAAAGTCCTCAATCAAGACGCTTCTCAAATAGCTGTAGGACCATTTTGTCAAACCCACCTAAAAAGCTCTCTCCCCAGCTAGCTTAATTCATCTAACATGATATGCTCAAATTTCATGAAGTCCCTTAAAATTTAGTATACTAGCCTCTTAAAACTGACTCAAGATTGTTTTCTAAAATCACCAACCATTTACAAGTTTCAGAGGTTACGTCTGATTCACAATATTTTCCAAATCTTGAGAATCCAAACATATATCTTTCAGTGAAACACAACTCTGATTTGAACAAAGCATTCCATCAAAAAGAAGAAAAAAATTTTCCATTTCTTAAATTTATAGTTAACTTTCAGCCAACATTATCCACTAGCCATCCCCAAAGCTAAAATCACGAACCCCCACCTCCTGCACTGACTAATTAGTACTGGTAGACATAAAATCTCTTTTCATCACTCAATATTTAGTAATTATAAATTTTCAATTGTTCAGAAAATTAAACGGGAACACAGAATTCCCTGTATGCATCCTTTTTTACGTAACACATTGGAACATTTTCTAATATACATAATAATCTTAAAAGATTGTGATAACTTAGACCTTTTAGCCACAGATAGTGGTGGAAGGCAATCGCATTGTCCATGGCCAATGGTAGTTAACTACAGCGGCTACCGGGAATTAAGGAAACATTTTCATTATTTAAGAAAGAACAAGAAATCATTTTCCTTATTTTTCATTTGCAATTTCCAGACAAATCAACTCTAATCTGCAGCTGGCCAATTTCGTGACTTCCCACATCTAGCTACTAATAATTGCAACAGCTCTCACTCACCAGACAAAAACAGTTGATCATTGTAAACACAAGATTGCAACAACCCTCAGAAAGAGCGATCAAAAAACGTTTTTTTTGCATAACCAATACACAGATTCCCTTTAATATTTCCATCTTGTTGAACATCATCTACCTTAGCTCCAATCCTACCAACCATTTTTGCATCCCCAGAAAAAAAACAGACAACAACATTGCTTAAAATTACTTAAAACGACCTACAATCATATTTATTAAACGAGTACCATAGCTGAAAATCATGTCTTGATAGAATTTCAATATGATATGGAACTGTAAATGAGAAATTAAATGAAGGGTATTAATAAAGGCAGCACCTTGGATCTGGAAGCTGTTTGTGATTGAAGATGAGGCCATGAACATGAAAAAACATAAGGCATCCAATAAGCAAACATCTCTCCGTACAAAAGTGTCATGACCCAGACCAAACATAGTATTCCTGTCAGCTCAACTCGCTTCATCTTCTCTAAGTCTCCCTCTCCCTCTCCCTTATAGAGTTTGGGGATAACTAGGGAGATACCAATTCAAGCGAACCGGAACTTCTTGCTCTGTATACACACACACACATATATATATAGAGGAAGAAGATTTAGGAGGTGTTGTTTAATTAATCAACTGATTAATTGCCATAATTAGACACCTAGAGTAAAGACATGTATCTGAAAATACATAAAAATTATCTCACTTATTTTTTGCCCTTTTGTTTTTAGTGATTTTGGTTGTAATACTTATTTGTATAATGCCAAGAAAAATTTATCTAGAAATTAAAAGAATTTAGAAGACAATTATTCAAAACAAATTTAAAGTGAAGTAATTTTAGAAATAATATTATTATATAATTATTTTTAAAAAATCTGAAAGGATTCTAATTGGGGAAAAAAGAGAGTGGGGAGCAACAATTCTTAAAGTACAGTTTATATAATTTGGTAAGAAATAAAGAGTATAGAAAAAATACACTTACATCGGAAAAGCAAAAAATTATTATGTATTTAAAAAATTCCTATAATAGGATTCTTACAAAGTTAAAAAAAAAAAAAAAAAGTAGTTAACCGCACTTGAATTCAGGTTTCAAACACTCAATTTCAGGTTGTACGAAATCAAATGCTGAAAACCAGTCTCAAGTTGCGCTTGAAATTTAATAATCTAAAGAAATTGGGTCTTTGATCCAAAACAACATGAAATTGGGCTTTCAGCATCAATTTTAGAGAACCTAAATTTGGATGTTGAAAACTTCATTATAAAGTTGTGTTTTCTAAACACGACTTTAAGTGTGGTAGTGTTAGTTTTGAAGGAGCATTATTTTATAGTTTTTTTTTATATACATTATATTTTTTTCCCTTTCCCCAATTGCTCATTTTTGAGGTAACAGAATAGAGAGGGAGAAGAGAAGGATTAAACAAGTTAAATTATAACACCTAAGCAAAAATAAAATATAAAGAAATAAAATTAAGGATTAATAAGAAAAACTATGTTTTATTGTTATTTAAAGATAAATTAAATAATAATAGAGTTCGGAGTATGTTAGGAATATAGAAAAGTTCCTAACCTAAGTTTAGAACAAAATACCCCTCCCTTTTTCCAAAAACTCACAAAAGCCTTCACTGTATAATAGAACAAGACATTCTCATAGTAAGTACTACAAACCCTAATGGTAAGACAAGAATTTCTAAGGTCTATTTGATTCATTGAATCATAGGATTAGTTATTGCTTTTTCATTGGTGCAAGAGAAGAGTTTTGGAGGCAAATCATTGCACAAGATTAGGCACAACCCTATTTCTCTTAGTAATAAGAAATTTCAAGATTTTGTAAAAAAAAAAAAAGAATTAAATCTAAAATCCAGTATTGATCCTAAAGGTGTGGATAGTAAATTTTGGTGAAGGATTTTAGAGGAACTCTCTTTCTCTCTCTAAGGTCCAGTATCGTAAGGTAATGTTATCTCTCCCAATCTTGATATTTTGTAAATTTATGATTTTGATGGTTATAAGAAGTTGTAGAGGTGATAAAGTCTGTTTTGGAGTAGTAATCGGTGGTATTGTAGGTTATGGATTCGAGTAGAGATTAAACCTAAGGTTAAGGAATGTTGTTCTTAGAGAAATAAGAGAAAAGAATCACAAGGCACAAATACGGCCAAGACTATGGGCATGGTCCTAGATTATGTGTAAATCCTACAACCAATTACTTGGGGTTCCGATCGGCTAAAAAATCTAATCAAACCTAAATTATAAAGCAAAACTAGAAATATTAATAAAAATAATCCCATAAATTTGAATTTAAGAAAATAAATAATAAAATAAAAGAATATAAAATTTTCAAATTTTAAGCATATTATTCGTTATTTATTTTAGGTTATTTTATGATTCTTAGTGTGCATATAATTTATTTCTAGTAATTTGTTATTTATTAAAAATACGTAAAATGCATTTTGATAATTAACGAATTATTAGAAATAAATTATATGCACACTAAGAATCATAAAATAACCTAAATAATATTTAGGAATATTTATTTATACTATATATGAATTTACATGTAAGTAAAACTACGCGTAATTACTTAAAATACGCAAAATGTGCTAAAATAATGCTAAATAATTAAATAAAATTCATAATTAAATAAAGAAAAAAAATAAAAATAAAAAAATGAGAAAAATTCCAGAAAGTGGTTGTAGCAATCTGAAATTGAAGAAATAAAATCAATCAATTAAAATGAAACAAATAGAAAGTGAAAAAAAAAAAAGAGATAAAACAATTGTCTTATCTAATTAATGCATAATAATTCTCCAAGACCTCTATAAATACCCCAAATTTTTCAAAAGCTCATTTTAGATGTTTGAAATTTTAGAAAATAAGAGAGAGGAGAAATTGAGAGGAAATTAGGATTTTACAAAAAATTACCAAAAAACTGCATAGTTAAGGCTTCTAAGGAAAACCCAGACTTGACAAGCACCTGGGAGTAGACAACCACCACCACCATACAATAATAGCAACGCCCAAACTGGCCGACAAGGCCACGATAGCTAACGGTGGCCGAAGCTACTCACACAAGTGAGTTCGATTTCTAACCTAATATTGTTTAATTTTGTAAAAATATTTAGTACTATTAAAAAATTATGAAACTTGTTATTCTAGAATATTTTTGTATGTATTTTTTATGAAAAATATTATTTTAATAAAAATATGTCCCGTGATATACTATCCTTAAGAAATCATGTAAACTCGAGCTTTGTTCGAATTAGAAATAAATGACCTTAGAAGTGTAGTTTTAAGCTCCAAATTTTTATATAGACTATTTAGATGACATAGAACAGTGCCACAAAGCTCTTTTTCAAAAATTAATTTTCAAAATTTTTAGATAATTTTTAAGCCTTAAAATGAGGCATAAAATGGGTTATTTTTTGTTAATTAAGTAATTAAATGATTAATTACTGATTTAGTAAATCATTATATGTTTTAAGATGTTCAAATCTGATGAAGTATGATATTTGTATCATTTAGGGTGTTAGATGTAATTATTAGGGTAATTATGTAGTAAATAAGTAATAGGGAAAAATAGTAAATTTTAAGTTAATTTTGTAAATTAGGGTAATTAAGTGTAAAATCTGATTTGGGATGAATTTAGACATTTCAAAATATTAATTGATGTTAGGAGATGATAATTGGAGTGATAGAAATATTAATTTGTATTATATACATATTAGGTAATAATACATAATATGTAATTATTGGAAATATAATAAATAAAAAATATTAGAATAAAAGTTGATATTATATAAATAATAGGAATATATAATAAATCTGATAGAAAACTTAAATTTATGTAATTATATGAAAAATGTAAAAATTTCTCGCATTAAGAGTAAATTTGATATACTAATAAGGATTTAAGTATATCAGATGGAATAAAATACTAATTAGGGGTAATTATGGTATTTAGAATATTTGAAAGTAATGTGATTAATTTCACATTATGAGTTGAAATGAGTTTTTAGGGTTCATGTATAAAACAATACTTAGAAATTGAACTAAAACCTAATTTAAAAATCGATGCGGAAACTAAACCCTAACCTAACCCTAAACCTAGAATAATTGTGAAAGATTTGAGAACCTAAATAATTGGACATATTAAAGCCTAATCCAAAGATAACAATATGTGTTATAAGATAAAAACCAATCTGTAATAGTTATATGAAAATTAAGACAATGTTGGTATTATAGGGATGATTGGCAATGGCCTGAGCGAGTCGAATCCCGAGTAAGCAAGCGAGGAGTTCAAGTAAGTTAGGATTAATACATTGCTGTATTTTAGAGGCTTGAGATTATACTTGGTTGTGCTTATTAGATAGTTGGTTGTGTGCAAGTACTTGATTATGAGTGATGTTATGATTCTATTTATTATTCCAGCTTGTATTGTATGAAAAATGATTGATCACCCTAAACTGGACTTAATAAATATATGACTAGTAACTATAAACCGGACTTACATAGCAACCGATTAGGGGAAACTTAGGATTCTCCGGCCAAATATCAACCCCTTCAAAAGGAATAGCATTGAATAGCATAATGGATCCCTTCTTTATCCTTAATCGAACTAAGTGATAGGTGAGGACGTCGCTGTAAGGATGAAATCAATGGTTCGAAGATAATCACAAGAGAAGTGATAACAGTAACTCCTCAACCCGGATTAGAACGGGTGCAATTTCTCTAATCTCATGATGGGCCGGATAACGTCGTACGATAGCATTTGCTTGAACATGCATTACACTTAATAAGTTAGTCGATAACCTTGTTTATATTTGTGGTATAATTTTAAGTCCTCTGTCCTGACTTACTAAGCTGTGGTTGCTCACATTCCTATAGCTGTGGTTGCTCACATTCCTATAGCTGTGGTTGCAAGTGCTAGTGATGAAGCGGTCTATAATCACCTTGACGCTAGCAACTATGGGATCCTGGGGAGTAAGGATGTAAACAGAAGACCAAATTCATTCTCTAGTTAGAATTGTTTTAAAGCTTTTAACATTAGATTACAAATTACTCAATTAGATTGTGAATAGATTGCTAAATCTTGTAAATACACTCAGATTAATTTAATATGAATATTTAGTTTTCTTAAATTCACAAGTAAACAATTTGCTTAATTTATGAACTGTTTACTTCAAAGTGGGTTAGTCGTGGACACTTTATGTAGATCAGGTCTAAGATAGCAGTTGCAAGGTCAATTTCTATCTTAGAATGGTTTAATAGCGATGCTGTTACGACTCTGCCACTTTGGGACGTGACATCATGTTCTTCTTGTAAATTTTTAAAAATGTGAAAAATTTGAGAAATTCATGACAAAGGGATTACAGTTAAGGTATAAGACTATGATCCAAAACCGTGGTGTTTCAAAGAGGAACATGGCTAAGGTACATTGCTGTAACGAAGGGCATGATCTAAATTGTTGGTTTTTGTTTGGTTTCATCGGCATGAACCCCAATTTTAGTCCTTAATGTTTCCCTGTTCCTTCTTCTTCACTTAAGTGTAGACTTATTTAACCTAAGATTCTAGTCTAAAACCTTTAAGAAGCCTATAATAAGTTGTAGATTGTTACTAAAATAACTTTGACTCATCTTTTTTATTACAGATTACTCTTCTAAGCTAAAATTGGTCAAGTTCTTTCATTATACTCCAAGTACATGACACTATGTGTAGCCTATGCTTGCTAGGCTAGTTTATATACTCGTATAAGAACTCAAATAGACTAATAACTTATCTGACTTAAATATTGCTTGCTGCTTGTGTATGACTTAGGCTAGGAGCCCAAAGTGGCATATCCCTAGAAAGTAACCCCAATGATCCTTGCGACACATTTTCCCTTATAGAGTCTCACTTAGAAATGATCTTGGGTAAATTTAAATTGTTTAGATAGGGCTTGTAGTAACACACCTAACATAGGATTAGAAGGGCCCAAAGAGATATGCCCATCATAAGTTATAGGGGGCCTCAAAAGGTACGCCCATTGCTAGGATGTCAAGTCAATTAATGTTATGACGAAGGTTATAAAGACCTCTATGGTGAAATGTGTGATTGGCTGATTTAAAGATAATTAAACTGTCAAGTATGATTTACCTTTTTGTATTTAAATGCATATGTTTAAGCTATATATGATTGCTCATACGTATAGAGCTGTATGTTACGTACTGAAATTTAGCTCACTATTCTTTTTCCCATAGTTACAAGTCATAAGGTTAGTTATGGAAATCCTATTAGTTACACTTATCCAACTGAATATAAGATTTTTCATGGTTATGAGGACTTAGGAGATAACTATTATCAAGGATATTAATATGATGAGAACTACTACTATTATAATGATTATTATCAGTCTTAAAAGTTAGAGAATGGATGTTAGTTTGATATTGTTTTAAGATAATGGTTAATTTTATTTTCATGTCATATTGAGGAGACTCTCAAATATTGAATAGTGTTAATTACTTTTATGAGGACTTATTTTGGAGATATGATGTACTTATCATGGGGTTGTTAATTATTAAATTCAATGGTTGTTATTTGAATATATTTATTTTGGAGTTGGTAAATTTTAAAACATAGCCTGACGTATAAATAGAGAACGAGACATATGGCGATCTAGGGCCTTACATAAATAAACTAAGTATGAGCATTTAAAAAATCAAAAGAAGAAAAGAAAATAAAAAAAGAGAGAAGACAAGAAAGATAAGGAAGGCTACAAATGGATTGAACAAAGAATGAAAGATGCACTCACTTCTCTTTCTCAATATGGGTATTAGCTACAAGCAAATAGAATACCTTTTAGGAGTATCAATACCGTTACATGAATTGTAAATGCATCAATGTGATGTACGAAAAAATCTGCAATTCCTAGTGGAATAGGCACTAATTAGCATTACTTGCACTTTCGTGTCTCTCAATGTAGTCATCATTGGGTGTTTCCGAGCAGCAAGGCTTAGACCCATTTGCATTAGTCCACCCTTTATTTAAATAGTTTTTTCTTAGCAAAATTACATGAGGCCTACACTTGTTTGAATCTTTTCCATCTTTACACATTTTACTGTTTCACCAAAAATTAACCCTACTTCTATAGTTATTAAAATCGGGAGTCAACAATATAATTCTACGAGTTCATGATTTTATAATATATTTTTTAATTAAAATGGATATAAAATTGTTTAGATATAGACTTTTAATAGAATTATAAATTTGTTGTACGATTTTATATGTTTACGATTTTATCAATTTCAATATCTTCGACATCCATATTTCTGAAAGTGTTTACTATATTAAATTGGATTCATTAATCTGAAAAATAGTTTATCTTAATTGTCGTTGAACAAAGGAAAGATCTATGTTTCTATATATCGATCAGTATGGGATCCTAAATAAAACGTTACAACATTAAACTCTTCTAAGTTATCAATACAATCTTCTAACTTACCTAGATTTAACATTTTACTCTCATTTGCAAACCTTCTAAGTTTCTAATGCAGCCTTTAATTTGATTAAAAAATGATAAAATCTTAACAACTTATCTTCATATGGTTTAAATTCTACCATAATAACCTATTCAAATGAGTTCAAAAACATCAATACCTATCTTAAAAGATCTATAAAACTCCTTATTTACATACACCTTACGTCAAAACACCTACGGCGCAAAATGGCATAAAATATTTACAAGCCACAACTAGGAACTTAAAATTTCAATAGGTGTCTAATGTTCTTAGAGTCTTGTTAAAACCTAGGTTAATCATAACCATGGTCTTCACCTGTACTTAAGTCAATGAACAGTAAACCCCTCAACTCCAATTAGATTCAATCATGTCAAGACACAAACAAAAGAGAGGTGAGAACATAGTGAACTTATGACTATAGTAATAAATTGAAATATTCATATAAAAGATATGCTTCCTGTAAAATTATTAATCCTGGACATACAAAAGCAACACATAACCGATTATCAAGCTTAACTACATTACTCATGCTACCTACAACCATCAAATTAATATACATGAGACCAAAGTGTTCTAGCTAGTACTTTTGTAACCTAGAGAGCGTAAAAGACTAAAGAGTTTAACCTTAAGTGACTATGGAAATTTCTTAGATTGGATCATATTTTTTATTTCCTATGGAAGTGAATGATGTTTCAACAAAAGGGTTGTAAAAGAGAAAATAAAAGTTGTAATTTTTAAATAGAAGGCCTCAAGGCTCTAGATCCGGATGGTTTCCTAAGGTTTTTATAAGCCTTATTGGACATAGTTGGAGATTCTATCATTAAGGTAGTATAAAATTCTTCCAATCAAGTATTTATCCATTATCCTTAAAATATACTAATTTACTTCTCATACAAGAATTGCTTAATTTTGAATTTATTACTCAATACCATTCAATTAGTTTTCATAATTTCTTATTTAAAATTGTGTTAAAATTTAAATTTAGTAGACTCAAATCATTTCTTAATGAATTTACAATAGAAAACTAAAATGAAGCAAGTTTTCAAGAAACTACTCGAGTTTTAGCCAAAGCCACTCTCTGGGGCCAGTATCAATTAGTTGAAAGGCCTAAAGACAACATTGTTATAGGAGGGACATTACGTATTAGTACTGGATTTAAAGGATTAGTGCACCATTCAAGTCAAGATAAGAACATTCCTTTAGAAAGTAAAAAGAAGATTTTTTTCAAGGGAGAACTCTAAGATATTTTCTTCCACTATAGAGAATTATTTGATTCTTACATTTCAAAGAATTTCCATGATACATGAGAACAATTATTTAAAGAATTTAATGATTCCTAAAATTGGATTCATAAAAGTTCAAAAAAATTGTAATTTTTTTTTAAAGTTCAAAAGAATTATAATTTTTTTGTTTCTTTTTTTTGTTTGAAACAATATTTTAATCCTTACCAACTTGATCTTGTTGCCCCCGGCAACAAACAAGCATGAACCATATCACAAAGTATGTGTCCGGAAAGTCTAAAGTCTCGATAATTAGCTCTCAATCTTCCAATTGAAAAACAACATTGATGAAGACATATGGATACAACAAGAGAAGGAAAACGAAGAAAACATGGTAGAGGATCATGAGATTTGGTCAAGAAAAGCCGAACGTGTAGTGATATTTACTGATAACCAGCAAGATACTACTTATACGACTATAAAAAATACTAATAACCCCAATCAATCAAATGAAGTGGCTTTGATACGTTATTTGCAACAATCCGATTTTTGTCAAGACATAATCAAAGGATCCACGTATGCTTAAAGACTGAAAATAGTTATTTGGAAACTTTTTCAAGCAAAAGTGCATTCTCCTTAATCAAAGGATCCATGCATGCTCAAAGACATAAAATAGTTATTTAGAAACTCTTTCAAGCAAATGTTCATTCTCCTTTTTTTTTTTATATATCCTGCTTAATGAAATTCATTTTAAAAACAAAAAATAAAAAAAAAACAAGAGAATTAATAGTTTCGGATTATACGAAGGAAAAGACAAAGGAAAAATTAGTTTAAGATAGCATTCTATTCGCTCAAGTAATAAGGGGTTCCATATTAGTAACACAATCTTTTCTTAGAAAATATATTATATTACCTTTATTGATGATAACGAAAGATATAGTTTGTAAGTTATTATTTCAATTTCTTGATTGGTTTGAGGACCTAAAGGGTTGAAATAAAGAAATGCATATTAAATGTACCTATAATGGGGTTCAATTATCAGAAACAAAATGTTACACTTTGAAATAATAGAGTCGTAACAGTCCCGCCATGCAAATTATTCTAAAATAAAAGCTGACCATGCAATCACTATCTTAAACCTAATTTACACAAGACATCCACAACTAACCCGCTTTAAAGTAAACAACTCATAAATTAATTAAATTATTTGCTTAAGAAATTATGGAAACATGTATATACACTAGAATTCAAATATTATAATTAATGTTTAAAAAGTTTCATCAGACTATATTTCTTAAGTAATACATCATTTAAAAATAGAAGTTTTTAAGACAAAAGTTAAGACCTTAACAATATTTCTGTTCTTCAGATGTATTTTCTCATTCTCTAGGATCCCGTAATTACTAGTTTCAAGGTATTATAGCCCATTTACTCGCTAGCGCTTGCAACAAAGTCTATAGGGATACGAGTAACCACAACTCAGTAAGTTGGGATAGAGACTTAAAATTATACAACAAACATAAACAGGGTTATCAACCAAATTATTAGGTGCAATCATGTTTAAGCAAATATCATCACACGACGTTGTCCAACCTATCGTAAGATTAGAGAAATTGTACCTCTAATCCAGGTTGAGGAGTTTTCATTAATGTAATAGCTCACGACTAAACTCAAACTTGTGCAATAGAGACACTGCTCTTCCTGTGACTACCTTCGAACTATTAACTTCACCCTTACTATGAGTTCCTCACCTGTCATTTAATTTAACTAAGGATGAAGAAAGGACCAATTATGCTATCCAACATTATCCCTTTTAAAGGGGTTGGTATTTGACCAGAGAATCCTATGTTTCTCTTAATAGTTTGCTATGCAGATTTGATTTATGTTTATAAATCATATATTTAATTAGATTCAGTTTAGGGTAATTAATTATTTCATATAAATTATACAATACAAGACAGAACAGTAAATCAAATCACATCATAACTCTAAAACAAACACAGGCGCATAGTCAATTATTTAACAAACACAAATTAAGTATAATTTCAAGCTTCCAAGTACTATAAATTAGTACTCCGAAATATAGTGATGTATTAATCCCTAACTAACCTGATATCTTTAGTTATTTGCTCAACCAACTACAAGTCAACTCGTCTTCGTGTATCATATAATATCTATAAGTTCTTTATATATATATATATATATTAGGTTATGATTTAACCCAATTCTTTCTATATACATATTAGTTATTACTAATTCATCCTAGGTTTGTTTGGGGTTCAGTTTCTGAATCTGATTTCGGTTCAAGTTTTAAATCAGTTCTAACCACGAGTATTATACATAAATCTTAAAAATGAAATCTGAACACAAATGTGAAATTCATTATATTAAGCTCGAGTATTCTAATTATCATTTTTAATCATAAATCAGTATTTTATTCTACCCAGTATACTTAAATCCTTATCAGTGTACCAAATTTATTTCTGATATGAGAAAATTTTATATTTTTCATATAAACACTTAAATTTAAGTTTCCTACCAGGTTTATTACATATTTTTATTAATATTAAAATATCAATTTTAACCTAATATTTTTCCTACTCATTTATTTCTTATATTTACATATTATACATTATCACCTAATATGTACATAATATACATATTTAATATTCCTATCACTTCAAATATCATCTTCCAACATCAATTAACATTTAAAAATATCTAATTCCATCCCAAATTAAATTTTACTCCTAATTACCCTAATTTACAAAATTAACTTAAAATATACCATTTTTACCTATTACATATATACTACATAATACCCTAATAATTACATCTAACACTTTAAATGCTACAAATATCGTTCTTCATCATATTTCAACACCATAAAACATACAATTATGCACTAAATTAGTAATTATCTATTTAATTACCTAATTAGCCTTAATTTACCCATTTTATGCATCATTTTAAGTTCTAAAAGTTTTGAAAATTAATTTTTGAAAAAGGTCTTTATAGCATTGCTTTAAATGCTCTAACTAGCCTATACAAAAATTTTGGGCTTAAAACTACACTCTTAAGATCATGTATTTCTAATTCAAATAAAACTCAAATTTGCACAATTTCTTAAGGGTAGTATATTTCTAGACACAAAATCATCAAACTAAAATTTTTCAATAAATCTACATACTTAAAAACCTTAGAATACTAAATTTCATAATCTTCTAAAACTATTTAGCATTTTTAATAAAATATGAAAAATCGTAAGGAAAATCAAACTCAACAAAAGTGGTGGCTCCGGCCGCTGTGGCTTTGTTGGCCGATTTGGGCATTGCCACCACCGTATGGTGGTGGTAGCCGTCCACTCTCAAGTGGTTATCGGGTTAAGGATCTCCTCTAGAGCTCTAATTGTACAGATTTTTGTAATTTTTTGTACATAAACCTTAACCCTAATTATTTTGATTATCTCTTTTTTTTTTTTTTTGCTCTCCAAACAAATCAAATGAGCTTGTAAAATTTTTTGGATATTTATAGTGCCACATATATATTTTTCTTATTAATTTTGAAGTGATATTGGCCTTATCTTATCCCCTTTTCCACTTTCTATTTATTGAATTTTAATTGGATAATTCTTTTTCTTCAATTCTAAATTGCCACGACCCTTTTTTGGACATTTCCATATTTTTCTTGATTTTTATTTAATTATTCATGCATTTTCTTTAATTAATTAACATTATTTTAGCATATTTCACCTATTTAAAGTAATTACGCGTATTTCTACCTACATATAAATTTATATATAATACGAATAAATACTTCTAAATATTATTTAAGTTATTTTATGATTTTTAGTATACATATAATTTATCTTTATCAATTTGTTAGTTATCGAAACTTGTTTTACACGTTTATATAACGGGAATTTTACATATAATTCAATATCATAATAATTAATTATTTTATCATTTATTTTCCTAAATCCAAACTCACAAGTTCACTTTTACTAATATTGCTAGTTTCGTCATAAAATTTGGACTAAATCGAACAATTTACTTCATCATCCTAAATTCTACGAATCGAACCTCGAGTAACTGATTATGAGGTTTATGCAGAATTTCCAAATAACTGATTGATAAATGGTATTCAAATAAAGATTCTATCTCCCTTTTTCCTTTAACCTTAGCACATATCGAAGATAGGATTCCTTCCAAATCAAAAAGAGGTTGAAAAATAAAGGACAAAAAAAATGATTTTTTATTTTTAACAATATAGAGGGATGGAAACTGAATTTCCATTTGGTTCCCCTAAAAAACAATGTTCATTTTTTGGCCCTATTTTAAAAGAACTAAAAAAAATTATAAAATTGCAAAAAAAAAAAGTCTTTTCTAGTTATACAGTTTTTAAAAGAAAAAATAAAAAATTTTGAAATGTCTTATAAAAAGAAAAAAAAATGGTTTAGAAAAACATTCTATTTTTAAAAGAAATAATAAAAAAAATTCAATTCTATTATTTAGATTAAGGGAAATATCGAAATTGAGTGAAATTAAAAAAGAAAAAGATTTGATAATAAAAAATAAGATGATTCAAGAATCGCCCATTCCAACTCAATTTATGGATTTGACAGATTATTCATTGATAGAAAAAAAAAATGAGGGATCTATCTAATAGAATAAAAACAATTTGAATTCAAATAGAAAAAATTTCAAAAGATAAGAAGAAGAATTTTTTAGTTCCGAAAAGAAATATTAGTTGGAATAAAATAAGTTCTCTCATTAAACTAATAACATCAATAAAAAACAATTGGTAGAAATTAAAAAGACAACATATTTGATTAATCTGTAAATCATATTATATTCTAATATTTTTAATTGAAAGGATATATAGAGATATTATTTTATGTATCATTAATATTCCTAAGATGAATACACAACTTACTTTTGAATTATCAAGAAAACTCATTGATAAATATATTTATAACAAGGAAACAAATAAAGAAACAATTACTTTGATCTCTTATTAAAAAAATTCCCAATGCCCCTTTTGGGATTTCAACTCTTACATAAAGTTTTTGCTTTGATAATTCAAAAGTAGGAGGCAATTTTTTACTTATGAATCGATATTCAAAATTATTTCATTTTGGATCCTGTTCTCTATTGAAGCATTGAATTTCTAAATTATCATAAGAACCACCCATAATTCCTTCTAGAGTCTGTTGAATAATTTTTATAGATTTTGTCATTTTACTGATTCGAACTAAATAACGAGCTAATGAATTCCCTTCTTTTTGCTATTGGATTTCCTAATCAAATTCTTCGTAACATTCATAATGATCAACCTTACGAAGATCCCGTCGTATTCTGAAAGCTCGTAGCATTAGTCTTAATAAACCCTAATTTTTTGATTCTTCTCCACTGATAATGCCCACTCCTTGAACTCGTTCTAAAAAAATAAAATTTCATGTAATAAGGTTTTGATATTTAGAAACTGCTGTTAAAAATAATCATAGAAATCTAAACACTTATCTAGCCATCCATAAGGTAGATCGACCACAACTCCTTTGATACGAAAATAATTATGCATCACTCTCATATCGGTGGTAGCTTTGAATAGATCATATACTAATTCTCTTTCTCTCAAAATATAGAAAAAATGAGTCTGTGCACCAATATTTTCCATAAAAGGGCCAAGCCATAATAGATGAAAAGTTAGATGACTCAATTCTAACATAATTACTCTAATATAACTGGCTCTTTTAAGTACTTGAATATTTTCCAATTGTTCTTTTTTGCTTGAAAAACTCATTGGCGCCAAGCGTCGAGAAATGCTAGACGTTTAGTAATCTCTCCTTTGACCAGGATAAAAGATCTCATTGAAGCAGCTAATCCCATGTTTGGTATAGAATAAATAATAATTCTTGATAACAGGTCACATGTATAGGACCAACTGGGGCAATGGGCATGGTTTAAAAGATATTTTAGAGGCTCATAAAAGTCCATTTACAAACTAGGGCCATAAAGGCCTATATGAGATCCTAACAACCTTATGGCATACTCAATTATCTCTTAACCTAGCTATGTTAGGCTCTTTAACCATTATTGATTCACATCGTTTTGTTTTCATATAAAAAAATATGAGATTCGCGTTCCCATTAATTATTTGAGATAGTATTCAATACGTATGTATATGGGTTTATCCTTCATCTTTTCCCTTTCTGAAGTTTTGGTAAAAGAATTCCTTTACCAATGCAACATGCTTTACTCCATTTGTTAGAACAGCTTCCATTGAGTCTTTGCACCTATCCTTTATCCTTTTTTTTATTCTTACTTTATAAATCTTTTCCTTACTTTATGAACCTTTGTTGTTTTGTTGGTTTTCATAAAATAGGATTTAGCTCAAGATTACCCATTTTTTTGAATTCTAAGCTTTCTCAAAATTTGAAAGTTATCACTTAGTAGGTTTCCATACTAAGGCTCAATCCATTTAAGTCCGTAGCGTCTATCGATTTTCCCATATCCCCCACTTTTTTTTTTTTTTATTTACGCTGAAATTGTTTAATTCAGTTGTTTAACTCATTAGATACCGATTTGATTTCTATATAAACTATAGAAATTGGAGAACTATATTGATCCAACAGATCAGAAATGATTCTAGCATTTATATACCGCAATTCAATATAGATGGACTTTTATCTAACTGGGGAAGAATTTACAAATTGATAAAGCCAAGTGATCAAATTTTCCATCTCCATGGAAAATCGCTCTAATCTCCTATTAAAAAAATTTCCCAAACCCTCTTTTAGGGCTTCAACTCTTACATAAAATTCTTGCTTCAGCAATTCAAAAGTAGGAGACAGTTTTTTACTAATGAATCGATATCCAAAATCATTCCATTCTTGATCCTTTCTCTATCAAAACATTGGATTTATAAATTATCATAGTGACTGCCCATAATTCCTCTAGAGCTGTTGAATAATTTTTATAATTTTTGTCATTTTACTCATTCAGACTAAATAATGAGCTAATGAATCCCCCCCTTTTTGCCAATGGATTTCCCAATCAAATTCATCGTAACATTCATAATGATTAACTTTACGAAGATTCCATTGTATTCCGAAAGCTCATAGCATTAGTCCTAATAAACCTTAATTTTTTGCTTTTTCTTTGCTAATAATGCCACTCCTTTAACTTATTCTTAAAAAAAAAAAATAAGATTTCATGTAATAAGGTTTTGATATTCTAAAACTATTGTTAAAGAATAATCATAGAAATCCAAACACTTATCTAGCCATCCATGAGGTAGATCGGTTGTAACTCCTTCGATATGAAAATAATTATGCATCATTCTCATACCGATGGCAACTTCGAATAGATCATATACTAATTCTAACATAATTACTTTGATATAAAAGGGCTAAACCATAATAGATGATAAGCTATACGACTTAACTCTAACATAATTACTTTGATATAACTAGCTCTTTTAGGTACTTGAATATTCTTCAACTATCCTAGCCCATTTACAGTTATTGCCTCTATGAACATAGTAGCTAAATAGCCCAATGTGTTACATAAAGTAGATATTGTATAACTGTTTGGTTTTCCATAATTTTTTCTATCCCTCTGTGCAAATAACTCAATATTGGCTCACAATCAACAACATTCTCACCGTTTAGAGTAAAGATGAGCTGAAGAATACTACACAATCAACAACATCCCAAGAAAAGCTCAAATGACCTTCAACAAAAGGGTACCTGTACCAAAAAAAAAAAACTATTTAATCTACTCCACACAATCCCAAAAATAGTCTCACATTGTATTTTTCTTTTTGAGAACAAGAAATAGAAAAATAAAAAAAAATTAGAATAGAATAAAAAAGAAAATGTCCATAGTTTAGTAGATAGGACGGAGGTCTTCTAAACCTTTAGTATAGGTTCAAATCTTAGTAGACGTAATTCTATTTTATCTATTTTTGAGATTTCTATAGTAAGAAAAATATTGTTATCTAAAATGCTTTGAATGGAATAAAATACAAAGATGCTTAACTTATTGAATTTCATTCTTTTTTTTTTTATTATTGATCAATTTCTAGTTAATTTATCTAGATATATTATCTATTTATTTATTATATTTATTTCTCCATTTATTTTATTTGAAAATGGATATTTTCATTTTTATTTTCTATTTTTTTATATTTTCTATTTTTCAATAAAAAATTTTATTTAATTATGTCTCAATAGAAATTAAATTCTTAAATATAAATAGATAATGATTTCTAATTTATAGAAAAAAATATAAAAAAAAGTAAATTAAAGAAATTAATATTCTTTAAATTCATATTTTAAACTTATTAATTAAATTCTATCAAGTAAAGATTAAAAAGATTAAGAGCAATTAATTTATTTCTACTATCCTTCTTCATATCAAATTATTTACATATGTTCCTGAAGTAGAAAGCGTTCTATCTGTTCCTTAATGCTTTCTTTTAGAAAGGGCTTATGCTTTCTTAGTAAATGTCTTAGTATAAGATATTATTTCTTGGAACTGAGGTTTATTGTTTTTTATGTAAGCCCATAACTAAACGAGAAATTTCCTTACCTGACCAATTTCTAAGGAATTAAGATAACCATTCGTTCTGGTATAAATAGTCATTATCTGTTTTACCACCATGAAAGGGGCTGATGGGGATTGTTTAAGCAACTCATGTAATCATTGACCTCTTGCAAATTAATTCTATGTAGTTTTATTAAGATCAAAAGCAAATTGTGCAAAGGCTTCCAATTTTGTGAATTGTGCCAATTCCAATTTTAATTTTCTAGCTATTTGTTTCATGGATCAATGTTTCATCTTTTGTTTCTTTTTTATTTTTTTCAAGAAATATATCGATCAATTCCAATTCTTTCTATTTTTATTTATTCTTTTTCGATCAAGATATATGAATCCACGGATCTATATGTCTTTATAAATCTTTTGCTCATGGATTAACGAAAATCCTTATCATACAGATGCCAAGAACCAAATTTGAAAGGGCAACACGAGGATTTTCAGTCCTTTACTTTACCAGCTAAGCTATCTTGAACATTACTTACACATCATTCTCATTTTACTAGATGGCTTGGTTATATGTTAATTAAAAAAGACGAAAAGGGTATTACAAAGTCATTATCCAATCCCCATAATTTCTTTGATTTTCAGAAGTTTTAATATGAGTAATGCTATTATTGATTGTGAATAGGGATTTCTTGCTAAAATGAAAAGATGTTCTTTTGTACATGTATTCTACAACTATAATATAGAATATACTATTAGATTTGTGTTTCTAGAAAAAAAAATTCCATTTAGATACCTTTGTGAAACATAATGAATTTTGAACTACTAAAAAAAAAAGAATAGGATAAACAATTAAGAATAAAGAGTTAAACAGTACTTTTTAGGGATAGAGGGACTTGAACCCTCATGATTTCTAAAGTCAACGGATTTTCCTTTTACTATAAATTTTGTTATTGTTAGTATTGACATGTAGAATGGGACTCTATCTTTTTTCTCATCCGATTAATTAGCAAGTATAATGGTCTTAATGATGATGTGTACGTATTTCGTGTACATCTCACAAGTGGTTTTAAAAAAACCCCATGAATTGACTTAGGTGACAGGTATGGTTCTAGCTATATTGATCGTATCCTTTGGCGTAACTAGTTATTCCCTACCTGAGGACCAAATTGACTATTAGGCAATAAAAATTATAACAAGCGTATTAGAAGCTATTCTTGTAATAGGATCTCCTTTGGTCGAATTATTACGCAAAGTGCTCTTATGTTTTGATAAAAATGATTCATAATAATATGGCGATGGCATATAAGGTGTTTCTCATCTTCCAAAAAAAAAATAAGAAGAGGGAGGAAAAAAGTTTTAATGAGCTAAAGTTAGACATGAGTAAAGCTCAACATAAAATGGAGAGAGATTTTTTAGAGCAAGTATTGTGTAGGTACGGATTTGTAAAATGTTGGGCCAAATATTTATGATTTGAGTGTCTACAATTCACTATAACATTCTATTTAACAAAAAGGTTGTTAGAAACCACCAAAAGGTTTATAGCAAGAATACCCATTTTTCCTTTATTTATTTATTATAAGTGTTGGTGTACATTCTAACGGAATACATTGTAATATATATAACAAGGAAATAAGAGGCTTCAAAGTCAAAATCATTTAGCCCACTCATTATCACTTATTTTTTATTAGATGGCTTGTTATTCTTTTTGGAGGCCGATAGTCAAGAGTTGATATCCTTGAAGACCTAATCCAAGAGTATCATAAGGCTTCTCGTCATGGAGTAAATTTTGAAAAATCTAATGTATTTTTTCAACTATAGAGTGTTGAAGGCTCTAAGACTGAACTAGGGACTTTGTTGGGGGTTTCAATGGTCAATGATCTAAGCAATTAATTAAGGCTCTTGCTTTTAGGAGAGATCAAAGACCAAGACCCTTAGGTCTTATCAAAGAGAGGATAAGTGTGAAGCTACATTCATAAAAGTAATGCTTGCTAATTAGTAGAGGAAGAAAAGGTGTTCAAGTTGTTACAATTGGTATTCTAATGTATCTTATGTTTTGTTTTAAGTTCCCTTTGAAGTGGTGCAATGTAGTGCATGCTCATATTACAAAATTTTAGTGCAAAATTTGCAATTTTACTATTTATTTGAATGCATAAAATCAATGAAATTATATAAAACCATACAAAATCGATAAAATCATAAACTTTCTGAAATCGTATATGAGAGTTCATAATTTTACTAAAAGTTTACAAAAGAACAATTTTAAATCCATTTTAATTAAAAAATATTATAAAATTATAAACTCGCATAATTGCATCTTTGACTAGCGATTTTAACAACAATGAGTACTATTAAAGGAAACCTAAAGGGAGAGTCCATTGGGTAACTTAGAATGCCATGACAAAAGCCGAGGGAGGAATACGATTTAAAATTTTACATATGTACAACTTAGCCCTCATAAAAAAGCTGGCATGATAATTGAAAACTAATACTAATGCTCTTAGGGTTGAAACACTAAAAGGTATTCACTTTCCTATAAGGGCTCATATCTAACTTGCTTTTAATAGGGGAAAACTTCTTTTGACATGATATCTCCCATTCATCTAGTTACATGTTTTATGGTAAAATAGATAGTCCAAAACATGTGTTTTTTACCAGTAATTGGGTAAGCAAAGTTTTGTTTGGGTATCTTAGAGTAAGAATTTGAAGGGTATTGGTAAAGAAGATAGTTGTAATTAGATGAGATAATAGAGTGTGGTGGGGTAAATGAAAAGTGAAAGGGATGAGTAGTGATGCATTTTAGGAGTGATTTTGTGGAGCATTTAGAAGGAACAAGTGCAACTACATATGACAAGAAATCACTAGACCTTATGGTGTCATAAGTTATAGCAACACATGTGTCAAGCTTGATTTTTTTATAGTTTTTTATTTATTTTCCTTAATCCAATCAATATTAAACCCTATCCATTTAATATTAACCCTTGACTAAGAATTAAGAAAAATCTAGGTTTTAAACATGTTTTGAAAAATACTTGGAGTTGACATTCGATTAGAGTAAAAAAAAGGTTTAGATTAAAATCAAATGGTTGAATTGGTTTTAATCTAACTATTAGGTTATGTGAAAAAAAAAACCAATTTTTTAAAAAGATTTTTTTTAAACCAAAGATTAAGTCTGGGGGCTAATTGTTAAACCCTTAAGGGTATAACTTTCAACTTTCTGAAATTAGATTTTATCTTTCAAAATACCTATTAAAAATAGTATTTATTCATATGTAGTTAAGTAAATTAAATTGAATCTATAAACAAGATAGATTGAATAATCTATCAACAAAAGACGGAAAAAGAAAATTTTCCATATTTTAAGTTAGCCCACGATTTTATACGAGTGCCCACGTATGTACTATTTGAGATCAGATTTCTGTAATTTATTTCGAAAATGTTAGCAAGTTGGTGAATTTTAATTTAGAAAGAAAGTCAAATTTATGTTTTAAGTGGGTTCGAGTTTATTAAGAAAAATCTAAAAGGTCTTAAATCAAAGTTTTATTTTTAGAAAATTCTAAAAATTTCCTAATTTTGAAAGGATCCATTTTATTTTGTTTCCATTTAAAAAATAATAATTTTCTAAGTGGTAAAATTCATCTATTTGTTTACTTCATTTTATTTTCTTTCATTTTATTCTTTATTTTCTTATTAAAAAACATAAATATAAGCCTCTCTTCTTTTTCTTTTCTTTTTTCCTTTCATTTCTTTCTTTCTTCTCTTTTTTTTTCCTTCTATTTTTTTTTTGTTACAAATTACAATATTACTACAGAAAATAAATAAAATAAAATAAATGCAAATATGAAACAACATAGGTCCGGACCAATATGGAGCTAAGGTACACGGGCTAGTCTTGGGTGGGATTGGTCGTCGAGTCAGGTCGACAATAAGTCGCTAGTTAGGTCTTTGAGAAGAAAGAGCAGCAGCTGTGGAGAGAGCTTGATCTAAGTACATCTAGACATCTAAATAATAGGGGAAGGGAGTTTTTTGTGATTTTCTTATTAGAGTTAAGGGGGAAAGGTGGGGGTAAGCCTAGTGCCGAAGTGGTTGGAGGTGGTTTGGGTAGTCATCGAAATTAGGAAGGCGGCGGTGGGGTCGGTTCACTACAATGGCAATCATTGGGTATAAGAAGGTGGTTGGGCTAAGTGTTTTAAGGTATGGTGGTCATGGCTACGGTGTTAGTTTAACCTAAAGAGTTTTGGTTTGGGGGTTTCACAAAGGCAGCGTGGTGGTCAAGGTTTATAGTTTTTGATGGTAGATTGGTTAAGCCGTTATTAGGGTACAACGGAGTGTAGAGTAGGTTGGTTTTAAGAGAGTTTAAGGTGGTGAGTATTGTGGTGGTTGTAGGTTTGTTCAAAAGTGGTTAGAGAGAGAGAGAGAAATGGTGTAGCTCAAAAGAGTGTAAGAGAGAGAAAGTGTTTAGGAAGGTGTTCTTCGATCCTTAACTGCTTATTCGAGCTCTAATTTATAATGTTGGAGTTTGAATTAAGGATGGAAGGTGATGAAATGCAATTAATCCAATCCATTAAGCCAATGGGTTTGATTTGGCTTAAATTTCGAAATTAAAAAGAAAACTCGTAATCTTTGGACAACTGATGGTCAAATGGTGTTAATAGATGCTTGGGATTTCTAGAAATTCCCATAAGAGTCTTGAAATTTCATTAATGCACTTAAATCATGGGAAATGGATTTGGATAGAAAATGAGTTTTTTTTTTTTAAACTTTAGACCATGATTTGAACTACTGAATGATTGCATCTAGATGAGATCAGGGGTTTGATTTAAAGTATTCATGTCTAGTTTGTGATTTCACTGTTAATTTTGTGAAATCATAAGGGAAAATGGATTAAAAATAGCCTTAAAGTGAGCTACGCAACTTATTCTTGCATGAGAAAACAAAGGAAAGAGCAAAAAAGGAGGAGAAAGAGAAAGAAAAGCATGCTAACGTAGCGTTGACATGGCGCCATGTCAACCATGTGATTTGGTAGAATTATGCCACATGTCTTGAAATGATACGTAACTAATGACATAGTAGGTCAATCGACGTATTATTTGACGCATGTCATACCACATGGATGACATGGTGCCACATCAGCTCGTAGTCCAATTATAAAGCACCACATGTCATGACCAGATATGTAGCCTAATGATTTTTGGTATGTAGCAAGTATGTTTTGTAAGGAAAAATAAAAGACATTTTTGTACTTTTGATGAGATTTGAACCTAAGATTTTCAAGTTAAACCTAAGAGCAAGTCAGAGTGTGAAACAATGAAGCAGTTAATCTGTAATAGACTAGGTTGGCCTAAGCTAGATTTAAATGTAAGCTTAAGCCTAACATTCCTTTTCTCTATTTAAGGCCTTAACAACACTAAAGCTAAATTAAAAATCATACTCTATTTAAATTATCTAAAAAAAAATATTTCTTCTTATTATTATTTTTAAAAATTTTCTCCTAAATTTTCTACTTTTGTGATTTTTATAATTTTCTATTTTTTGTACTTTTTTTTTTCCTAAATTAGGACCATTTACCTTAAAAAATTTAAAAATTAAAAGGGAGACAAAAATAAACTGTCTACAACATACAAATAGATAGGAAAGAGTTTCTACCTTGTAGAAAGGATTCAGTTAATTATGATGAAAAGGGTAATGATATAGAAGCTTTTATGAGTAGGGATAACATTCTAGAAGACTTTATCAGGGTAAAGGTGTCACTTTTGTTGAATAAGGAAAATGGATGAAACAGTTAAGATTGACGAGGATAATGCATGAAGGTCAAAGACGTAGTTGAGAAAAGTAATATCACTAACTCCTCTATAAAGGGAAAGATGTGCTAGGGCATAACTGATGACAACACCGTCTAACATTTTGAATTTTGAAGCTTTACATAGTGAGGTAGGAGGCTATCTCTAGCTCTTGTGATTAGTTTAAATAAAGTCTATAGTTAGTCTTCACCAAATGGAAAATGCATCAAAGTTTAGTGTAACGCATCATAGAGTGGACTAAATACTTATGTTAGGCTTATAATAGTAGTGCTTATCCATGAAGGCAAACTTATTATAGGTATATTCTTAAGGTATATGTTTATAAGCCGGTATTTAAATGAGATACTTAGGATGTCACATTAACATATTAAACAACTCTTTTTCCTAAGCAAGTCATCATTATATAAAAATACGTAACAATTTTTTAAAATCTTTTATGGGTCATATATTATCACTACTTTTCAAATTAATAAATAATTTATATTCTTAAAGTTCTTAAAGTGTAGATAATTATTTTGAGAGGATTATACCCTAAGGTATCGATATTTGAGAATAAGTTCAATTAGAGGATTAACGTTTCAAAAAATTCAAATAAAAAATCAACTTTTTGATAAAAAGGTAATATAAGGGGCTATCATTATATACGTTATATCCAAGTACATGTGTGTGAGACTCAAATCAACATTGACTTCCATATATCTTTCTAATCATCTTGTAGCTACCATACACCTCTTGATTGGTGAGATAGGCTTACGTGTATTTACACATGTGGATACTCTATCAATCCAGAGAGACTTAAAGTTCATAAAGAAAAGTAGGGTATTAGGCACATGAATCCACACCAAACACCCGTTATAGACATACTGTTATTGGTGTATTCCCAGTTAAGAAGTTGTTTAGTGTCTAAGTCTTCGATCTTGGAATATTGCTAGTTAAGGTGATGGGCCGAAAAATTGTGGTATTTGAAATCGATTGTTTTATGCTTTTTTAGGCCGGATAAGGAGTCCTTTTTAAGATATTTGAATGAATCCCCACTACCTTTGAACTCCACCATTGGTGTTATATTTTCTTTTAGTGTTGTCAGGCATAAAGGAAATTATGTTGCTGACTGGGCGACTAATCATGTGAAAAGGAAGATGTCTCGAATGCATTTATTGTTGAACCATCCATCCTCTATCTCTAAACTACTCTCTTTTGATTGCTCTTATGGTCTAGTTGGTTCATCTACTTATGTACAGTTAGACAATGATTAATATGAAAGAAAACCCCCTTTGTTTTTCTTGCGCAAGAGAGAGACAGAGAGGGGGAGAGAAAAGAAAAAGAGAGAAAATGTGTCTTAAGTTTTTCAATCGAATCCAAGCTTGGCTTGGTTCGACCAAAGCCTTGGCATGATCGCTTTATTTATTTATTTATTTATTTTTCTAGGCAAGTAAATTATCGATATCATGATATTAACAAATATTTCATCCACAGTAGGACTGTTTATTCGTGTTAGCAAATCATGTTCATATCCTTACTTCGTGCTGAATTCACATTAATATAAAAAAGTATACGATATTAAATAGAGATCATAAATAATTAAATAATAGTATAATTATGTTTTTTTTCATTATAATTATATCGTTCTCTCATGTATTATGTTTTCTCTTTATAATGATGTTTATAGAAGTATACTATTAATATTGTTGTATCGTATCAGTAATTACTAACCCTAATTAAGTTGTAATTATTACAAGTGGACAATTCAAGTGTTGGATTTAGCAATCCTACCATTCGGTACCTTTCATTTCGTCCGGTTCTACATAAATTTGCAAAGTCCTTTTTCTTTTTTCTTTTTTCTTTTTCCTACCTATTCCTGAATTCTTGGCCTTTCTTCCACGTCCATAATATTAGTGGTCCCATGCAGCCATATTTGAACATTAACATTTTGAAGTTAAGTTTTCACATTTGAAGTTTCATTTCCAGACGTAACAGCTTAATAAGACAAGCATCAAAACCTCTCATTCATGGAAGGGATGTTTCCAAAACGGTGGTTTATACTTTTAGTCAAAATCTTCCTTCTTGTGGCATAAAGAGGACATGGTTAGCGTAATGCCTTATTAGGCATAGTTCAGTCAAGCTTTATTGCCAACGGCTAAAATACTAGATATTGTCTTAGGGAGTGTACCGACTAAGATAGTATTATGGGAGACGAATTTTCTCTCCGAAGTGAACAGCTTCTTTTCTGCCTGAATCATATCAATGCAAATAAACTTATCAAGCTTGAAGTTAGGGATCTCCATTTGTTTCTAGCAACTATACTTTTAACAACTTACAAGAAAAGCTGCTTCTGCTATGAGCTTGTTATGACTATAATTAGCACCACCATGATCAGAATCCGATAGTAAAAACGCCTCTAGTTGAATCGTACCTTGGACAGCAGAGATAGTAAATATACAGGATGATAGCATTGCAAACAACCGCACCAGTGTTGGATATGCAAAGTGGAGAAACATATTTGGACATAGTCCTGGTTCAGTGCTAGCTCAAAAAGGAGTAGAAGGCCGCAAATAAGCAGGTAAACCCAAAAGATTGTTTTATTTAATCCTTACAATTCTGGCTCCCGATTTGAGCAGTTATTGAAACTAGCTGTTGCTGCATTCAAGAAGAATAATCACAAGCATTTTTTCACTGCAATTGAAATATCGTATTAACAAATGAATAAAAAGCTCATGAGAATCGGACAAAAGTAACTCAGGATGGAAAGAATTGGAAATTATAGGATTTATTAATTTACAAACATATAGACGGGTACACAGAGCGTTGTCCATGGAAAAGGATGAGTTGTGATCCTCGATCAAGATATGTACTCCCCCTTTCTCTAAACTAATGCCAAGTTGCGGAATATACCTCACTCCTTCTGTACATCTTTCAAAAAGGACAGTCCACATCAAAACTAATTACAAGTGTAAGAGCTGAAAACGAGCCAGCAACATTCCAAGAAATGCATGCAGTTTCACATCTCAGACGCACAACCGTTATGCATTCTTCCAAAGACACTATTTTGGCATTGATGAGTTAAGCCCTACATTGTTAAGCCAATTAACGACCTCCTGGATCGATGGCCTCTTGAAAGGGTTTGTGCTCACACATTGGCAGGCTACATCAAGAACTTGAAGCATCTGATCCTCGAACCCTTTTCCTCTTAGAAGAGAATAAAAAATTTCATCTTGCTTCCCCATCTTTCTCATTTCTTGCACCCATGCCACTAGCTCTCTAGACTCTTTTGGTTTCGAAACATCCACAGGCCTCTTTCCTGTGAGGAGCTCCAGCATGACAACCCCAAAGCTATACATATCTCCTCTTAATGTGGCAATCCAAGCATGCGCATACTCTGGAGGGATGTAACCCAGTGTACCAACAAGTTCTGTTGTAACATGAGTATGATATGGAAGAATCAACCGAGACAATCCAAAATCTGCCACATGCGCCTCAAACTTGTCATCAAGCAGAATGTTACTGGACTTGATGTCACGATGCACGATGTGTGGATCACATATCTGATGCATATAAGCGAGTCCACGACTAGCTCCCTGGGCAATCTTTAGCCTAGTTGGCCAGTCTAGCTGGGAGGGACCATCACTCTTCTCATGCAACCAGTAGTCGAGACTCCCGTTTTCCATGAAAGAGTACATTAATAGTCGAGAGCCCTCATGGATGCAATAACCTTGCAGGGAAACTAGGTTCTCATGACGAGCACTGGACAGAACCTCAACCTCTGCTTTAAATTCCTTCTCCATCAGACCCAGGTCCCCAGAAAGTTTCTTCACTGCCAACTTCTTTCCATTCGCTAAAGTTGCTTTATAAACAAGACCAAAGGCTCCACAGCCAATAATATTAGCTTGATTGAAATTGTCTGTGGCCGAGAGGATTTCAGATATTGTGAGATCTTTAACTTCACTAGCATTCTCATGGAAAACCATGACTAAGCTGGTATTGTTGTCAAAATCAGGAGCTATCCCGATATTTGAGTTGCTAGAGAAGGTATCCATTTCAGTCTTGTCAGATTCTCGTCGTGGAAGGATCCGCCTCTTCGACAATATCCATACAGCAAACACAATTATGAGTGCAGCAACAAGACAGATGCCGAGGATGAGGCCAACTATAAGCATCTTGTTTGTACTTTTGTGATATCGCCCAGGATGGTTATCCCCTTGTTGCTTAGAGCAAGAGACCATCAAAATTTCTCCACATAATCCTGGATTTCCAATGAAGCTAGTATTCGGGAAAGTGTCAAATTGACCTCCTGTAGGTATTGGCCCTTGAAGATTGTTGTAGGCAACAGTAAATGACGACAAGAAACTTAGAAATTTAAGAGATACCGGAATTCCACCTGTTATGTGGTTATGATTGAGAATTAAAAACTCCAAGTTGGTGAGGTCGCCTATTTCATCAGGAATGCTCCCAGATAAGTTGTTATGACTGAGATCCAACCAATGCAGAGACTTGAGTTGGCCAATCTCACTTGGGATAACACCACTGAGGTTATTGTTGGACAGATAAATAGAAGGTGGCAAGCTAGACAGCTGATTATACTGCTGATTGGTGGCATTATTTGGCATCGCAAACACAGGCAGTTCAAGATAAGTCTGGTTGACTATTTTCACAGGCTGTCCTGATGTCAATGCTGGGAACCGGGTGAATTCAATAGGAAACCAACCTGTAAAATTATTAGTCGACAAGTCTATATAGAACAGGTTTGATAGCCTGCTTAACCAACCCGGAAGTGGGCCTGTTAATCTATTCTGAGACAAGTCCAAAGCCTCCAGATTCTTGAGATTCCCTAACCAAGATGGAACTTCACCAGAGAGTTGGCAACCACCCAAAGCAAATACCTGAACATTCTGAAATCCATTCAGGTCCTCCAAGGTACTGTCTGTAGGCATCAATTCACCTACAAAATTCTTTGAAAGCAAAACAGTGGTAAGTTTCTTGAGCTGCATTAATATACCAATTGCCCCAGATATATTTGTGAACGAATTGTTAGAAATGGATAGAAACGACAGTGTCTTCAATGCAATAATATCAGAAGTGAGTTCACCCGCAAGCTTATTAGTAGAAAATCTAATAGCAGTAAGTGATTGACACTTGTATAGGCTTCGTGGCAAAGTACCCTTGAAGATATTATTTCCAAGATCGAGGGTAGTGAGTTTTTGGAGGGGAGAGAAATCATAGTCCGTAATGTCTCCATCCAACTTGTTGACCCTCAAGATCAACTTCCTAAGGTTGGTGCATTGCGGAAGAGACGGAGGCAACAGTCCCGTAAGGTTATTAATGTACAACAAGAGCTCTTCCAACTTAGAAAGCTTTCCAATGTTTGCAGGTATGGATCCCGAGAAATTATTAGAGTATAAAGCTAGAGTCTTGAGATTAGACAAATTAGTGACGCCATCACCAATCGGTCCACTTAACTGATTCAGATGAAGTGATATCTCCTCAAGTGATCCAGCACTATAAAAATCTTCAGGAATTCCCCCGGTCAAAGAATTGAACCCAGCACGAAATACCATCAATTGAGAACAATTCCCTAATCCCGATGGTAAAGAACCATTCAAGCTATTGTCAGAGAAATCCAATACCTTTACAAATCTTGATGAGTCAGAATTCGAACCATCGCATATCGGGGACGGGATAGAACCCCAAAAGCTATTATTATTAACAAGAAAAGTGGTCAAATTCCTCCCAAATTTGAAGAACTCGCTTGGGATTTCACCCCGAAACCGGTTACTTGAAACATCTACTGACTCGATAACAGTAACATTTCCCGGAACTGGGAATTCACCGGATAAGCCGTTGGAGCTCAAATTTACAAACTTGAGATTACTTAACAGAAAAAAAAATTCATCAAAGAGAGTACCAAAAAGCCTGTTTTTCGACAAATCAAGGACTGAAAGATAAGTAATGTTTCCAATAGAAGGAGATATAGTACCATTAAGACCCTTATTGGGTAATGAAATCCGGGTCACTCTTCCAGTAAGATCATCGCAGAGAATTCCTTCCCAGTCGCAACAATTATCAGACTGATTCCAGTCCAAAACATGGGATATATTTGAATAGAATGAAGAGAGCGCTTTGTGATCGGATTGAGAACAGGTGGCAGCGCTATGGAGAGAGACGAAACAAGTGAGTATAAGAAAGAAGACATAGTGGACTAAGACCAGGCACATGGCTTTTTTTTTTTTTTGGTTGGGAAGGGAAAATTAACACATATGCACATACACCAGGTGTTTGTGGAAATGTCTGAAAGAGTGAGTTTGGCGGTGATTAGTTACTATTTTGGGTTCAGCGGAGATTGGAGAGGGGAAGAAGAAATGGGTCGGGGTCGTTCGGGCGTTTTGGAAAGATTTGGGAGATGAAGAGAAAAGCCATTGACCGTCTGAGAGAGAGAGGGAGAGAGAAGACGTACGTGAGCTTGATTTGGACAATATTAAAATAAAAAAAAAATCATAAACAGAAGCAACATAAAATATGAAAATAAAGAAAGAGGGAGACGGAGACAACCTTCTCCTATTACATAGATTTTTTTCTCCCTTTTTCCTCGTTAGTACGTATTAAGAGCGTCGAGATTTAATAATTAAGTAATATAAATACTGATTTTAAATTGAATCAATCATATGTTTGATTCTCTCATCAATATAATTATTATAATGATATTTAAAAAAATAAAAAGTATTGAAAGTAGTTTGTAAAAGTAATAAAAATATAATTAAACTTTTTTCACTATTTTACTCATCTCAAAATGATAAATTAATGCTAAAATTTAAAACTGAAAATTATGAAATCGAAAAGAAAATTTATATATAAGAGTTCAAAAAGCACTTTTTTATAAGATTCCACTAATGAAGATTTGATATTAAAAATAAGAAAGCTAATAACTTGTTAAGTAAAATATAACATATGTATTTATAATTTACTACAAAAGTTTAACCATTATTAAATATTACAATAATATTTTTAGAATTTCATTGATAATAGTGATTTTTAATCATAGGTGGTGGTGTAAATGCAACAAGACACTGGTGATGATTAGCAACTGTATATTGAAACACAAGAAACATATACGAGTTTTCTTTTTATATATAACAAACTTTTAACTAACTAAAAATTGGGATATATTGAACTTTTCTAATAAATTATAACTTGTCATTAGTAGATATTGAGCAGACGGAAATATAGAATGAAAGCAAGAAAAAAGGAAAAATGTTGTCCGGATAAGAGATAGACAATGATTAGTTTATTTATTTTTTTTTAATTTATCGTTAATGGAATTAAGGATCGTGATGTGCGTTTACTTTTGGGGCGGCTGGTTAGTGGATAGTGGACTTTCTTTTCTTTTTCTTGCTTTCTTTTTCTTTTTTCTTTTTTTTTGGTTTTGTTTTGTGTGAGATGATGATTGATTGATGACTATAAGAAATAAATCACTACCAACAACAAGCGTGTTGTGTAAACATGAATGAATGAAAGGAACGAACCTAGTGGATGTTTCATCGATAGCCATTCAATGTGTTTGCTTTGTGTGTTTATGATATGAGAGAGAGAGAGAGAACCAAGGCACCCATTTTCAATCATCACCACTTTTTTCTGCTATTTTTAGGATATTCTTTATAAAAGTAACAAAGATTTTCTCTTGACTTTCTTAAGTTATGACATATTCTTCCTTTCTTGACTTATCACAATTTTCTTTTTTATTTTTTTAATCTTTTTTCCTGTGCGGTAAAATTGAGACGGTTTATGTATTTTGACAATATTTGTAATTATATGCTATTGGTTATTGTCTATTTTATGATTCCAAAAAAAAAAAAAAAAACTGGTTCACATAATATATAATAGCTAATTACTAAAGAATTTTACCTTACTAAGAAAAATGGTTAATTATTGGTAATATAGTCATAGTTGAAATATGAAGTTAGTGAGAAAAATATTACTGGTAACAATAACGATGGTGCTAGATATCTAGATTTGAAATAAGAAAAAAGAAAAGGTTTTTTTTTTTAATTTTTTATCTAACTTTGTTTTCAAAGTAATTTTTAATGGATTATGACTATAGATACTTTATGCTATGTGAAATTGAAAACTCAACTAGGAATAGTTTATAAATTGAAGATTAGGTTTGATATTGTATTGTTTTATGACTAATATGTGAAGGTTTATTTTAAGGTAAGTGTGGACTGTTTATCCAACCTTATTTGATAGTGATTTTACCCCTTAAATAAATACAAAAGTTTGTTTACTATGTTAGACTTCAAATGTTGACTTTACACCTACCCAAAATTTGCCCATCTAAAGTTGTGATCTAGTTTTATATTGACACCAAATTGATGATAGCCCAACTTCAAAAATTTAATAATCTCTTAAAAATAATATTAAAAATAACAAAAAGCATCCACTTGAGAGACTAAAGGACCTTTGCCTCCAAATTATGAGATTGTTTAATACGATTCCTAAATGTTAATGATGGTTGAGAATAAATTAATAATTTCCATGGATACAATTGTCCTTTCATATCTCAGGGTTTATATTCTCCTTTTTAAATAAAAAGATAAGATGTTTGTGGGTTGTGACAAGTTGCTTGTACATTATTGGGTAATGGGAAAATACATTTTAGCCTAGTGTGTATGGTCAGATTTGTTGTTGCTGAATTGGTCTAACTCACTAGTACCTGCCATATTTTTGCTAAAAAATTTTATGGGACTTTAAAAAAGGGTAGTGCACTTGTTACATGAAAATAGGGTGTGAAACGTGCCCTTGAATCTATGGAGTTGTGATGATGTCTTTTGATGGTGAATTTAATAACTATCCCACTTGCAATTTTTTTCCTTTTCTTTTCTTTTCTTTTCTTTTTTTTAATTTCAGCATCCATCTGATGCGACTGTTGAGGGTCAAACATTTTCGTAAAGTCAATACTGAGGCTCTTCATTTAATATTTTTTTAATTTATAAATCTTGATATAAACAAAATCTTGAATTATTCGATTGGTACGAAAAAAAATATGTTTATTAAATCAGATGTTCTTCTATCCCCCTTTTTTTATATAGCTATAATATTAGACATTAGAAATTACATACAACATAATTGTCTCATAAATTTATTTTCTTATGTATCCAAAAATCAACAAAAATACATCTAAATCTACTTCCACTAAGTCCAGTCCACCTTTTAATCCATTAAATCAACTTATTTTAAAAATCTTAGGTTTAATTTATTTAATAGTAGAACTCTCGTGGTTTATAAATCATTATTATTATTATTTTTTATTCTCGTCCTTTTATTTCACATGCTCGGAACGCCTATTTGCTGAGTTCCTAAATTATTCGCTTTTGTCCTGTCAAATACGTGAAAGTAGAACCAGTGACCTAGGCATAGGTTTCACAGCCGAATAGATTTCGTCTCCCGCATTCTGGATTTTGCACATCTATCTGCCATCTATTTACTATTTATGAAAAGTCAAGCTGCTAACTATGTGACAAGTATTCAGTATTACATACCTGTTTTCTCTTCTTTTTTTTTTTTGGGTATATTTTTGTTTTTGTTGTCACACTTTGTACGTATGTGTAAATATTAACTAGCGGATAAACGTTGGTTTTGACTAATCTAGAGTGTAAATGACTAATCTAATATAATACGGTTAAATATATTTAATGAAATAATAAAATAAAATAATAAAAACTCAAAGGTTAAAAGAAAAAACAAATCTAGTACAAAAAAAAAAGGGAAAAAGTTGCTACTTAAAACTAGAGAATGGCTGGCATAAATAATTAATAAGTTCTCAATTCACATTTTATTCAATCAAAATGAAGAGCCGTCATCGACCGTTCTATGGAGTGGTACGAACCCTTAGTTGCCAGTAGGACACCCACCACATCCACTAAAAAGAAAAAGGAGACTAAAATAAAATAAATAAAAAATTTTGGTGAAAAATTTATTGGATTATAAATACATCTTAATACTCGATAATAATCCTAACATGTTTTTCTTTAAAGTACTTTTTTATTTTTCTTTTCTTTTTTATAATAATAAATAATTACTTGGTGCCTCAATTTAAGTTAAACAACCCATTAATAATGATCGTAACCTAATCAACTATTCATAACTTACTCCTATTCAATGGTTTGGGGGTAGCCGATCACTATCTCTAAGGGTTCATGTATCCTCTCAAAAGTGATAGTCTGCTACTTTTTGGTCTTTGGGAATCTAATAAGGACTTTTTAATTTTTGATCTTTCTTAACGGTTTTTATTATATTATTTAATTAAATATATTTGATAATATTATTTTATTGAATTAATTATTTGGGAATCAATAGCACATTCTCACTAATTAGTATTTAGATATGAAGGTAAACCATATGTATGCAAAGTGTACAATACAAATATGTAGGTGTACAAAGTGAATGGGTGTAGATATAAAGGTATATAAAATAAAATTTATTAAAAAATTATTGTATAAACATTTTAGCTGTTTATATTCTATTGAATAACGTAAAGAGGGACTGGTTTTAAGAAACTTACATACTATGTAAAAATAATCAGAAAAGAATTGATTAAGCATTATTAGTAATGTGAAGAACCAATGAGGTGCTCTTAAATTTTGAAAGAAGATGTTTTGTTGGCACATATTGCAAATTCATTTTATTCTATCATAAGAAAGGAATTTAAGAAATGAATATATTGAGATAATTCTGTTCAATAGAAAAATAAGTACTATACATGACTAATAAAATATAAAGGATCGGATATGAAAATATGATATAATCCATATTATAGGACCACCTAGTTGTTTGCAAAGATATAAATTATTATCCAAAGGGATAATAGTTGTTTGATTTTGACAACCACATCAAAGCATTCTTCGAAGCTTTATCCAAGGGTCAAGAAGGATTTGAAGCTACCCGTGGTTAGACTTTATATCCCCTGAATTAATTGTCTATAATGACACTTAATGATGACAATGCGATAATGTAGTACTTTTTTCTAAGCATTATTAAAAGCTTTTCCATATGCCAGTCTATTTAGCAGCATATAGTAATTTCTGTCTTCTTTGTTCGAACTAATAAAGGATTGGTTTGTTGAATTTAGTTTTATAGGAAAAGAATATGCTTCCGTGAAATTTGGATCCTAAGCCAAAAAAGGAAGGTGATAAACGACTCAACCTCCTCCTTGCAGTGGAAGCCCGCTTCATTGTGTTGTTGTTTTATCACCAGTTTCAAAAATAAAAAATGATACACAAATTAAAAAAGATAAAATTTTTAAAAGATTTTCAATTGATTAGCACTTATAATTTTTCTCTCTTCTATTTTACATATTCGATACTTAGATTAAATAATTTTTTTTTTAAAAAAAGAAAAACCTTTCGGTTTTTTTTTTTTCAAATCCAAAAGTTAGTAGTATTAATATTATTTTGGAAATTGAAAGTGTGGGAACAAAAATTGGTTTGTATTGTAAAACATTTTTTAAAAAAAATTGAAATGATTAATCACATAAATATAACGATTTTTCTCAAAAATGAAAACTGAACAACACATTAAAGGTCTTTTAAAAAAATTAAAAATTATTCTAGAATTATGATTGTCTGATTCCGTGTACTAGATATGTAAGCAATTGTTAACACAACGTGAAAAAAAAAATTAATTTTGAAGTTGTTTGAAATATAATAAGTATATCCTCATTATATTTCATGTACAATGTAATTTTTCAATGTATGATATAATACCATTACATGACGGAATTATTTCACAAGTGTTTACTATCTAAATCTAAGTTTCTTTCAAATTTTAAATTTGCATATATTAGTACGCAAAATTGTTGTACAAGGAAAAAGAAAAATGAAACTGCCATGGAAAGGGGAAAAAAAAAATTGAACAGGTCACAGGTCGTTGAATCGGCCTTAGCTGAGCCAGTCACAGTTCATCAACCCCTAGGCTCATGACCCGTTGGTTCCAGATTGGGTTTGACCCAACTGTAGGTCTCATGTCTAAATCTAATGTAAGACCCCATCCTAACTTTTCTATCACATAAAAGGCCATTATAAGCTTATCCATGATTCGTATACCTCTATCCTAGTCTATAAGTACACATCCTACAACATGTATAATCCAATATCAAACAACAAAATACCCTATGTAATTAAGGTGTTCTATGTTTAGTTCATTCCTAAATTACACATAAGTTTATGAAATAAGGAATATGACTAATCAAGTAGTTTAGATGGTATTGATCACTCACTTCAAGTGGTTAAATTAAGCATTAGTTGCACCTTTGTTAACCTAGATTCAAATTAACACTTAATTAAGAGTTTATTCTACAAAATGGGAGTTTTAATCAATCGAACCTTCTTATAACGTGTTATAATTGAAATACCTTGGCTCATTGCCATAATTTTAATTTTAGTCAATTGAACCAATCACCCTACTCTTCCTCGTTTACCCAATTCAGTCAAATGAATTTGAATTAAGATGATCAAAACTTAGGGTGCCTAAATTTTTCTAGGTTTGATTGAAGATTGAATTTTCCTTCTCAATTACTCGACTCCCCTTTTAATTTCCCACTTACATCAATCCTTTCTAAACATACTTTTTACCTAGATTTCTTTTTTATTATACAAGCTTGGTTTATTTAATCAAAACCTACTTAACCAAGAGTTTGATCTTACTAAAGCTTTATACCTAATCTTTTGCTATATTCATTTTTCCACTTTCAAATTAACTGACCTTTAATCTTGTTTACTAAATTAGTTAACATAACCAAATCAACTCAATCCATTAATTATGTAAATAAGCATAACTACCAATAGTCATTTAAGATCATAAATAATTCTAAGGGTGAACTTCGTTTAACAACTTTTATTAGAGCAAAATGGTTAAGATAGCATTAACTTCCTTTGGGAGTTTCCTCATCTTGGTTCTTTTTATTACAACTAATATTATCATACCCCATATAAGTAGTTGACTTGGACAGTAAGAAAGTTAAGGCATTTAAAGGGATATATCAAGTTCGACTAGAGGTGAAACTGAATTAGTCTAGACTGTTTCATAGTAAGATTAAGTAAAACCAAGTCAAATCATATGGGTCAACACGAATTTAATAGCATTGATTACAGCAAGAAAATAGAGTAAGTCTTGAATTTGAAATAAGGTTCGAGTCTAAAAATCAGATATTGGGAAATTTGCTGCATTAGATTTTAGAAGGTGAAAAGTCTAGACTTTCCTTGGTTTTTAAACAGGAGAATTACCTTTTTGCCGTGGTTTAAGTTCCATTATAAGGAGACCTTCACCTATTCTACCAAGTAAAAATATTACCATGGAATATGTTTCTCTCATTCTTTTTCAATTCTACAAAAATGCTGATGTTTAATTTTTTTAATACGAACGAACTTCTTCCAAGATTGTCTTCTTTTTTTTTTTCTTTTTGCCAACTGCAAATATTTTACAAGACATATAGAAGGAGGAATTACTTTGATTCCATTTTAGTGCAAGTACAATATTCATGTCACATAAACTATCAGGGATTTGGTTACTCCACCAATTTGAGAATTTCTTTCTCCAAGCATCCTAGCAACTACAATTATCAAATGCCTTACAGAAATTTTTTACAGTATGCTCACTCAAAAGTGACCATATAGTATGTTCACGATTGAATTTAGTAAATCATCGTAATTTATAATGTGCCTATTTATAATAAAAATAAAACTATCGACAATTTTCATGAGGCTGTTAATGGCTTCTTTTTGTTGTTGACGGACACTCTTTTACTGTAAATCAAATGATTTATTAAACTTATATGGTACTTTTGAGTTATTATACTATAGAATTTTCTAGTCTTATAATAAATTTTAGGAATATTATCAATATTATTTTTGAACTCTTAGTATTTTTTCAATTTTATGCTCTATGTTTGAAATCGTTAAATATCGTACTCAATTAAATTTTTACTTGTCAAATTTACTACTGTATTTCTCATCTTTTCCACTTATATTCTATAACCAATAACCATAACATCACAAAACTTTAATTTATAATATAATTAATAATTAGTACATTGAGAAATTATTCTCAAAACATATAATATGGATAGAATAAACACAAGAGTTTAAGGACATTAAATTCAGAAAGGTAAAATAATGAAACATTTAACAGATCCAGATTTCATAAATAGGACATATAGCCCTCTCGTAACACACTCCAACAATAAACTACATGCTATAAATGGAGAGAAGAAAGCTGCATCAAAGTGTCACTCCTAATCTAGGTTAATAGTAAAAAACTAGACCTTTTTACTTCCTTTTTTATGGAAAAGAAAGGAAGAAATATATATCACCAACATCAAACATAGTTGTGTAATTATAGAACAAATTTGAATAAAAAACATGGTAAACAATAAACTCTAAGAGAACATGTGGATGATGTTTCCCTAAACCTAAAAATAATAGAATTTCACAAAAATGGGATTAGGAACCGAGCCCTTCATTTGATATTCTTATACTAATGAAATTTGTTTAAACTAAGCATAAAAAATAATATGAAATAACTCAAATTAAAGAGCAAGAAAAAAATAATAACTCATTAGGAAGTAAATTATTCAAGAAGAAACTTTAAACTTTTTCATCTTTTTTCTACTATTTGAAATACATATAAATCATGAACATGAAGTAAGGCATGTAAAATATGACAACCTTGTTGGTCGATGAATTAAAACTTGGAAACACAATCTTTAGTTAAACTTAAACAATAACCTATAGGATAGAAAAGTTAAGATTGGTAATAAAAAGAAGAAGCAATGTCACAGTTTACAATTCAACTTTGTCACTTTTTGCAATTATATACTTAAAATTTCAATTTGTCTAATTATATACTCAATTAAAGATTTAATTGTGATGATCTACACTTCATTTAACTCCATTTTATTTCGTTAGTTCAGTCAGCACAATCTGCTAAAGTGATGATTGCCTACAGCCTTAAGGGATTCATAAAACCCTCATAAGGTTGTGGATAGCCATAAATGACTGCTAGTACATCATGTGACCTATAATTTTGAAATAAGCTGTAACTTACAATTTTGTAAGGGGTGGTCAGCAACCACTTGTAAAAGATCAAGTAAGCCCCCTAAGGTTATAGGTAGCTATTTCATTGGCTAATCGTATCAAATAGACTAATGATATAAATGAAAGTTAATTGAGGTGTAAACCATGACAACTAAATATTCAATTAGATGTGTAATTAAATAAATTAAAATTTTAGATGCATAATTGCAAAAACTAGAAAAGTTGAAATATAAATCGTAACATTGACCCTAAAAAAAACCCTATACATTAAGTTAGGAGAACCATGGAAAAAAAACAAAGATCAAATTAAGCTAATTTTGAACTACCCATTTAGTCACCATAGGGCTAGAACAACTAATCGTCCATTTTTTTTTATGACATAAAGGTCACAAGTGGAACAAAGGTAGGTACTTTCAAATTCAAAAGAATAAACTATTTCCTTTTGGTTTTGGCTTATAAAATCGGAAACTACTCTTTCTTAGTGCCCATGAAATGTGTGTTTTTGACCTAAATGCCTATATATTTGACTTACAACACTTTAAAATTACCCAAATTAAGTTTAAGATAATTTTATTGTAAATTTCTAAGTAACTAGATGGTTCCTATACATTTATGATTTTAGGAGTTATTGGGAAAAATGATTTAGAAGAAACTATTGATAAGTGAGTTCTAAGCAAATAGTCCTAATATGCTTGGTTGTTTGTATGTGTAGAACTAGTTAATGAACTTAATTTAAATTTAGAATAAATTGTTAAGCTATTTATGATGAACACTAGTAGCTACAATCATTCATGATTAGTAGGTCGTACATTAAGTATCTGGGATCTACTATGAGTTCGTCAATGCAATTCCTATGAATAACCAAGTCATTTATATTATGTATCCATAGTTGATACAAGTCAAGACATATATATTATGTTTAGTATGTAAGAATGGATTTAGAATGGTATCACAATTCCATGTTCCATTCCCTTTCCTATATTTGGAAGTACTTTTGAAAGGTGGAAGCACGATTGCTAAGAACTGATGGTGCTAGCTTCAATGGTGAATTTAATTCAGCCTTTAAGAAGGTAGAATTGCAATTTTGTTTCGCTTTCATTAATTATCATCAATTAAAATTACTTATTGACTCTACAAACTAATTATTACATCTAATAATTAGGGATATTTTTAAGAAATGCTCTTAAATAAAAACTTGTCAATAGGCTATTTCAAACGTAGGCTTTCATGCCTAGACCAACCTCCTTAGAGTATGGCCTAAGTATAAAAGCCCATGATCGACTTGCTCAAAGCCTTAACCAAGCTCCCCAAAGCTTGACCAATCTCATCTTAGCCCTTATTAAGTTGCAAGTGATACAGTTAACCATTATAGAGCCTAGACCAAGTTTCCAATCTCATCTTAGCCCTCATCACCTTTTAGTCCCTTGAAATTGGGCCCTTAAGCTCATGATGTACGAACCTAACCTATAGAGTTATTGAAAAAAGGTTGAAACAGCTAAATTACATAAAGAAAGTCCAAAATTGGTACGTACCTTACCCAAGATACTCTTCATAATATCCAAGTATATCTTGGAGATGCGATCAAGTGTATTCTAGATATATGGTCCACTTTCTAGAAATAACCTGCCAATTATGCCTACAAATACCAAGTAAACTTGTATGTAAAGGCATCTACATCTTTACTCTTTAGCATGTTTCATCTTTCCTTGAACATTTTTCATCAACTGCTTCTAACTTAAGCATTAAAGTGGTGAGCTACCTTTAACATTGTTCCATAACTTACGTTTATTCAATTGTGTAGGTTGCCTTCAACCTCTACCCTAAACAAGAGTTGACTATCAATAACATTCCATTCCATTCCATGACATTCATCTAAGTACAGGAATGGTTTTATCATTCTATTCTTTAATTTTAATTCATTCCATTGAAGCCACTTCTACATACTAAACATGACATTAGAGATAAGCCATCAATGAGACATATTCATGGTATGGGAAGCAACATTGTTTAAACTACATAACTAATGTCAGATATATAGCAAAGAAGTCAAGATATAAGATGATTAGTTTTTGGTATTGATGTTTGTATTGGTATTGGTTTTGGTATAAATATGCTAGCAAGTTTATGAAAGGGTCAAAACTGATAGTAGATCTATATTATGTATATATATGTATGTATGTATACATATATATAATATATATACATAATAGCATATGCACATCTATGATGCATATGCATAAAATAAAAAAGAATATCATCAAACTAAACAAATAAAAATATGAAAAAGTTTCAAATTAGTATTAGTAGCAAAAAAGCATGATATGAAAAAGTTGATATAATTTTCATGATTGAGAAAAGATTAATTACACTTTTTCCAAATATTAGATAGTAACATGAGACTAATAATGCTAATCTTTTATTAATTAACATTATAGTTAGAAATACATTGATAAAATAAAAATTTTGCTTTCTAGTACTAAATACATCTATAATCAAAAGTGCATAGAAATGGTTAAAAAAATTGATATGTGACAAATATATTGTTAAAGTTGTTTTTCATTGAAAGCGTCTTATTAAAAGCAAATTACCAAATTTTAATGTCTATAAAGAAGTATCACTAATTGATATATTAGATCCTAAAAAAGATATATAATAAATATCCCATACTATATCTATAAGTTTATACTTTTAGATTAAATGTTTGTAGTGCTAGTCTTTATACATACATATATAACTATGTACATACATATATATTGCATGGATCATTTGATCTTAACATTAATGCCAAAGTCTTCTCATCCCAATTTCATCACTATATTGGCACCAAGTCATTAGTCTTCTCAACCTTCTACAAAAGCATCTCATACCATCGGAATTACAAGTTTATAACTTCATTCCAAGGACCCAACTGGTTTCATAATAATTAGTTAATTAACAATCTACTTAACTACAAGAAATAGTTTAGCACATAATCCACAATTCATTTCATTTTAAATGTCCAATCTTGAACAAGCAATGAATACCTAGTCTATGATTACCTCTTCTAGTATCTTTTAAGACAAACTCAAGTATAAGTAGCAAACAATTGTTAATATTAGGTAAATAACCTTTACATTCGATTTATTTTACTAGTCTTATACATACAACAAGTAACAATAGTAACATACTTGGATTTATCTCACCAACTTACAAACATTTTAAACATTAATCCAATTCTTATAATCTTATGTGAAGTAATTATTTAATATCCTATTTATATCATGAAATCATATTCATAGCTCTACAACTTGAAAATAACGGAAACTAATAAACTGAAGGTTAAAACAACTCATAACTCACTTAGAGAATCAAACTAGTTAGCTAATCTTTAAACTAAGTCCACCTAGTTTCCTTACGTAGACTCGATCAACCATAATCTAGTCTTGGTCTACTAAGCTACCTCTAACAACCCATCTAGTTGACCTACTTCCAACTAGGTTGATAATCTTTAATCCCAATACTAAATTTATAATTTATATAGGTTGACAAAATCAATTTTCAAACCCTAAATCCTTTTTTAATTGCTTTTCAATCCAAAATCATCCAAACTTTTATTGATAATCTCTAATCTCAAACCTAAATTTGCAATTTATGCATAATATTATGAAACTATGGTTTTTCCTTTAATTCCTAATTTTCATAACTTGTTAAAATATCAAAATGACTAAAATTAAATATCTCAGCATGAATTTTGTATCTCCTAATATCATGATTAGTCACCAAAGGGAACGTTAAATTACTCCCATAATGTAGTTGCTTAACAAGTTTTCTTATAAGTGACTTACGTCATACATTCAAATCGATTTTTATAATGATAACCATGACATCACCTCCAAATGACACATTAGTCCTATTAAATCATTTTTTCAATAATGTCAAATCCTAAAAGATTGGTACAAGTCCAAGAAAACCACAAAGAATTCTACAAAACGAAAACAAAATACCTTTTTCTATAAAAACATAGGCTTACACCTTCCTTTGCATCAGATCTTAGATTCCATGCAATCAAACATAAATTCCACGTTAGAAACTTATGGAATCCTTAAATCAATAAATGAAATTGCTACTAAATGAGAGAGAGTAAGAGTGAGAGTGTATGTGTGTGTGAGAGAGAGAGAGAAGATCAACTTGGGAGAGAAGGAGTGGTAGCTAGGTTTAGAGAAAGAGAGTTCTAAGGTTTTAAGAAAGGCAAAGGTTAGTTAGGCATTTATAAAGAGTCGGAGTGATCATTTACCTTCTTACTTTCGGTTTTAGTTGCTTTTATCGAAGGCAATATTCCATTATATATGTTGCTTCCACTAAATATTATAATAAAATAATTTAGAGTTACGCATGATCGCTATCATTATACATTTATATCAAAAGTAGGAAAAGAAAAATTTAAGTTTTACATGCCTTTGCAGTGTATTAAGGCCCATGGCGAGTAGTTATACCTTTTATGTTCAAGGAATGACATTGCATTTGTTATGACATTGTTTTAAATATGGTAGAAGTAGTAAATTTAGTGAGTAAAAGATCAACTGAGTGTAACATTTGGCTACTTCAAATTAGCTTTAGGTATAAAGGTTGATAAATAAAAATTTAATTAAGTATGAAACTTGACAACTGTAAACATGAGATATAATATTTAAAATATCCAAAAATTTAGGCAATGACCTTTTACTTTACTAATAATTTTTAATGTCTTGTTTGTCTCAATAATGTTTGTTAACATTTTCTACATATTTCTAGCTCTTTTACCAAAAAACAAAAAAAAAAGGCAAAAAGAAAAGATAAATTGATGAGCATAATTAGACCTATTGCAAAAATGGCTAATGGTGGTCAATATTGGCTACTAACTTAAGAAAGCATTTGTCTACCACTAAAGTCAATTGTTTAAATTGGTCCTACTCCATAGGTGGTTCTACGTTTTATTTTACATTTAGAAAGTTAATGGAATTAATGATATCGAATCAAGTTAAACCATATTAAACTTAATCTCGAACTCGATTAGAATTCAAAATTCAAGCTAGAGCTAAACTTGATCGAGTTATATTTCTCACATAGACTTAATTTGATGAAGTTCTTTTAAAACCATCTATTTATAACATTTCATATTCTTTTTATTTAGTTATGAATTCATGCTTGAACTTAACCCAAAATTATAAATCTTGTTATATACTTAAGGTTGACCTAAGTTAGATTAGGCTCGTGAGCTCTATGAGGTAAATATATCAAGTTTAAACTCATCTCAATAAGCTGTTCAAGTAACTTAATTTGAATTTTGACTCAAGTATAATTGAATCAAATTCAAGCAAATATCAAGCCAAATTAAAGTAGTTTGCGAGTTTGCTTAGTTGATTAATAATAATTATGATTTTAAGTAAAATAAAGATAATAAATTGAAATTGACTTAAAATAGGAAAACAAAATTTAATCATAACCTATAATAAAATAAGTACAAAAATATGTTTGATGACACTTAAAAGTTGCCAAAGGAACCACTTTATGCTTGTCTAGGTACTAGAAATATAACATTAGAAACCTTTTTACAATTTATTCCAATAAGAGACTACTTGTTATAATATGATGACAAAGGAGCAGCTAAAGATAGTCTAAGGATGAAAAAGTTACATCTATAATTTAGTTTAACTTTTAAGATAGTTAATTAATTGAACTTATAATAAACAATTGACGTACTAAGATTAAGAGTTCTTTAGGTTGGAAACTTATCCTTTAATTTCCTTGAGCCAAAATCCTATATAGTTTAATCTACCTAAAAACTTTAGATTAATAATTGAGAAATAGAATTATTTGTAAAAGAACTTCATAATAAATTAATCAGTTACTAAGCCTTAAAGATGGATAGTACAAAACTCTAGACCTTAAATTAGGAAAAACCATCACCTTGCACATGTGGTTCACCAATTTAGTTAGCCGGTCAACCATATGAGCTAAGTATTAAATCATTTTTGTCAAGTGTGGTCAATTACTTTTCAGCCTAGTCAACTATTTTGCTTCCAAGATAAATTTAGCTTCTTGTTTTGCCTAATTTCATTCTATACGTTATCTCAACCCTTATTTTGTTTTACACTAAATTAGTTTAAAAACATCCTAAACCAAGATTGTTACCTAAATAATCAACTAAACAATTTAAGATAAACCAAACAAAATTGTTAAAATATTTTAATTTATAAATGTATAGGAAATAAGTAGAAAAGAGGTAAGTTGTTAATTTATGGACATACAAGCATCGAGGAGAGATTATTCTAATTTTGGGGTCTAATTAATAAATATAATCCTTATTGAACTATCAATTAATTAAAGTAAAATATTTTTTATGCTTACAACGAGATCAATAATCATTCCAAATATATGGGTCATGTATGTACAAGGTATCCATTTGCTCTTATGAATTAGACACTTAAGATGAAGGACACTTAAGATGAAGTGGTCGATAGTTTAGGGCGCCAAAACCATTTTTGCTATAGATATGCATGTTTAATATAATGAAACTAAGGTTCAATGGACAATCAAGGATAAGTTGTCAATAGATCGTAATAGTAAGGAACTGGAATGCTAATGACTAATATGAGTGATAAATCTAATATAAGATGATTTCATGTATCTAGATATGAAGTCAAGGGATATCACCTTATGGAGATTTGGGGATCATTAGATCTATGTTTCCTTATTGACCATCTAGCTCAAAATGATAGGCCTCTTTATACTTGCAACCCCACTTAGATACATGTAAATTGGCATTGTGAGTATGATTTTGATGGTTATGCATCTGTTAATGAAAATAAAGTCACTCATAATTTGTTACAAATATGTGTATATAAAGCCCTTGCTTACTTCACTTTATAGCTTAGTTGTTTTCAAGACTTGTTTAAAAATGCTTTAAGTAAATAAATAACTTTTGGACAAGAAGATTAAAGCCAATATGTGATAATGATATGTTGGAGAGTAGCATACTTTACAAGTACAAAATGTGAGTTTTAGACTTAGGCATGACATTCATCAATGAAACAAATAGTAAACATGTCTTATAATGCTATACATGATATACACGCATTACATAATCCCAAGGGCAAATCTAGGTATGTAAGTGTTCGATTCTGGTCCTACTTATAAATTAAGGCATAAAGACTATTAATTTCTCAAAGAAGAAAACATTGAAGTGTTTCAAATAAGAAAAAAATTGAATGATGAACTTTTAACTCTAGTTATCAATGAATGAATACCTAAAGAAATACAAGAGTTTTTTATATTCCTACTGTAACTAACTTTCTAACTAATTAGTAACAAAATGATTTACATCTAGCTAATAAATACGTGAATTAAATGCAATTATTGTACAATTGGCTTTGCCTTAAATAGCCACATTAGCAATTCTCCTTAACCTTAGATAGCCACATCAGCTACATCTATATTAGCATATTTGCAGTATCGTTCATACCCACCCCCCTTAAGTTGGAGTGCATGAAAGGCCCAACTTGGAACAAAAATCAAGTACCTGTTTGGTACTGACAACTTTTGTCATAAGATAAGTCAATTGAGCATGAGAAGACACATAAACTAGTTTAAGAAATCTAGAAGCAACTAAATAATGAAGAAAGCAAACATCTATATCTAGATGTTTTGTACAACCATGTAGGCAAAGATTAACCACAATTAAAATAGTGGAGCGATTATCACAAAACATAGGAATTGGTAAAGAGATAGGAATGTCGAAATCTTACAAAATGTAGGAAATCCATTTGACTTCTTTAGCTGCATAAGCAGTACTTCTATACCCTGACTCAATAGTTGAAGTAAAGACCGTAGGCTGCTTTTTAGTTTTCCATGAAACTAAAGTAGAACCAAGTTAGATACAAAGTTTACTAAGAGATTTCCGATCTAGTAATACAACTCCTAATCAACATCAACATAAACTTGCAACACAAGATCATTTTGAACCGAAAAGAAAAGTCCAAGTCCAACCGAACCTTTAAGATATTGCAACAAGTGAAGCAATGCATGATAATGAAGCAAACGAGGTCGAGTAATAATTGACTTAACAGATGAACAATAAAGGAAATGTTTAGTTGAGTCATTGTAACATAAAGTAGGTGCCCCATCATCCATCTATAACTAATAGGATCTAATAAAAGATCCCATGAAACATTATCTAACCAAAGATTTGTCTGCATAGGAAATTTGGAAGGTTTACAACTTAAATGACCAGCATTCGTAAGTAGATCCATGATAAACTTGTGTTGATTAAGAAGTGTACATGTTAGAGTACAACAAAGTTCTAGCCTGAGAAAGAATCTAGCATAGCCTAGATCCTTTATAATAAAGGCAACATCAAGTTTGGCTTGGATATCAGAAATGAAAGTAGGATTTGACCTAGTAATGATCACATCATCAACATATAAAGGAATTGCAACAAAACCATGTGAAGTGCATTGAGTAAAAATAGTTAGTAATCATGTGGTGATTGGATAAAACCATTGTAAACCTTGCAAATTTTATGTTTTGAACTTAGAATCAAATTTGACGAACCAATAATATTCCCTAGGTTCAATCAGACTAAAGAAATTTCAACTGATAAAATTTTAAATTGAAACCTTAAAAATGAACTCAAAAAACCCTAAAGTTAAAGTTTGAAAAACCTTGGAGTTGTAAAACCTAATTACACATGACCATAAATTAAAATTTTGAAGGAATAAAAAATCTAAACCCTAAACCCTAAACCCTAGAGTCATAAAACCTTAGATTAAACTCCAAACACAATGAAAACCCTAAATTAAAACATTTAACTTGAATTACGTAAATCACATAAACTCGATAACGAACTGTAGGAGATATCTACAAATGATAACGATCAATCAAATTAAGTTAATTAAGGTAATAAATTAATAAGATTACTAATTTTCCCTAAATGATATATTTTCTCCAAAAGTAATGTTTAAATCATAAGTGTACTTTCAAAGCTCTCAAATCATCATAAAATCCGAAAACACGAAAAGCCTTAAAACAAATCAGAAACTTTAATTTAGTGTCAAAAGCCCTAATTTAATTAATAAACTCTAATTATATAGCCACATTATTAAGCAATTACTAATAATTCACTAAATTATTAGAACAACCTTAATTTGCTTTCTAAAACCAAAATCAATTATGATTAGCAACAATTGATTCCAACCCTTAAAAACCCTAAATTAATTAGATAAAATGATCTAATAGGCTTGATTAACTTAATTAAATATGAAAAACCCCTAAACTATGTCTAACTATGGTCATTTATACTAGTAATTAGAGTCGTAAGCTTAAATTGCATGTTAATCACCTACATGCATTCATACATGGTAATTAGCTGAAAATAATCATAATTAACTATATAGGATAAGATAATTAGTTGAGAAAACAAGGGACCACTCATTTTCAGTAGACAAACTATTGCTTCAATTGGAAAAAAATCATAAAAAGCAAACTGGTCCGCACTTATACTTATACCATATAACCAAGAATGGAAGGGCTTTGTTCCCTACCCCACCCACTCATAATTGACTCCTTCTTTGATCCCTCCATTTGCATTTTACTCCATCTTCTTCTCTAGAATAAACCCTAAAAGCACCATTTAAACACAACGTCCAAAAGCACAAGAAAAACGAAAAGGAAGGAAATAAGAGTAAGCTTCTTGGACTTGACTATGTACTCAAACATCCCAAGCTATAACTCCTCATCACCACCTCTAAACAACACAAAACCACTTGCATTTAAATCCTCTTTCATCCCCCTTTCTTGTCGACAAACATCCTTGACCAAAAGGATTTGTTTTGTTTGAAAAAAAAAAAACAAAGTGAAAAGCGACTCTTTGAATTTCTACTGAGGTAAACTTGTATCTTTTCAACTTTTTTTTCTAGTTTGAGTTTATGAACATGGTTCTTAGGCTTAAAAACTAAGGAAAAAGATCATTAAAAAGTCACCTTTGTTTACCATGTTTACATACCCATACACGTGTATTTTCTTATATTTTTAGTATAGTAAACATGTTATATATAACTTAGAAGCACATAAGTTGTAGTAAGATGTTAACTTGCAAAAAATAGAAGAATCATCATCATATTTTCATTCCCATGTTAGGGCCAAAACATATATATGTATATCTCCACTATATTTTTTTATTTCTCATGTTTATTTTGATAGGGAATGGTTTTAAGTGCATTTTAGTGGTAGTTTTATACATGTTTTAGTAAGTTAAGTACAAGATGTGTACAAAGCCCTAAGAAATCATCTTAAACCACCTCAAACATGTTGAACAACATGCTGCAAAATGCTTATTAATGGGTTAATCACATGATTAATTAAAGATAATTATGATTTAGAACTTAATCTTACAAGATAAGAGGTTAAATAAGGTTTATAGTAAGTAATTAAGCTTAAAATGAACATTAGGTTTAGAAAAACCCACTTGAGACCCAATAAACCATTAGTATCAGATCTGAAAAACTCAGTAAAATGAGTTATTTAGTAGACCCATTGGGATATTTAGCTGATTAGAACAAGTTAGAATCAAGTTTAGGGTCTTAGAATACAAATTAGGCCTAAATTAGCTTAATTAGTAATTAAGGCCTTAGAAATATGATTAGGAGTCTAATAAATGAAAAGGATTAGATCTAAATCCTAATAGAAAATAAACTTATCTTAATGCCTTTAGTGGGCTTAAGCCCAAAATAATAAGTGAAGTTGGGCTTAAGGCTCTAAAATGCAAGATAAGGCCAAAAGACCTTAAAAGAACAAAAAATAGAGCCCAATAACTTAGTAACTAATCTAATCCCTAAATTAAAAGGCTCATAAAGTAAAATATAAAAGACACATTAAGTCTAAAGCCTATTAGGACCATCCCTTATAGGCCTCTTAGTAAGTTATGGCCCTAAACTAGTAAAAGGGGTCCATTTAGGCCACAAGAGTAATATTAAAGCCCAAGTTGAAAGCTATGAAATTTGAACAAAAATTTAAACTTAAAATGCTTAAAGAAAATCCCAGAAGGTTAAGTACAAGGCTGAATGCCTAAAATTAAGCTCAAAGCCCAAAACTAGGTCCAAACCCTAAGGTAGTCAAACTAACACTATCAACTAACGAATATGTTTGACCCAAATTGAATTCTTATAAGTCTAAACACCCAACAAGGACCTCACCAAATGAAAGAATACTTGAAAATGATGAAAATTGATTATAAGAATGCGAAAAACAAACTTAAATTGAAGAAGTTATAATAAAACAAGTTTAAACAGTACTCAATGATTTAGGGCAGATTTTAATAATTATGTAGACTTTTAGGTTTTTAAAGAAACCCTCTTCTAATTACTTATATATATATTATTATTATTATTATTATTATTATTATTATTATTATTATTATTATTATGTTTTAGATAACTTAGTTTCTAATTCAAGAACCTCGAAGGCTAGGACAAGTAGGTAAGCAAGCCAAAAGAGGAAGTTTTAATGAACTGCTACTTAATTGTGTCTGATAATTGCTTGATGTTCTATTGCTTACCCTTGGTTGTTTGTTGAGTAACTATTTGTTCTATATGCCGACATCCATGTAGTCGCTTTATTAAAATTGGTAAGTTTAAATATTTGGCCAAATTAACCAGATATACCTATCGTATGTTTGTAATCTAATAATTGGGGACTGGGATGTCTATAGCTTTACCAAGTTTTCTAAAAAAAAATAATGCCAAAATGCATTTTTGAAATGCTTTATGAATCAAAGAAAGATTTATCAACTTAGTGAAAACTTATAGTAGTCTCCTATGACATTTTACTTGTTGAAGCAAAGCTAATAGACCATTTTCAGTAAATTGATAGTGAGTCGCTTGAGTTAGGACTCAAGTGGTTTAGCTGGAGCATTATGTAAATTTGTTGATAGTGAGCCCGTAGGGCATTGCATTGATTGTTGATAGTGGATAGCATTAGATGGGATCCACTTAATTGATTAGGACAATATTCTTAACTAAGGTTATAGTCAAGTTCTGTTTGTTGGGATAGTACCCATAGATAATTTCATGCAGATAAGGTGAGATACCTCGTATGGTTAAGTACTGGGAATAATCGACGTGTAAATGACGTAAATCGATACTTTTCATGGTTTCGAAACCCCATGGATGTATTACTTGCATTCACCGCGTGTGCATTCATTTCGTATGTAGCTAAACTACATATTTGTTAATAATGCTTAATAACTTGTTTAAACGGTAGTGATGAGAGACGAAATCACTAAGTTATGGTATGTTCACCCACCAATAGTTCCTTTGCAAGTAACTAAAAGTTGGAAATGGGTTAAGATTATAGTATAGAGTATTCCTTAAATAGTTAGATTAGATGGATAAGATTACTTTAGAAAACTATATTAGTTAAGCTAGATCTTTCTAATATTTAGTAACTTGTTGAAGTTTAATTGTCCTGTCTTATTGTTTGATAGGTGATTTCGACTCTATGATCATTGTAGACTGTGGATTGTTGGGTTATTCTAGTTGCTTATATAAATAAGTAAATGTAAGTAAAATAAATAAGAACCCTTAGAAACTTACTAGTTAGAGTCTTGCAACCTCTAATTTATAAGGTGACAATATGAAGATTTTAGAAAAAACTACCAAGCCCCCTTCTAGGGCATGACAACCATAACTCAACAAAAACTTAGAAAGTTCCAAATTCCATTATCAGGAAGCATGTTTAAGGCCATACAAGGACTTGGTCAATTTGCAAACTTGATTTGGAAGAGCTTTAGCATAGCCCTTTGGAGGGACCATGTAGATTTCTTCATCTAGATATCCATGTAAGAAAGCATTATTTATGTCTATCTGATGCATGGGCTACTTATAAGTACTAGCAATTGCTATGAGTATTTGAATAGTGCCTAATTTAGCCACCGGGGATCCTTACCTTCCTTTTGAGTAAGCCCCTTAGCTACAAGTCTAGCCTTGTATTGCTCTATAGTTCCATCGGGCCTATACTTGACTTTATACACCCATTTGCAACCAATGACCTTTTTCCCCTTAAGTAGACTAATCAATTCCCAAGTGTGATTACACTCCAATGCATCAAGTTCTTTTAACGTAGCATCTTTCCATTCTTGACTTTTAATAGCTTGTTTATAAGAAAACGGTTCTTGGACAGCTAAAACTTTAACTAAAGATGCAGTATAGTCAGGAGGAAAAGAATGAAAAGAAGTATAATCAAACAAAGGGTATGTTGTGGAAGATGCCGATGATATGGAAGAAGAATTAGCTAAATGTGTCACATTGTTAGATTAGACTGTATGAACAAAGTCAAGCAACTACTGTGGTTTCTTATAGATTCTAAAGGACCATCAAAGCATCTGCTTAGGTGCTATTAAAGAACCTTAGTCTGTCAAATTATTATCTATAACATGATTAGAATTGACAAATGAATCTAGTGTGGAAAAAGAAACTTAGGGTAATACAATAACAGTTGGGGAAACTTCTTGATGTGCACTTGAATCCTCTTTAAAAGGAAAAACATTTTCAAAGAAAACAACACACGTAAGACAATTACTTTGTTTTGCACCAAACTAAACACTTTGCAACCCTTCTGTCTACAAGCATAACCAAGAAATACACATTTTGACCCTCTTGGTTCAAACTTATTAGTAGGCTTAGGTTGAACACAAACATAGTACAAACAGCCAAAGTTTGAAGAGTAGAGTAATTTGGAATCTTATCAAACAAACATTTATAAGGAGTTTTCTAAGCTAATCTTTCCACTGGCATACGATTCATTAAGTATGTGGCTATAAATATACATTCACTCCATAACTCCTTAGGTAGATTAGCTTGTATCCTAAGTGCTCTAGCTACTTCCAAAAGATAACGGTGTTTCCTTTCAATACGTCCATTCTGCTATGGAGTGTATACAATAGCTTGTTGATGTTTTATGCCTAAGTCCTTAAGTAATGTTGTGTAAAAACTAAACAAAAACTCAATTCCATTGTCATCAAATTTATTTCAAACATAAGAAATGAAGGATGACAAGATATACGGTGTGTGTCCTTTAGTTTGCATCAAATGGGTCTAAGTTGTACAAGTACAATAATCTAAAATGGTTAAAAAATAGTATGCTATAGTAACTGATTTCTGTACATATGGTCCTCATACATCAAAATGTAACAATTGGAAAGGAACAAACAATTCACCCTTACTTCTTGGAAAAGTAAGTCTATGAAGCTTTAACAACTGACAAACATCAAAAGCCACCCTTTCACATCCAAATTTTTTTTAGGTAACAAATGTTGCAACTAAGCAACAAAAATATGTCTCATACATTCATGTAACAACCAAATGTTTATGGATGAAGTATCCAAAGTAGAATTAGCAAAAACAATAGCTTGACTATCTTGCATAGGAACAACTTTATTAGTACAACTTGATCTAAACGCGTACAGTCCTCATAATGAATGTGTAGTAGCTAGGACTTCTTTAGTTCTCTGGTATGAGAATGAACATGAAGTATGATCAAAGATAGCAATAAGATTTTGATTTTGAACAAGTCTATGGATAGAAATCAAGTTATGTTTGGCATAAACAAAACATTATGGAGGACAAAGGATGAAGCTAAAGTGACATTTCTTAATTTGGTTGCAAGTAAATGTCTACCATCAAGTAGTTGAACAATAATTGGTTTAGGTAAAGTAGTTAATGAAACAAAGGATGCATAGTTAGATGACATACGATCAGTAGTGCATGTATCAATTATCCAACAATCTGCATTATTATAAACCATATTAATGTCGTAAAGAAAATAAGCAGGATACATACCTGCATAACTCATCAAGTTTACCATGGATTGATCTTTAAGTGTCATCTACTTCATGAACTTTGAACAAATCGACTCGATCAATTCCTTAAGAACTTATCCTTTTGAAGTAGTAATCTGTTGTACCTCATCAGATTCATTAAGATGATCAAACGGAGTATCAACTGTACTACAATCTACCTTTGCTACTGTAGAATTGACCTTTCTAACCACTCATTTTCCCTTATATCAATCAGGATATCTGACTAGTTGAAAACAATTTTCAACTTGATATCCTTCATTTTTACAATACTTACAGATCATTCTTTGTTTGCTCCATTTCTTATTAACTTCTTGATCATTTCTTGCCTAAGTTTTGTTGATGAATAAAGCTGAATCGTCTATATCTGTTGTCATCATTGAAGAAACTTCTCTCTATTTTTCTATTTGTTATACTAGATAAAAGGCTTAATTTACACTTGGCAATAGTTCCATAGAAAGAATTTGATTACAAACTGCATCATACACTTCATTGAGTCCCATTAGAAATTGCATTAGGTAAGTTTTCGATTCAAATTCTACAATTCTTTCTTGTAATGCACACATAATGTATTTAATTCGGCCACAAGTGTAAGAAGGATACAAATGTAACTGCTAAAGCTTATCCCATCATCTTTTAAGTTTATTAAAATTGATATTGACACTTTGATTATACTACCTCATGTTACTTATCTCATGTTATAGATGAAATATGAGTGGTCCATTCACCGTGCCATACTATTCCGAGATCTCTGTCTATAACTCCCTAGCAAATCGTATGTACATAAAACTTTAAGATATATCTAGTTGCATTGAATTGATTATCCAGCATCTAATCATGTAGTCACATCTCATCCACTTGATCAAATCAGGTGATTCATTTTTTGGCTTCGTAATTGTGCCATCGATAAAGCCAAGCTTCAATTTCACCCTTAATGCCAACTTTATTACCTTACTCCAAGCTAGAAAATTGTTTCCATTAAAAATAATGGATCCTATAATCATACTAAGGTTATTCGATCCTAATATGTAGTGTGGATCAAAAATTGACGTATCAACATTAGTTCTAGGTAAATCTATGTTTTGACTCATTTTGTGTAAGAAGAAACTATTCTATACTGGACATGAATGGAGGAAAAAAAAAAACTAATAATCCTGCTCTAAAACCATATTGATTTCTCAAAGAAGAAAATGTGGAAGTGTTGCAACCGAATGATGAATTCTTAACTCTAGTTATCAATCAATGAATACCGAAAGAAATATAAGAGCCTTTTATATTTCTATTGTAACTAACTCACTAACTAACTAGTAACAAAATGATTTACATCCAACTAATAAATACGTAAATTAAATACAATTATTGTACAATTGGCTTTGCCCTGATAGTCACATCAACAATTCTCCTCAACCTCAAACAGCCACATCAGCTACACTGTATTAGCATATTTGCAGTATCCTTCCTAAGGACATTTAATTCCATCTATTAATTGCACAATCCATGCGGCGGATTTTTATTTTTATTATTTATTTATTTTTTTGCAACAATACAAGTTTCACTTAAAGACGCTACACGTGGAATTAGGGAATACAGAACTTTCCATGATACTATTTGGTGATACAAAATAAACATCTGTCCTCTGCGGAGAAATTGTTTTCTGCACAATGCTTCTTGTCGCATATAAATTTAATATAACAATCCAAGCGTAAGTGATTTGACACGCATTATTTCATTTCAATAAATATCAAAGGTGATTTGACTTTAAAAAAGAAAAAAAGGAAAATGAATACAGCTTCGGAAATGCATTAGATTCGTATTGAGGCTCTCACCTTGATGACCATTTTATATAAAATTACTAGAATATATAATTTTAAAAACTTTAATAGTTTATTTATTTTTATTAATAATGATCTTTTATATTTGTTAAGAATTTTTAATTGTTATTGCTCACATCTTTTATTATTGATATATTTTGGTCTTCTTTTTTTCAACTACATACTCAAGAGACATGTAGTTTATAATTTGTATAAAGAAGAGCAATAGCTGCAGTAGTAACATAATTTAATATAAAATAACATAACTCTCGGTACTTTTAAAAAGTTGTAACTCCTCTAAACACATACCAATTCATAATAAATGGAGAAAGACCATAAAAAGCCAATAGCTTAAATTAAGATATAGTAATAGTTGGCCAAAAAAGTTAACAGATAGTAATTTATATAATATTTAAAACAATTTATGAGTAAAGTAAATCTATTATCCATAATATATATTTTAAGTTAAACTCCGCAAAAGATATAGGGCTTTAACTAGTTTATTAAATGAAATACACAAAAATTCATAACAAATAAAATAAAATAAAATACACATAAATAAAGTTAATAGCTTAGAACAAAATAATGACATGTTACATCTACAAGGTGATAAAAGGAAGTAAAGATAATGTAGCAAATACATTATGAATAGGGTATAAGGCTTTATTTGGACTTTATTTGTATTCTACACTATAAATGCAGGTTTTGAAACTTTACTACTTATACCTTATCTTGTGATACTCTAAAATCACCGTGTGCTTTATTTGTACCCTATACCCTGTTTGTACCATTTACCCTGTAAATTGTATATGGTATAGGGTATCTTATAAAATCTGTACTTTTTTTTTAATAAATTTCAATATGGCTATTTTTTGAAAATGTCCAATGAACCTAACCCTTTTTTTTTAAAAAAAAAAAATTGCTTAATTTAACCAATCTTTCAAATAATGCCAATGAATGGAGTCCATCAAGTTTTATTTTCGACCAATTTTTTTTTCCTTAAATGGTTTTTTAATCATTATTATTATGGGTTAATTTTTATGAAAGTATCATATAAAACATTCTTTATTTAAATAAAATATTCATTTTATAATAATTACATTACAAAGGTATTTAAAGGAATAAGTACATTGTTTTAAAAAATAAAAGTAGTAAATATCGTATTCAACTTGAGGTTTACAAAGTTTATTAAAAAGTAAATGAAACATTCGTAAGATTATATAATTCAATAATTATTAATGTAATAATAATATAGGATCAAACAATTAGTCATAGGAGAATAAAGACATGATCTGAAAATTGAAACAAAACATAAATTTAAACTAAAATATTTTTCTTCCTTAAGATACATAAATTGGTAAAGTAATCTTTTTATACTATAAGAAAATCAGATTTTGCTCTAATAATAATATAAAATCTTTTGTTAAACGTAAAGTAAAGAAATTATTCCATTATAAAAAATAAATAATAGCGTATCCTATGGCTTGTAGGTGGCGTTAGAAATAAAAACTAAAAACTTAATTTCCCTTTTTGAACTTTATTAGATGATTAATTTTGTAAAGGAGGAAAGAGTAGAAAGAAAACGATAATAGAGTAAAGAAGAAAGAAGAAAGAAGAAAGAAAAGGGACTAACAAGTGTTTAGTTTAACATTTCCAATGAGCTAGGTTTTGCTTTATTTTGAGAAGATTGTATCATTTATTTATTAATTCTATTTAATTGCAATTACAATGTATGGACCTTGGAACTTGTATCCTGTGTACTTTAAAGTATAGGTTCCAGGATAAATGTAGGGTACCCTAACTTTTTACCTATACCCTATCTTATAAGAACAAGTTTTAGAAAATTACTTCTTGAAACCTATTTTATAGGCTAAATTACCCACTTAGAACTTACCTAGTTGAGTAGGGTCTAGATAGGTCCTTTGTATAATAGGGTTCCCCGCTCACTTATACTATGAACAATTAAAATAAGAGATATTATAAATTAAGTTACTTTTTGTAAAAATGGTGGATAAACATGAAAATCTTATCCCTTATCTCTTTCTGTAGAAAGGCTTCCACTCTCTCATCATAAATGATTTCATCAAATTTTTTGGAAATTTTTAGATTTTGATCTTTGAAAGTAGATAAAAATTGAAAGATTTTGTTTAAGAATCTAAAGCTTATGGAATTAGGGCTATAAATATTTGACAATAAGAAATTTGACTATGAACATAGGATTATGAATTCATAGCCAGAAACAACTAATGATATTGAGTTAAAAGGTCAAATATGAAAGATCTATAAAAAGACTTTTCCTAAAAAATTGATATAGGATTAAGCGAAAAAAATTCAAAACCTTAAATAAACATGAATAAAAATCCAAGATACCTAGCTGTGAGATTAATAAGTTGAAATCCTAAATTGAAATATAACAACCTTGACTATGTAAATAAACTGTAGTTTGATAACCAATAACCCTGATTAAATTTATTGTGTAGAATTGAAGTGAGAAAAACTCTAGGTTATTAACCAAGGTTGACCACTACCTCTTATCTTCAAGACCAACCGCCACTAACCCCATCCCTTTTGACTACATCTTTTTCCCAAAACTAATTACATTAATAAATAAGACCATAGCCTATAAAGAATTTATTTATAAGCTAATAAAAGGGAGCAATACAAAGATAAGAAATAAACATAAAAGTAAAACTCTTAGGTAATTAAGCTAGATGACAATAAGGAAATTTAATTATTTAATTTGTTATTTTAGCAAGATAGTAGAGAAACAAATTACAAGAAAGGTTTTACAAGCAAAAGGAGGTGGTGGCTATACTATTGCTTGTTTTCTATTATTATAGGATTAGAAAACAAAGATTGATTAATAACAATTCACCCATTAATTGTTATGTTATTTTATGCCTAAATGAGTTGAGATCTATAGATCTCAACCTTAGACTAGGTTTCTTTTACCTGAGAAGGGATAGTCTATTGGATAATGTGATAGTTAAGCGCTTAGCCATAAGTTATTACTTAGTAGGTAGTTGATATGAGAAAATTGTAGCTAGTATAAATTACTAAGCAAGAAATAAGTTATAATGGCACAAAATTGTGATCAGTTGTATATGGATTATACTCCTAATGGTGTGATATGGGCGATGAACTCACATGAGAATATTTTTTCCATTATTGTCAATGATACGAACTCAATCCATTACTAAGTTTTATGTGAGGTTACAAGCTACTCCAAATCTCGATGCACCTAGATTATGCTATGTGTGTGCGATTCATAATTTTTGGCATTTTTGTCCTTTGGTGTTGTATAATTATTTGCTAAGTTTTTGCCTACTCCTTTTTAAGAATTCTTTCTTAGGTGATAATAGCTTTGGACTTGATATGCTTATGTTACAATATGAGTGTGTAGCGAACTTATCATATCCTTTTGATTTGAGGTATGACAACCTATATGGTATTAGTTCCTAAATTTAGAAACTGATAGGCTATTAGAATGCATAAGAGATGTGAAAAACTTAAAGTAAATAATCCCAATTCTATCACACTAAAATTCGTCCTTGATTGCAAAAACATAGTAATAAAATACAATGATAAAACTTTAATGGCAAACTTAAAAGAGTCGAATATTGATTTATAAAGTCCATCATACCAAACCCATTATATGGAAAAATAATACTAAAACATTGAAGTGCTAAAGCAAGATTGTTGACATAGTAATACGAAGGAAAGAGTATGAAATATTATATATTTGAATATTATTAACCTCTCATTTAACCAAATAAATGGATGGGATGAATTTACATAATAAGGGATTTAAGAGTTAAAAAAAAAAAAACGTACTATAAGGAAATCTACTCAAAAACTGTCTTGCTCCTCCCGTAAATAGACAAAAAATGATAACTCCAAAAATCTAAAATATAAACAGCTAAAATAATGAAAGGTATATGAATATGAGTAAATATGGATCCGATTATCTCAAGAATGATGAAGATTTTAGCTGAGTTCGTGATCCGTGTTGCTCCGAGTCCATGTTAAAGTGATTTAGAGTTAAGAGTCTGAGTTAGGATATCAATCTGTATCAAATTCCAAGTAGCTCAGTGTGTTTATCGTAAAATTAACAGTTCTAAGGAGCCCAAAGGAAGTCATAGCATGCATATGGTAGTAAAGAAAAATAAATAAATAAATAAAGAACAATTGCGAACAAAAAGAAAATGAGCTATTATTATAAATATCAAGAATCCTAAAGCTTATTTAAAAATCTTTTGGTACCCGCAACAAGGAAAATTTAATGAAGTTAAAAAAAATTTTCCGGAATAAGTAGAACATAAGAAGGGGAATTTAAATGCACAGTATGAGGAAACATAAGCGTAATATAATGAAACTTTGAACATAATTCAGTATATATGATTCGAAAGTACATAAGATTATGAAACTTAGACTAGAACAAAAGAGACATAGACTAATAGACCAAACGCTAGCCAAACTACAAGAGACCTGAAGGCCAGTTGACGGGTCCAGTCGATCGGGTTGTGCAACCAGGGATCGATCGCAGTTCAGGAGGTTCGATTAACTGCTCCTAGTCGTCCGAGTCACAGATAAAGCCCCACACACGCTCCTCATCTTCTTTACCCCCCATTTCATCGATTGATTCCTCTCTAAATCAAAAATCAGGACTTTCTCCAAAAACAAACCTTAATCTACCACAATATACAATCACCGAGGATTTCATCTTCTTCTACTCCATTTCACACCATTAATAACTTAGGACTTCCTCTTTTTAGCAAACTTCTTCTCTTAAAAATAAAAGGAATCTTCTTTCTTATACCCCGATAAGACCCAACTCTTGTCAACATGCAGCCCACCCCAGCACCAACAATCCAACCTTGCCCTAACATCGGCAATCTGCACCATTACCCTTGAATCATACTTCTCCATCATAGGCCCGTTCTTACAACTTTCTCTCTCTAAAAACTAGCTATGATTAGGCTCTTACTTCCATATTTTCTTCATTCAAAGATTCATTAACCGGAGGAGAAATGCCTTCTAAGTCGACTGTTCAGAAAGAGGAAGACAAATGAAAGCAGAAATTCTTGATGACCCATGGATTTGTGATCTTTAGTAGTGAAAATTTTTCCCACGCTAATGCATAACACACAATACAAAACATCGTATGCAAATAGAAATGTTTATTTGGGCTTTTAGAGTAGACAGTTTTGATCTTAAGATAGATTGGAAAGCATGGTGTTGTTGAGAATAGGTTGATAATTTGGTTACATAAAACTTGTGAGATTATTTTAATCCAGTCCAATCTGACGGTTGAATACCCAGAGGAGCATGATAAGTTCAAGATAGTGAAATTCGAGAAGGATTTGCAGATTTTCTATAATTATGTATTTGGAAAACTTAACAATACGGGGCCAGACGACGATGAGCAGATCGGGATGCTCAATGATGAAGTATTCCGTCATTATAAAGAGCAGTCAGATACATGCCTACTATTACTTGGCTATATATATTTTAGCAGTGGAGTTGTTGACACCCCGTAGAGGGAGCTTTACTTTAGTTAATGTCAATAGGTCCTCGCTCTTAGCTATTTTAGCTAGAGACCGTCGATATGATGAAGATTTGATAGGACTACAAGCGGTAGAGTACCTTGCCCACGATTTTGAGCTCATGCAGTTTCGAGATGTAGAGCATCAGCAGGTGATGTCAGAATTTATGTAGAATATGATAATAAATATTTATAATATCTAATGGCATGTTTATTATGATGGATCCAATTGAAACAAGATTAGATACAATCCAAGCAAAAGCATGTATTGATGGAGCCTTTGTTAATCCTAAATGAATAATCAAGAAATGGGGTTAGAATTGATTGCTATGAGAATTAAATACTTTTTTTCGCAAATTATAAACACAATTTTTTTTTTTAATTATTCTTTGATGGCCATAAATAAAGCTTATGAATATGTTACTGGAGATTAATGCACGAAGCAATAAAACAATTAAACAAATTGCAGTAAATAAATTTTAGCCAATAAAGTTGCCGAAAATAAATAGAATAAGTTAAAGAAAATCAGGCAAATAACTTATATACAGATTCTTCGTTATGAGTCGGTCTTTTTTTCTCACTCTACACTGAAGAACAAATTATCCACACCAATAGTGTTTCACTAATGGAGAAAAAAGGTTCAAATGAGGTTTACAGGCTCCTTATCAAGCTATTAGTTCCCACACTCTACTCTATCTTATATCCTTCCTCAAAGTAACACCAGGCTTACATAATCTCTCTCACTATTCTTCTCAATTAGCACTTCCAAGCAATTAAAGAGTATAAAAACTCTCTCTTATTAGGATTTTGATGAGGTTCTTCCTCTACAATTTAATACAATAATATATAATCTGCTATCTTGTTTTTCTACCTCTTACTTTTCTTTTTCTTCATGTCATATCGTCTTCAGTTTCATGAGCTCCTTGTATAGTACATCTTCAAAAATTTACTTTTTTTTTTTCGATATGGAAGTGGCCATTGCTTCACAATATTGTATATCGAGCCTTTCTTTTTTCTTCCTAACGTAGTACCCGTTGTTTGTTTTTAGCTCCATAAGAAAATAGCCATTGTGATATTTATTTGCTATTCAAGTATACTTCCACGAATAACTCTTGCTCATAACATTTCTCTTCAATATCTGCTCCTTGTCTTTTGCTTGTAATGAATCATTGCATTTTTAATTATATTTCCTGAAGTGCCTCCTTATCTGTTGCTCATACTAGTTGTCATATCATGCTTTCCAAACTTATATATCTTAATAAATGCAGAACATTCCTGACTAGAAAGTGTTTAATAAAATGTATTACCAAATGCATTTAACTCATAAAGCTAGGTCTGTCATATTGTTTATGCCATCATTTTGACCGTTAACTTGTTTTTGCACTTAGAGTTATGAGCTTTTGAGTTTTGACTCATCTCTAGCTCCTAACTTGTGCCTAGCTTCTACCTAGTGTCTTGCTTCTTACTTATGTCTTGACCTAGTTTGCTCTTACTCATTTGACATAGCTTTTTCCATGTCATTGTAGAACTTTTTTTCTTTTTCCCTTCTAAAATTTCTACCAACTGTGCAGAATTCTTTTTAAAACTTGAATCTTATAATACTTTTATCTAATTGCTTATTAGTTCACTTAACATAGTATTATGTTATAAGAATGTCTTTAAGATGCTTAACACTCTTCCTTCCGCTCTATGATTTTTATGTTATTCTTTTATTTCATCTTTTGTATTTTTCCTTTCGTTTGTACCATCTATCTTTATCTTTAGAATGTAATTCATATTTACTCGTAAAATAATAAAATTGTCCACATTCTTGAGTTTTAAAAATTCAGAGCTTTTTATAATTTACTTTTTATTTTTCTTGAATCTACCTTCATTAACAAATTGGATCATTTTCAAGGAAGGAAATAAAATAAAATGGTACATTCTAACAAAAAAAAAAACCCAATTTGAGTTATATAGTAATCAGGTTGGAATTGTTAGATCAGCCAAGTCATATCAGAGTTACTGACAATGATAATCAAAGGGGTGATCTAAATAGGTTTCTTCGACAATTTGGCAATTGGACTAAAAGAGTCAACCCCTATCTGACAACAATGCTCATAATCAAGTAAATACTTTTTCCTTGATCTTTTGTTAGAATAAAGCATTTAGTTCATAATAGTAATTAAGGCCTTTAAGATAATACAAAATTTGAAATTTTTAGATTTCGAGCTTTAACATTCAAGACAAAGCTACAAATTTGTTAAAGAATTCAAAGCTAATATAATTAGAGCCATGAATATTTGGCAATAAGAAACTTTATTATAAATGTAGAATTATGAATTCTTAGTCTAGAATAACTAAAGAAGTGAATTAAATAATTAACTTTTAAAGATCTACGGTAAGGCTTTTCTTGAAATTTTGAATTACGATTGAGTGAAATGAGAATTTGGAACTCTAAATCCATATGAAATGAAATCCAAGAAACCCCAATTATAAGATTAATAAGTTGACACCTTGATTGAAATGTAAGAACCTTAACTAGGTGATTACAGGGATAATGAATCTAATTTCATAACTAAGACCCTTAACTGGATTCATTATGTGGAATTGAAGCTAGAACACCCCGAGGTGCATCAACTTAGGTCAACCACCCACTCCTACCTTATAGGCCAACCACCCTTAACCCCATCCATTCCATATCTTTCTCTTTTAGTCTAATTACATTAATAAATAAGAACATGACTTATAAAGATCTTAATGATAAGCTAATAAGTAACTATGAATTTTAAGAGGACTAATAAAAAGATTGGCAATAAACATAAAAGCAAAACTCATAAGAAAATAAATTAGATAACAACAAGGAATCAATTATTTAATTCATCATTCTAGCAAGATCGCAGAGAACAAATTAGAAGAAAGGTTTTGCAGAAAAAAAAAAGAGCTAAGTAGCTATATTATCATTGCTTGCTACTTGTATATATAGGATTTCAAACAAAAAATTGACTCATAACTATTTGGTTGTTAGTTGTTATGTTGGTTATGCTTTGTAGTGCTGAGATCTAACCCTGGATTGGGCCAATAGTCTTTGTAACCTTTTAAGGGATAACCTCCTAAGTGATGAGGTAGTTAAGCTCTTAGATCATAATTATGACTTAGTAGCTAATTGATATAAGGGACATTGGCTAGTCTTAATTAGTGAATTAGGAAGAAGTTGCAACGAAGCAAATTAGTGGTAATGAGATGCAAGTTGGAACTTTGTATATGAACTACACTCCTAATGGTACAATATAGATGGCGAACTCAAATTGAGACTATTATTGTCATTAATGCCAATAGTGAGGACCGATATCATTCCCCCTTATTTATTATCATTTTCATTTAAGTTTGGCCAATATGATGGAGAGTCATTGGCTAATCCAAGTCTTGAGCTTCAAGATTGTGTTGTGTGTTTTATGCTTGTTATTGCATTAAATTTTGCATGTGTGTGTGATTTATGATATCCGCTATTCATGTGTGTGTGTGTGTGTGTGTGTGTGTGTGTGTGTGTGTAGGAATTTGCTCTTCTATGTTATGATGTTATTTTTCGGATGATGATGTGAGCTCTTAAAATCACATTTAGGAAAACCAAGCTTAGATTTATAGTTTTTAAGGAAAAATTATTTGATTGAATCCAGACTTTACGACTAAAATAGAAAAATTAGTTGAAGTGATTAAGTTAAGTTAGATTTTGAAAATAACAATCCAAAATCCTAATTTTGCACTTACAAGTATGATTACTTAATATAGTATAAAATTATTCAAAATCTCTAAAATTGAGCTTAGATTGCAACAAGAATTTAGAAATAAGCTAATTAAATTATAAAATGAGATAATATAATATAATATAATATAATTTACTATATGAATATACACAAATTTTTATTAGTATACCTGGTATAAATAATAATTATAATCATAAATTAACTTCAAATTACTTAATTATATATAGTATGTGTTGAATTAAAAAATAATTAAGATAATATATCTTAAAAATAAAATATATGTTAGAAGCATTATTATATGAGTACAAATACACGTTACACATGATATGTATATGGAATATATATACGTATGTAACAAATAAGTGATAAATATTAACATAATATATATATTATTATCAAATTCACTTAAAATTAATTCAAAACACATCCAATTGCAATCGAAAAATTGAAGAGTGATCTAGAATAATTCTCAAATTCAACTGTGGTAGTCATAGAGTAAGGGTTAGGTAAGTCTAAAGTTAGTTTGGTTAAAATAAAAACACCTCTTGGTAAGAAATTAAACAAAAAAAAAATTAAAGAAAAATCCTTCTTAATCACCATTACACCCTATAAATACTAGATAACCTCAAATAGACTAGGTTCAGACATTTGGAGTTTAGATAAAAAAAAAAAAAGAAAAATCCTAAGAAAAATAGAAAAAAAAAGCAAAAAATAGGAGAATTACCGAGTTAGGTTAGAAATCGATCCAACTGACTATCTACTGTAGAAATTGACTGGACAACACTAGTTTATGTCCCACCTTAGTTGTCTAACAACTCCCTATCCACCACCGGCCATCAGAGCACCAAAGAATAGCAAGGTCAAACTTTTACCCTATTTTTCAATAATTTTTTAAAAATAGCAAATCTACCCATAAAAATTTAGAAAAATGTATATATAGATTACGTTAGATATGATTTCCTGTGATATTTTTATTTTTGTAAAATTTTGTATATTTAATATATTTACTTAAGAAAGTCACTATTTACCCAAATTTTGACTTTCAAAATAAATATATCAAATGATGTCGTTTCTAGCTTAAAATTTTTATGTTAGATACATATGATATATAGATAATTTTTATATAGCCAGATTTTTGAATTGAGTATTTTTAATATTTAGTGTATTTTTCGACCTAAAAATAGCTAGAAATTAGGGTGAAAATGTGAAATAAATAGGTTTAAGGAAAATAATTGATGGAAATGACTTATACTAACTTATAGTGGATTATAGTGATGTTAGGATAAGTTGAAAATAATTTTTTGTAAAACGAATAATATTTAAGTAATTAAGTATAATTTAGGGGTAAAATTATAAATTCAAATATATAGGCGATAAATTGATAACATAAAACTAAGTGATGATTTAATTCTCCATATTTTTAGAAGTCTATAGAAAATTTCAAGAAATTATTTGGTAACTCAAGCTATTTATTACTAATTTACATAGTAAAATAGCGTAAATTACAAACTGAGACTCATTTTTAGTAATAATAAGCTAAAATGTGATAAATAATTAAATAAAAAATATCAATAGGTGTGCTGGTTAGATTTGATTAAAAAAGTATATTTTTAATGTATTTAATAGTATTTTGACGATCGGGATATGTTATATGTGTATTAAAGTTAAATAATACCTATATTAAGGAATTGTATTGACAAACTATGTAAAATATAGTTTAATAACCTAAAATACATATAATAAAATAATATTTATTTAGATACGTATAACTATGTTAAAAATTTGAATTATCTATTAAAAGTCATATATAAAAATAGGATCCGTAATACGTATTGCTAGGTTTATACAAACCCAATAACATTATTCTTATTAAAATCGGACAATCTTAGATAATATAACCTATATTTTTATGATATTACTAGAATTTACGTATTACGATAACCCTACCATAATTGAAACGTGATTTAACCGATTAAAAGTATGTTTTGATACAATCAAAACGACATATTATACGTAATAGTATAATTACGTAAATTATTAATAATTAATAACTTAACTCTATATATATAATAAAACTATATATAATTATGATAATATACTTTATATATATATATATATATATAACTGTTCTAGATAAAATCCTAACGTTTTCGTAACTATTACAAAAACTAAATTTGGGTTTTTTATATATAGGATCCTTTAGTAGTCAAACCATTGACGACTTGAGTCTCCTGTAGTGAGCATCTGAATAGGTAAGTTGGGATTGTAGTTTTACTGCTTGTTAGAATATTATATTAAAGTATCTGTAGACTTAAAAGTACTTCTGTTTGTGGTTGTAATTAGTTGTCTGTGCGCAATTCATGCATATGATTGATATTCAGTTGTAATAGGAGTTGAACTCCTTACTATGTTGTTCTACATAATCGCATTGTTTCTATATTGCATGAGCTTGTTTAGTTACTGTCAAGCTCCGAAGCGGCAGAGTCGTAACAACCCCGCTGTGTAAACCATCCTAAGATAGAAGTTGGCCTTACAACCGCTATCTTAGACCTGATCTACACAAGGCGTCCACGACTAACCCGCTTTAAAGTAAACACTTTGTAATTTAAATAAATCATTTACTTAAGAAGGTGAGGAAATTTATATATATTCACTATAATTCAGTTATTACATTATTCAGAAATGAAAAGTAATAACATATGTGTTGATTCTTCAATATTTTTTCTCACTCCCCAGGATCCAGCAGTTGCTAGCTTCAAGGTAATTATATGCCGCTTCTTAGCCAACACCTGTATAATGTCTATAGGGATGTGAGCAACCACAGCTCAGTAAGTTAGGATGGAGGACTTAAAACTATACCATACACATAACAAGGTTTTTAATCACTTATTAGGTGCAATGTATGTGCAAGCAAATGCTATCGCACGACGTTGTTCAGCCCGTCGTGAGATTAGAGAAATTGCGCCCGCTCTAATCCGGGTTGAGGAATTGCCGTTAATGCAACAGCTCACGACCAAACCCAGGCTTGTGTAATGGAGATCTCGCTCCTCCCGCGACTACCTTCGAACTACTGTCTTCACCCTCACCGCGACCTCCTCTCCTGTCACTTAGTTCGACTGAGGATGAAGAAGGGACCATTTTGTAATCCTGCGCTATCCCTTTCGAAGGAGTCGGTATTTGGCCGAAGAGTCTTAAGTTCCCCTAACGGGTTGCAATGCATGTCCGATTATGATTACTGGTCGTATATTAGATTAAGTCCAGTTTAGGGTGATCAATCATTTCATACAAGTCATACAATATATGACAGAGCAATAAACAGAATTATAGTATCACCCATAATCAAGCATATGCACACATCCAACTATCTAACAAGCATAACTAAGCATAATCTTAAGCCTCCCAAAATACAGCGTTGTATTAATCCCAACTTATCTCGACTCCTCACTCACTTACTCGAGGTTCGATTTGCTCAGACCATCGCCGATCATCCCTATAACACAAACGTGGTTTCAGCTTTTCATATAACTATTATAGGTTCATTTTATTCTATAATGCTTATTGTTAGGTTTTGTTTAGAGTTTAATATACCTAATTATCTAGGTCTTAAATCTTTTATAATTATTCTAGATTTAGGGTTAGGTTCGGGTTATGTTTCCACATCGATTTCTAAATTAGGTTCTAATTCGATTTTTAAATAATGTTTTATATTCCAACCTTAGAAATTCGTTTCAACTCATAATGTGAAATTAATCACATTACTTCCCGATCTCCTAAATATCATTATTACCCCTAGTCAGTATTTTAATTCATCTGGTACACTTATATCCTTATTAGTGTACCGAATTTACTCGTGATGTGAGAAATTTTTACATTTTTTATATAATTACATAAATTCAAGTTTCTTATCAGGTTTATTATATATCCTTATTATTTATATAATATCAATTTTTATCCTAATATTTTCTATTTATTATATTTTCAAAAATTACATATTATGCATTATTGCCTATTATGTACATAATGCACTTCTAATATTTCTATCACTTTAATTATCATTCCTAAACATCAATTATCATTTTAAAATGTCTAAATTCATCCTAAATCAGATTTTACTCCTAATTTCCTTAATTTACAAAATTAACTTAAAGTTAACTATTTTTCCTTATTAATCATTTACTACATAATTAACCTAATAATTACATCTAACACCCTAAATGCTACAAGTATCATACTCCATCAGATTTCAACATCCTAAAATATATAATTATTCACTAAATCAGTAATTAATCATTTAATTACTTAATTAACCCTAAATTACTCATTTTATGTCTCATTTTAAGGCCTAATAATTATCTAAAAATTTAGAAAATTAATTTTTGAAAACGGGCTTCATAGCACTGTTATATATCATCTAAGTAATCTACACAAAAATTTTGGGCTCGAAACTACACTCCTAAGGTCATTTATTTCTAAACCGAAACATGCTCGGTTTCGTACGATTTCTTAAGGACCCTATATCACGAGACATATTTTCATCAAAATAATATTTTTCATAAAAACTACATACAAAAATATTTTAGAATAACAAAATTCATAATTTTATAATAATATTTACTATTTTTACAAAATTACACAAAATCGAGCTGGAAATCGAACTCACCGATTTAGGTGACTCCGGCCACTGTCGGTAGCCATGGGTGTGTCGGCCTACGTGGGCGTTGCCACCACCGTGTGGTGGTGGTGGCCGTCCACTCCTAGCTGCCCGTCGGGTTTGAGTTCTCCTTTGTGGCTCTAACTGTACAGTTTTCCTTTTCTTTTTTTTTTTTCCTTGGTGTTTCTCTCAATTTTCGAGTCTCTCTATTTTTCTCAAATCCCTAACTGTTCAAAGGAGTTATTTTAATTTTTTTCCTATTTATAGACGTTTAGGGAATTTATTGTACATTAAATTAGATAAGACAATTGCCTTATCCCTTAATTTTTGGCTTTTGCGTTGTTTTAATTTAATTGGCCGATTTTTTCCGATTTTTTCCTAGCTTCCATGACCTAATTCTAGATTATTCCTTATTTTTCCCGATTTTTCTTTATTTTTCCTTAATTAATTATGAATTTTCTTTAATTATTTAGTATTATTTTGGCACATTAAGCGTATTTTGAGTAATTACGTGTATTTCTACATACATGTAAATTCATATATAGTAAAATAAATTTTCCTAAATATTATTTAGGTTATTTTATAATTTTTAGTATACATATAATTTATCTCCAACGATTCGTTAATTATCAGAATGCATTTTACGCATTTTCGATAAATAACGAGTTATACACTTAAAATTTGGAATTTTTATATTCTTTTATTTTATTGCTTATTTTCTTAAATTCAAACTTATGGGATCATTTTACTAATATTTCTAACTTTATTTTATAATTTAGGCTCAATCGAGTCCTTCAATCGATCGAAACCTCGAATGGTTAATTTTGGGGCTTACAGTTACCACTAATTATAACTAATAATAATTTGACTATAACAAAACTGGTCATGCATGGCACATATTAAAGGAAACAATTAAAAGTGTAGGGCTAAATGCCAACTTCCTTCGATGAGGATAGCTGAAATGGTCCTTTCCCTTTCCTTAGTTGAACTGAGTGACAAGCGAGAAGGTCACAGCAAAGATGGGGGTCATAGTTTCGAAGGTAGTTACGGGAGTAGAGTGTTCTTCATTATACAAGCCCGGGTTTTGTCTGATTTGAGTCACAATAAAACTCCTCAATCTAGGTTGAAGCGGATGTAATTTCTCTAACATTACAATGGACCGAATAACGTTATGCAATGTTTCATATGTTGATTGCATTGCATTTAATCATAATTAATAATCTTGCTCGTAATTGTTTGGTACTCTTTTGACTTCGTCCCATTTATTGAGTTAGTTGTGCTTACATCTCTATAAACTCTTTTGTAGATGCCTAGTAAAGACCAAGATGTTTAGATACCATCAGGGGTGATGGTATCTAAACATGTTATGCTGTTGACTAGGAAACTGAGGAACAAGGAAAGAGGAAAGAGGAATCTACTGAACTTGGGCTTTTAACTTTTCTTTTGAGTTTTGAGGAAACTAACTAGGAATTCTTTAAGACGCCCACTAGTTTCCTAACTTATTGTAAATAATCTACAAAACCTGTAGTTTTTAGTAAACTTTGATTGTAAATTATAACTCTAGATGTGAGATGCTTGTGTAAGTAATGTCATAGGTATTTTATAAAGCTATATCACAGGTTTGATTATTCACAAGTATCAGAAAGGATGCTTCAAGCTGGTGAAGTCGTGTACACCTTTTATGGACTATATTTACGGTAGCAACTGTGAGATTAGCTCCTATCTTAGGTTAATTTATACATCAAGACTATTATGACTCCTCATGTACGAGGCGTGATAGATGACAGCTTTAGACTTGAAGAATCTAAAGTTGTAGGACAACTATTACATCTCATCATACCATGACAATAAAGTATAGTGATATGACCTTATCCTTGAAGGTTAGTGCATGACATTAAATTAAGGTAATCTATAAATAGATTCTATAAACCAATGGTTAGATATAAGGATATGTATATCCTAAATTTAAAAAAAAACGTAACAACTTAGTGGGTAAGACACACCATGTATTATATATACATGGTTTATAAATACCAATAAAATGTTGACATATATAACATGTGTAAATCATGGGTGATAATTATTCTGGAAACTATCAATTTTATTATCATTCATGTTAATATTCAATTGGTATTTACATATTGTATTTACACACTATATATACTAATATGTGGCATATAATACCTACTGAATCTTTTTTCAGGACATATGATTCATACTGCTGCTAAGATTTAAAAGTAGCTATTGTTTATAATCTATTTGGCGATTAGACTTTCAATAACAATTTGGAGACTATTTGCATACTTTTAAAAGTTAATAAATTCATATTATGTACTTGCATAATTATAATCATATAGTAAATTGATCGATGTGTTGGAAGATCATTGAGTCAAAATAGAATGTTTACATTGTGAAATCAAGTGTGCATGTAAGGCTCTCTAGAAGAATGAAATAGAATAATTGTATAATGCCAAAGGAACAATTAGTGGAATCAAATAGTTGCAGGATAGGTGTTCTATGTTAATCAAAGAAAAAGAATACTATATACTCTTTGAAAGAATAGAGCAAAATACTCTAATACCTAAATATTGTATTTTACAATTTAAATAATAATTTTACAAGGCAAAATCTGAATTTAAGCCTTAAGCCCAATAATTAAAATGGATTTGACTCTTTAGGTTAAGATGATAAGGCTACAAGAATCAAGGCTACATGTTTTCAAGATAATTAAAGGAGATTTCGCATGGTGAGCTTGAAGTAAGGCCTGTTAGATTAGTTTGCCCGATCCAACCTTTTTTGGTTTAGCTTACATTAAAGAATAATAAAACCCTTTATTTGGGCCTAAACCCATCAAAAAACTCTACTTGATACCCATTTATAAAAGGTTTCAATTTTTGCTATTGATTAACATCATGATCTAACTAATCAAATCAACCTACCACTTTTTATATATTCCCCCTTCACTTCCTCATTTAGATAAGAGACAAATCCTAACTAACACCATTACTTTGCTGGAATCTAGTCTCAAAGATTATAAACTCAAAAATCCCAAGAACATTATCTCATTCTTTATCCATTGTAGAGTTTGATGCCATTGCACTCCTTCACCTGTCACTTGACTTGTTAGAGCCTACCAAGATTGCCTACTCTTCTTCCCTATCTTACCTCATAAGATCATCTTATATGTGTAAGTTAAGTCATTTTCTTAGTCATGTGTAATGTAATTTGACATACAGTACACACGAGACCTTTTACAATTTGAACCTACACATTTTTCTTAACGACTCTACTAGGGAGGAAAGATTTGACACTCATGTCATGGTACCTTTGCAAAGAAGACCTGTTAATCCTACGAATAGCAATGATTAAGAACAAGATGGTACTATTATTACCAACAACCAAAATCTACCTCTAGTAAGAGGTACGAATCAAGGAGATGGTACTCAAGAAGCTGTTCCAAACAATGCATAATTAGCGTGAGAGCTATGAAAAACTAATCAGAATCTAAATAAGCTCCAAACGATGTTTGCCTAACGTGTTCTTGTTTTGACTGCTTTTGCTGCTATGTAACAAGAGACAACTACTGCAGGTCCCTTTAATGTAATGCAACAATATGTTACACAAGCTTCTTAGTCACTTAATCCCTCAATTACGGGTAAGTAAGATGCTCCTAGGGCTAAGGAGTAGCTTCCTACAATGGAACCTATACCCATATAGCATACCCTACTTGAAATGATAAATCAAGGAATTCAAATAGGAGGTTTGTCTTCTTCACGTATCACTCTACGTGTCACAATGCTTAAATCTGTGTACCTTACCCTTATGAATTCAACTCCAGCAAATTCCATGACTGTGATTTCACTAACCCTACTCTTGCAATGCTAGTAAGGATAAAAACATTTAATCAAAGGGCTTTATTTGTGACTAAAGAGGATTTGGATGTGTATATGGGAGAAATACAAGCGAAATCCACATCAATTGTGTTAGAACTGAAGCTCCCATACCATCCACACATTGCTACCAACCCACATCAATTGTATTAGATGATGATTTGAAGTTAATGGAATTCTCAAAGTCCCTTAAAAAAAAAAAAACAAGCTTATACTTGATATGTCAATCTCCCATCAAGATTATTCGATTCATGGGGTGGAATGTGTAGGATATTTTTGGAAAAATTCTAATCTATTGAAAAAAGGGTCACTCTCACTAACATGGGATGAATTCGTCAAAGGTCTAAAGAGGATCTCATGGATTATATCAACTAATTCAAAGAACGCTCTCTAGATATTAAGATTTGTATTCAAGGAATGTTTCCTAAGTACGCAGTCTATCTTAAAAATCTTTCATTAGTTTCCTTTGCGGCATTAGCTAAAAACGTGTAAAAGACCAACAACTCGGTAGTGAAACAAAGAAACGAAATTGCAACATTTAATAAGCATACACCTTTGGTGAATTCAACCCAAGAGGAGAATCCAGAAGGAGAAAAAAAACCTAGAAGTGGGAAGCTTATAAACATTAAACCATCTTTAGCATGCCCATGCTCAATAGGAAAAGTGCACATGCTGCTCAACTAATGGCTATAAGATGGAAACATCAAACTTCTTAGAGTTGAACACTTACCAACAAATGAGGAAAATAGTGACTCAAAGTTTTGCAAATTCCATAGGAATGTAGGTCACCCGACAAAAGATTGTTGAACACTAAAGAAAATATTTAACGAACGAATTTAGAATGGAGAGTTGATTATTAAAGTCAATAATGTTCAAAATAATCCACTTCCAACTCACAACACTCGACATGGTGTTGTGAATTTTATTACTCATGACTCTACAAAGATGGAAAGTATGGACATACAGCCAGTCGAGACATACGAAGTTAAGCATATAGGATTTAAGGTTTAGATAAGTATAGATGACAATGCCATCTTCACTTAGTTAAAAATTGTTAATGTTAGGAATTTCTTTGATCTCATCAGCTTTGATAAGGATACTCGGTTTAAGGCAACAACCATGCTCATAAGGATTACACAAGGTCAATATAAGCAACATGCTATAAGGCACCCTATCGAGAGAATGGTTTCGATGAATGAAAATACAATTACATATACTTATGTTGACAATCCTAATTACAACCGCCCTTTATATATGAAAAGCATACTTAATGATTATCCTATTAAGAGGACTTTCATTGATAATGGATCTTCACTCAATGTTATGTCAATGTTTACTTTAGAGTTGCAAAGATAGACATTCGACACTTGGTAAATCAATCTATCCTATTGAACAACTTCATCGACAATGGATCCTCACTCAATGTTATGCCAATGTCTACTTTAGAGTTGCAAAGATAGACATTTAACACTTAGTAAAACAATCTATCCTGTTGAATAGCTTCTATGAATCTTCCATGAACACAATAGGGTACGTTAAAGTAGACCTCAATATTGGACTTATCTACAGCTACACATGGTTTCATGAGATTAATGAACCTACATCCTACCATCTCCTCATAAGAATGATGTAGCTGCGTGAGCACAACATAATACCATCCATATGGCGTCAATGCATGAAAAGTCATAGGGGTGAGGAGAATGTCTTTATTCTTGCAACAAAGGGCTCGTTTACATACAATGAACTACACTTTGCTGAAGCAGCCTTCTTCAATGAACATAAAGAGGTAGCATTGCAAAATGTAGAAGAACCTCCTAATGTATCGCTATCCATAGGGGAAGAAGCTCACACTTGAGCATATAAGAAGAAAAGGATGCACGATTTTTGAGGAGGTGTAAAGAAACACAAGTGAACAAATAATATTATGTAAACCGGAGATGCTTCATAAAAAGAGGTATGAAACTACTAAGAGTAGATGATGCCCTTACTAGTTTTCTTTCTTCTCTTTTCTTGTTACATGTAAGTAAAGTGATATTCGCTTCTTATCAATGAAAGAAATGTCTTTCTCTATCACTAATATTATTATCTCATAAAACATGACTATGCCTATTTATATCTCTTTATTGCCATTGTCGCTGCTAAGTCAGAGACTTGTCTCTTACGTATACAAGGCTAATCTCACAAAACGATTTACATCTCATTGGGGGCATTTGGAAGCTCTTGATTGTTTAAAAGAAAAATTGATAGCGAACATGACATTTAGTCTACATATTGTTATTGCTTGGTAAAGAGCTTTGACTCCTAAGCGCATGATGATGAACTTAGCTCATACTTGCAACCTGGTAAGAGCATTGCCTTTCAGGTGCAAATAAGTTGTGGTAATCTTGTATATTTATTATGATGTCCAGTTGATCCAAATGTTTCTTACCATCAAGTAGTTGGGACAATTCCATTGTTAAGCACATTGACATATTGACATTTCAATCCAAGTAATACCTTAATAAGCCATATTATGCAGTCAAGTAGTGGAGAATACCCCATTGACTAATGAAAAAGAATTATTAATCTTAAGCTATCATGCCACTATCGCTGCATATATACAATTGAACACTTCCTGAAAAGGATCTTTTGTATATATTGTTATTAACAAGCACAAAGTCTTGCTGTAATATGAGATGACGTGTGAAACACCCTTAAATCATTGAGTCTAAGCAGTTTCACAATTTTGCCGATCTTACAAGAGATCCCCTTAAATCATTGAGTTTAAGCAGTCTCACAATTACATCTATTCTATGAGAGATCCCTTAGATCAAAGAGTTTAAATAGTCTCAAAATTATACTCACTCATAAATTTCAAGTTCATGACTATTTAACGCTAATGTGATTAGATTGAGCCCTTGCTCCCTACGGTACGGTGTTGTTTTTTTTTTTTTCTTTTTCTTTTTTTTTTAAAAAAAGAGATAACAAGGTAATCTTACTACTTCTCATTAGTGAACATCACTGCTTGGTTGATGCATTACTCCTAAGCACATGAGGTCTTTAAGAACAAAATATACTTTGACATAAGAGACTACCTTCTCTAACAACCCATGTAATGGGGGGATATCTATTCACATTTATGTTGAAAAGGCGTATGATTTAACTACTTGCATTTAGCTCACATTTCAAGTGCTATACCTAACCTATGATGCTAAGAATTACGTCATGTTTAGGCCTTACGTCGCGCTTAGACCTTATGTTGTGCTCAGGCTTCACATCACATTCAGGTTCTACTTTATGTTTAAGCCTCATGTCATATTATGTTCAAGATTTATTTCATATTTAAGGCTCGTGTTACGTTTAGGGATTATGTCATATTTAAGTCTTACATCAAGTTCAAGGATTATGCTATGGTTAAGGCTCATGTTTAGGGCTCATGTTTGATTCTTATGTTAAATCATATTCAAAGCTCATGACTATTGCTCATGTTTACTCACATTCAACTCTGATGTTCAAGAACCACATTTTCTCTCATATTCAATGCTCATATACAACTCTTATGTTCAAACATACTCAAGACTTATGTATTAAGGCTCATAGTTGGATCACATGACGAGACTCATGTTCAATTCACATACCAAAAGTATTATATTCAATTTACATGCTCAACTTACATGTGCTCCTTTCAAAAGTTCTTAAGTGTATGTGTCGAAGGCTCAACTCAAATGTTAAACTCTTTTGTGTTCATGCACTAGGTTTCTAGTTAGTTCATGTGGCTTAAGTTGTCAACTCTCTTTCAACCCTCAAGTGCATGTGAAAAAGGGGTTATGATGAGCTCAAGTGATAGACTCTCATGTGTTAATGTCCAAGGTTTATGTTTAATTCATTTCATGTGTAAGGCTCATGTTTAACTCTCTTATGCTCGCGTCTCAAGATTTATGATTAGTTTACATATGTTTAGCTCAATTGTTTAAGGCCCATCTCGGCTTTCATATGCTTGTGTGCTTGTGCCCTTGATGTGTTGAGGAGCTCAGTTATCACTAGGGCTTATTGCAGGAGATGAGGAACCAATGGGTTCTTTGAAATATCAAAGAAAATAGAGTGAGTAAGTCAATGAATAAAATATAGTAGCTAACATAAAGCTACTTAAACGATATAACCCACTAATGAACACAATACGACTTAACACTTCACCTGATATGACACACAAGTTAATGTTAAGATCCGCCCATCACTAATGTTTAACTACTTGGCAAGATTAAATAAGAGTATATAAAAATGGACTTAGAGAGGATAGTCTCATAAGAACAAGTATATCCAATGTCTGTCTGTTCAGTATCATGTACGGCTACAAAGAAAAAGAGACTACTTATAGTAAGTCCCTAAGGCAACATTATAAATAAGGAAAATTACAATAAAAAAAAAACTTACATGAAAAGAGATTCCTAGTACATACGAAAAAGGATAAATAAGACAAATGACAAAAAAAAAAATAGTACAGTGTCAAATGAGATGGATAGGTGGCAGTTAAACATTGGCTTGGTATAAAAGATTCTCTAGGTACAACAGTTGAGTAGAATCAAGATGTTGCGATATCAAGGATGGCTAAGACGAGAAAGGGATGTAGTAAGAATTTATAGGAGGTCGAGAGAAGTACTTGACTAGTAGGAGGCTATGTCTTATTACTCGGTAAGAAGCACTCGGTGACTGAAGGTCTGATCATTCGGCACAAAGCTTTCGGCCAGAAAATGATGGGTATTGGCACAAGAGACATAGCATAGTATAACCATTTAGAGCTCTTAAGGAATTTAGCCACCCTCCTTCTGTGAATAGTTTCTCATCATCGGTAGGGTGATAAGAGAGAATTATTCAAGTGAGGGATTAAAGGCCTTTAAAGCGTCTACGAATAAGTAAGCTAAAGGTCGATAACCCATTAGCCCTCACATCTCATACTCATGTTCAATTCACATTACAAATTTGAAATTGGCTTTATTCAGATCATTGAAATGAGCACATGCGACCTAAGTACAACACCTGCAGGATGTATACAATAAGGAAATGCTAGTTTCTCAATTCAAAAGAAAAGGGAGGGGAGAAGGATGTGTAGATTAATGGTGTAGAAATACACATGAAGGCTAATTTGAATGCAAAGAGTCGTAGGAATCATAAATCAAGAGAATGACACACATATCGAGGTTGTATAACAAAGATACCAGGAACAACAATTATGACCCTCTAGCTTTAAGCTTCCAACAAGAGAATTTCATAATGGTCTTACTTACTTCCATGTTTGTGGACGGAATACTACCGGAACCATGCTTAGATCTCTAAGTGGTTTCGCATGCCTTCACAACAAACGAAACACCATCAATATTGCGATTGGAACTCTAAGTGATTTTGTTTGCCTTTAGCAGCTACTAGGTACACCACTTTCTTCCTTATGTTGCTGGATACGTATTCTTCTACTTTGGCCACCTAAAAGAAAAAGAGATACAATTTTTTTGAGTAAGGGTCTACAGAGAAAGAGTAAAATAAAGTCTAGATGTTAACGGAAAAGAAGCCTACTTAATTAAAATAATAACATATACTTATTGCAGTCAAGAAAAGGAAACTCATAAATGCAAAGATCTTGTCAATTGAAAATATGTATAGAAAGGATGTGATTAAAATAGTAGGAGGTTTTGGAAGCTTGTTAGCGAATTCTGGATGCTTGATTATTTGAAAAGGTTTTAGTCTTATTGAGGAGTTTACCTACTCCATTGGATCATATCTTATCAAAGAAAGAACATCAAGTAGTAGAAATAGAAAAGGAAAGTTTGTCATGTCATACTCAACAAATTCTAAGTTCAATCTATTCAACTATTAACTGAAAAGGCAATAAAGCATTTATCAAGAGAAAAGAAAGAGCAAACCTAACACACGTACAACTACAAAATAGAACCAAACTAAGCCATTAATTTCTCCATATACCAATCATGAATCAACACAGCAACAAGTGAAGCATACATGACCAGCCCCTATCACAACAACTGTAAGCCCTAAAGTTAAGCCAAGTGACTGTAGGATTGAACTTAGTATACAAAGTTTAGGGCGATCGGTTAAATGATTTGATCAAACCTAAATTATAAACTATATATAGAAATATTAATAAAAATAATCATGTAGACTTGAATTTAAGAAAATAAGTAATAAAATAAGAGATTATAAAATTTTAAAATTTTAAGTATAATACTTGTTAATTATCGAAAAGGTGAAAAGTGTAATTTAATAACTAATAAATTGATAGAGATAGATTATATATCTACTAAAAATCATAGAATGACTTAAATAATAATTAAGAATGTTTACATGTATCTCATATGTATTTATGAGTAGATAAAAATATGCGAAATTACTTAAATTAGATAAAAACTATAATTATTAAATAATTGAAGAAAATTATTAAATAATTAAGACAAAGTCAGAAAAAAAGTCAGAGGAATAGGGAATGACTTAGATTTGGTAGTGGTAGGTTAGGAAGTGAAGAAGAAAAATCAACCAATAAAAAACAAGCAACACAAAAAGCAAAATTGAAGAGATTTGGGCAATGTCTTGTCTAATTAAATGCATAATAATTACTACAAAGCTCTATAAATAGCACGAAAAATTAAAGAACTCATTTGGATAGTTAGAAGTTAGAAAAAATTGAGAGCACCGAAATTTGGAGAAAAAAATTAGGGTTTAGGAAATTATTAAGCAAATCTGTACAGAAGGGGCTAGTGAACTGAATCTATACACTACCACTTGGAACCGAACCACCACCACCTGGAACCGAACTACCATGACCCCACTCTAGACCTGCTGCCTGTACCAGCCGATACACTTGAACCGGTGTTAGAGGCCCAAAAGCCATAGGATCAGGTAAGTCTCATATTTGCTCCAATTTTGTATAATTTCTTAAAATTATTTATTTTGCCCAAAAAATTATGAAATTTATTATTTTTAGGTTTTATTGTATGTAGATTTAGGGAAAAATAGTGATTAAGTTTAATCACGATTAAAAATATAAGGTTCTTAAGAAATTAAGCAAAACCGAGAATTATTAGAACTAGAAATAAATAGGCTTATGAGTGTAGTTTAGAACTCAATTTTTTTTCTATAGAATACTTAAGTAATATAGAATAGTGCTATGAATCCATTTTTATAAATTTGATTTTTAAAAATTTGAAGTAAATTTTTAGCCCTAAAATGATGGAAAAAATTAGGTAATTTTTTGCTTAATTAGGTGATTAAGTGATTAATTATTGATTTAGATGATAATTAGATGTTTAAAGATATTAATCTTTGAAGTGGAAACCTAATCCTAGTCTTTGGAGTGTTAAGTGTAATTAATATAAGAATTATGTAGTAATTATAAGAAATTAGGAATATGTGGAATTGGAAATTTAACAAATATGAAAAATTAGATTTACTTGGATAATATAATAATAAAAATCAATACATAATAAAATCTAAAACAAAATTTAATTTTAGATAATTGTATAAAAAATGTAAGATTTTCTCACATCAGAAGTATGAAAATATAATAATAGATTTACTTGGAATTGGAAATTTAACAAATATGAAAAATTAGATTTACTTGGATAATATAATAATAAAAATCAATACATAATAAAATCTAAAACAAAATTTAATTTTAGATAATTGTATAAAAAATGTAAGATTTTCTCACATCAGAAGTAAATCTGGTACCCCAGTTAGGATTAAAATGTACAGAATAGCATAGAGCACTAAATTAAGACCTAATGTAATATTAAAATACTTAAGCTTAATGTAATTAATTTCACGTTAGGATTCGGGCATATTTAGGATTTCTCATAGTCAAAGACAATGTAAAATCAAAACTAGAATCTAATTTAGAAACCGAACACCGAAATAAGGTAGAATGAATAATTAGTAAAGAATAGGTATACATGGAGAATTGAGTTAAATTATAACTTAGAATATGAATCATCAAAATATAAATACTAAAAAAACGTATTTGTATTATAGGATACCCGTAGACGAACTGACTTGCAATTGTGTGATTAGGTAACTGAGAATTCCAAGTAAGTTAGGTTATTACTTCCTGTATTGAAGTACTATTTTATGGTACTTAGAGGTTTAGGATTGTGTATGATTGTGATTGTAAGCAGTTTATGCATGTGTTTGAATATCTAATTTTGTGTTGAAATTTGTGTTATGATTAATTATGTATTATGATTGGATTGGTGTGAAATTGTCTGAACACCCTAAATGGAATTTAATCTTATTTGACTCTAATACCCTAAATTGTCATGCATTGCAACCCTTTAGGGGATCATTAGGATTCTCCAACCAAACATTGATACTTTCGATAAAGATAGCGTTGGATAGCAAATCAATCTTTTCTTTATCCTTAGCCGAACTAAGTGACAAAAGAGGAAGTTGCGATAAGTATGAGGGCATTGGTTCGAAAGATAGTTTTAAGAGGAGTAATGTCTCTATTGTACAAACCTGGGTTTGGTTATGAGCTATTGCATAACATAAAAACTCCTCAACTCGGATTCGAGCGAGTGAAATTTCTCTGATTTCGCAATAGACCGGACTATGCTGTGTGATGACACTTGCTTGTTATATCGTATGAAAATAATTGCTTGATAATCTTGTTTGTGTTTATATACATTCATAAGTATTCAATTCAACTTATTAAGCTGTAGTTGCTCATACCCGTATAGATCCTTTTGCAGGTCCTAATTTCTGAATACTTCGAGTATTATGCTACCTTATAACTATCCAGAGGTTAGTTCTTTTGAAACCTAGGGTATGAGGATTGATTCGCCTAGTATTGGATGTATAGTTAGAGTCTCCTTAATAGTTTAAGAATGAAACACTGATAGTTGTTATGTAAATTAGTGGATAATTATGTTAATGTAGAATTCTTAGGAAATTCTATAGAATGTACATGTAATTATGTATGTTGACCTAAAATTTTTTATAATTATCGTAACTTTAGCTAAACTCTTAATTGAACTGTTTGCTTCAAAATGAGGAGTCGTCAACGCCTTATTGGATCATATCTATGGTAAGTACTGTGAAGCCAGTCACTATCATAGAATGGTTTATATGGCGGGTGATAACTCTAACTTTAAACATATTTCATAGAGTGATTTTATAGTATTTTCCGCACATTTTTTGTTTTCTTTAAAGAAATTGATACTTAATTGAGTAAAATGTTGATTTTAGGGTTTAAACGCGTTCTAGGCTCGAAAACGAAGAAAAGGAATCAAGTTTCACTCAATTCCGAGTTCAAATGAAGAAGTTATGAATTTTTTAAGTTGTGCAGAAAATTTGCCTAAGTGCAGAAAATTACATGACCTGGGGATACGGCCATGTCCCGGGCCGTGTCGGGTGACGAAAACAGAATCTTTGAGATACACTATGAAAAGACATCTTAGGGTTTAAAAAAAAAGAGAGATATTACAGAAACAAGAGACACAAGAGAAGAGAGGAGATTGGAGAAGAACATTAATCAAGAAGCAAGAACGACATCGATTTCAAGAATAGAGAGATTGTTCATCAAATCAAAAGGGGTTTTTATGCTTTATTTTACATTTTTGATGAAACTCGTTTTTAGATTCGTTATGATAGCTTAGAATTCGAGTATTTAGGATTATGAAACCCAGGGTTTCATGTAACCCTTGGATTGAATTATAATTTCAATAAAGTTTCTATCTGTACTTGATTCAATGATGTCGTTAATTATGGATTGATAATTCTAGAGTGTCAATATATGATATTATGCATGTTAATTAAGAAATTGCATGTGTAATTAGATCTAGGCATAATTGAAGAGAATTACATGTATACTTAGAGATAAGATATATGTTTCTTCCGGAAAGTTGATTGTTTGCATGGGAATTCATTACACGCTAATGCAATTCTAAATTATATTACTAAGTGAAGAGATTCCGGTAAATAATTTAGGATTAGGGTTAATATGCTTGAGAAAGATATTAGCTTTAATTGTGAATCCCTCCGGTCAAGAATAATAGAAATTGAATTGGATATATTTTAAAAAGGTTACATGTTAAACACTAGGGGAAATAATTCCTAAATACATTATTACTTTCTTGAAGTCGTTCTTGATTTTATCGCTTTTTCAATTGCTTAATTAAGTCTTTTAATAAAGTAGTTTGTTAATTTTAGTATTTTTAATTAATTCAAACTTTTATAATTTTCCGGTTAGATAATAAAGCTAAAGTTAATATTAGTACTCAAAATCTCTGAGGGATCGACTCGGACTCACATCTGCTATATTAAAACCGATAGGTGCGCTTGCCTCATATCAGCGGGACTGTTGTGACTCTGTGACTTCGAGGCGTAACAACAACCAAGTAGCTTTGCTTCTTCTCAAGTTAAGACTTGAGCAACTCATTAAAGAATTGAGCTTCTAATTTGAATGCAACATCAACTTTTAGAATACAATCAGCACTTACCTCTAAACCAAGCATTACTAAATAGCAACTTCTTTAGACAAATTGCAGCAACTATAGCACATCAAAAGTTCAGCAACTTATACAACAAAGCAATTTCTTCTTATCCAAGCATCAAAACATCTGCACTACTTTTAATAGCTAAAATTGCAAACAAGAGCTACATAAGTGAGCAACACGAGTAGTAGCTCTCGGAATTCCACCTCCTTTGTTGAATTAGTAGCTAGCCAAGAACCCCTCAACAGCAACAACCAAATAACCCCTATGCCAAGCCATCTATGCATACGCCGATTACATTTCAACAACCAAAACACTTCAACTTCAACAGTAGCAACCACCAAGCTATCAACAACAACATATTTGTACATGATAACAAACTGTACACACATAACAAACCCGAATTGTAGTACAAAAAAAAAAAAGCAAAAAGAAAAGGGTAATCTACAACATATTTGGACATGATAAGGTAACAACAAGCAATTACCATGGTCCATCCACATCCAAGAACTGAACAATTCTTTCATAATAACACTGAGTTGTAGTAGAGATCTAAACACCAAGCTACTACCCACCCAAGTACTAACAGCAACTGTACTCCATCCATACACCAAAACTGAGTAACTCCATGCCTTTCGTAGACCAAATTTGAGTTGAACCCTATGATAGGCTAGCAACTAATGAGTATCTAACCCAAGCTTTATTCAAGTCAATTTACTTAAGTAACCACATCTAAGGTTGTGAGAGTTAAAACATGCAAGCTTATGTATATATTTAGTAGTAGTAGGTGTTTACTTCCATTTTTTGGGTGGCTCATCTCAAATTCGACAAGCTTACATCATATTTGAAGAATGGACAAGGTTTATTTGTTTGAAAAAGAAAAAAGAAAGAGAAATACAAAAGAAGAATGAAGAGGGAAGAAAGAAAGGTGTACGTATGAGCTGAAGAATGATGAAAATGAATGAAAACAAGAGAAGATAGGGATATTAAATTGAGTGAATGAAGACTTAAAGAAGTAGACGTAAGTGTTCCTAAGTGTGAAGAGTGTGTGAAGCATTCAAAGAAGAAAAGACAAAAACAAAAACAGAAGAAGATAAGTGTGAGGAAAATAAGTGTATGGAAACAATTCAATGAGGATTGAATGTGAAAAATGAAACTAGAAATGGAAGTTTCAAAGGAAGAAAGAAATAGACATGAATGTTGAGGTTAGGTCGAATGATGGATGTGTATAGGGTCAAGGGTGTAAAGAAGAATACAAAGAAGGAAGCTATGTAAGGAGAAGAAGATAAGAATTGTTAAAAAAGGGGAGCTTAGGATATTTAGCATGAGAAGATAACCAAAAAATATTATTTTGGTATACTATATTCAATCATGGCATGACACCTCACTCTCTTGTCATGTGCTTATGATTGTAATTCTATCATGAAAATGCAATGCATATCCATTTTGGTGTTGGTGAATAGCATACATACAAGTGTGGAAAGGATATTTTTTTATGGTGTTAGGGATTTGCTTATGGGTTATCGACTTCTCGCTTAGTTACTCATATATGCCTTAGAGGCCTCCAGTCCTTTACCTAAAGAATTCTCTCTCGCCAACTTACCGATGAAGAGAAACTTTATACAAAAGGAGGGTGGCTGAATTCCCTAAGAGCTCTAAATGGTTATACTATGCTTTATTTTCTCTCTTGTGCCGATGCCTACTATTTTCTAGTTGAGGGCTTTGTACTAAATAGTTAGACCTTCAGTTGCTAAGAGCTTCTAACTGAGTAACGAGGCATAGCCTCTTACTAGCCTAATACTTCTCTCCCAACCTCTTACCAATTTTTACTACATCCCTTTCTCGTCTCAACCATCCTTGATACCATAACATCTTGATTCCACTCGGCTGCTGTACCTAGAGAATCTTTTGTACGGAGCTAATATTGTGCTGCCACCTATCCATCTCATATGACATTGTACTATTTTTCTCTTTTTGTCATTTGCCCTATTTACCTTCTTTCATATGTGCTAGGAATTTCTTTTCATGTATGCTTTTTTTGTAATTTTCTTTATTTGTAATGTTGCTCTAGGGACTTACTATAAATAGTTCCCTTTTCTCTGTAGCTGCACATGATACTAAACAAATAGACATTGAATATACTTGCTCTTGTGAAACTATCCTCTCTAAGTCCATTTTCATATACTCTTATCTAATCTTGTCAAGTAACTTAAGATTAGTGACGGGTGGACCTTAACATTAACTTGTACGTCATATTAAGTGAAGTGTTAAGTCGTACTTGTTCGTGGGTAGGTGATATCCTCCGAATAACTTCACATCAACTACTATTTTTCATTCGTCGACCTACTCACTCTATTTTCTTTGATATTTAGGAGAACCCATTGGTTCCTTACCTCCTGCGATAAGCTCTAGTGATAACTAAGCTCTTAAGCACATTATATAATCTTGATATCAAAGCTTGAGGTTGTAACCAAGAGCTGTATCGCAATAGTTCCTACTAGTTTGTTTGTTTGTTATACTCTATTTTCATCTAAAAGAATAGAGCAAGTCCATAGTTCACTATTAGATTAGTATTTTCTGTATGTGGTAATTTCTTACATAAAGAGTGTGCTTTGAAACTTATTTTTGAGAATATTGAATCTTAGCGTTTAAGGAGAAATTAGCGATGCTGAGAGTGATGCTCAAAGACATGGTCGTGTTACCTAACAAATACCATATACTACTGATGAGCAAATATAAGACCTTATCGTTATTGTAGTCAATCTAGTTATCTCAGTGCAAAGAGACTTAAAGACCAAACTGTAAGATAGGATTACTATTGAACAAGGTTGAGAAATGAAGGATAAGCTGCGAAGGCAATTGAATGAACAACAAGCACCAAAGCCCCTTCTTGTGAACCCAGCACCACCCTATCATGCAAACAAATTCATGAAAAGGAAGTTAGAGTTGGATGAAGTAGAAGAGTACGAAGGGGAAGAGAAGCAGTATGTTGGAATTGATGAGTGTGAGTTTAGAGATCCTAGGGGCGCCAAACACTTCAAAGTACGAATCCTAAGCTTTAACGGGTCTGGTAGTATTGATGACTACTTGGACTGGAAGGAAGGAGAAGATCGAAAGATATTTGACTTTTATGATTATGAAGATGTTGTTCATATTCGAGTGTCTATGTTGAAAATTTCTAGATATGCAGTGATGTGGTAGAAGAAGCTGTAAAATGTTCGCCTAAAAGCCTAACGTGAAGTCCAAACATGGAATGAGATGAAGAGAGTTTTGAGAAGTTTTTTTGTTCCTAAACACTATGAGCAAGACACTTTCCGACGTCTCCAAAACTTAAGATAGGGTAACAGGTTGGTAGATAACTATGTGCGAGAGTTTTAGTTGCTCATGATCCAATGTGATGTTGATGAACCCGAGGTATAAACTATAGTAAGGTTCGTTTATGGACTAAGAACTAAGATTGATCATATTGTGGAATCATAGAGATTTGAAAGTTTAGATGAGACCATCCGAGTAGCATAGAGGGTTGAGAGGTAGAGACGGAGCCAAATTAGCCACCCAGTACTGTCGAGTAGAAGTAGCATGTTGAATCAATCTGATAATGGCCGAACACCAAACAGTTCCAAAGTAGATCGCTAAGGACATGTTCTGAACCGACTTGAAGAGGGTCGAGGTGAAGGTAAAGCTAAGGAACTTAAGGTTCAAAGAGACTAAGGTTAGAGCTCTAGAAGGAAGACTTGAGAGATCAAATGCTTTAAATGTCTTAGCTATGGATACTAACTAGTCAATGTCTGAACCGACATATCATGACGATCAAGAGAGATAAGCCTCAATTCAAAATAGAGAATATTAGTAAAGGAGAGGAGGAGGTTGAAATTGGCCCAAAGTTAGAGGAATTTCAAGAAGACCCCGATGCCCTTACACCTCCCAAAGCAGGAGCTAAATATTATTTTATTATGCATCGATCTCTTGGTGCTTTTGTAACTGACGAAAATGTCCAAAGGGAGAATCTCTTCTACATGAATTGTTGAGTGAATGACAAGCTATGTGCCTTGATCATTAATAGAGGAAGTTGTACCAATGTTATTGCGTAGGGAGTAGTAAAGGTTATGAAGTTATTAACCCTTCTATACCCTAAGCTGTATAAGATTCACTGGCTCAACAAGAAAGGAGGTTTACAAGTTACTGAGCAGGTTAGAGTACCGATTGCCATTGGCAATAGGTACAAGGACGACGTGTTGTGTAATGTCTTACCTATGTATGCTTATGACATCTTACTTGGCCGACCCTAGTTGTTTGACTTCAGGGTATTACATGATACGTATAGGAACACCTACATGTTCCAAAAGGACGAGAAGAAGGTTATAGTGACCCTTATAAGTCCTAAGGAAGTTCAAGAGGCACGAGAAAAGGTTTCCAAATCGCTACAACGAAAGTCTTAATGATTTCACGAGCTCAATTCGCCTGTGAAGTCGAGGCCGAGGAATGTATGCTCCTTTAGTGAGGAAACTCCTAGAGTTGAGGGAAGTCGAGAACTTACCTGCCAGGGTGAGAACTCTATTAGAAGAGAATGCCAACCTCTTTCTTGTCGAGATATCAAAAGGTTTACCACCCATAAGAGGCATTGAACACTGCATTGACCTTCAACCAGGGGTAGTACTACCAAACCAACCTGCTTATAGGATCAATCCTAAGCAAATAGTTGAGCTAAAGAAATAAGTGGATGAGTTGGTGGATCATAGATATATCCGAAAGAGCATAAGCCCATATGCTATACTCGCTATACTAATATGTAAGAAAGATGGGTCGTAGAAAATGTGTATTGATAGCCATGCCATCAACAAAATTACTATTAAGTACTGATATCTAATTCCACGGTTGGATGATATGCTCAATGAGCTGTATGGTGCCCGCATCTTCTCGAAGATTGACTTAAAGAGTGGCTACCACCAAACACGAATGAGACTTGGAGATAAATAGAAGACAGCCTTCAAGATAAGGGATGGTTTGTTTGAATGGATGGTGGTGCCATTTGGTCTAACTAATGTACCGAGTGCTTTTATGCAGCTCATTTAATTGGCAAATGTGTTTTAGTTTATTTTGAGAATATTCTGGTATACAGTGCCGACCTCGTCGCCCATGTTAAGCATTTGAGATTGGTATTTGACATCCTCTATGTTGAGAGATTATTCGGCAACCTGATGAAATGTATGTTTTGTCAAAGCGACGTTATATTCCTTGGGTATATTGTTTCAGGGAAAGGAGTTCGAGCAGATGATGAGAAAGTTAAAGCTGTTCTTAAGTGGCCTATGTTGAATAATGCTACTGAAGTCAGGAGTTTCTATGGTCTAGCTTCGTTCTATTAGAGATTTATTCAGAACTTCAATTCTATGACTATGCCTTTAACTGAATTGACTAAGAAGAATACTAAGTTTAGGTGGTCAAAGATAGCTTAGAAGAGTTTTGAAGATGTAAAGTCTAAATTGACATCTGCTCCAATACCCACCCTGCTGGATTTCAAGAAAGTTTTTAAGGTAGAGTGTGACACGTTTGGAGTCAACATTAGTGTTGTCCTTATGTAGGAGTGCTGACCAATCGCCCATTTTAACGAGAAACTCCAAGGAGCTGTCTTGAATTACTCAGCATACAATAAGCAGTTTTATGCCCTTGTTCGAACACTACAGAACTAACAACATTATTTGTTGTTAAGAGAATTCATCATCTACTCAGATCATGAGTCTTTCAAGCATCTCTGTGGGTAGTAGAAACTTTCTCGGCGTCATGCTAAATGGGTTAAATTCCTAAAGTCTTTCTACTATGTCATTTGGTATAAGAAGAGAGTACAAATACTGTGGTAAACGCAAGCTAAGGTGCTTAGATTTAGCACTTTACCTAATCAATATGAGCATGTTTTGCATTTTGGGCCCTTAGTAGCTAAGTGCAATGTTGGAGGAGCGACAGATGGGTTCTACTTAAATCAAGGGTTCCTTATGAAGGGTAAGCAAGTTTGTGTGCCGAGTGGTTCAGTTAAAGATCTACTCGTTTGAGAAGCTCATATTGGGGGCTCAGCTGGCCAGTTTGGGGAAGAGAGCACAGTTGAAATATTGAAGGAACACTTCTACTAGCCAGGGATAATGAAGGATGTGTACCGATTTCTTGAGAGGTGTAAGGTGTGTAAACATGCAAAAGGAAAAAGGGAGCTATATGAAGAGTATACACCCTTGCCCATACCTGAACGCCCATAGATTGACCTAAGCATGAATTTCATAATTGCCCTTCCCCAAACACCGAGAAAACATGACTCAATTATGGTCTTACTCAATTGGTTCAACAAGATGGGCCACTTCACTCCTTGCTACCAAATAAATGATGCTTTATTTGTCGCTAACTTCTTTTTGCAAGAAGTTTGTAATTACATGGAGTGCCAAGAAGTATTATGTCAAACTGTAACTTAAAGTTCACAAGTTTCTTCTAGAGGACCCTGTGGAAAAAGCTCAACACTAAGTCATGTTTAGTACTTCTTGCTACCCCCAAATAAGTGGCCAAATTGAAGTTGTGAATAGGAGAGTCAGCAATCTCCTACAAGTAGCTGTTGGGAAGAATTTACATGACTATAATTTACACCTACCTGTCATAGAGTTCACTTACAATCGCTTAACTCACAGCTCAACAGGAAAATCACCGTTTAAGGTTGTTTATGGACTTAACTTGAACTTACCCTTAGATTTAATTATCAGCTCAACCACGTAAGAGGAAAGCTAATCTAGCCTATAGCGAGTTGAGGAATTCCAGAAGTTATATCAGAGAGTTGTCGAAGATTGTAGATTAGTAAAATGAACAAAGAAGTTAAAGAAAAAAACGAGTCATTTATACCCCTGGAGAACTTGTTTAAGTCCATATTAGTAAGGAACGCTTCTTAGTAAGAGGACAAACAAACTACCTCTAAGAGCGGATGGACCTTACAAGATCCATAAGCGTATTAATGACAACGCCTATGAGGTTGAGTTGCTGAGGGGTGCAGCGTGTCTACTACATTCAACGTCGCCAACCTAACTCCTTATGTGCCAAACACCAACAAAGATCATGATTTGAGGGCAAATCTTCAATAACCCTATGGAGCTAAAGGGTTATTGACCTTTAGCCTACTTACTTACGCATGCCTCAGAGGTCTCCAATCCTTCACCTGAAGAATTCTCTCTCAGCAACCTATTGATGAAGAGAAATTGTATACAGAAGGAGGGAAGCTGAATTCCCTGAGAGCTCCAAATGGTTATAGTATGCTCTGTTCTCTCTCTTATGCCGATGCCCACTATTTTCTAGCTAAAGGCTTTGTATCGAATAATCAAACCTTTAGTTGTCAAAAGCTTCTCACTGAGTAACGAGACATAACCTCCTACTGGCCAAGTACTTCTCTCCCAGCCTCTTACCAATTCTTATTGCATCCCTTTCTTATTGTCAAGCCTTGTTTTTTCCTCCCAATTTTATATAAATTAGTTTTCTTCAAACCGACCATTATTAAACCCTATCTGTTTAATATTGACCATTGGTTAAGGTTTTAAAAAAAAAAAAACCGTTTTTTTCTTCACATTTGAAAACGTTTTTAGAGTCACTACTCAACTGAAGTCAGGAGAAAAAGTTTAGTTATAATTAATTGGATGAATTGATTATAACCTAGCTATTGAACTTTCGATAAAATCGATTTTTTGTTGAAACGAATTTTGAAAACCAATGATTTGGATCTAAGGCTAATTTTTTAACACTAAATGGATACCACTTTTAATCTTTCCAAATTTAAATTTATCTTTTAATATACCCTTATAATGATACTTATTTAAAAGCTATAATTAAAATTATGTCTATTTACAAAAAATAAGGATTTTAAGAATTAACTACTAAAGGGAGAAAATAAATTTTTTTAATTTTCTTAAGTCGCTCTATACATACAAGTGCCTATGTACCAGCTATTCAAGATTAGACTTCTATAATTTGTTTCAAAAATACTAGCAGGTTGATTGATTTTAAATTTAGAAAATGATTGAGTTTACGTGTCTTGGCCATTTTATTTTATTTAAGAAAAACACCTAAAATACAAGGGTCTTAATTTGGTCATTTTATTTTTGAGAAAATTCTAAAATATCCTAATTTTTGAAAAAAAAGGTCAATTTATTTTTATTTATTTAGAAAAAAAATTCTAGGTGATAAAACTTTTTTAAAAAAATATTAAAATACCTAAATGCAACTTTCTATGAAATATACAATTATCATGACTAACATGCCTAATGATAGAAAAGAAGTCTAATTATAAAAAAAAAAAAGCCTAAACCATGAGAAAAAAAAAAAGCCTAAAAGAAGTCTAAATCATGGAAAATATGTCTAATCATAGAAAATATACCTAATTATAGAAAATAAGTCTAAATCATAGCAAAGATATTTGAATCATAAAAAAAGATATCTAAATTATGGAAAATATACCTAAAGAGTTTATTTATTTTATTGAAAAAAGGATTTTTCTAAGTGATAGGACATCTTTATTTTTTTTATTATTTTTATTTTTTATTAAATATTTCTAACTAAAACTTAAAAATAACTAAACCAAACAAACTAGTCCTTTTCTTTTTTTTTTTCTTTTTCCTTCTTTTCTTTTTCTTCGCTTTTTTTTTTCTTTTTACAATTGCAAATAGAATACAATCATAACAATAACAACAACAACAATAACAACAAAAAGAAAAAGAAAAAGTACGATATTACAAAAATAAATAAAAAAAAATATGGAGATCAAAACCAAATCAAAGTCAGGTCAAGTTGGAGTTCGCACGAATCCTAGAAAAAAGAATCGTATAGAGAGAGAGAGAGTAGCGTTGTGAATAGATTTAAGTAATTGTAAGCGATGAGATAATAGTTTATAGTTAAATGGAATCCTCTATTTACAAGTATCATGGTCGAGTTAAGGATGAAAAATATTAAATGCAATATAATTTTCTTCCATATTTGGATTGGATGATCCTGGACAATATGTGATGCTAAATACAAAGTTATGCGTGTAGGAGTATATCGAAGTGTGTCTAACATGCGTAGAAGTGTATTTATCTAGAAGTGAGTTGGTAAAAGAGATGGCAATGATATAGCGCATAATGTGGCGATGAAGTGAGAAAATAAAATAAAAGATACATTTTGTACTTTTTATGGATTGAACCTAAGATCTTCAAGTCATATGCAATATCAAGTCTAATTCAAATAGGTTATTGGTTTTTCCTTATTCATATGTGCAATGAATTAAATCAACCTAAGCTAGATTTAAATCTAAGCTTAAGTCCAATAACCCTTTTCTTATTTTATCTAAATTAAAAATTATATTTCGTTAAACCATCTAAAAGATTTATTATTTTCTAAATTTTCTATTTTTTGTATTTTTCTAAATTTCTTATTTTTCTATTTTTTTTTTCATTTTTCCTAATTTAGGAGCTTTTACGTTATTACGAAAATTAAAGGAGGGTAAAAATTAAGTGTTTACATTTCTCTCAACCATCCTTGATACTGCAACATCTTGATTTCACTTGGTTGCTCTATCTAAAGAATCTTTTATATGGAGCCAATGTCATGTTACCACCTATTCATCTCATTTGATGCTGTACTATTTTTCTTTTTTTGTCTTTTAACTTATTTATCCTTTTTCGTATGTGCTAGGAATCCCTTTTTATGCATGTTTTTTTTTTTTATTTGTAATATTACCCTAGGGACTTGCTACAAATAGTCTCCTTTTCTTTGTAGTCGTACATGATACTGAACAAACATACATTGAATATACTCACTCTTGTAAAACTATCCTCTTCAAGTTTATTTTCATACGCTCTTATCTAATCTTGTCAAGTAACTGAAGATTAGTGGCGAGTGGACCTTGACATTAACTTATGCATCATATCAAGTGAAGTGTTAAGTTGTATTGTGTTCGTTGGTAGGTTATATCCTCTGAGCAGCTTTACATCAGTTACTATATTTCATTTGTCGACCTACTCACTCTATTTTCTTCGATATTTCTAAGAACTCATTGGTTCCTCTCATCTTGCGTAACTCCTAATGATAACTGAGCTCTTAGGTAAATCATTTTCCCTGTATCGACATTAATGTATGAGTTAAAAAAAAAAAAAGAAAGAGAGAGAGAGAATTTATCATGTAAGAAATGACAAGGGTGTACATTAGCAAAAGAACTATAAAGATCAAATCCATTTCGACATTTCAATTATTATATAAGGTACCATATGAGTATTTTCAAAGGAATTTTGTAACTAAAGATTTGAATATTTATTTAGCTTCTAGGATGCTGCCTTGGAAACCTTACAGGAGATACTGTCCCCTCGACCCTTGCCAGCTAACCAATTAGTAAGATTGCTGTACTTACCATTCGTAGTACAATATATAAGACTTGATTAACACAAAGTATTAACATTATATGTGAAGACCTTACAAGACGAATACTCTTATATGAGAAAAAAAATTAAGACAACATTAATACATGGAGTTAGCATAATGAGATTGCTAACAAGAACCTAGTATATGAATTCAACTCAATGGAACCAATAACTCATGAAAATCAAATCAAAGAGACGAATTAGCTCAGGAATAGACAACTTAAAATAAATTTATTTTAGTATTGTTGTGGGGGCAACATATAACTTAATCTTGTTAAGGCCTGACATACAAATAAGAGGTGTTACAAATTTGCACACTAAGCCAATTCTTGAATGAATTTGGTGGCAAGGCAGTTGGTCAATAGTACTCACGCACTAGAATCAATTGAAAAGTTTATTCGATACTTAAATCCCTTTAACTTCGTCCAAAGGAATTTAGTTAAGGGGCAAAATATAAAGAGCTAAATCTAAATTTGAGTCTTAAGTTTAATAATTAAAATGGATTCAACTCATTGAGCTAAAATGATAAGGCTTGAAGAGTCAAGGCCATATATTTTTAGAATGATCAAGGAAGATTTTGCATAATAGGCTTAGAGTAAAGCTCATTGAATTAGTTTACCCTATCTAACCTTTTTTAATTTAGCTCACATTAAGAGAATAATAAAACCCTTTAATTTGGGTCTAAACCCATCAAAAGAGTCCACTTAATATTCATTTATAAAAAGTTTCAATCCTAACCATTAATCAACACCATGATTCAATGAATCAAATCAATCTACCACTTCCTATAGATACCTCCATTCGCTTTCTTATTTGAATAAGAGACAAATTTCGACTAACACCGTTACTCTGCAAGAATCCTACCTCAAAGATTAAACATTCGAACATCCCAAGAACATTATCCCGTTTTTCATTCATTATGGAGTTTAATACCATCATGCTCTTCTAACTATTATTTAACGTGTTAAAGTCTACCAAAACTGTATATTTTTCCTCCCTATCTTACCTCACTTGATCATCCTATACATGTAAGTCGAGTCATTTCCTTAGTTACATGTAGCGCGATCTAATACATAGTATACACGTAACTCTTTATGATTTGAACCCACACAATAATTAATATATTATAGGTATATATGATGTTTTATATATAATATTAGATAGAAAAGTTAGGTGATCTTGGACCTCCGATTAGCAAGACCTATGTAAGTGTAAAACATAATAGGTAATAGGAATAGTATTATATATATTGTATATATTTATTTACTTTTTTTTAATATTTGTGCTTCTATGAATTTTAAAAATATATAAATTAAGTTTCTAAACTTTTATCAATTTTTTATAATATAATATACTAGAATATAGTCTAACTCTTTTTTTTTTTAGAAGATAAATTTCATTCAATTGAAAGAATTACATCAATCATTTGATTGAAACAGAAGAATTGACTTGTGAAGAGTTGAAAATACAAATACCCAATTGAATAGACAAATATATCTCTTCAAATATCAAAATATCCTAAATAGGAGGATACTGAATTTTCTCCTAAAGAGAATAAAACTCACAAAATAGATGATAAAATTCTACATCAAAGATGATAAAAAAAAAAGAAAATAAATAAATATATAAAACATCATTTATTTTAAAAACTATGGCCAAACAAATCTTAGCCTAATCACGCGCTACGATCTTCAAACAAACTACATATATAAAATTACATTTGTGATCATAATACCGTAACGTCAATAGATTGATGATAATTGAAATAGTTTAAAAAAAAAAAAAAAAAGCCCCAGATCTGCAATAACCGAAAAATCAAGGCTACGATCGATCTTGTCCTTTTTCCTTCTCCATTATGTTTACATAAGGAAAGTACATGTACAGTTCAATCACCTGCAATAACTCCAAGTCTCTGTGCAAGTCATGTGCTGTTGCTTTTGAGTTTTGACTTACCTAGTTTCAGTTTTGTTGTTTTATATGATTTCGATACTGTTTATAGGCACTGTTTGTCCTGATTTACATCTTTTACGAAAACAACTGAGCTTACCATTGGCATTGCATTCTCTTTTTCAACTGAAACTAGCTGGTGCTCCACCGTGGGAGCCACCCATTGTCGAAGTCTGGGCAGTTGGAGTTGGACTTGTCTCGTCGCTGCTCAGCCAAGTACATTATTTCTTTCCCCACCAATTTTCAGCGTTTCTTTGGTCTCGTGAACAAAATTAACGGGCGGTCCCTTTTCGAACCCCAAGATTCACGATTGCTGATGGGATGCGGTTACATAAAACATAAACACGAATATTATATAATTCAAAACATAATTATAGAAAGAATGCAATATACATATATGAAATAAAAATATGATTATGATATGAATAAATATAATTAAATTATCACTCAATTATTTATTTTTTATTTAATTTAATATGCCTTTAATACTGATACAAATTCGATATCAAATAGGAGTATGGACAAATTGTCACCCTAATTTTCAGAAGAACTTCTTCCTTCCCCCTCCTCGGTATTTCCGATTGCTTTTCGCAACTGATTTTAGTGCTTTTATAAAAAAATAAAAATAAAAATAAAATAAAATCTTTTTTTGCCTCTGAAAATATCTATTTTAGGGAGTAGATTGTCTTTTTCTAAGAAAGTGGAAGAATAAATTAACGGATGTACATCATTAAAGGTATCATTAAAGGTATGATTTTCATCAAACATGCCAATGTATGTAATATTTTATTCGACAAATATATTGAAATATTGATTGGTCGAATTTTAGTTACGGCTTTTTTTCTTTTTCTTTTTGCTTTTGGCAAAAAGAAAAAAACTTTATTAAATAACACAACTTTAAGTAATATTTTATTCACACATGCCAATGTAAGTAATATTTTATTCAACAAATACTTTGAAAAATTGATTGGTCGAATTTTAGTTACGGCTTTTTTTTTTTTGCCAAAAAAACTTTATTAAACAACATAACTTTATAAATCTAGGGGTCTAGACCCTCAATCCACAAAAAGTAAATTTGTTAATTAGAATAGTGATTGATCAATCATATAACAGCAGTTCATCCCATGTGTCACTTGGGTAGCAACCCAATGAGCATAAGCATTAGCATCTGATAAAACACCAGAAGATATAAACAAAGCTTTTAAACTGACAATATCATGAATAACAGTAGCAGACTTCCAAGAGAGCAAGGTTGGTGAAGAACAAGTTTTTAAAACCAATTTACAATCAATTTCTATCTTAATATTGCTCCATCCTTTGTCTTTAGCCACAATCAAACCTTGCTTAATAGCTTGAGCTTCAGCAATCTCCATATTAATTACATGAATAGACAATGAAGAGGTTATAATAGACAACATGAAAAGTTTATTTTCTTCACAAATAAGATTATATTTATCAGTTTTAATATAATAATGTTCTTTGTACATTGATTATCAAGTAAGCAAAGTTGGCCATAAACCAAGGCTGGCAATTCATATTATTGTGTCGTGACTCGTTTCTATATCTAAACAGGTTTGTATTAAAAAAATTTAAACCTGTGACATGATCTATTTATTAATTTTGTATGAGAACCTAAACTCGTTACCTAGCGTATCTCATATTAGGTTGAACTCGTTTATATTAAGCTTGATAATTGTTGCTATCATATTATATCTTATTTATCTTAAATTTGATACCATTAATCAATTAAAAATTTATAACCAAATATATGAAGTATTTATAGATACAAAGTGAAAAGAAAGACAATAATATTTACATTTTATAGAGATAAACAACATAGTATCTATATACTTAATAAATAATTATAACCTAAATAAAAGTTTTTAGTAAAACAAAATCTTATCCAATATGGAAAATTCAAAAATTTAAGTTATATAATATCAATAAATTAAATAGGATCACAGATTAAATGGATATCAATCTTACTACCACTGTTGACTTCCAAATTTATTGCATTGTTTCTTAGATTTTCATAAGAGATAGTAAAAAAACCTACATTTAAGTTCATAATTTTTTATCTATTTAAAGTGCAATGTAATAATAAGAATATATAACATTACTAAATTTAAATTACATAACATCATTAAATTAAGTAAAAACATAACTTAAATAGATATTATCATTAGAAGTGTTAATTTTGAAATTTATCATATTATCTATCAGATCTTCAAATGAGACAGTAAAAAAATCTATACGTAAGTCCATAATTTTTTGTCCATTTAAGCTACAATGCAACAAAAAGAATACATGGTTAAAAATATCTCACACTTTTGATTGAGATCTCTAACTTAGAAAGAAATTATTTGTCCAACAAAATCTAAATACAGAAAAATATATATAACATGTCTCGTGTCTCATGTCTAGGTTTAGGTTGTTTAGGTTTGAAAGCTTAATCCAAACCTAGACACGACTTTAACCGTGTTAAATGAGTCTAATCTATTTATATCTTGGATCATATTTTTCATACACTAACTCGTTTATATCGTATCATGTCGTGTTCAGATCAATCATATTTAGATCCTAAATTGCCAATCCTATCACAAAGATAGATAAAGATTTAACAAACACTATATATATTCTCCTTGTACTCGAAGCCCAATCAGCTAACTAAGAAATTTACTTAGTTAGTACAATTAAGATTTTTAACATTAGATTTAGTCATTTTGAGGTTCGAGTTTTTTTTTATTTAGTTTATGGTAGATTAACTTATACAAATACTTTTACTTCCGTTATCATCATCAATTTGTTGTCATGACTCATCAGTATTTATATTCTTAAGGTTGTTAATATTATGACTTGCTTAGATTATATTAGGGATTCACCATGCAGTGTAAGGCTCATTTACTCCATGCATTTGTAGTATTATGCGTTTGAGTTCTCAAAACGAAATATTTTCATTAAGACTTGTTTTTTGCTATAAGTTCTTCAAATGCAGCCAGTTTCTAGAAATGGTTCACTAATTAACAACACTTAAAAAGGTGATTTTTGTAATTTAAAGTTGATTTTAGTAACACTAAAAAATAACGTTTGGTATGCAACTTGGTGTTAAACTGAACAAAACCTATTATACTATATTTGGTTTACAAAATAAATCTACTTATAAAGAAACTCTTTTTATAATATTGAACAAATCTAAAGATTTTTGCCTATTCCATTTCATGTTATGAAAAATATAGGATATAATAAAATCTAGTAATTAAAAATCCCCTCAAAAAAAAAATTCTTTTAATAACCACCTTATTACTATCATTACCACCATTGCAACCACTTAATAATTGTCACCTTAACCTTACTACAAACACTACTGCCACTAAGCACCAATTCACTATCATTATCACCATATTATCAATATATTACCATCATTGCTTACACCACCACCTTTACTACCATTATTACTACCTAAAAAATCTTGAATACTACAATTATAACCTACCATAGCACTGCATATCACTACCATCTTAATCGTTACATTCACTGCATTACTAATACCTCTACCATATAACACCACCATCACTAGTATCGTGCTCACATCATTATTCTATTGTACTATTAATAGATCAATGCATATCATTATCACCTATAATAGTGTTATGCAAGTGGGAAGCTGTCAATGATGATGACATTATGATGAAGTAGGTGGTACAATGGCAGTTTAGTGATTATGGCAATAATAACAAGATGATGATGAAACGAAAATACATACATATATATATATATATATAGTCAAAATAAATATACGATAACATCTACATCATAACTATCAAAATCACCATGCCAATATAGTATTTATGCATAACTATATGTATACCATAAGAAAAACCGTTTGCTATACTTATCACACTAGACATGGTATAAGAAAAGTGTCCTATTCTACCTTTTTTTTTTTTTTTCGCATTTCACCATACAGTTCTCCTTAATCATTACAGAATTACAAACCAAACACTACCTAAGCCTGTTAGAGGAAAGCAACAAACAGCTTAGTCCAATCTTTGTGCCCTAGAAATAAAAGCAACTTTTGATGTTGCCAATGCTCAAAGAAATTTATAGTATTTACTTCGAGTTAGGCTAGCTAGTGCTTGAAAGAGACTGGTTAATGTTCCATGAAAAATAGATTCCCAAAGTTTGCTCGTTTAACTCATTTACTAAATACAATAGTAAACCTATGCGGGTTGAATCAAACATGATATTATAATGAATCTTACGTAATTATCAGCTGTTTTTCTTAAAACTTTCACTTATTTTCAAACCTTACTCCCCGTGGAAACGTTAGTCATAGTTAAAAAAGAAAATCACATTTTAGTACTTGGAATGGTCCAAGTGTACTTGCATGGAATTCGTTGTCACTCAATAGTCCTTGGATTCTTATTCCAGTATCACGTTTTGGATGCGATGTACAATTTATCTCGTTGTCAGTGATCAGATGTTGTATGGGCATGAGCACGGTCATCAATCGTGTTTTCTGTGTACATTTCAAATGGTGTAATTTTTTTTTTCTTTTTTGAACTTATTTTCTTGGTGTGCTAAGTAGCTTGATTGGGAGGTCTTTCCATCAGTCACTTTGCCCTTTTGTTCATTTCCAGGGTCGTCTTTTTTATGGTCAGTATTTATGAGATTTTGATTTTAAAATTTTAAAAAAGAACAATTTAAAATGTGAGGCAAAATCGTAAAATTAGGATCATATAGATCAAATGGTGAGATGACATAATGGAGAAACTCGAGGAAGTTAGATGGAAAAAAATGCAAAAAAATTTACATAGATGCAAAGGCAGATGCCACAGGCCCACATCAGTTGGTAAAAGAATTTAAAAAAAAAAAAAAAAGGTAATGGGATCCTACCTCCTACCATAAGTATCATTCTGAACAATGCCAGAATCAAATAAAACAATATCTAAAATAACCTCCAGAAAATTATTAACAAACACATAATTCCCATCTGCCTTTATTCCTTTCTTAACCAGCTGCTCCGTTACTAAGTTTGCTTCATACCCGACTCTGCATAAAGAAACATTAGCAAGTTTCTTGATGAGATCAACACAACGATTAATAATGACTAAGTTTGAATCCAGTCCTGCACATCTGCATTTTATCAAATCTGTGGCAAGAGGGTTGTCAAACTCAACAATAATATTTTCCCATTTCCTGTCTAAGGCCAATTGGAATGCAAATAGAATAGCCCCTAATTCCACTTCCAGTGACATGATCCTTGCAGGTTTTTTTCCAACCTCCTATCACCTTACCTTCAAAGTTCCATGCAACTACTGCTACTGTTGCTTCGATAACTTTCCAATCTACCATAGCATTGGAGTTTACTTTAATCTAACCATCTGGTGGTTTGGTCCATGCCCATTTGCCACCCGTTCCTACATTCACAGTTCTTTTCCTTCTATTTGTCAGCCACCATTCGTAAGCTTCCATTCATATTCTCTTCATCCAAGCTTGATTTAAGTTGTTTTCACAGAAGATACTGTCATTTCTCTCTCTCCATAATCCCGATAGGACAAATAAGAATAGTGTTTGTCTTGGACAACTAAGAGAGCTCCAATTAATAATTCCATACTCACTTGATAACAGGACAATTAGCAATGATATGGTGCAGACTCTCTTGTCAAGCATTGCAAAAAACACAGTTATTTGCCACATTAACTCCACTTTTCAACAGATTGCTTCTTGTATTAGCATGCCACTATTAAGAAAGTGCCAGAACATGTGTTGAATGCGCAGGATTGTTGGTGTCCTCCATATCTAGTCCCACTTATCATTTATTTCCGTAATCTCACCTTTTTGATCTAGGATTTGGTAGACTGTTTTGCTTTTTGCTTCCCCATCTGCGTCATGAATCCAATAATCAGTCTCATTCTCCTCATTTAAATCAAGATTTTTCAACATCGGGTCAAAAGTTCCCATCCCCGCTGCTAGACCATCATGAACTTGAAATCCTGTTTTTGCTTCATCCCATCCACATTGTTCTCTCTAAGCCGCAACAACGATCAAATCTTCCAGATCTCGGGTTAAGGGCCCATGGAAAAATTGTCTAATACATCCATATCATGTCCATTTATCAGTCCAAAATCATGTAGATGAAATTTTTGAAGGCGATAAGATAAGAGCTTCCTTCAACCAATAATTCTGATTCCGAATGACTCTAAAAGTGTTTGATCCTTTTTTCCTTTTAAATTCTCCATTAACCCATTTATATTTGGCTCTAAAGAGCCTTGTCCATAAGAAGTCTTTTTTACAAACATTCCACGCCAACTTTGTGAAGTTTGCTCTATTTCTTTTATTCTAAGTCCAGCAGGCCTAAACTACCTCCTTCTCTTGCCTTTCTGCACTTTTCTCGAGAAATCCAATGGATTTTTTTCAAACCCTCATGATCACCTCAGATAATGTCTCTATAAGCTTTTTCTAGGCTTATGTAGGTTTTCATAAATAGTGGCACCATCTGAAATTAGTAATTTACTATGCTCGTTAAGGTCGATGTGACTAGAATTTATTTTACTAGCGTGCTCAAAAGCTTGTTTTCCGGCCAATCAATTTTCTCTTGGTTTTCTCTAGCAAGAAAAAAATGTTTTATCTTTACCTAACCACTTACCTTAATTGGTAGGCCTAGATATTTCCCTAAAGTAGCATTTATATTAATTCCAAATATTTCACATATTTGTGCTTTGAGGGAAGAGTTTGCATTTTCAAAGAAAAGAGTGCAAGATTTAGAGTAGTTTACTTTTTGTCCCGATATAAGGCCAAACAAGTTCATGGCATTGTGCATGATCCTGGCATTCTGGGCTATTGCTTCCCTCAAAAGAATTAAATCATCTGCAAAGAAGATATGTGATCATTTCATATTAAACCCTCTAATTCTAATTGGTTTCCATTCACCAATAGTCACTAACTCCTTAATACTGTAGCTCAAAATTTCCATGGTAATGATAAAGAGATACGTAGACATTAGATCCCCTTATCTTAATCTTCAGGATGACTGCAAGCTCGGCATGAACCGATTAGGTTAATCTACTTATTTGGAAAATTGAAACTCTAAAGCGCATATCAAACAAAGCCCATTCCATTCTATTGAATACCTTTTCCAAATCAAGTTTAACCGTCATCCACACTTTTTTTCCTTTCCTTTTTTTCGTTTTTTTTTTTTGTTTTGAGAGAATGTAGAAGCTCTTGAAAAATGAGTATATTATCTCTGGTGCAATAGCCTAGTACAAAGCTAGATTGTTCTAGGCTGATTAAGTTGTTAAGGTAAGATCTTAATTTATTAACCAACACTTTCCCCATCGTTTTGTATAGAGTTGTATAGAGGCTAATTAGCTTAAACTCATTAAAATGATTTGCACCATCCTTCTTAGGTATAAGGACAATGAGTGTTTGATCAATATCCCTTAGGATTTTCTCCTTTGTCTAACTGTCTTGTAGAAGACGGACAATAGATTCTTCTACCGTAGGCCAACTTTCTTTAAAGAAGAGTGAATGTAATCTATTAATCCTTGGGGTTTTAGTGTTAGCTATACTCTACATTGCTCTCTTAATATCTTCCCTTGATATTTTGTTAGCTAATTAAGCACCCTCTTGTTCGTTGAAAAAAATTCCATTTAGGGAGCCACATAAGAGGATTGCGATTAACGCAACATCTTTTCATGTAAAATAATTCCTTAAAATGTTTGTTTGTTAATTTCTCCAACTTTGAGTGCTTAGTAATCCATTTGCCCCAACTATCAAATAGCCTACCTCCTTCCCTTAAACACTTTCCCGTCAACTAACATGAGAAGCCGTAAGAATAGTGCATTTCGCTTCCAACCAATGTAGATCAATTACCCATCCTTTAAGGATTATGTTTCTTTGCATTGGAATCTATCAAATAATGACATTCAAGGGGATTTAAAATTGTTCGCTAATAAATTCAAGGAGTGGAACAAAGAAGTGTTTAGCTTAATGCATGTTAAGAAAAGACATTCAGGAAAAAATAGAGAAACTAAGGGAGAGATTTGGATGTGACTTGAGATAAGCTTTATTAAATAGAGAGAATTTTTTACAAGAAGCTTTAGATGAAGTTTTAAATCAGGAATAGAAGTTATGGGCTATATAGGTAAGGGCTACTTAGTTGGTGGAAGGTGAACACAATAAAAAATATTTTCATGCAACCACTTTAGCAAGACGATCAAAAGGGCGTATTCAGTCTAAACATGTGGCCAACAAATGAAAGAACTTAGATTTAGGGTATAGTGTTCGCCAGTGGTAATTTGCCTACCCCCAATCAATGCGCGATTGAATGAGATCAAACAAAAGTTTAGTATGTTTTGACTACATAAATCTTTTTTCTAACATAACTAAGATCCAACATACTACAATAAACCATGCACTCCTAGTAAGCTATCACTCTTGATTGGCTTATAGGCATCCCTCTCCCCTGTTTTTCATCGTTTCAAATGGCTTCATTAAAATCACCAATAAGAAGCCATGGTGCGTTAATATCATCAGCTAACTCTTTCAACTCTTGCCATAAAGTGTTCCCTATACTAACACTTGGATGTGCATAAATGCTTGAAATATACCAGGAAAGATTAGAGGGGATTACCTCAATAAGTGCCAAAATATGTTGATATACAATCCTTTGGCTCCTAACTCAAACAAGGTTACTTTACCAGAGGAATATGATACCTTCGCTTTGGTTGTTTGACTCAGCAAACAACATGTTGCCAAATCCCAAGAATTGCTGGAGATCATTTTCTCCATTATGATTAAGTTTTGTTTTCGTTAGGATCACTATTTGTGGGTCATATCTCACAATAAAGTCTAATGACTTGTTGGTAAGAGCATGAGGAGCCTCCATATGCATTCCATGCAAAAATTTTGAAGGGCTAAGGTCTCATATTCAACGATAATATATCCATAAGATTAAGATTTTCTAGGTTACAACGAAAATTATACTAATTCATCTCTGGCATCACTTCTCCTACTCTCTGAATTCGTATCTTCCACTTATAATGACTCATAAATCAGCAATCCAAACATGAATATCTGAGTATTACGACAAAACCTTGTCCTTGTATAATTAGGATCGATAATTGATCTAGAGCATTTATAAAAGTAAATTGAGCAGGCTAAAAGCTTACGAGAAACACAATAATCTTAATTGAGGAATCCTCGTACACGTGAAAGTAAAAAATATAATAAAATATCGATAATATAATCAAGATAGAGAGAATTTACTCCATATGAGACCCTAAAGTCAAGTTTAGGGTATCTGTACCTAAATTTAGGGTTTTTGGAAAAAGTTATTTGATTGAATTCAAAATTTATGACTAAAACAGAAAAGTTAGTTGAAGTAATTTAGTGAAGTTGGATTTTGAAAATAATTACCCGAAACCCTAATTTTTTCCCTAGAAGTATGATTACTTAATATAGTATAAAAAATGATCGAAACCCCTAAAATCGAGCTCGGAATGCTACAAGAACTTAGAAATAAGTTAATTAGGCAATATGAGAAAATAATATAGCATAATATACTATATGAGTATACATTTATTTTTATGAGAATACCCGGTACATATAATAAATATACTCGTAAATTAATCTGAAACCATATAATTATACATAATAAGTGTTAAATTCGCAAAAATTAAATAGGAAAAAAGTATCTTAAAGTAAAAGATATGCTAAAAACATGATTACACATACATAATAACTCATTACGTGTAATATATATATATATATATAAGATATATACTTGTATATTAACAAAAATCATTAAATACTAATATAAAATATCAAAAATACCCTAAAATATTATCTAAAAATTATAAAAAAATAAAAAAATGACCTGAAATATGATTGGATTAAATGTTGAACAACTTAAAAAGAATAAGCAGCTACATCAAAAGAAAATTTATAAAAAATTAACATTTCTTACTACGCGTTTTTCGAGAAAAATATTAAAATAAATTACTTTATAATTAAGAAAAAAATCCAACCAACCTAAACTACTATAAATAGGATCCTAAGACTCAGATTTAACATTTTGGTAACCAAGAAAACCTAAGAAAAATTCGAAAAAAAAATTAAGAAAACTTAGCTAGTTCTCCGACCCTTCGATGACTTGATGTGGAGCCCTGCCATCACCTAGCAGATCCACCACCGACTAGGCCGGCCGGCAACTTCTCTTCGGCCAACGATGACCGCAGCTCCGATGAACTCAAGTTCCGAGCTTCTACCCTGTTTTGTCATTATTTTTGAAAAATTATTAAATTAATTAGGAAAAATATGGAAAAATTAATTTCTAGGTTATTTTATATGTAATTTCATTTCATAAATTTATTTTAACAAAATTAGGAATATTTAATGTATTTCCTTAACAAATATACTATTCATCCGAAATTTGAAAAGTAAAATAAATACACTAAATGATGTAGTTTCTAGCTCAAAATTTTTGTGTAAGAAATTTATGATATATAGATAATTTCTATGTATCCCAATTTTTTATTTGAATATTTTTAATATTTATTGTATTTTTCAGCCTATTTTACAACCTAAAAATAGCTTGAAAATAGGCTGAAATTGTGAAATAAATAGGAAATTATTAAATTAAAAGATGAAATGGACATGTACTGATTTCTAGTAAATAATAATAATGTTGAGACAGGTTGAAATCAATTTGGTGCAAAAAGAATATTAATTAGGTAATTTGAGATAATTCAAGGGTAAAATTGTAAATACTAATATATAAGCGATAGATCGAAAACTTGAAATCAAGTACTATCTGAATTCCACATATTTTTAGGAGTCTATAGAAATTTTCGAGGAATTATTTAGAACTCGAGCTATTTATTATGAATTTACTTAGTAAAATAGCTTAAATAACGAACCAATACCCAATTCTAATAATAATAGGTTAAAATATGATAAATTGGTGAATAAAAACTATCTATTTGTGTACTGGCTAGATTGGATAAAAATTATATTTTTAATATATTTAATGATATTTTAATAACCAGGATACATTATAGAGGTATTAGGGTAGATAATAACTGTATTAGGGTAGATAATAACTATATTATGGGTTATATTGATAAATTAGGTAAAATATGGTTTAATAACATAAATTACATATAGTATGATGATATTTGATTAGATACGTATAATTGTGTTAAAAACTTAAATTACCTGTTAAAAGTCATCTCTAGAAATTAAAAGTTATAATACGTGCCGTTAAGTTTGCACGACCTCAACAACACTATTTTTATTAAAATCGGATAAACCTAAGTAATATAACCTATATTTCTATAATATTACTGATTTACATACTATTATAACTCCACCGTAATCGAAATGTGATTTAAACGACTAAAAGTACGTTTTGATACAATCGGAATGATATATTATAGTAATAGTATAATTGCGTGTATTATTAATACTTAATAACTTAACTCGATTAATATAATGAAACTATATATTATTATATAATAAAAATAATAATATACTTTATATATATATATATATATATATAGTTGCTTTAGATAAAACCCTAATGATTTCATAAACATTACGAAAATTAAATTTAGGTTATATATATATAGGACCTCTCAATAATCTGACTGTTGACAGCACGAGTTTTCTGAAGTGAGCACCAGGATAAGTAAGTGGAATCAATGCTTTACTACATTTTGGGATATTATTTAAGAATATCTAGGAACTTTGGTATGTATTGGCTTATGAATGTAGTTAGCTATTTATGCGTATGCAATACTGTGGTTGGGTTTCGATTTGCTGTGATAGGAGTTAAGCTCTACAATATGATTGTTCTGTAAATATTATTATTAAATTATTTGAGCATGGTTGATCACCCTAAAAAGATGAACTAACTCAAACTTGGCTTAATATCGAATTTGATATACATCGCAACCCATTAGAGGTAACGATTAAGATTCTCGGACCAAACACAGATTCCCTTCGATGAGGATAGCTGAAATGGTCCTTTTCCCACCCTTAGCCGAACTAAGTGATAGGAGAGGAGGTCGCGGTAAAGTCAGGGGCCGTGGTTCGAAGGTGGTCATGGGAGGAAGGTGTTTTCTATTGTACAAGCTCCGGTTTGGTTTCGATTCATAAGTGTGTAACGTCAGTCTCCTTAACTAGGATTAGAACGGATGAAATTTCTCTGATCTCACGATGGACCGAATAACGTCGTACGATGGCATTTGCTTATACATACATTGTATCTAACTAACTTGATTGAAAACTACGGTTGTGATATGCTGAATGCATGATTTTGTCTCTACCCCCACTTACTGAGCAAGTTGTCGCTCATTCCCCTAAGTTTATTTTGCAGGTTCTAAATGGCTTATAAGTGCCTACCTAACACTAGAACACTAGTAAATTGGGACGGGGAGTGAGATATAACAAGAAATGGCCGGTTATTGCCCTTAGTATTAACTTTTTATCTTTTAAGGAAAACTAGACAAGACTCCTCAAAGGGTTTAATAGTTTTCAATATTTTGGTTTGTATATGAAATAACAGGTACCTGTAGGATTTACTACTATTTTTTTTTAAGTTTAAATGATAAGTTTATTATTACAAATTAATTCACAAGATTACTTTATAAATTTATATCAAATAGGTATCGAATTGGACGCTTCAAATAGGTAGAGTTGAGTATATCTTGTGTGAACTAGGTCTAAGATAATAGCTATGATGATAGTTTCTATCTTAGAATAATTCATGCAATGGGAATGTTACGACTTCACCTTTTCGGGGTATGACACCACTTGCATGATCGAAAGGCTATTCTTAGTATTACCATCGTAGTTTCTATTGTTGGTAATTAAATAATGTTCATCGAATCCTCTAGCGTTGGAAACACAAATGGTGACTTCTGAATGTCCACTTCTTCCTGTTCCAGCTTTAAGAGCATTTTTGTTATCACCTTGCATGTTGCTTCGACTCGTGTTAGACATTCCATGTCCGAGATTTCTTGATTGCTCATCAGTATTCAAATGGTTAAAGTTGCTTCCTTACGCCCCTCTACCAGCCCTTGGTTTGTCATGAACACTAGCTGGTTTTGTAGTGAACTAAAGATGACCTCCGGCTCCTTAGATCTTCTTTACTAGAGGTTGGTGATCTCTCTCAAGATGATTAAACAGATTTGTATCTTTTAAATTTCCTTTTCCCAATTTTTTTTTCATTCTATAGACTAATTGTTGCAATTATTTAAATTCTTAAAATACCTTATAATATTATTATAACATTATTTTTATAATATTAAACATTGATCACGCATAGTATTGAAAAGACAACTTGATGGAAGTCAAGAAAAGATAAGTGGAACATTTTATCAAGCAATAATGTACAGTTCCCTCTTCCTTAAAGAAAATACTCCACTTTTACCATATCTAAAATTCAATTGGCTACCATAAAAGATAGTGTTGTAGACACAGTCTTGGGACATGGAGAAGTACTAAACTAAATTATCAAGAAAGAGATCTGAACTGTCCAATTTATGTTCTTGATTTACCGAAATAAGAAAGGTGATCCTCTTCTAAGTTCCATTTATTAAAGTGAGTTGAATAAACATTAGTTGCTCTTGCTCCGTAGGTTTTTAACCTATATTACTATGAAAAAGTTAAAGACTTTCTCACCATTTTGTAAAATTATATATTCCTGACAAGAAATTAATAATATAGTTGATCACTTCTTCAATTGAAAACCTGTCATTCCGAGGGAAGCATAGGCACCATTGGGTAAGTAATGACGTCTAGCAATGGAGGAATTAAAAAGAAAAAGGAAATGAAGGAAAGTAGTAGAAAGATTATATTTGATTATTTAAAATAGAGATTAAAAATGGAAAGAAGGAAATAGAAACATGTTCTTTTGTTAGTTGAAATGGTATCTCTTTAAAGGTGAAAGAAAATTTGGTAGAAAAATTTAAAAAATAATAATAATTATAGTTGTACCCATGTCGGCCAAGTTAGAAAGAAGGGGTAAAATTTGAGTTTTTCAAGAGGTACTTTATTTTCGCTATTTCATTTCTATCATGTCAGCCAAAAAGATATTTTCTTCCATTTCTTTTAATTTCTTTCCCTTTATTTCCATTTTCATTTATTACTACACATTTTCCATACTCTCTTATATTACTAAATGTAGGAATAGTTTGGATTAGCATAATTTGTTGCACAAGCTAGTTATGATGTAGTGGCTGCACATGGGAAGTGATAGCTTGCAAGCTTTAGGAAATGAGTATATGGTTTGATAAATGAATTGGACTTGGAGGCACAATTGATATCACTTTTCTTAGAGAATTTACGCCTCTCACATAAAGTTTGCTATAAGAGTTAAGTGCGAAATTCCTCGGATATAACTAAGTCTTGGTGTATAAATAGCAAAATTCATACGCTAAATCACACTTGAAATACAGATGAGAGGAGTTTGTTTTGTTGTGTTTTAAAGAAGGACAATTTGCAAAAAAATAATGAGAAAATTTACGCAAAAAAGAAGAAGAAAAATTAAGTTACAAATAGTCATTTATAATGTAAATTTTGAATGTACACAACCTTTCATTAAGTGTTATATTGATTCAATGATCAAATTATATTCATTAGAGTAGATAAAATCAGTAACAAATTGATGTAAATAGTATATCACGAAGTATTATGACTTTTGTGATCATAACTTATGAGAATTTGATCAAAAGTTGCAGCTTTACCAAGTAGCACATAAGTGAATGTTACTGCTATATAGAATACAGGCAAGGTTCATGCCCATGCTCGTAGCTATGAACCTCTTGTGCATTTATTTTTCTTCCCTGCTGCAAGAACACACAATAGGTATACGACCATGGTTTTAGCCATATACCTTTCATAAATTTATTTCTCAAGTCTTATACTCATGAAAAGATCACATCCAAGTTTATAACCGTAAACCTTGGCCGTAATCCTCTTATAAATGTTTAAATTCTCCTTTTAATGCTCGTAATTAACATAGTTACCACCTAAGTCAATTATTTAGCATTTCAAACATATAGTTCAATCTTTAAACAAATAATTGGCAATGTGTTTCTACATTTCCTCACTAGATTGCTGATTATCTGAACATTATCTAAATACAAACTCTTTTCTGATTATTCATAAAGAGTAGTATTATTAGATTGAACTATTCTTTAGTATAAATTATCAAAGTTGAAATAAGGTGACAAGTAGCTTATAGCCTTAAACTTTCACGCTATAAGTTATAACCGGAGAATTCGCATACACAATCATTTTACATTGAATTAGTGGATTTTCATCATAGAAGAATTATGGCCATGCGCTCATCCCGGTTTCACTTGACATTTACCAAAGTAAACCTTTGTGAACTTTTGTTAGAAAGAACATCACTCCTATATTTAATTAGGTGTACTCTATCATACTAGTTGATTTAGAATTTTAAAAGTTACCCATTAAGAGATATTGATATCATATCTCATCCTCTTTTGACCAATAGTACATATAGTACACCCAGTTAATAATGACTTGTTTTTACCCTTTAAACCTTAAAACTAATGATGTGATAGAATAAGGTAAAGTTCTCATCATTACTAGCTATAGAAATTTAAGACCCATCTTAGCAGATGTATTTTTTATCAAATCTCTAGACAAACCCTTTATCAATAGATATGTTAAGTTACTATTAGTCTTAACATAAGTAACAATTATATCTTCATTACTTATTAATTCTCTTATATACTCATGTCTCGGCTCTATATGTAAAAACTTCCGATTGTAAATTTTATCATAGGCTCAAGACATTGCAGCTTCACAATCACAAAGTATAGAAATAGTTGAAATGGGTTTTAACCAAATTTTTATTTCAATTAACAAGTTTCCTAGCCATTCTACTTCTCCACCAACCGCAACAAATGCTATAAACTCAACCTTCATAGTTAAGTGAGTTATATACATTTGTTTCTTGGATGCCCAGCTTATTAATCAACCACCTAAGGTGAATATCTATCTAAAAGTTGAATTTTTATCACTAGCACTTGTTATCAAACTTGCATCTAATTATCCTTCTAATATAGTGGGAAAGTCATTATAGAATAATCCATAATTAGTTGTTTTCTTTAAGTAACCAAGTATTGTAAAGACTGCTTTCCAATGCTCAATACCAGGATTACTAGTATATCTTGATAATTTACATACAGCATATGCAGTATCAAGTCAAGTACATTGTGAAGCATACATTTAACTCCTCACGGCACTAGATTATTCTAAATGTGCTACTGCTCTTTTGGTACTTTTTTCCAACTTTATATAAGAATTATAAGGAGTAATGTATTCATTCTTTACTAAGTATTTAAACTTTTTAAGAATCTTTCCTATATAGTGTTACTTTATATAAGAATTATAAGGAGTAATATATTCATTCTTTATTAAGTATTTAAACTTTTCAAGAATCTTTCCTATATAGTGTTATTGACTCAGCATAATACCTTTACTATGCTTCATCACTTTAATTCATTAATATTGTACCTACCTCATTTAAATCCTTCATCTTAAATTTAGAGGTGAGATATTTCTTGGTTTCAATAATGCCAATCATATTTGTCCTAAATAACAATAAATCATCAACATATAGATAAATTATAACACCATATTTACTAGTAAATTTAAAATAAATACAATTGTTGGCACTCTTATGTTTGATCCATTAGTCAAGATTACAGTATCAAATTTCTCATGTCATTGTTTTAGGACTTGTTTGAGTCTATATAAAGATTTAACTAATTTGCAAACCTTCTTTTCATTTCCTAGTAGCACAAAGCCTTCTGGTTATTTTGTATGCACTTCCTCATCAAGGTCATCATTCATGAAGGTCGTTTTAACATCTATTTGATGCAAATGAAGTTTGAAAATAGATGCAAGAGCTATCAATACTCTTATTGAAGTCATTCTTGCAACGGGAGCACAAGTATCAAAATAATCTACCCCTTCCTACTACTTGAATCCTTTAGCCACTAAACTTGCCTTAAAGGTTTGCAAAGAACCAACAAAATTGTATTTCCTCCTAAATACCCACTTATAGTCAATTACCTTAGATCCTTGAGGCAAATAAGCTAGAATCCGTATGTTATTAGATAACAAGGATTCCATCTCATCGTTTATTGCCTCTTTCCAAAATGTTGCATCTTTAGAAATCATGGCTTCCTCATAAGTTTTAAGATCACTTTCCATACTAAGTATTATGAGGATTTTACTTATTATTGAATCTCTACTTCTCTCCATCAAGAAGCTAAGGGCTTGTGAATCTATGAATTTAGATCCTTGTTTTTCCTTACCCTTTTACTTCTTCATGGTTTAGTAGCAAATTCTTCATTTGTTTCTTTATTCATATTTTCTCTAAAGACCCCTTGTTCTATTTCTTGTTGTATGGTAAGATTTATGTCCTTTTCAACTAAATCCTTATAGAATTTGTTTTCCAAAAAGTCTGCATCTCCAATTTCAATAATGACATTAGATTATAAATCCAATATTCTATATCCCTTAGAATTTTGTGCATAACTAGCAAAAATTCCTTTTAAGACTTTAGTACCAAGCTTTGTCTCTTTAGGATCAAACACTCTATGAGATGGTATGCACTCCCATACTTCAAAGTATTGTAAATTTGGTTTTCTTCCTCTCCATTTTTCATATAAAGAAAAACTTAGCGATCTTGATGGAACGCTCTTTAATATATAACACAAAGTTAACAAAGCTTCTTCCCATAAATTGAGTGGTAATTTAGCATTTAGAATTAGCACATTAATCATGTCCACTAAGGTCCAAAGCTTACGTTTCGCTAATCCATTTTGTTGTAGAATATATGGATTAGTACATTGATGTATAATTCTATTTTCTTCACAAAATTGGTGAAATTCATTTAAGAAATATTCACCATCCCTATCGCTATACAAGCACTTGATTCGCTTATCATGTAAATTTTCTACTTCAAATTTGTAATGCTTAAAAGACTCAAATACTTCATCTTTATATCATAACAAATATACATATGTATAATGCGAAAAGTCACTAATAAAATTTATGAAATATCTTTTTCATCCTCTAGTCAATATTTCATTCAACTCATAAATATTACTATAAATAAGATCAAGTATTTTGGAATTTCTTTCCACATTAGTAAAAGGTTTCTTAGTAATATTGGCTTGAACACATATTTTACACTCATTTAAGGTATTAACATCATTAACATTTACATATCCATTATATTTAATAGTATTTGAATTGATATATCCTAATCTAGCATGCCAAAAATCACAAGAATCAACAATATAAACTAAAGCATTCATCTTATTCATATCAATATTGAGTTTGAACATACAATCAGTAGCATATCCTTTTCCTATGTATAGATGTCCTTTCATGAGTATAAACTTATCACATTCAATGATAACTCTAAATATTTTCTTACATAATAAACCTACAGACACTAAGTTTTTCTTTATATCTAAGACATACAATACATTTAGTAGCCTCAATTTCTTCCTAGATGTAAAGTATAGATCCATATCACCAATTCCTTGCACACTAGCTAGAGTACTACTCCCCATCAAGACTTCTTGGTCCTCAACTTCCTTAAAATTCTGGAATCGAGATATGTTGTTACACACATGTGTTGTTGCTCTAAAATCAAGCCACCAATCACCACATTTGATCATTATTACCACATTTAGTTCAATGACCATACTAATGTGAAGAGAGTTGAATTCATTAGTGACAATTGCTACAAATTCTCCATCTTTCACCAAATTTTTAGCCTTCTTTGGTGATCAATAGTCCTTAGCGTAATGGTCATTTTTATTACAATTATAGCATCTTCAAATTCTTTTCTTAGCATCAAGTTCCTTAGCTTTCCTCTTCTTGTTAGGTTTTTTAATTTCTCCATCTTTCACATAGTTCACTTTAGAACTATTTGGTAAATTCACCGCATCATGCTTTCGATATTTTTCCTCTATGTGTATATGCCTAAGAATCTATTTAACAGAGAAATTCTTGACCATGTGAAGAATTTTCTTTCTATAATCATTCTAGCTAAAGGGCAATTTGGATAAAATCACCCCCACTTGAAGTAACTTAGGAATTATCACATGCAAGTCACAAAGACAGTTAACAAGTACTTATAATTCATGAACTTGATCTAATATAGGAATATTGTCAAGCATTTTATACTCAAAGTATTTCATTATTAAGAACTTGTCAGTACCTTGTCTTTCGATGTTATACTTTTCTTCTAGTGCTTTCCATATCTCCATTAGAGATTTGATTGTCATGTAAAGATCATATAAGTTATCGAAAAATATATTGAAAATGTGACCTCCACAAGTAAATTCATAATCTGCTCTCTTTTTCTTTGCTTCTACGTGCTTTGCCTTTTGATATGAGGCAAGCGAACCTATTAAATTATAGTGAAGCTGATATGAGTCCAAATATTGATCCCTCAAAAATCTTTTGAATACCAATACTAACCTTACCTTTATTGTTTAACTGAATAAATTCAATTTCAAGAATTCAATTCTTTAAATTAAAATTGCAACGACAAAATAAATTAAGCAAATAATTAAAAACCAAACAAGAAAACAAAATTCTAAAGATTTAATTCAAGACTCAACACCGTACTTAGAATTTGATTCCCTAGATCTACACATGTAACTTTCACTAAAGATAATCTAATTTAATCTTTAATTTATTTATTTTTTTGTTGGGAGAATTCTCTTTTAAAATTATTAACTTCTTCAAGCTTATTAACCATAATCTTTAGATTACCTAATAGAATCTTTTTCCCATAGTATAATCCAAGATTGCATTAACATGCAGTGAATTCTCTTAAAAATAATATTATAAATCTAGAAGAATCTTATAATTTATCTTTAACATTACATAAACTCTCATCAATTATGTTAAATCTAATTATACAAGAAATTTTTCAATCTTCTCATATAATATCATAATTCAATTAATAACCTACAAAATTATTAATCTAAAACATGCACGCATACATAATTGATTCAAGAAAACTAAAAATCTCTATTAAATCCATAAAACCAAGCGTCATATGCGAGATCTAGGTTCCACAAGACCTTATTACAAAAAGTTCTACTCCCTACTCATGATCAAAAAATGATCTTTAATAAAAACTACAGAAATGTAGAAGAAATAGATCATGAATTTGATAAAACAGTTCTTAAATCTTAAAATCTTGATGTCTTGATGCATTATGCTCTGTTGAGTGTTTTATTCTTGAAAAGATCTCAATAAGTTATGCAAAAAGTTCTCCCTAAAGAAGCTTTATATAGGAGTTGAGAAAAGTAAGTCCACTATAAACGACACGACCAGTTAACATGATCATGTCACTTGGTCGTATTACCTCATCTAAAATATCTTCAAATCTTCTCTCTTTTTTTTTTCAAAATCTTGGGAACGACATTATCAAGGACATGATCGTGTCCTTTGGTCGTATCACTCACGTCCATAATTAAAATTATGCTTGAAATTCTCCTCGCAATGATATAATCATGTTATTTAGTCATATCGATCTTCAAATATTCATAACTTTCTCGTTTTAAGTCCAAATTGATTGAAACTTATTTATATCTTCTCGCTTTCTCACGTAGATCATTTCAAAACCTAAAAAAAAACGAGATTTTACTTAATTAAGTATCATTTGCTAAAAATAAACTCAAAATTCAAGGGAAAACAATTAAAAAATCACTAAATAAAGTATAATTAATTTAGAGCTTATCACATTTTCTTTTGGACCTACAGCTTCTTTTAAATCTTCAATAGGTTAAGTTTTAGGATCCAATACATATGCTATGTCAAGCATGAACAGTAGAGAAAGCATCTTACCTCTCCAACAATTGAAGTTTATTTCATCAAAACGATCTAGCTTCATAACTCTTAGTTCATAACTCTTAACATGGCATTTGTTTCACTTGCCATTATAAATTCTCTAGGATTGTTAGGAAATGAGCATATGGATTAGCAAATGAATTGGACTTAAAGACATGATTGATATCGCTTTCTTTAGAGGAATTTATGTCTCTCACACAAAGTTTGCTATGAGAGTTAAGTGTGGAATTCCACCAGGATAAACTAAGTCATAGTGTATAAATTGCAAAATTCATACACCAAACCAAACTTGGAATGTAGATGAGAAGAGTTTGTTTTGTTATGTTTTGAAGAAGGAGAATTTGTAGAAAATAATGAGAAAATTCATGTAAAAAAGAAGAAAAAAAAATTGCAAATAATTATTTATAATGCACATTTGAATGTATATGGGCAAGGTTCACAACTATCGTCATGGTTGTGAACCTCTTGTGCTTTTATTTTTCTTTACCGCTATAGGAACACGCCCTAAGTGCACTGTCGTAGTCTTAACCATGTATCTCTCCTAAATTTATCTCTCAATTTTTATGCTCATGAAGAGATCACACCCAAGTTTATGGCTATGAACCTTGGTCGTGATCCTCTTGTAAATGTTTAAATTCGCTTTTAATACTTCTAATTAATACAGGTATCATCTAAGTAAATTATCTAGTATTCCAAACACATAATTCAAACTTTAAACGCATAACTCAAATTTTAGACGCATAATTGGTAATCTATTTTTACAGCAAGGATATAAATTTTTTTCCCTCATTCGAAGCATAACTATATTTTTCTTTCATTATTAAATTTGCTAAATTAAATTGATTTTAGAAGATTAGAAAATAAGCAATTTATTAAGAAAAACAAAGATATCAACAGTATTCATCTTCCACAATCTTTCATCTCTTTAACTTTGTCTAGGTGTAACCATCACTACTGGCCTTATTGACTATAAATTATAACAGATAAAAAATTTAAAAAAAAAAAAAAAATCTAAGACAGACAAAATTGTTCATCTTCCACAATCTTCATCGTCCCTGCTTCATCGAGGGCGAAGCATCATTACTAAGCTTATTAGCTATGCTAATTGAAAATTCAAAAATTTATCATAAAAATAATAAGACATGCACCATTATTCATCTTCTCCACACTTTCATCTCTCTCACTTCAACACTAAGCGTATTGATCATGATTATGGTTCCATTTATTGTTATAATCAAATCATTATTAAGGACTTAGCATAAACACTTACAAAAACATGATGGTGATCAAACTTTAGGTTTTGATCCACTGTAACCATATATATGGGTTTGTTTGAAATGATCCTGATTGTTGGCTGCAGCTAGGCCAAATACACTAAAGTATTAAGGATCTATGGGTTATATAACCATCACCACTTTATGTTTGATAATATAGTGATAAACGGAAGAAACGAAAAGAAATGTTTCATTTTTCTTATATAGTTAGTATTACAAAAAGAAAAGAAGAGAGGGTTTTTTATAAATTTACTTTTTATTTCCATCAACTTCAACCCATTTTCTTTAATTTGGCTTTGATATACAAACTTTTTTCCCCTTTTTTTCAATTTCCTTCCATTGTAAGCTTTTAGTTAACAAATTGAACTCCAACCAACATCGACAGCTCTCTCTCTGTCTCTCTCTCTCTCTCTCAAAATCTAGAGAGAGAATGTTCCTTAAGGGCTTGTTCATCGTAAGTGCTAGCCTGGGATTTTCATCCTTTTTCGCTTATCTTTGATTTTATCATTATTGCTCTAGATACGCGCCTGATTTGGTCTGTGATTAATTATCTGTTCTTTATTTGGTGTGCTGTTATTTATTTCATCTTTTTTTTTCTTAACGTCACATTATATTATGTATTTCATTCCATATCATCCATTTCGATGTCCTTAATGTCTCTCTCCGATCTCCCTTTTAGTCATATGCCCTGTCATGATGGGATCAAGTATTTCCCCTAATGAGGAGGTTGAAAGTGCAAATCGAAGACCTGGAGACTGAGGGTACTGGTTCAAATTCTTTATTGACGAAAAAATTGATCGCCAAAACTGCTGAATGAATATTCTAACAAAATTATGGGAGAAATGTGGAGATCTTGGGTCTTCACATCTTAAAAACAATTACTTCCATGCTTCATTAGAACGTAAAGAACCGCTTGAGAAAATTGCACGGATGAACCTTGCACAGTTATAGGTCTGCCCTTACTTATGCAAGACTATAACCAACATTAAAGTCTAAAGGAGATTGAGTTTTAAAGGGTGAGCTACTGGATTCAATTACACGGTCCGCCATTGAAATTACACAGTTAAAAACACTTAAAAAGTATTGCAGCCAAGATTCGAAAAATAATAGAAGTCATAGATCCTCAACTCTCTATGAGGAATTTTTTTGTGGGTAAAGGTTAATTTCCTATTTCACAGCCCCTGATGAAGGGTTTATGGCTTAAAATATCTAAATAAGATAAAATATGGATTTTAAAGCAGATTTTTGTAGTGCTTGCGAAAGGATTGGTCATCTTATTCGTACTTGTAAAGTTAAAAGTAGTCCGAAATTTGTACCCATAAACATTGGTGATGAGATTAGAGCTCATGCAACACCACTAGCAAATCCTTTGAAAAGTCAAGATTTGAAGATTGATACAAGAGACTCTCCTAACAGTCTTTAAATGGTTCTAGCAACATCATCTTCTTCCTCTATTGTGAGTCAATCTTCCATGTTTGTTAAAGAGGAACGTTAAGATAGGAAAGCCTCTCCAAGGAGAGAGGAAAAAGGAAAGTTGTATTAGAGGAAGGAACCATAATGGAGCTTTTGAAACAAGAAAAGACGGTTAATAAAGTTATTATAGGTTTTATGAAGGAAAAATTAAGGAGGAATTTTATTGATTATAATTCTTCCCTTATGCAACCTTTGTGTGACACCTTAAAAAATCAAATTAATAAAAAGGTTAACGAAAAGAAAATAATAAAATAAAGGACAGGGTGGGGAATGTAATGATATGTTTTTAAGAGGGATAATGATAAGAATCAACTCCTTGAATTAATCACAAGTAGTCAAGTTAAAGGACTTCAGGAACTCACTTGGAAAATACTGATTCGAAGCCCTATCTAAAATGAGAATTCATATCCTAACCTCTATTTTCCCTTCCACTGCCAACCTAAAAACTAAGTTATTACGTGTGTCGAGCCTACCAAATAGCTATACCATGACAAAGTATCCGAACAGATAGCCCCAAGACTGTTCTAGTCGACTACGCCTACTACTGACATCCAACCTTAACTCAATTTGATCACTCTACAGTGAATGGTTGACCGAGCTTTGACCTGATTCAGATTAGGTCAGCCCCCTAACTGCAAACTCTCATTTCTTCTTTTTGTCCACTTTGTACCATATTCCTAATATCTAGCTACCGAACAATACATGTCTTTTGGCATGACATTCCAAAATGATTCTTTATTTTCTAAACTAAATATTCTTTATTTCTTTGACCCTTTTTAGTATGTATTATATAATCTAATTATAAAAATACCCACTTTAATGGATGGATATATAAACCCCCACTTAATTGTACGCAAACATTAACTTCATTATTGGAACTTACACAAGTTCCCCTTTAAGCAACCCTAGTATTCTCATTACCCCTTCAACTCTTATCTATTCCCTTTAGTAAGGAGTAGTAGCGAGTGACCATTCAGTTCAAACCAGAGAGTTATATTCAGTGGATTATAGGCCGAGTAGAATCAATTGGTGTATCATATCCAATTGGTAGCTACACGGACTTTGCCAGCTTTTCTTTGTTTCCTTTTATTTCACTTCAATATGGTGTCTCTCCATGTGTCCAATCTCGGAGATGCATCAGCTAAGGTGGTCTTTTCCACCCTTGAGTGTAAAAGCCTTGCAAAAACTGTAAGGCTCATTTTATTTGCTCCATTGTATTGCCAAAACCTTTCTAAATGAGCCATAAGAGTAAATATAAGGTAAGCCATTATAAGTCGATTAGTTTCATTTAGATTTTAGTTTTGCATTTTTCCTGATATTAGGAGTTGTTTTAGATTTGTAGAAGTGTGTGGTTATAGGAATCACAAAGAGAATGTTAGGGTAAAGTCTAAACCATAACTTAATGAGTGTTATCTTAATCTTTATAAATATAAAGATTAATGTTGTTATTATTGTCATCATCAAATTTCGTTGTTTGTCTGTATATGATTTAACTTAGGTGTTATGAACAAGAATTTTGCAATGCGGTTTGTGATTGCTTCCAACGTTTTCTATCAAGGTATGTGCTTTGTAATCATTATTGATTCATTTGTTGCGTTAGGGATGAAAACATACCAAAGTGTTTCTTGTTGTTAATTTATTGAGGAAAATTAAACTCTAAGAAGAAATTAGAGTATTAGATGTATTGGAGTTGTTATGGGATGTTTTAGAAGGATTGAAGTTGAAAAGGACAAGAGAGTTATCGAACAAGAGGACATCAACAAAGATCACAACCTATGACCACAGCCGTAAACCTAGCCATGAACTTGCAATAGTAGTTGAGAGCATGGGCGTGAATTAATTAGTATAGTTTAAAGAACGACTACAATCCAAGAATACAGTCGTGAACCTTGGGCATGTTCTTGTAGTCCTCCTTTCCATCATTTCTCATTCATATCTTTCCTCCAACCTTATCTTAATATTTTCTAAACATCTATAGAAGCTTGAATAGATCCTTAAACCTCAAGTTGAACTAAGATCTAGACTTAATAACTTAGGGATTATGTAACTTAAGGATAGGGTTTAAGAAGAGTTATTCTTATTTTATTATTCAAGTATTGATCTTGAAAATTTATTTAAAGTAGATAGTACAAGTTGTTCCTGAGACCCAAGTACGTAGGACTTTATTTGTTCTTTATGCTTGCATAGGATAGTTGAAGAATAACAAATTAATAATTAACTTAAATAAAACATGTTTGTTGCATGTGTTTGGCTAGGTTCAAGAGGTCGTAGTTCATCGTCCCTAAGGTAGTACCTTGTTAATCTTTAGGTGATGTTTTCTTGAGTGAAGTCCCCCTATAGATATGATTGTCATGACTCTAAAAGGGACTTAGTAGGATTGTCTAAAATTTTCATATCAAGTATACACCCATGATATGAAAACTACCTTACAAGTCAGAGATTGCAAAATAAGTATTCGTTAGAGTTTCTAATTTTAATTTAATAACATATTGTAAAATATAAGTAACTATAGACATCTAATAATCCATAGTATCTCAAAATCGTAGAGAATCAATATTCCCTACCAAATAATAAAATTGAGTAGAAAAGACTTAAATTTTAAACTTATTGAAGTTATGAAATCTAAATATAGAATTGGTGTTTACATTTGAAGTTTCAAATAAACTAAACAATCTTTCTAATTCTAGCTTCTAAATCATCTCAATACTTACACTCAACACTTGGCCCTTAACCCATGCTTGATTTTTTATCAACCTGCAAAAAAAAAAAAACTATTGGAGAGTAAGCTACAAGAGCTTAGTGAGTCATTCCCTTAATCATACAACAATTTAATTCAATCAAATGAATGTATGAACAATCAGTATACCATACAAATACATGCAGGTGACCAGGTACTGCATGCAACTAAAATTTAATATCCTTCAAAGTCAGGGTTGGAGATACATCGGCAATAGTCAAATCCGAGTATCATACTAAAACTTATATCATAATGAAACTCCATGTTTCATATTTAAAATTTAATGGCAAATCCATTCTCAGTTTTTGTCAACATCGAGTTCTACGTATGATTGTGAGTTTATTCACGCAGTCTTCACTCATTTCTAAGCGAAGGCCTCTAAACTCAACCCTTAGCTAGGCGGTTAATGCCTCCAATGCCTAGTAATCCCGCGGGCTAGGGTAAGGTCATATCGCACATGTACACCGTATGAAATCTATATCAACAAATAATCAACCTACGTATGGCCTTTCGCTCAGTCAAAATTAGTTATGCAATGCATGATTATGCGTGTTTCGATTTAGTTTATTCAAGCCGAATAAAGTTAAGTCTTATTATTTAGTGATCAACAAAGTTACAAACAATCAGTTTCTATTGAAATTACTATACAACAGCTAATACATTATTATATTTTAAAGTAAATTCACTATCAACAGATAGTATCATACACAAACATAACCCAACCTCACACAACATTCAATTATTAATCACAATTTATATCCATTATCTACATATATAAGTAAGTATAGAATCATTAGGAAAAATTTATTCAGCCATGATTGACTCCCGAGTCATAGTAGTCTAATGGCAACTCAGGGTTAAAGTCGAAATCACCCGAGAATAAGGAATATGGAAAGTATTAAGTTTAAAAATTCAAAACTAAACTAGAATCGTAATTCATATTGTTTACTTAACTCAGTTATTGATTTACGTGAAATTGTCGATTCGAGATTTTTATCAATTCACGTATAATTTTTTCAATTTAGCTCGAATCTTTATGAACTTATAGTTCATTTCAATCGTTTTCGAGTGTATTTTCTAGTAGTGAGGTCCTCTTTGAACGTTATAACTTATAGTTTTGACTGTGATATAAATATATCACAAAGTTTATTATTTTAACTTAAAAAGCTATAAAATATCAATTTAAGTTTTTCTTAATATATTTACGATTGAATAATTACTTAGATCGTATAATTGATAATTTTCTTATTTTAAACCTATTTTACTATAATTACTTATTTTTGAGATTTTGGAGTCATTAATTCAATTTTTTCTACTTTATTATTTTATAATTAATTGATCAATTATTATTAATAATTATTTTATAATAAATAGTGACATGGCAACATATAGAAGTGCCACGTATCACCTGTGTACTTTTTCCATTATATTCCTATTTTACGATATAATTATATATATAAATACTTATGATTATATTTTATTAAAATTTTTAATTTACTTAATTATTAATCTTTCTCCAATTTATGGTATTCTTATATATATATATATATATATATATTTATTAACTTAATTAATTTATTAACTTAATATTATAGCATATTGTATATATTATTTACATATACTATATATTATTTACATATACTCGTATTTTTACATATACATCATTATTCATATACATATATTTATATGTATACTATACTTTATATAATAAATTATTCTAACCTTATTTATACATTATGTACAAGTATAATATACACTTATTTATACTTTATATACATATGTACATATATGGTTGTACTATATACGTATATATATACCAAACTACAAAATATTATTAATAATATGTATATATACATATTCATGTCAGCTACATATATATATATATACAAATATACAAAAATTCATATACTTTGAAACTATTAAGTATATATGCATATATTATACATATACATGTATATAAAGGAAATACCTAGTACATATACATATACTATACGTGTATACCTACAAATGTTATATAACAAAAAACTAAATATACATACATATATAATACACACGCATACATATGTATAAAAATACATGTATAGGAAAAATACATACTATATGTACATATGTATATTTCATATAAAATAATTATCATGTACATATACACGTAAATAATATATCAAAAAATACTATGTACATACTTTATACTATATACCTTTATAATTACACATATGTACATGTAATACATAAAATAAAATTAACAAATACTCACTATACATATACATACTATATGATATACATATGTATAAGTAAAATAAATAAGCTTACCTAATTATTTTAATAATATAATTGATAAATTTCCCTTAGCCTTCTTCTTCTTCTTCTTCTCCTAATTGCTTTTGCTGTTTTCGATTTTGGTTTTGTGTATGTGTTTGCTTTGGTTTTTCTTTTTCTGGTTTCTAGGTTTAGATGTGAAGAGCAAGGGAACAAGAAAAACAAAACAAGTTATAAAGCAATTTTCCAAATCTTTGCATTAATCGAGATGAGACATATGCATCATTACTTTTGGTTTCTTACTTCTAATTGCAACACTTGGAGGAGAAAAAAAAGTTCACATGGGCTACTGCTGATTTCCAGAGAATGTAACGTGGAGCAAGAAGGAAAATAAAAGGAGGAAAAAAAGAAAGAAAAGAAAATAAAGAAAGAGGAGAATAAAAAATAATTACGTGTAAATTTTCCAAACATAATAAATTAATTTTGGAATTTTATGAAAATTTATCAATTTAATTGATATTTGTTACAAATATAATTTTTTACCAGTTATTTCGACGTTTTCATTAAAATTTTTACACGATGACGCGATTTAGTTAATAATTGTAATCAATTACAATTATATCACTATTAAGTGATATTTATTCATTTCATAAACTTAAAGTTGTGGTTTTAGAGTTTTTATCAATTTCGAGCATTTACACGTATATTAGATTTAAAGTTTTTGTATGCAATTTAAGTTTCAATTAAAATTTTAAGGTTTTCATTACTTAAAATATATTCAAATTTATAACTTAATAAAATTTTTATCTTACTCGAATGACTAAATTTGCAGGATTTACAATGATACGATATAGATTAAGTTGGTATCTAGGGGTTATGGTACCAGTATCATAGAACCAAATAAGTTAGGTAACGTTTGAGGGCCGCAATGTTAGTATCCTAACTAGGAACCGTATATGGAGTTTGAGATTCTCTAAGTTTGAGGTTAATAGTGAGTGATCCTAAGCTATGTTGATTGTTGGATTAATTAAATATATTAACCCATTGTTTGCTATTTCCATTTGCATTATTGCATGTGCTATATTGATTATTGCATGTCATGCGCTTGTGTTATAGGTTTTCGTATTGGGTGTTAGCTCATTCCTCTTCTTTCTCAATTGCAGGATCTTTAAACAAACAAGTAGATTATGATGAGAATAAGAAAGTGTATTATTATTATCAGGATGAAAACACTGAAGAGTATTATTACTACTATGATGATGAGATGTGATCAGTTAGTAAGAGAAATTAAATAAACTTGTTATTTGAGAGACTTGTCGGTTTATTTGGAGTAAGTGAGTTTAGTTTGATTATGTTTATTACAGTTTTAGTATTTTGAAGAGATTTAATTATGATTTTCAATTACTTTGATACTTAATTGTAAGGGAGTTATGAAGATGTTTATGAAATTTTTAAGATTTAGTTACTTGTTTAGCTTGACGTGTCAGTAAATTATTAGGGACATATAGCGGTCTGTGATGCTTTGAGCTTGGGGCGTCACAATTTGTATTCAAGGGGCAGATCTTTTATTTTAAATATTGCAAAAGAGGTAGCAAATTTTGAGAATATTTATCAAACTTTGCCAAATAAAGGGGCAGAGTTGATATGGTTGAAAGAGTTTAGTAGGATCATAAATCAACACTTTAAAGAGGAAGAAAATCCTTAAAACCCTCCTGCTAACATGTTGACGAATCAACAAAGTGAAGAGGAACAAAGGACTTACATAACTCCATATGGTATAAGTATAAGTGAGGCATCTAAAATTTTACATATCTCTCAACCCATGTTACCTTTGGATCCCCAAACCCAACCAAGTGAGAACCGTCCTTTTACTTAACATAACACATTAGTTCCTACAATCATGTCCCCACTACTTTGGTCCTTGTTTGTAAACCTGAAAACCTATATTCCTCACCCTAATATTACCTAATAAGACACTTTGTTTCCTACAATAGTGTGATATGCCATGGTAGGAGCTAATAAGTGTGGCAATATTAGGGATGGGTCTGGCTAATTATTGATACAGATCCATAGATGAACATATGAACTCAATATCATGTGTAATGAAAAGGGATGGGTTTGGGACATGAGATGGCTCGAAAAGTATATGGTAGTTAAAGGTTAAGCAGGGGTTCTCGTCCATCAACAATGAATATGACACACCAACACCTCATATAAGCTCAGGTTACACCTAATATGATGCATAAGTATGACCGGAGGTATTACATTATGCAAGTATTTATAGTACCCTATTAGAGTAAGTCCTAAGTTATAGAAAATTACATAAATGGATCCTTAACCACTAAGAAAAGGAGAATAATTTACAGGGAAAATCACGTAATTGTGCAAAAGAATATTCACTGTTAGAAAGAACAGTATGGATGTCAAAAAGGACAATGCGCGCGCATTTCACTCAATTTACAATCCTAATAACACTACAGGCTGAGTAGGGTGGGGTCTCTTGATCAAGTCTGGTTAGTGTTAGCAGTTTGATACTCAGATGGCTGGGTTGGACAAGGGTATGCTCGGGAACAACTCACTTTCAAATTTACCTTGGGTGGTCAACTCTTGACAATTCTTAGCTTAGCCTCGGCACTGTGGAGATAGCTAGCTGCTTTCCTGACTTGGTGTTTAGATTAGGGTATTACGAAAAGGTTGGCTTCGTATGTCAGCAGATCACTTTGGCAGCTTCCTAGATGGTGTGAAGAGCAAAGTAGTATGTTAGATTGGGCTGGGGAAAACATTACTCCTCGGTACTTAACTCATCTTGGACAGCTCAGTGAATCACTTGGGAAAGCACTCGGACTCGAGAGCAAATGATCGATCCCTGATCCTTATCAATTATAGTGGAAGTATGGATTGGAATTAGTGATAAATTTAGCAAACTTGTAAGCTATTCAAGTGGGTATTGCGCACCAAACCTAACCATTACCTTAATTTGACTCATTAAGTAGCAAGCTAGGGGCACTCCCTATTGTTTTTGCTAAAGGGGTTAATAAGAGCTAGGTTAGACTAAGTAGCTTCAAGTTAGCTTCAGAAATATGTCAAGCTTGATTTTTTAGTTCATTTTCCTAAATTCAATTGGTATTAAGTCCTTACTCAATTAATATTAACCATAAATTATGAATTAAGGAAAATGTGGTTTTTCATAAATTTTAAAATAATTGGAGTTGCCATCCGACCAAGGTTGGGAAAAGGATTAGGTTAAAACAAATTCAGTGAATTAGTTATAACTTAACTATTAGACTATAGGAAAACCAATTTTGGAAATGATTTTCGAAAAACTAAAGAATTTTAGATTCCAGGACTAACCTATTAAACCTTGAAGGAATATCATTTTCAACCCTTCAAATTTGAACTTGAATTTCAAATACCCTTCTAATTAAAAAAATTCCTATTTACAAGTAAAGAAATGAATAAAATTGTAATTATTTATAAATAAAAGAAATTGAAAAATCATTTGCAAAAGGGGAAAAATATTTTTTTTATATATTTTAAGTCGCCCTGCAGTTGCATACAAGCGCCTACATACTTGCTATTCGGAATCAAACTTTCATTGTTCATTTAGGAAAACTTAGGTATGTTGATTTATTTTATGTTTGAAAATAGTCAAGTTTACTATTTTATCCATTCAATTATTGTTAAGAAAAAATCTACAAAGGGTCATAAGTTTCGAATATTTGCTTTCCGAAAAATTCTAAAAGAGGACCCATAGCTAAAAAGAAGGTTTATTTATCATCATTTCTTTTCAATTTTTCTTCTATGTAAGAAAAATGTGGAGATATATACATATACTTCAAAAATAGAAATTTGAAAAGAATAATAAGTTTATTGAAATAAAGATTTTTTTCCTTTAAAAGCAAAGGCCATGATGATTTTTTTTTTAATAAAAAAAAAAGAAATTCTTTTATATAAAGGAAACAAACCAAATAAATCATATAATAAATAAATAAATAAATAACCATGACAATACAAGTAGATTGTATACTTGAATCTTACAGCCAGTTATAGGTAGACTATGTGTCGAATCCAGGAAAATGGGTTAAGTGGTGTAACGAAGAATGCAATGACTAGAAGCTCTCCAAATAGCGATTTTCAAGAACTATTTCTAGCTGGGATTTGTACTTTCGTAAGGAATTAATTGGCAAAATGTTTATTAGAATCTATGCAGCAACTTGGCGTGACCGTTTAAACAATTTAAAAAATTAATAGGTAGTGATGGTGTTTGAACTATGGCGGTTGGGGTATTTCAAAGTAGAATAAGAGGATTTTGGGGAAGGTGGGGTTAGGTATCACCAACTTAATAAGATGGTGGTTTTCATATAAGGATTGGTGGTTTGTTGTAAGCCAGTAGTAGAGGTCGCTACCTAAAACCCTAAGTAGCTAATGGAGCTACTATAGGCTACAGTAGGGGATGGTGGATGCTATTACAAAAAGCTAAAGATGTGGGACCTTTAGTAAACTAGTGGTTTACCTCAAAAAGCTTTGAGCTTGAGTCAGTTTTAGAGAGAGTTTGGTGTAAGTTATTAGAAGAGAGAGAGAGAGAGAATGAGTGAATGAGGGAATAGGGATGGAAATTAATGATCAAAATGACTAGGGGGAGGTCCTTTTAAACTTGAGCTAGGTTGAATGATCTTGGAAAGGATTCAACCATTATTGCAAGCTTCAAACAATCTTCAAAAATGGGGAAAGAAACACGATTTTCATGATATTATGAGCTATGGATGACTTATATGTGCTCCAATAGAAGCCTTGATTACTTCCTCATTTGGCTAGATTCAAAGAATCAAGCAAGAGTTGGAATCTCAAGTATAAAGTTTTTCTTTATCTTTTCAATCCCCTTTACCCATGTAAACTCATGAATTTGGATACAAAAGTAAGCTTAGTCATAACTAGGCCGTGTGGGGCACATGATTCCGCCATTAATTTTGGTGGAATTATCTGCTAATCACATAAAAAATGGCTTTGAACATGAGCCGTCAAAAAGGAAAGCAAAGGATCTTCTAAGGAAAAAGAGAGAAAAGGCAAGAAAGATACGATGACATAGCATCACACGGGTGCCATATCGTCCAGGTAGACAAAAAACAAGTATGCACATGTCTCAATAAGGTACGTAGCCCAAGGGTTTCTTAATACGTGGATAAATAGGGTTCTAAAAATAAAAATCCACATATTTGCATGAGGATATTCAAAACTTATGACCTGTGTATAGGTGAGCATGTATTATACTTGTAAACCCCGTTCTCAGATAGGACCCTACATTGAACTTGAATGCCCTAAATACTTCTTTGAGTCAACAAGACCAAATAGATTTAAAATTGATTCAATTATAATTTGAAAATCAAGACGAATAAGAAATACCCTCATATACTATTTGAAACCTTAATTGCCTACGAAAACCCTAAACTTTGTGTACAGATACTTATAAAAGATTGAACTCATGCTTAATAAAATCCCTAAGTCCTAAACCCTAAGCTTGTAAAACAAAAAAAAAAATTACCATAATATTAATAAAGCCTTAGTGCAATAAAATTATCTCTAAATACTCAAAATTGTGTAAAATCGCTAACAAGTGATTTGAGATAATTTTAAATAATAATAAATAATTAATTTCAACTAATTAAATTAATAAATTGCTAATAAAACTCTATACACCACTATAAGTGGCACCATGCAATTATGTGTGTGTGTATATTTATATATTTATATTATGTAATTTCTTTCCTTCTCATTGTATATTATTATTATTATTATTTATGTATTTTGTGTAATTAAATACATTATCCAAGTATTTTACTAAATTACCCTATTGAACTCCAATATAATCACACTATAACTATTCCATTACATTAACCAAACTCTCTAACAAAAGTCCCATCCTAATTCTGTCCCTAGACTGCATGACAAGACCCTAAAGGACAACAAAATCCCTCCATGTACCCCAAACTTTAGGAAAATCCATCACTCCTTCCCCAAAGATTTTTCAAAAATCAAATCCCCTTAATCTTTCTTGCAAAATCACGCATGTAGTGGTCCCATCATTCCTTCTCTTTTTCTTTCATCTTCTTCTCATACATTAACAAACCAAAACATACTCCTAAATCTACCCAAAGTGATCAACATTTCTACCCCTCAAATCTTCCTTCCATATTTTCCATTTTCATTCCACTTTCACCCACTATTTCCTCACATACTTTTACTTCATATTCCAACTCCAAGCTCATAAGGGAAATACTTAGGACATCAAAGAAGAGGAAGGATTTTTTCTCAAGCCTCCAGGACCCACTCTAACTTCAAAGAGTAATATAAACATTATTTTTCATTTTTTCCTTCTTGTTACTTCATTTTTATGTATTTTTTTACTAGTTTTTGTATTCAAAGTTTTTTATATACTTCTTTGGTATTTTTTTTTAATATATATTAGGATAGTTATTGTAAAAGTCCTAGGTTTGTATGTACATGTAATTGATTTATTATGAAAGTAAGTTGTACATTCAATTCTTCAAATCTTCAAAGCTTGCTTAGAATAGGCATCTCACTTCTTGAATTATTTAGTCCAAGAAGGCTTCCTCATTGTCCCTATTCAAATTTTTCTCTCAACTTCAAATTTCAAAAATTATAGTCCATCTTATAAGCAATACGTCTTTTCCAATCAGCTAAGTCTTTATTCAAGTTATAGCGTAGGCTTTTGGTCATTAGCTTGTAATGAAAAGGACATGATGCATATGGGCCAGTTTTGAAAGAGTTTATCTTCATTCATTCCGGGTTTACAAGTCAAGAACCTTAGGAAAAACTAAAAAGGGCTTATCCCAGTTTTATGAATAATCTATAGCCTAAGATAATCCAATTCCTTTAATCAGAAAAGCCAATTGATGGTGGTGTTATGGGAGGGCCTATAGTTTGAAAATGAGATAGCCCTTAGGTTTTGAGCTGCAAGTTTTGGCCTTGATTCTTTGTGCTTAAACTTCTTTAGACTTTTTAAAGATGCCCAGAGATTCCTTCACTTTCTGGTACGCCTTCCGAGCTTGTCTCTTTCTTTGTTGTAGCTTTCTTTTGCATCGGGGAACACATCATTGATGCCCCATTTTTCTTGTCTTTTTCCTTCTTTCTTTTTGCTTTCATCTTTTTCTTCTTTTCCCCCTCTTCTTTTTTCTTTTCTTTTCTCTCCTTTTATCTTTCTTCCTTTTCTTGATATCCTCTCTGGACTTTTTCATCTTTAATTGACATTTTTCTTTTAATTTCTTCCTCCTTGTACATACCTTTTTGTAAGCTTTTGATGAAATGGAGATACTTGCTTCTTTTCTCTTTGTTAATGACTTACACTTCAAAATATGTATGGCTTCTTAACTTGTGGCTTTTCTTCCTTTCAAAAGGAATGAATTATCAATGATAATGATTACTCACGAATTGATGTAACTAAAGTATGCACAAATTAGCTTATCATTTTCTGTTGATTAATGACCCTAAACCCCTAATTGCCCCTATATGAGGTGGTGCTTGACAAGGTTAATTTTGAGAGATACTTCCTTAGAAGGCTCAAATGGGCTTACAAAGTATATTTTATGTTTGGAATAATGAAAAGAATGCCTATTGTCATTTTGACATGCATATCAAGTTCAAGACAATCCTCCTTTAAGGAATGAGTCTCAATTCCTCGCATTGATGCCACTCAACTCTCAAGCATGTTTAGGGTTAATATTTGGGATTTGGTTTGCCTCTTTTCATCCTAAACTTTTCAATTAATGGGATACATTTTCTTATTGGATCTTCAATTTGATGTTCTATTAGGCTTAGCACTTACTTCACTTTGATTTGCCTTATATTTATCTTTAATTGCTCATGTCTAATCTAATGATGCAAGTAAAATTGGTTCACATATTTGCTTTAACATTAGAATGCCTTTAATGTTAACTAGTTACATGATTACCCCATGTAAATTGTACAATTTGGGCTTAATGAACTTTTGAGGACTTATTGCTTTAAACTTAGATAGTTTAGCCCATTCTCTTTATGCTACAGTGGTGAATAACCAAGATTATTCTGAAGAAATACCCCATTATCTTCCTCTCTTTAAGTAATAATGGAATCGAGCTTTGGTTTGTTTTTAAAGGGTTTAAATTAAGCTGAATGGGTCTTTATTCCATTTAGGCCTTTTATGTTGGAGTAGGTAGGCAACCCTGTATTCTTCAAGGTTTAGAGTAGGTAGGAAGTCTTATATTTAGGACTATTAGGCTTAGGCTTTTTAATGGGTTAGGGATTATACTTGGATTAGACTTCCTTAGTAGACTACTTTAACATTTGGGCTTTGGTTTTCTTGGTGAATCAAGGATAGGTTTGTCTCTACTATCTTAAGGGCTATTCCTTTCAAACTTTTTATAGAGGCTTTCCTTTTTACCCAAACATTAAATCTAATGGTTTCTTGGCACTTTCGATTTGATAGAACGTTAAAACTTAGAGCAAATCACTATAGGCTTAAGATGGGCCAATTTGTTTAAAAGTAACCTTTTGAAGCCCTTTAAGGAAGTCTTAATTATTAGTGACATCTCTCTTTTTTTTTTATTTTTTTAAAAGAACCTTTCAAAACTATAGCCAATAAAAAATGAGAACCATTATTTCAAAACTACTTTAGTGAAAATGGTGACATTTATAAGGGGAGTAGTCCTGATTACAAGAGAAAGTGATTAAATCATAATGGTGAGAATAATAAGTCTAAAAGGAGCGAGTATCTGGCCTTACAGAAAGGTGGCAAACTACATATATGTCTAAGAAGTGCACCCATTGACAACCAAGAGAAGAATTTAAGGAAAGAATCACAAGTTTGAGTAGTAATTTGCATGATAAGTAAATTTGACAACTACTAACTAACGGTAACAAAGTGTGTTAGTTCCTAAGGGATAATTGCTACTAACAAATTAAAGGAAAAAATTTATATACAACCTAAGGAAAGGGTAAAGGGCACACATTTTTCATTTTTAATCTTTGATTTTTTTTTATTTTTTTATTTTTGGGTTTTTCTTTTTTTTGGAACAATAAGGTTATAGAATTTTACAAGACACTTCATGTTATCGAAAAACTATTTACAAAGATACTTAATGAAAAAGAAATTATACCTACAAAATTAGTGAGTTTTATTATAAACACTATTTACATGACTGACAATTCATAAGATGACTTATATGTAGCTAAGTAAGAAAGACAACTATTTATAACCTAAAGGAAAAGTATTACTCATAACTTTAGAAAATGATAAAGGCCCATTTCTATTTTTTTTTTTTATAGATGGATGAGCAATCACCTAATAAGGAAACCTAATCAAAAGGTTGATTTTATTGTAAAGGTTAATATTTTTCAGGAAAAAATGATTTAGGTTAAGACCAATTGAGTGGATTGATTTTAACTTAGACACTGGATTGCATGAAAACTAATTTTAAAAATAGCTTTTGAAAACCAAATATTTAAGTCCAAAAGCTAACCTATTAAACCTTAATCGGATATTACTTTTAACTTTTTGAATTTAAATTTACTTTTTAATATACCCTTATAATTTAAAATTACAATTTCTATTTTACAAGTAAAGAAAACAATAAACCATGTTTATTTACAAAAAGGATCAATAAAATAATTAATTATTTAAAAAATGAAAAAAATAAAATTTTCCATATTTTAAGTCGGCTCATAACTACATATGAGTACTGACGTACGTGCTATTCGAGATTAAACTTTTATCAGTCGTTTATGAAAACATTAGTTGGGTAGTTCACTTTAATCTTGAAAAATAGTCAAATTTACATTTTAATTTGATTCGAGTTTGTTTAGGAAAAATTATAAATAGTCCTAATTTAGATGTCTTATTTTTTGAAAATTATAAAATATCTTAATTTTGAAAAGAATTGATTTATTTTTTTGTTGAAAAAAAATGGATTTTCTAGTTGATAAAATGTTTTTTCACTTTTATTTTTATGTATTTATTTTTTATTTTGGTTATTATTACTTTTTTCTTCTTACGTTCTTTTTCTTTTTTTTTCATTTTATTTTCTCTTTTTCGGATTTTTTTTTCTTTCTATTTTTTTTTTTACAATTACAATAAATGAAGAAGAAGAAAATAATAATAATAATAAAAAAAATACAAAACAAAGGAAAAAGGAGTGTAGGTTGAACTTGGATATAATACGTGGGTCATATCCTGGGCGCTAAAGCAATCGAGTCAAGTCAAACCTAGCTCACAACAAGGAGGATGAAGCAAATGGCTGTAGAGGCTTCTTAAGGGTGGTTTTAAGCCGAATTTTTTGCTGGAAACACTAGTTTCGTGTGTTTTTTATTGGGATTAGATGGTATAGGGAGGATGCCTTGGTCGATGGTGGTAGTTTGGTGTGCTTCATGTGGTTGTTTAAGGTGGATGGTTGGCAATAGTTGTGGTGTGCTTCGCGTGGCTGTTGCTAGGAATGCAAAGGGGTTAAGTTAGGTTTTTGTGAGGGTAGAGAGTCCAATCGTAGTAGTAGTTTAGGGAGATAACCACCAGAATGTGGTAGTTTGTGATGGTAGCCACAAGTCCAAACCCTAGGGCATCGGTAGTGGAACTAGGAGGCACAATGACGTATAAGTAAACATGGGTACACACTTATATAGAGGGTACGACACGACCGAAGGCACAATCATGTTTCACGATTGTATAACGTCTTGTGATGCGCCGAAATGCATCACCCAGGAACAACACGGTTCGAGATACGGCCGTATCTCGTAACCATGTACTCTTCTGTGATGGGTGCATATGCATCTCCTAAAATTGACACAATCCACGACATAACTGTATCTAGATAGTATAGTATACTATCTTGCTTTTTTTTTTACTTTTGTTATTTTTATTTTAATTTATGTATGCTTAACTTAAATGCATGAATTCAAATGTAAATAAAAGAAACTTATGTACTGAACTAGAAAATGAACAAAAGAAATCTAATGCGAAAATTAAACTAAAAAGAAAAGCCTATTATGTTTCATTTATCAATTTTGAAATTTCATTTAGATCCTAGGGTAAGTCTCTTGGAAAAATACATTCAATCTAATGAAGCATGTATGCAACAAATAGAAGCCTCTTTGAGGAACCAAGAGGCTTCCATCTATAACTTAGAAAATCAAATCGAACAACTTGTAAGGATGTCAAATGAACGACCACAAAGCTCTTTGCCTAGAAACACGGAAAGAAACCTCAAAGAACATGTCAATGCAGTGACCTTAAGAAGTGAGCGAGAGCTATAAGTTGAGAAGGGCAATGGTGAGGAAGTAGCTGAGAAAAAAGTGCAAGTCGAAGGTAAGGATGACATAAAGCTACCAAAATTAAAAGAGAATACGGAGCCACCAAAAGTGAAGGAGTACAAGCCACCCATCCCTAATTCAATAAATTCCTCAATTTTTTCAAACAACTTCAAGTGAACTTACCTTTTGTTGATGTTTTATTGCAGATGTCAAAATACGTAAAGTCCTTGAAGGACTTTTTGTCAAACAAGAGGAAGCTGGAGGATCTTTCAACTGTTACACTGAACAAAGAATCCTTGGTACTACTCTAGAAAAAGCTGCCAAAGAAATTATAAGATCTAAGGAGTTCTACTCTTCCTGATGTGATTAGAAAGTTGTCAATAAATAATACTTTGGAAAATTTAGGAGCCAGTATAAACTCGATGCCATTTAAGTTGTTAAAAAAGCTAGGGTTAGGAGAACTTAAACCAATACACATATGCATTCAATTAGTTGATAGGTCAACTACATACCCTAGAGGTATTATAGAAGATGTTCTAGTATAAGTTAATAAATTCATTTTCCCTGTAGATTTTGTTATCCTCGATATAGATGAGGATCTTGAGGTACCATTGATTATATGTAGACCCTTCCTTGCTACTACTAAGATTGTATTTGATGTTAGTGAGTGTAAGCTCATCTTAAAGGTCAAAGATGAGGAAATTGTTTTCCAAAATATAAATTTAATGCGCAAGTCCCTTGACTTAGAGGGTACAATCTATGTTAGCAGTACTTCTAATGCTGTTGTTACCAAATGTGTACAGGAAACACTAGTCACAAAACCTATGAACAATTGTTTAAAAATGTGAGATGGAGAAATGGTGAAAACCCTTAATCAATTAGAAGCTATTGCTCAATTGGGAGCTAATGAACCTAATGTGGTGAAGACAAGGATTGAACCATTTTGTAGAATAAAGGTAAGAAAGTTAGAACCTCCCAAAGTAAAACCACCAATTTCGGAGCGAAAACACTCGAAAGATTGCTTAGAACATGCTTTTATAGTGAGGCGCTTAAAGCTATCAACAACTACCCCATCTAAGTGAAAAGCGAATAAAAAGAAGAGACTCAAGCAATACGAGTTTGATGAGTGACATGATAAGAAGAAACTCCGTAGAAATTATACAACTAGACAAGAGAGTTTACTATACCAATGGAAAAAGGGTAAGTCTAGCATTATTTGGAGGGTTCAAAAGCAAGGTAAGTAGATGGAGATCTATCTTTACCCGAATGAATTAAGTAACCCATGCATTCTATCAAGCTATTGATGTTAAACATAATGTTCTTAAGAGGCAACCTAAGCTGGTAGGTTATGTTAGCAATTTTTATTGTTTATTTTAGCACTTTAACACTTTTACTTTTCATTTCAGGTTTAAGTTAGCTTTTATGTTGTGCTACGCATATGAAAAGTCTAATCCCTACTGGAGGTTACTTAGGCACTTATAGGGCAACTTAAAATGGGGAAATTTTTTTTTTATTTTCCCTTTGTAAATAAGTTATATTTTTCTTCTTTTTTGTAAGTAAAATTAATCTTATTCTTTCACTAAAAGTAGTATTTTGAAAATAAATTTAAGTTCGGAAAAGTTAAAAGTAATACCCGATTAGGACTTAATAGATTAGCCCTCGGATTTGAACTATCTGGTTTTTAAGAAACCATTTTTCAAAATTGGTTTTCATATGGTCTAATGTTTAGATTAAAATTAATCCACCCAATTGGTTTTGATCTAAACCTTTTCCTAACCCTGATCAGGTGGTGACTCTAGGTATTTTCAAAAGATATTTTAAAAATTAGATTTTCCTTAATTCTTAGTTGAGGGTTAAGATTAAACGAGTAGGGTTTAATATTGATCGGATTAAGGAAAATAAATAAAAATTAGAAAAAAAATTCGTGCTTGACAATTTGGCGACTCCACCAAGGATGTCAATAGAGCTAGCCACTTTTTCTGAAATTAGAATTGTTTTTCAAAATACCTTTCTCATTTTGTGTTACTTTTTTATAAATATATTTTATTTGTTTGTATATATTTGTACCAACCCATGCAAGTATACTAGGGGCATGTTATAGGGTTAAATTACACGGTCTACCATTGAAATTATACTCAGTTGAAAACACTTAAAGTATTGGAGCCAAGATTCAAAAAGTAATAGAAGTCATAGATCTTCAACACTCTATAAGGAATTTTTTATGGGTAAAGGTTAATTTCCTATTTCACAGCCCTTGATGAAGGGTTTATGGCTTAATAGTTGTACCATGACAAAATATCCGAACAGACAGCCCCAAGACTGTTCAAGCCAACCACGCCTACTAGTTGGTAACTACTCAGACTTTGCTAGCTTTTCTTTTGTTTTGCTTCGTTGTAGTGTTTCTCCATGTGTACGACCTCAGAGATGCATCAGCTAAGGTGGTCTTTTCTACCTTTGAGTATAAAAGCCTTGCAAAAAACCTAGGGATCATTTTGTTTGCACCATTATATTGCAAAAACCTTTCTAAGTGAACTATAAGAGCAAAGATAAGGTAAGCCATTGTAAGGCGATTCATTTCATTTGGATTTTAGTTTTGTGTTTTCCTGACGTTAGGAGTTGTTTTAGATTTGTAAAAGTATGTAGTTATAGGAATCACAAAGAGAATGTTAAGGTAAAGTCTAAACCACAACATGGTGAATGTTATCTTAATCCCTACAAATATAAAGATTAACATTGTTGTTATTATCTTGATCAGATTTCATTGTTTGTCTGTGTATGATTTAACGTAGGTGTTATGAACAAGAATTATGCGATGCGGTTTGTGATTACTTCTAACATCTTCTATCAAGGTATGTGCTTTGTTTTCATTATTAATTCATTTGTTATGTTAGGGATCAGAATACACCTAAGTGTTTCTTGTTGTTAATTTGTTAAGGAAAATTAAACTCTAAGAAGAAATCAAAGTATTGGATGTATTGGAGTTGTGATAGGATGGTTTAGAGGGGATTAGAGTTGAAAAGGAGAAGATAGTTATTAAACAAGAGGACACCAACAAAGATCACGGTCGTAGTCTTACTTGTAGACCCTTGTCGAGAATTTTGGTTAAAGGGTGATGGGGAAAATTAAGGCTAAGAAGATCACAACCTATGACCATAGGTATAAACCTAGCCATGAACTTGCAATAGTAGTTGAGAGCACATGCATAAATTAATTAGTTTAATTTAAAGAACGACCACGATCCAAGAACACAGCCGTGAACCCTGAGCATGTTCTTGTTGTCCTTGATAAAGGCATATTTTTCATGTTTTAATGTGAAAATTAGATAGAATAATTATTGAGTTTATATAAATCATTAAGAAATGGTACTTAATTATTTTCATTCAAACATTTTAGGAATTGGAGGATTCAAAGTAGAAATACGAACGATTTAGAGGTGTTTTTCGCAAACGAAGAACCTCGAAATGAGTTATGGTACGATTGGAATTCAACACAACTGGCCTACACTTATACCAGTGGCCTTTGGAGTCTACGCTATCGACCTTGAAGCTTACACCGTTAGCATATCAATCGGCTTTCATTAAAAAGAAGCCTTACGCGAGCCAACCCTAATTTTTCTTATAAATAGCCTTACGTTTCATCATTTGAGAGACTTTTTGGAGACACTTATACTTTCCTTAGACTTATAAAGTTGTAGAACAGTCATTAGATAGTTTTTAAAGAATTCTTTTGTAGAATCGCTTGGATCGTCGAAAAGATTTTACTTTTGCTCTGGAGACCAAGTTTTGGAGTTACAATTGAAGTTTATTTTTTATAATTACAGAAGTGGTGACATCTATTTTAATTATATTAATGCAATTCTATTAATTATTCATGCTTTCAATCATAAATTTTCTTGCAATTTCAATTAGTAGTTGTGCTTTTGTTTCAAATTCCATGGTTGGCTAAATTTATTTATGGGAATTGATGAAACCATAGATAGCTAAGATGATGATTATGTTCGTATTATAGGATTAATAAATATATGCATGATTCATGATTGCAATTTCTGTGATTTCAATTATAGTTGTTTAATGGATTATAATTATTAGAAACCCTAGTGATGTGGGAGTTGATATAGGATTTGTTAGAATTTTTTGGTTAATTTTATTAATTAATGTGGAAGCAGCGTTAATTAAATTAATTAGAAATTATCTAGAGATTAATGTGATATTTGGCGATTAATTATTCACTAAAACATTAGGAATAATTAAATTAGGATATTAGACAATCATAGTATCGAGAGATATATGATTGTAATTTAGAGTCCACTGTTAATTGGAGATGCGGGAGCTGACTAATTAATTAAAGGTTTAAGTCCTTAAGTTTTAAGACATAATAATTTCACTTGAATGACCATATAGCTATTAATTTATATAACAAGATAACAATTGATTTGCATAATCTATGGTGAATTCTGTTTTCCCACAATTCTTAATTGATTGCTTAGTTTTAGAAATTTTATAATTATTTTCTTTTCGACAGTTTTAGTATAATTATTAGATTAGTTAATTTATCTTTTATTACCTAAATACCATTAAGAACTATTATAGGTTTAGTAATATTATAGTCCTCGAGGGATTGACAACCTTACTTGCTCTGTATTACTTGATTCCGACCCAGTATACTTGCTGGAGTATTCGCAATTTAAATATATATATATATATATATATATATAGTTTAAGCAAATCAGTCTTCCTTTCAATCATTTCTCATTCCTATCTTCCCTCCAACCTTATCCTGACATTTGCTAAACATCTATAGAAGCCTTAATAAATCCTTAAACCTTAAATTGAACTAAAATCTGGACTTAATAACCTAGGGAGATGAGTAAGAACACTTAGTTAGGATTATATAACTTAAGGATAGAGTTTAAGAAGAGTTATTCTTATTTTATTATTCAAGTGTTGATCTTGAAAATTTATTTGAAGTAGATAGTACAAGTTATTCTCGAGACCTAAGTATGTAGAACTTTATTTGTTCTTTATGCTTATGTAGAATAGTTGAAGTATAACAAATTAATAATTTACTTGAATAAAATATGTTTGTTGCATGTGTTTGGATGGGTTCAAGAGGTTGTAATTCAACGTCCCTAAGGTGGCATCTTATTGATCTTTGGGTGATGTTTTTCCAAGTGGAGTCCCCCTTAGATATGATACAATATAGATTAAGTCAGTATCTGGGGGTCATTGTACCAATATCTTAAAACTAAATAAGTTAGGTAGCATATGGGGGTCGTAGTGCTAGTATCTCAACTAAGAACCATACATAGAGTTTGAGGTTCTCCAAGTTTGAGGTTAGTCACAAGTGATCCTAGGCTATGTTGATTGTTAGATTAATTAAATATATTAACCCATTGTTTGCTATTTCCATTTGCATTATTGTATGTGCGATATTGATTCCTGCATGTCACATACTTGTGTTTGTGGTTTTCATATTAGGTGTTAGCTCATTCCTCTTCTAAACTGTAGGATCTCTAGACAAAGTAGATTATGATAAGAATAGGGAAGTGTATTATTACTATCAGGATGAAAACACTAAAGAGTATTATTACTATTATGATGATGAGATGTGATCAGTTAGAGAGAGAAATTAAATAGACTTATTATTTGAGAGACTTGTTAGTTAATTTAGAGAATGAGAGTTTAGTTTAATTATGTTTATCATAGTTTCAGTATTTTGAAGAGATTTAATTATGATTTTCAGTTCCTTTGACACTTAATTATATGAAAGGTATGGAGATGTTTATGAAATTTTTTAGTTTTAGTTGCTTGTTTAGCCTAACGTGTTAATAAATTATTAGGGACATATGGCAGTCTATGACACCTTGAGCTTGAGGTGTCACAATTTGTATTTAAGGGATAGATCTTTTACTTTAAATATGCAAAAGAGGTAGCAAATTTTGAGAATATTTATTAGACTTCGCTAAATAAAGGGGCAGAGTTGATATGGATGAAAGAGTTTAGTAAGATCATAAATTAGCACTTTAAAGAAGAAGAAAATCTTCAAAACCCTCCAGCTAGCATGTTGACGAATCAATAAAGTAAAGAAGAACAAAAGACTTACATAATTCCACATGGCACAAGTATAAGTGAGGCATCTAAAATTTTAAATATCTCTTAACCTATGTTACCTTTGGATCCCCAAACCTAATTAAGTGAAAACCTTCCTTTTACCTAACATAACAAATTAGTTCCAACAATCATGTCCCCATTGCTTTGGTCCTTGTTTGTAAACCTGAAAACCCATCCACTAAAAACTTAAAAACTTGTATTCCTAGCCCTAATATTACCCAACAAGATACTTTGTTTCCTATAATAGTGTGATATGCCATGGTGGGAGCTAACAAGTGTGGCAATATTTAGGATGGGTCTGAATAATTATTTTCAAAGTATGGATTAGAATTAGTAATAAATTTAGCAAACCTGTGAGCTATTCGAGTGGGTATTACACACCAAACCCAATCTATTAACTTAATTTGACTCATAAAGTAGCAAACCAGGGGTGCTCACTATAGTCCTTGATAAAGGGGTTGATAAGAGCTAGGTTGGAATAAGTAGCTTCAAGCTAGGTTGGACTAAGTAGAACAATGTCGAGATTGATTTTTCAGTTCATTTTCATTAATCCAATTAGTATTAAGCCCTAACCCATTTAATATTAACCATAAACTAAGAATTAAGGAAAATCTAGTTTTTTATAAATTTTAAAATATTTAAAGTTGCCACCCGACTAGGGTTGGGAAAAGGATTAGGTTAAAACAAATAGGGTGGATTGGTTACAAGTTAACTACTAGATTGTAAGAAAATCAATTTTGAAAATGATTTTCAAAAAACTAGTGAAATTTGGATTCTGGGACTAACCTACCTTGAAGGAGTATCACTTTCGAAAAATTCCTATTTACAAGTTAAGAAATGAATAAAATTGTAATTATTTATAAATAGAATAAATTGAAAATCATTTGCAAAAGGGGAAAAATAATTTTTTCTTTTTCATATTTTAAGCTGCCTTATAGTTCATTTGGGAAAACTTAGGTATGTTAGTTTATTTTATGTTTGAAAATAGTTAAGTTTACGTTTTTATCTATTCAATTTTTATTAAGAAAAAATCTACAAAGGCTCCTAAATTTTGAATATCTGCTTTCCAAAAAATTCTAAAAAAGGACCCATATCTAAAAAGAAGGTTTATTTATCATCATTTCTTTTCGATTTTTTTTCTAAGTGAGAAAAATGTAGATATATATATATATATATATTAAAAAAGAGAAATTTGAAAAGAATGATAAGTTTATTGAAATAAAGATTTTTTTTCCTTTCAAAGCAAAGGGTATGATGATTTCTTTAAAAGAAAAAAAGAAATTATTTTATACGAAGGAATCAAAACAAATAAATAATATAATAAATAAAAAAAACTAACCTTAACAATACAAGTAGGTTGTACACTCAAATCTTGGACTCGATTATAGGAAAACTTCGAGTCGAATCTAAGAAAATAGGTTAGGTTGCATAGGGAAGAAGTTAGCAACTAGAAGCTCTCCAAATGGAAATTTTCAAGAACTATTTTGAGCAAGGATTTGTACTTTCATGAGGAATTAATTGGCAAAAAGTTTATTAGAATCTATGTAGCAACTTGGTGTGACCATTTTGATGATTTTAAAAATTAATGGGTGGTGATAGTGTTTGTGCTATGGCAATTAGGGTATTTCGAAGTGGAATAGGAGGATTTTTTAGGGGTTTTGGGTATCAGTAACTCAACAAGATGGTGGTTTTCATATAAGGATTGGTGGTAAAGGTCACTACTTAAAACCCTAAGTGGCCAATGGATGGTGGATGCTACTACAAAAAGCTAATGATGTAAGACCTTTAGTGGACTAGTGGTTTACCTTAAAAAGCTTTGAGCTTGAGTTGGTTTTAAAGAGAGAGTGGCGTAAGTTATGAGTAAAGAGAGAGAGAGAGATTGAGAATCAGTAAATGAGGGAATAGGGATGGAATTTAATGATCAAAATGACTAGAGGATGGTCCTTTTAAACTTAAGCTAACTCGAATTAGCTTAGAAAGGATTTAGCCATTATTGCAAGCTTCAAACAATCTTCAAAAATGGGGAAAGAAACATGATTTTCATGATATTATGAGCTATGGATGCCTGATACATGCTCCAATAGAAGCCTTGATTACTTCCTCATTTGGTTAGATTTGAAGAGTCAAGCGAGAGTTAGAATTTCAAGTATTAAGTTTTTCTTTATCTTCCCGGTCCCCTTTAGCCATGTAAACTCATGAATTTGGCTACAAAAGTAGGCTTAGTCAAAACTAGGCTATTGGGGCACATGATTCCACCATTAATTTTGGTGGAATTGTTTGCAAATCATACAAAAAATGGCTTTGAACATGAGCCATTGAAAAGGAAAGTGAAGGATCTTCTAAAGAAAAAGACAAAAAAGGCAAGGAAGATATGATGACATAGCATTACATAGGTGTCACGTCATCCAAGTAGACCAAAAAAAAAAAAAAAAGCAAGCACATGTCTCAGTAAGGTACATGGCCCAAGGGTTTCTTGACACATAGCGAAATAAGGTTATAAAAATAAAAATCCGCATATGTGCATAAGGAGATTCAAAACTTATGACCTTTGTATATGCGACCATATACTACACCTATAAACCTCATTCTCAAATAAGACCCTAAATCAAACCAGAGTGCCCTAAATACTCCTTTGAGTCAACAAGACCAAATAGATTTAAAATTGATTAAATTATAATTCAAAACTTAAGATGAATAAGAAACACCATAATATACTATTTAAGACCCTAGTCGCGTACAAAAACCTTAGACCTTGTGTACATGTACTTATAAGAGATTGAACTAGAGCTTAATAAAATCCCTAAATCCTAAACCCTAAGCTTGTAAAACCAAAAAAATTACCTTAATATTAATAAAGCCCTAGTGCAATAAAATTATTACTAGATACTCGAAATTGTGTAAAATTGTTAATAAGTGATTTGAGATAATTTTGAATAATAATTAATTTCAACTAATTAAATTAATAAATTGCTAATAAAACTCTATACACCACTATAAGTGGCACCATGCATATATGTATGTATATATATATATTTATAATATGTAATTTCTTTCCTTCTCATTGTATATTATTATTATTATTATTGTTGTTGTTGTTATTCTTATTATTATATATGTATTTTGTGTAATTAAATACACTATCCAAGTATTTTACTAAATTACCCAATTAAACCCCAATATAATTACATTATAACCATTCCATTACATTAACCAAACTCCCTAACGAAAGTCCCATCCTAATTCTATCCTTAAACCCTATGACAAGACCCTAAAGGACAATAAAATCCCTCCCCACACCCTAAACTTTAGGCAGATCCATCACCCCTTCCTAAAAGATTTTTCAAAAATCAAATCCCCTTATTCTTTCTTGTAAAATCACTCCTGTAGTGCTCCCATCCTTCCTTCACTTTTTCTTTCATCTTCTTCTCATACATCAACAAACCAAAATATACTCCCAAATCTTCCTAAAGTGATCAACATCTCCACCCCTCAAATCTCCCTTCCATTTTTTCCATTTTCATTCCACTTTCACCCAGTATTTCCTCACATACTTTACTTCATATTCCAACTCTAAGCTCATAAGGGAAATACTTAGGACATTAAAGAAGAGGAAGGATTTTTTCTCAAGCCTCTAAGAACCACTCTAACTTCAAAGAGTAATATAACAATTATTTTTCATTTTTCCCTTCTTGTTACTTCCTTTTTATGTAATTTTTTTACTAGTCTTTGTATTCAAAGTTTTTTATATACCTCTTTAGTATTTTTTCTGTACATATTAGGATAGTTATTTTCAAAGTCTTAAGGTTTGTATGTACATTAGTTGATTTATTATGAAAGTGAGTTGTACATTCGATTCTTCAAATCTTTAAAGCTTGCTTAGAATAGGCATCCCAATTCTTGAATTATTTAGTCCAAGAGGACTTCCTCACTCTCCTCATTCAAATTTTACTCTCAACTTCAAATTTAAAAAACTAAAGTCCATTTTATAAGCGATAGTTGTAGCCCATCAACTAGGTCTTTATTCAAGTCGTAGTGTAGGCTTTTGGTCATTGGCTTGCAATGAAAAGGACATGATGTGTATAGGCCAATTTTGAAAGAGCTTATCCTCATTTATTCCTACTTTACAAGTCAAGAACCTTAGGAAAAAACTAAAGAGGGCTTATCCAAATTTTATGAGTAATCTATAGCCTAAGATAATCCAATTCCTTTAATCAGAAAAGCCACTTAATGGTGGTGTTATGGGAGGTTCCATAGTTTGAAAATGAGATGACCTTTAGGTTTTGAACTGTAAGTTTTGGCCTTGATTCTTTATGCTTGAACTTCTTTAAACTTTTTAAAGATGCCTTGAGATTCCTTCACTTTCTAATACTCCTACCGAGCTTGTCTCTTTCTTTATTGTAGCTTTCTTTTACATAGGGGAATACATCATCAATGCCCCATTTTTCTTTTCTTTTTTCTTTCATCTTTTTCTTATTTTCCCCTACTTCCTTTTTCTTTCTCTTTTTTCTTTCTTCTTTCTCTTGATATCCTCTTTAGACTTTTTTGTCTTAATATTGCCATTTTTCTCTTAATTTCCTCCTCTTTGTACACTCCTTTTTGTGAGCTTATGATGAAATGGAGGTACTCACTTCTTTTCTCTTTGTTGATGACTTACAATTCAGAATATGTATGGTTTCTTGACATGTGGCTTTTCTTCCTTTCAAAAGGAATGAATTATCAATGATAATGATTACCTATGAGTTACAAATTTATGCAAATAAAGTAAGCACAAAGTAGCTTATCATTTTCTCCCGATTAATAACCCTAACCCCCTAATTGCTCCAATGTAGGGTAATGCTTGATAGGGTTAATTTTCAGAGATATTTCCTTAAAAGGCTTAAATGGGCTTACAAAGTATATTTTATGTTTGGAGTAATGAAAAGAATGTCTATCGTCATTTCAACCTACATATCAAGTTTAAGACAATCCTCCTTTAAGGAACGAGTCTCGATTCCTCACATTGATGCCGCTCAACTCTTAAGCATGTTTAAGGTTAGTATCTGGGATTTGGTTTGCTTCTTTTCATCCTAAACTTTTCAATTAATGGGATACTTTTTCTTATTGGATCTTCAATTTGATATTCCATTAGGCTTGGCCCGTACTTCACTTTGATTTGCCTTATATTTATCTGCAATTGCCCATGTTCGACCTAATGATGTAAGTCGATTGGTTTACATGTTTGCTTCAATACTAAAATGCCCCTAATGTTAACTAGCCACATGATTGCCCTAAGTAGATTGTATAATTCAAGCTTAATGAGCTTTTGAGGACTTCTTGCTTTGGACTTAATTAGTTTAAACCATTCAATTTATGCTACAGTAGTGAATAACTAAGATTATTTTACAGAAGTACCACATTATGTTCTTCTCTTTAAGTAATAATGGAGATAAGCTTTGGTTTATTTTTAGAGGGTTTGGAGTAAGCTAAAAGGGTTTTTGTTCCGTTTGGGCCTTTTGTGTTGGAGTAGGTAGGCAACCTTGTATTCTTTAGGATCTAGAGTGGGTAGGAAGTCTTATATTTAGGACTATTAGGCTTAGGCTTTTTAATGGGTTAAGGATTATACTCGAATTAGACTTCCTTAGTGGACTACTTTAACATTTGCGCTTTGGTTTTCTTAGTGAATCAAGGATGGGTCTATCTTTACTATTCTTAAGGGCCATTCCTTTCAATTTTTTTATGAAGACTTTCTTTTTTGCCCCAACATTAAATCCAATGGTTTCTTAACACTTTCAATTTGATAAAACATTCAGACTTAGAGCATATCACTATAGGCTTTGGATGGGCCAATTTGTTTAAAAACAACCGTTTGAAGCCCTTAAAGGCAATCCTACTTATTAGCAACATCTCTCTTTTTTAAATTTTTTTTTAAATAACCCTTCAAAACTATAGCCAATAAAATATGAGAATCATTATTTCAAAACTACTTTAGTGAAAATGGTGACATTTATAAGTAGAGTAGTCCTAATTACAAAAGAAAGTGATTAAATCATAATGGCAAGAACAATAAGTCTAAAAGGATCGAGTATCTAGCCCTACGGAAAGGTGCCAAACTCCATATATGTCTAAGAAGTGCACTCATTGACAACCAAGAGAAGAATTTAAGGAAAGAATCACAAGTTTGAGTAGTAACTTGCATGATAAGTAAATCTGACAACTATTGACCAGAGGTAACAAAGTGTGTTAGTTTCTAAGGGGGTAATTCTACTAACAAATTAAAGGAAAAAAATTATCTACAAGCTAAGGAAAGGGTAAAGGGCACACATTTTTTATTTTTGATCTTTGATCTTTTTTTTTAATTTTTTTTATTTTTGGGGGGTTTTTTGGAACAATAAGGTTGTAGCATTTTTCAAGACACTTCGTGTTATCGAAAAACTATTTACAAAGATACTTAATGAAAAAGAAATTATACCTACAAAATTAGTGAGTTTTATTACAAACACTATTTACATGACCAGTAATTCATAAGACAACCTATATGTAGCTGAATAAGAAAGACAACTATTAATAACCTAAAGGAAAAGTATTACTCACAACTTTAGAAAATGATAAAGGCCCATTTCTTTCTTCTTCTTTTTTTGGCTCTTATTCTTTTGTCATCAGATGAATGAACAATCACCTAATAAGGAAACCTAATAAAAAAGGTTGATTTTATTGTAAAGGTGATAGAAGGTTATAGTAGATTACAAATATTATGGGAGAGCAACTTGGATTTACAATGGAAAAGACTTTATTTAAGAATTACAAGTGTCTACACAATATGTTACAAATGATCAATGGGAGAACTTTAGGCTATTAATTATCTTATAAACTTAATTTTTCTTTTCTATTTTAATCTACAAGGACCTTTGTGAGCCTAAATTTTTCCTGATTTTTAATTATTTTTCTTAACTCGATTAGTATTAAATCCTAATCCATTTAATACTAACCCTTGATTAAAAGTTAAAAAAAAACTTGCTTTTTCTACTTTAAAAAGTTCAAAGCCGCTACCTGACTGGAATCTAGAAAAAATGGATTGCGTGAAAACTAATTAAAGAAAAGGTTTTTAAAAGCTAAAGATTTGAGTTTGGGAGCTAACTTACTAAACCCTAATTAAGTACCACTTTTAACTTTCCGAATTTAGATTTACTTTCCAATATACCCTTATAATTTAAAATTACAATTTCTATATAACAAGTACAGAAAACAATAAATCATGTTTATTTACAAAAAGGACAAATAAAATAACTAATTATTTAAAAAGAGGAAAAAATAAATTTTTCTGTATATTAAGACGCCCTGTAACTATATATGAGTGTCTACGTACCTACTATTTGAGATTAAACTTCCATAGTTTGTTTATGAAAATATTAGTAGGTTAATTTGTTTTAATCTTAAAAAATAGTCAAATTTATATTTTAATTTGATTTGAGTTTCTTTAGGAAAAATTCTAAAGGGTTCAAATTCGAATGCTTGTTTTTAGAAAATTCTAAAATGTCCTAATTTTGAAAAGGATTAATTTTTTTTTGTTGAAAAAAATGGATTTTCTAGGTGATAAAACATTTTTTCACTTTTATTTTTATTTATTTTTTTTAATTTTTTTTACCAAAGAAGGAAAATGAAATAAATAAATAAAAACTAAGCTTTCCCTATGTTGTTTTTTTTTTCTTCTTTCTTTCTTTTTCTTTTTCTTTTTTTTTCTTTTTTTTTATTTTCTCTTTTTCGAATATTTTTTATTTCATTTTTTTTTTTACAATTACAATAAACGAGGAAGAAGAAAAAAAATAATAAAGTAAAATATAAAACAAAAGAAAAAGGAGTACAGGCCTAACTTGGATGCAGTATGCAGGTTGTATCCTAATCGCTAAAGTGGTCAGGTTGAGTTGAATCTTCAGGTCGAACTTGGGTCATAACAAGGAAGATGGAGTAAACAACGGTAGATGCTTCTTAGGGGTAGTTTCAAGCCGAATTTTTCACAAGAAACGTTAGTTTGATGTGTTTTTTATTAGGATTAGATGGTATAAGGAGGATACCTTAGTCAATGGTGGTAGTTTGGTGGTGATTTGAGGTAGATGGCCGGCAGTGGTTGTGGTGTGCTTCATGTGGCTATTGCTGGGAATGCAAGGGGGTTGAGTTAGGTTTTTACAAGGGTAGAGAGTCTAACCGTAGTAGTAGTTTGGGGAAATAACCATGAGAGAGTGGTGGTTTGTGATGGTGGCAGCGAGTCTAAACCCTAAGGCGTATGTAATAAAGCTAGGAAGCTTAACGGCATATTGCTGGGAATGCAAGGGGGTTGAGTTAGGTTTTTACAAGGGTAGAGAGTCTAACCGTAGTAGTAGTTTGGGGAAATAACCATGAGAGAGTGGTGGTTTGTGATGGTGGCAGCGAGTCTAAACCCTAAGGCGTATGTAATAAAGCTAGGAGGCTTAACGGCATATTGGTGTACATGGGCGCACACTTATATGGTGGGCATAATACAATCCAAGGCATGACTGTATCTCATGGTCGTATAACGCTTTGTGATGCACCCGAATGCATTACCTAGGAAAGACACGGTCCGAGACGTGGCCATATACTCTTTTGTGATGGGCACATATGCATCTCCTGGAATTGATACGATCCATGACACAATTATGTCTTTAGATAGTATAGTACAATGTTTTGCTTAAAAAAAAACTTCTATTATTTTTATTTTAATTTATGTATGCCTAGCCTAAATGCATGAATTCAAATGTAAACAAAAAAAAAACTTAAGTACTAAACTAGAAAATGAATTAAAGAAATCTAATGCAAAAATTAAACTAAAAAGAAAAGCCTATTATGTTGCACTTATCAATTTTGAAATTTCATTTAGCTTCTAAGGGTACCCTAGAGAATAAGTTGAAAAATCTCTTGGAAAAATACAATCAGTCTAAAGAGGTACTTATGCAATAGATAAAGGCCTCTTTGAGGAATCAAGAGGCTTCCATCCACAAGTTGGAAAATCAAATCGAACAACTTGCAAGGATGTCGAATGAACAATCACAAGGGTTTTTACTTGGAAACACCAAAACAAAACCTAAAGAACATGTCAATGCAATAACCTTGAGAACTAGGTGAGAGTTGTAAGTTGAGAAGGGCAATGGTGAGGAAGTAGTTGAGAAAGAAGTGAAAGTCAAAGGTAAGGATGACATAGAGCCACCAAAATTATAAGAGAATATAGAGCCACCAAAAGTGAAGTAACACCAGCCCCCTATCTCTTATTTATAACAACTTAGACAATACTGTCTTGATCCAACCAAGCAATTTGATAAATTCCTCTATCTTTTTAAACAACTTCAAGTGAACTTACCTCTTGTTGATGTTTTATTGCAAATGGAAAAGTATGTAAAGTTCTTAAAGGACTTCTTGTCAAACAAGAGGAAGCTATAGGATCTTTCAACTATCACACTAAACAAGGAATGCTTGGTGCTACTCCAAGAATGGCTGCCAAAGAAATTACAAGATATAAGGAGTTTTACTCTTCCATGTATGCTTAGAAAGTTGTTGGTAAATAATGCTTTGACAGATTTAGGAGCCAATATAAACCCAATGCCATTTAAGTTGTTTAAAAAGTTAGGGTTAGAAGAACCTAAACCAACATACGTGTTCATTCAATAAGTTGATATGTCCACAACATACCCTAGAGGCATTATAAAGGATATTCTAGTGCAAGTTAATAAATTCATTTTCCTTGTAGATTTTGTTATCATCAATATAGATGAGGATCTTAAGGTACCATTGATTCTAGGTCAACCCTTCCTAGCTATTACTAAGGCTATGTTTGATGTTAGTGAGCATAAGCTCATCTTAAGGGTCGAAGATGAGGAAATTGTTTTCTAAAATCTAGATTCAATGCACAAATCCCTTGACTTATAGGGTACAATCTATCTTGGTGATACTTTTAATGCTGTTGTTACTGAATGTACATAGGAAACACTTGTCAAAGAACCTATGAACGATTATTTAGAAATGAGAGATGGAGAAATGGTGAAAACCCTTAATCAATCAGAAATTATAGCTCAGTTGGGAGCTAATGAACCTAATGTGATGAAGACAAGGATTGAACCATTTTGTAGACCAAAGGAAGGAAAGTTATAACCTCCCAAAGTAAAACCACTAATCTTAGAGCGGAAACACTCGAAAGATTGTTCAAAACAAGCTTTTGTAGTAAGGAGCTTAAAGTTATTGACAACCACCCCATTTAGGAGAAAAGTGGATAAAAAGAAGAGACTTAAGCAATACGAGTTTGATGAATGGTATGATAAGAAGAAACTCAATAAAAGTTATGCAACTAGATAAGAGAATTTGCTATACCAATGGAAAAGGGGTAAGTCTAGCCTTATTTAGACAGTTCAGAAGTAAGGTAAGGATAAAGATCCATTTCCACTCGGATGAAGGTAAGTAACTCGTACATTCCATTAAGCTACCGACGTTAAATGTAGTACTCTTGGGAGGCAACCTAAGCCGGTAAGTTATGTTAGCAATTTTTATTATCTATTTTAGCACTTTAACACTTTTATTTTTTATTGCAGGGTTAAGTTCGCTTTTACGTTGCGTTACGCATACGAAAAGTCTAATCTCTACTAGAGTGTACATAAGCATTTACGGGGTAACTTAAAATAAATAAATTTTTTTTTATTTTCCCTTTGTAAATAAGTTCTATTTTTCTTCTTTTTTGTAAGTAGAATTAATCTTATTCTTTTGTGCTAGAAGCGGTATTTTGAAAATAAATTTAAGTTCCAAAAAGTTAAAAGTAGTACCCGATTAGGGTTTAATAGGTTAGCCCTTGGACTCAAAATATCTAGTTTTCAAAAAACCATTTTTCAAAATTGGTTTTCACATAATCCAGTATCTAGATTAAAATTAATCCACCTAATTGGTTTTTATGTAAACATTTTCCTAACCCCAATTGGGTGGTAACTCTAAGTATTTTTCAAAAGATATTTTAAAACTTAGATTTTCCTTAATTCTTAGTTGAAGGTTAAGATTAATCGAGTAAAGTTTAATATTGATCAAATTAAAAAAAGAAATAAAAATTAGAAAAAATTTAGGCTTGACAACTCTACTAGGAACGTCAAGAAAGCTAGCTACTTAAACCTTTCGAAATTAGAATTGTTTTTCAAAATACCCTTCTCATGTTGTATTACTTTTCTATAAATATACTTTATTTGTTTATATATATTTGTACTAACCCATGCAAGTATAATAGAGGCATGTTGTAAGGTTAAATTGCATCATATATGTATGTTAGATATGGTCAAAACTAGGCTGTCCTAAGACCTTAAGAGGGGAGCCATTGTGTAAGTTTAGGATGTTGTGAGGTAACCACCTTCTGGAGCAAATCAAGCTACTCCACTTAAGCTTCGATGTGATTAATAAACCATTTCCTTGAAAACATGTGAGGTCATGGAGTTTAAGGATCTGTAGAAACCATCCTAATTACATATACGAACAATTAGACCAATGAATAAATAATAATGGGGCAGGCTAACCAAGGGTTGTTACTATGTCAAAATTCTTATACATAACTTTTTCTTTGTAAGCTTGCAATTTTTCCTATTTTGTATTTCCTTGTAAATTACATCATTGTATAGATATCTTTTGTATGTTTCAAGTTTATTGTAACTTTACTTTTGTGTAAGATTTTTCATTTCCTTGTAATTTCATATTCCGATATGATTGCAACCCTAAACACTTAATATTGCCATATTTTTATTTAATCATTAATCCCTTGCATATGCGTGCCTCCACATTGCATATTTTCCTTATCTTTATTTTTAGGTTCATAAAGTAATCGCATTTACTACCCTATAAAATATTTCATTGTTCCTAGTCTTAACTATTTAGGTAGTTATCATTTTAATAAACCCATTAACCTTCCGGTTAGAAATTTTCGTAGGTTACATTAGTAGATTATTCTTCAACCTTTTTTGAGTAGTCTTTAAAATAATTACCACCCCTTTTACTTGTGTCAAGTCCCAATCTGTACATAGTCTTCTTCATTTAAAAATAATAGAATTTAGAAATAATCATCCTTTACGTAAATATTATATATAATTACCGATTGTAATGAATTTATCAAACATGTAAATAATTATTCCCAAGTAAGTAATTGGCTTATACTTAGTCAAATCTCAACAATTATTCATCTGTATAGAGTTTTTTCTTTTTTAGGATTTATAAGATTTCTACCCTCTCTTTTCTAAGCAACTACATTACTCTTATAAAATAATCACTTCCCTTCCTTATCAACAATTGGTAGTCAATTGTAAATATTAGGTTCCACATGAATTTTTCCTCTTTACGTGACTTATATTTTCCTTCTTGTAAATAATCTTTTAAATACTTACAGATCACAATTTTCATTAGTAAGCTCACTTCATTTTTTTTGTTCCATTCTAAGTTAGAAGTTTTACAAGAGTTTGTCAATTAGGGCCATATTCTTCAAGCTTGTTTTTCACTATCTCATTTTAAAAAAAGCTAGTTAAGGTCAGTTTAGCTCTTTTTCTTTCAAAATAAAGGCTTTAAATATTTAAAAAGAAGGGAGAATTGCTAACAGGGATAGATTCTTGTCAGGAGTTCTTAAAAGCAAGGCCAATAGTGGAAGCAACAACCACAACCCTGATGATGCTAACCCTATTGAGGTAAGGATTCACTCACTAGAACAACTTATGGAGAAAATAACTTAACAGATGAATTTTTTAGTTAATAGCATCCTCTACTTGTAGTCACAATGTCATCAAATGAAGAGCACTCAGAAGCCTGACATGAGAAGTCTATTGAAGCATCTCTTCCTAAAATAGAAGAGAAGATCAATCCAGCTTTCCGGCCTAAGACTTATTCATTCCCAACTAACTCAGAGCCAAGTCTAGAAAGTATCAAATGGCTAGAAAGGAAGCTAACTCAACTAATAATTAAAAAGATGAGAGCACCTAAGAATAATGATGGATTTGAGTAGGTTAAGATCACTGACTTTTCTATGTATGATATCAAAGCCTACTCAGAAAAATTCAAAGTACCAAAGTTTAAGAAGTACAATAAAACTAGATGTCCAAAGCTATACACCAAATTATACGTTTGCAAGATAAGCAGATATATTCAAAATAATCAACTCATGGTACAAATTTTCCAAGATAGTCTAATAAGCTCTACATTAATTCAAGACGCCCAACTGGATCCCAACCAAATAAATATTTAGGAGAAATTGGCTCGGGCTTTCTATGAGTAGTATAAGTTCAACATTGAGACAACTCCTTCAATTTGGGACTTCCGCACAATGAGTAAGAAGAAAAATAAGTCCTTTAGGGAATACATCCAAAAATGGAGCAGCATGGTAGTTAGAATCATTCCTTCTCTCCTTGAAAAAGAATTAATATCTATCTTTATTGACTCATTGGAGGAACCATATTATGGGCACTTATTGGGTAATACAATGGCCAGTTTTGCTGATATTATACTTGCTAGAAGCTGAATTGAAGAAGCCATGAGAACAAGGAAGTTGACAGGAAAAAGACCAGCCCCATCAGATTTTAGGGGCATACATAAATACTATAATGTTAGAACCTACACCAAGCAAGAAAAGCCAAAAAATACCAAGAAGAAAGTTCACTCAGATTCCTGTCTCATTATCTCAAGTCTTTGACCAACTAAGAAAGCCCCAATGTCAGATATAAGCCAAGGAAATATGACCCAAATGCACAATGAGAATACCATACGAGTTAATAGGGGCATTCTATTGATAATCACTGGGAATTGAAAAACAGAGTTTAAGACCTAATAGATGTAGGGGCAATCTAATTGAACTCAATTCAAGGATAGGAGCAAATTTTGTAATAACCTTTACAAAGTTTGTAAAAAACAAGTGATTCAAATAAAGTTCTTTGTTTGCTTTTCTCTCTCTCTCTCTCTCTTTTTTTTTTTTTGAGATTATTCACAAATAGTAAAGGCAATTCAAATGACAATCAAGATATCTCATTAGTTAAAAGGTTTAGAATGAAGAGAGGCAAGTCGAATCCTAAACACTAACCCTAAGATACTTTAAGAGTTAAGTGCTATCATAGTGAAGCTATCTAACTTGTTCCTTAAAGAAAGTCCATCTTGCATTTAATACATGAATCAAAATGAAGTTGGGCATTCTTTTCAATATCCCAAACACAAAATCCTTTGCCAACCCCATTGAGCCTTTAAAATGGAGTATTTTAAAAAATGAAATCCTATCAAGAACTACCCCATAACGGGGAAAATAGGAGATTAAGGGTATCAATCAAGAGAAAAAGGTTAAAACCGATTTGTGCTTACTCTGATCACATCAATTCAATTGTAATTACAACCACTAATAACTTATTTCCTTTGAAATGAAGAACTGCCTATATTCTATACATTATACACAAACCACACACATTGTGAGTTGCAAGCTAAAAGAAGGAACAATCACCTTTGTCTTAAGTCACAATGAAAAAGAAAAGAAGAAAGAAAAAAGAAAAAAAAAAGGAAGAAAAAATGAGGGAAAGGAAAAGGGGCAAGAAGAAATGTGACAAAATGAAATGACAAGGTAATCAAGTCTAAAACACAAAGACCTAAAACTTAAAAGAATTAAGGACAAGTAACTCAAAAGCCCTATTCCTCAAGCTGGGACCCTAAAATATGATCAAGATGATCAAAACTGAAAAGTTAAGATAAATACCAAAGTTTCCCCAAAAACTCATGATCCTTCAAGAAATTGCAACTAACACATGGCTTATGGCCCACCCACAATTATACCCATTCTAAAAGCCTTTTAATTAAAGGAAGTAACTCATCCTTGGTAAAAGTTGCATTTGAAACTAAGGCAAGCACAATTTTAGTTATACCTATAAGGTTCTTCACTTGTAAACTCAGGTTGAAGAGCAATTCTTTCATAAAAAGCTATTTCGTTAATATCCATTTTGAAACCAAGGACCAAAAGCCTTTATTAAACAGATTGATTAAAAGTGTATCGCTTACAAAATAGAACATAATTTTTTAATCGAAGTCAAAAGAAAGGAATTTAAGTCGAAAGTATGAAGAAACCCTTTTAGACTAAACTTATATTTAATAAGATATCTTTCGAGTAAGGAGAAATTTGAAGAAGTCGAGCCTAGTAGCATGGAAAGTCATTTACCCCTAAAGAAATGCAAAGACCCTCAAGAAAGAATGGGCTCTCTCTAATAACGGTAGCCTAAAAGATTAACTTGTTATGTTGTTGAAAAGCCTACACACTACTTTCTTGAAACCTATAAAGAATCGAAACCTATTAGTAAGTTAAAAAATTAAAATAAATTCCATTCTCGATCATTTTAGTCCTTTTTTCTTTTTTTTTTTCTTGTCACCTTAATGGTCCAAGTTTTCAACACTTCAAGATAAGAGTCCTCATTTCTTTTGAAAGTCATCTTCTCCAAAGTTAACCCTTATGGTAAGCTTCTATCATTCAAATGTGGTCACCCTAGCAAAAAAAAAATTTTCAAAGGGATTCGCTTCCTATTATCCAAGTTTAGGGATTTGCTCATGCCTAAAAAATTCTCCCAAGTTGGCCCTGGAGGCCAGAATCATCCTCTTTAACATAATTGCCCTCATGGTTGATGTCATCTACTTCTTTATCTATCAAGGGACTTTATCCCTAATGTTTGCCCTATCTTACACGATTTCCAATCAATAGATCTATTATTTTTTCCAAGTCTCCCTAGAAATGTTTACACGAACTCTTTTGCTGTTGTCCCCATGGGTCACCTACTTGTTAGATCGCTACCTTACCTTCGAATTGCATGCTCTAAGCATGCTATTCTAAAACCCTCGAATTGCAAGCTCTATGAATGCTATCATAAGTCAAAACCTTTGAGTCACTTGCTTATTAAAGCATTACCCTACCTTCGAATTGCATGCTTTAGGAGAGTTAGCTTAAGTCGAAACCTTTAGGTCACTTACTCGTTAGAGCGCTACCCTACCTTCAGATTGCATGCTCTAGGAGCACTATCTTGAGATCCTCAAATCACATGCTCTATGAGTGCTATCCTAAGATCCCCAAATCGCATGCTCTATGAACATTATCTTAAGTCAAAACGTTCAAGTTGCTCACTTATTAGAGTAGTATCTTACCTTCGAATCACATGCTCAATAAGAGCTATCTTTAGTCAAAACCTTCGGGTCGCTTGATCATTAGAACACTACCTTACCTTTAGATCACATGCTCTAGGAACGCTATCTTGAAAACTTCAAATCGCATACTTTATGAACGCTATTCTAATTGAAAACCCTCAAATCACATGCCCTCAAAGTGTTATCCTAATTTGAAAACCCTAAGATTACATGCTCTCAAAGTACTATCTTAACTCGAAACCCTAGGATCGCATAAGAGTATTATCTTAATTTAAGACCTTTGGATCACATGCTCTAGGAGCGTTATCCTGATACCTTCGAATCGCATACTCTAAGAGCATTATCTTGTTTTAAAAACCTTTAGATCACATGCTCTTAGAGCATTATCCCAACTTGAAACTTTTGGATCACAAACTCTTAGAGCGTTATCTTGATTCTTTTCCTCTCTTTAAATTCTCATTGCACTTAAAATGTGCTCACTTAGTATAAGCTTACTTTTAGAGTGCACTAAGTCTTCTTATCTTAATAAAGCCTCCAAGTTTTAGGGTATAAACCAACTTTTTGAGGTATAGCTATTCCTTCCTAAAGACTAGTAATCATACTCCCTTTTAAAAAGTAGCCTACTCATAGAGTGCTATCTCTTTTCCTAATCTTTACAAATCCATAGTGAATCGGACCTAGGCTAGCTAGTTAATTGTAGCATTGCTTAGGACAAATTCAACCCAAGGCGAAAATGGTGTCTCCTTTTGCCTTTATGTCAAAGTTTTACTCAAACTTCACCACAAAGAAAGACAGTTATAAAAATCTCATTTTTTCCCTCTATAATTTTAGAATAGAAAAAGAGCCCTAATTTAGAAAAATATAAAAAAAAATACAAAAATTTAGAAAAAAAAAATAGAAAATGAAAAAATAGAAAGATAGATATCCTTTTTTAGAAAAATAGAGCATTTTTAAGTAAAATAGATTTTTAGAAAAAATAGAAAAGGGAATTTAGGATTTAGGTTTAAGGTTTTATTTTATTTTATTTTTATTATTTTATATATGGAAAAAAAGTAAGGGGGGAGGGGGGGTTGGGGGTTGAAAGGGGAACGGACCAGGTTTAAACCTGGTTCATGAAACAAAGTAGATAAGGCTAAAGGCTCTTTAATCAAGTCTACAATATAGTAAGTGTGCAAGTGCCTACATTTTAATTTCACCTAAGCACATGTAATGCACATGCCAACCTAGGTGCATCCCCATGTATCCAGCACGTGCCTGGGCTTGTTTTCCATCTATTTCTCGAGTATTCTTACCTTTTCCCCAACATCTCCAAGCATGAAACTAGCTTATTGGCTCATATTCAAGCCACCATTTAGTGTGGTTTCCACATGATTCCACCCAAATTAATGATGGAATCATGTATTAGGCTTAACTTAGTTCCGAACCCTAGCAATTTTGCATCCAAATTTATCCATTTCCCTATCAAAATCGAATAAAAAAGATTGGAAAAAGCTTGAAAGTATAGATTTCCCTCTTCATTGAATTCATGAGATTTGAGCAATTTCTTTAGAAATCAAAGTCTCCTTGATGCATTTCGAGTAGAAAATTATGCTCATGAACGTCAATTAACTAACAATTATACCTTAATTGCATCAATTTGCAAATTTCATTCAAAAACCCATTTAATTCTAGATCATTGAATTTAATGTTATTATAGAAGTTTCCTAACTTGTTTAAGCTTTAATGAACATAAAAGGGGGTTAAGGAAGCTCGAAAAATCATTAAGTTCTTATCCCCGAAGTCCCAAACATTCTCTCAAACTCTCTCTCTCTCTCTCTCTCTCTAGCCATGACCTCTCTCTCTCTTCAAGATTTCATCAAGCTCAAAACAACTCAAGTACAATCAACTACACAGTCGAACTCCCTACACCTTAAGCTTCAAATTCCAACCACTTTTCGTATCGGCTGTTTCCCCTAACACCTTCAACCACCAAACCCCACACATGACCACCACCATCCAAAAACCACTACTATACCTATCGCCAATCGAAACTACCACAACGAATGAACTTGTGGTGGTTGAAAACCCCCAACCTAACTCCCATTCAAGCTCCAACAATTGCCACGTGAAAACCCTAACACCATCGCCAACGGCCAACTTACGCCATCTCAAAAAACACCTCTCCAAGCCAAGGAATGTCTATCTTCCCCTTCCCTTAACTCATTATCCAATCTAACCTACATGAAAATGAAATTTCCCATGTAAAATTATCCCTAAAACCACCTCTATGTTACCTTATGCCATCAACTTCTTCTTCCCCTTTACTGTATACATACACAGCACGAATTAGGTTAGCTGATCCGACCTGAACTCAAAGACTTAGCTCCACATGTGCAAGTTTGGTCTAGTCCTTTTATGTTTTAGTGTTGTATTTTTTTTTCCTTTTTTCTTTCTTTTGTTGTTGTTTTTTTTTTTTATCTTATCTTCCATTATAAATAAATAAAGAAGGAAAGAATCCAAAAAAAAAAAAAAGAAGAGAAGAAAAGAAAAAAAAAACAAAGAAAGGATGAAATGTTTATTTATTTTTTTATCAAAAAAATAAAAATATATACAAATAATATAAAAAATAATAAAAATGTTTTATCACCTTAAAAAATCATCTTTCAAAAGAATAAAATTTTAATTAACCATTTTCAAAATTAAGGCCCTTCCCCTTAGAATTTTTCAAAATAAAATATTAAAAAATGACAACCCTTTTTAGATAATTTCCTTAGAATGAAATAAAATGGCTATAAGATGTAAACTCGGCCGATTTTCAGAATTAAAATAAATCAATATACCTAATTTTTTTCAAATGAACTATGGAAAGTCTGATCTCTACTAAATGGTATGTAGATACCTACGAGGTAATTTAAAATAGGAAAAAAAATTTCCCTTTGTAAATAATTTCTATTTTTCTTCTTTTTTGTAAGTAGAATTAATCTTAGTCATTCGCATTAGAAGCGGTATTTTGAAAATAAATTTAAGTTTGGAAAAGTTAAAAGTGGTACCTGATTAGGGTTTAATAGAATAGCCCCCAAACTCAAAATATTTTGTTTTCAAAAAACCATTTTTCAAAATTGGTTTTCATGTGGTTCAATGCCTAAATTAAAATCAATCCACCTAATTAGTTTTGATTTAAAAATTTTCTTGACCTTAGTTGCATAAAATTCCAAGTATTTTTCAAAAGATATTTTAAGACTTAGGATTTCCTTAATTCTGAGTCGACGGTTAAGATTAAATGGGTATGATTTAATAATGATTGGATTAAGGAAAATAAATAAAAGCAAAAAAAATTCAAGCTCAACATTGACCGAGGTTTGCTACCTTTTTCTTTTCTATTTTATTTATTCAATTTTTTTCTTTGGTTTATTTATTGGTATTTAAATAAATAAATAAATTTAATAGAATAAGGGTATTGTGTAGTCTTAAGGTGTTGTAAGGTAACCCCCATCTAAGAATGAGTAGTGCCTACTTGTTTTTTAAATAATAAAATAAAAATAGCGATGGTTAAAAATTAAAAAATAAATGCTTCCAAGAAAAAAAGTTTTGTATCCTAAGAAAATAAATTAGAAAGGATTTTCTCAAAAAAAAAACTCTATTTTTATACGTAACCCTTTTTTTAGGATTTATCCTATTTAGAAGAACCAATAAATAATTTTTATTAATTTTATAAGTATAAATTTTATTTTAAAAAATATTTTAAAATATATTTTTCAGTTAGAAAAGGATTTTTAAGAAAAAAAAATAAAAATTTGATGAATTCTGTTTTTTAAATAATGATAAATAATAAAATAAAAATAGCGATGGTTAAAAATAAAAAAATTAAAAAATAAATGCTCCCAAGAAAAAAAGTTTTATGTCTTAAGAGATAAATTATTAAGGCTTTTCTGAAAAAAAAAACTTTATCTTTATGCATAAACCTTTTTTTAGGATTTTTCTTATTTAGAAGAACCAATAAATAATTTTTATTAATTTTATAAAATTATAAATTTTATTTTAAAATATATTTTGTCAGTTAGAAAAGGATTTTTTAGAAAAAAAATAAAAATTTGATTAATTCTATTTCCAAAAATGAGAAAGTATGAGTTTTTCAAAAATTCATAAATAAATTAGTGTCTTTCCCACCACACCATATGCCTGTGCGCGCCTTCCCCCACCCCTCCCCCCACTTTTTTCTTAGGATAGGAAAATAGCCAATTAATAATGTAAACTTAGCTTGTTTTCAAAATTTAAAATGAATTAAACCACTAAAGTTTACAATAATTGCATTATTGTACTTAAATTTCATCCCTTTGTACATATCATATAATAATTGTACTTAGTCTTATGATTATTTACCAATCCTTTTGTTCAGATTCATTATCATTCAACTAAGATTGAATAAAAGTCTTCACTGAAATCACTACTTATCACCTGATTCTTTTAAGTTTAAATTCTTAAATAACTATCTTTAATCAATAGTACTTATCATCATATCATAATAAATATACTAATAGATAATTGTTTTATAAAATTCAATTCTTAGCGGGTTATGTCTTTCTAAATTGATCTTGGAATAACTAAGAAACTTTTAATTAAAAGTCCTAATCCTCTCCAAACTTTTGTTTTAATTTCCATTTCTACCGTCAATTGTTGCTCATCCTGCAACTATTTTAGGATGCCTAAATACATATTCAATCATAGTTTATCTAACAATCTTACTTCATTTCTCATTTATCATTTAATAACTGTCTATCTCCTATAACTGAATATAAGTACTATATAATTATTTAATTTCATTTACCTCAACATAACATAAAGATCCCACTAACCACTTCATATTTATTTGCTTCACTTGCACTTGCTTACAACTCCAAAAAAATAAGTCTTCAATTCATAATTTATTAAGGACTAAAGGGTTCATAACTTGATTATAGCCTCATAATACAGTTTCTATTACCATTCTTACACATGTAAAGGACTTCCAAGATTAGTCACCCAAACACATCTAATCCTTTTATACCTCTAATCATAAGTGTATAATACGTTATAACATATATACATATCCAAAGAATACATATCCATCAAGGAGAACAACTATATCCATTAAAAGATCAATAGGATGTTCACTTCTGTGAATAACTAATCATAAGATCAATTCTAACTCTCAACGAAACATAATCATCTATCATATTATATCCATCATTTAAATCACCAATAATAATTCTTTGTTTAAAAGGATTCTACCACATTTATATTCTAATTAATTCATTATCACTTCCACTTATTGATTCGGTACTTTACACTTCTATAAGAAAAAATCCAAAATAGTAATTATTCTATATATCTTGTCATTATTAGACTCCTTAATATCATCATCAACTATTATCTCATTTATCGCATTCTCTTTCTGTATAAGATCTATTCCTGAATTAGTTTCTAGTAGCATCTCTAATATAGGTCATACTATCAGGGTATGGTTTCTTTTTTCTATTTTTACTAAAAGTTTCTTACTAACATTCATTAAGTAGTAATCCCTTACTTTCCATCCATCTTTAATCAATAGTACATATCACAGTATCTTTGTTATTCTAAAAACCCCAATTAATCTCCATTACTATCCATGTATCCCATTGCTACATCACATCTCATCAATGATAACACAACTACATCAACAAACTCCTCAATAATCTCAACCACAGTATTAACATATCCCAACTAACTATTTCTAGCAATGTTCTCTACATCTCAGCTCTATATTAGATCAAAGATTCTCCTTCATTCTACCTAAATCACTTTAACTAACCATTAATTCTCTATGTGATCTAATAACTGGATTTAAGTTTAATTAATGTTTATCTCAATTCAGCATTATAGTAATTACTGCTCTAGAATTTATAGTATAATACTTTATTATCCACTTATTTCTACTCACTCTCAATGTACTCCTATAATGTCTACTTCTTTTAATTGTTACATGTCAAAACGAGTTCGCTAGAACTACACTTTAATACCAACTCAGAATGGTTACATCTCGAAGTGGCAGAATCATAACAATCTTGCCGTACAAACCATTCTAAAATAGAAGCTAACCATACAACCGCTATCTTAGACTTGATTTACATAAGGTGTCAACCACTAACCCACTTTGAAGTAAATAGATCATATATTAAACAAATTATTTACCTAAGAAAATATAAAATATATAAATATACTAGGATTCAAATATTACAATTAATGTTTGCAAGGTTTCATTGTACTATATTTCCTAAGAAATACATAATTTGAAAATGGAAGATTCTAAAATAAGAGTTAAAACCTTAAAAATATATATATTTTTCATATATATTTCATCACTCCCCAAGATTTAGCAGTTGCTAGCTTCAAAGTAAATATAGTCGCTTCCTAACTAATACCTACAACAATGTTTATAAGGATGTAAACAACCAACAACTTACTAACTTAGGGTGAAAACTTAAAACTATACATTAAATACAAATAAAGTTATCAACCAAATTATTTAGATGCAATACATGTATAAGTCAATTCCATCACATAATATCATCCGGCCCGTTGCAATATTAGAGAAATTACACCCACTCTAATTCGAGTTGAGAAGTTTCCATTTAATGTAACAGCTCACGACCAAACCTAGACTTGTGTAATGGAGACACCGTGAACCATTGACTTCACCCTTACTAAAACCTTTTCACCTATCATTTAGTTTGACTAAAGATGAAAAAAGGAACCAATTATGCTATCCAGCGCTATCCCTTTCGAAAGGGTCGGTATTTGGTCAAAGAACCCTAAGTTTCCCCTAATGGATTATTATGTAGGTCTAATTTAATATTACAAGTTATATATTTGGTTAGGTTCAGTTTAGGATGTTCAATCATTTCATACAAATTACATAATAAAAACCAGAATAGCAAAACAAAATCATAGCATCAAACTTAAAGACGAGCATATACAAGCATGCGCACGGTTAACTATCTAATAATCACAACTAAGTATAATCCCAAGCCTTTAAGTACTATCAATAGTACTCCAAAATACAATAATGTATTAATCTCAACTTACTTAAACTCCCTGTTTACTCACTCAAGGTGCGACACGTACAAGCCATCACCGATCATTTCTATAATATAAACGTTATTTCAGTTTTCACATAACTACCATAGATTAGTTTTATCTTATAACGTTTACTGTTATCTTTAGTTTAGGTTTTTAATATACCTAATTATTTAGATTTTTAAGTCTCTTATAGTTATTCATAATTTAGGTTAAGTTTTGTTTTAGTTTTGGAGTTAGTTTCTAAATTAGGTTCTAAGTCTATTTCTGATTACGAGTCATACAGGAAACCTAAAAATTTGTTCCAAACCATATTATGAAATTAATCATATTATAATTGAGTATCCTCATATCACATTTGGTCTTTAATTAGTATTCTAGTTTGCATGGTACACCCTAATCCTCATTTAACTACTAAATTTACTCCCAATGTAAGAAAAATTTATATTTTTCATATAATTATATAAGTTTATATTTAATATTGGATTTATTTTATATTAATATTATTATAATATTATCAATGTTAGCGTAATATTTTTTACTCATTAATGTCCTATATTTACATATAATATGTTATTACATAATTTACTCCTAAGTCACCTATTTAACACTTCTAATACTACATATATCGTCCTTTATCCTCCAATAATATATCAAATATCTAATCATATCCTAAATCATAATTTTATACCTAATTACTCTAAATTACAAAATCAACTTAAAATATGTCATTTTACCTATTATATATATATTACATAATACCTCTAATAATTACATTTAACACCCCAAATACTATAAATATCATACTACATCAAAATTCAACATCCTAATACACATAATTATATACTAAATGAGTAATTACCCATTCGATTAATTAACTCAAAATCACTCGTTTTATATATCATTTAAGGCTAAAATTATCTAAAAATTTTGAAAATAGATTTCTAAAAAATATCTTCATAGCAATGTTTTAAATACTCTAACTAGCTCATACAAAAATTTTCAACTCAAGACTACATCTTTAAGATCGTTTATTTCTAAATCGAAAACTAGTTCGGTTTAGTAATTTCTTAAGAGTAATATATCACGAGACCTAAATTTATCAAATTGATATTTTTCCGTAAATCTACATACTAAAATATCTCAAAATGCCAAATTTCATAATTTTCCACATTTATTTGATATTTTTAACAAATTAAACAAAAATCGAGAGGAAATCAAAAGTAACCGATTTTAGTTGTTCTAGCCACTAAGGCCTTATCGGCCCGCTTGGGCACTGCCACCACCATTGGATGGTGGTGGTCATCTATTACCAAGTTATCGTTAGGTATTGGTTTACCTTATAGCCCTTATTTACACACTAAATTTCTAATTTTTTGTAAAAATACTTTCCCTACTCTTTCTAATTTCTCTCAAATTTTATTAAACTCTTAACATGTCCAAATGAATTCTAGAAGAGACTTTCCAAATTTATAGGGTTGGTTTGATTTTTTTCTTCTAATTTTCACTTGACATTTGTCTCTTATCCTATTCCACTTCACTTTATATTTGTTTCAATTTTATTGGCTAAATTTATTTCTTCAATTCCAGCTAGCCATGACCACAATCCAAACCTTTCCACACTTTTTCTTACTTTTTATTTTTTTATATAAATTTTCTTTAATTAATTTGCATTATTTTGTTATATTTCGAGTATTTTTGGAAATTTTGCATATTTTTACCTACATGTAAATACATATATGGTACAAATAAATACTCCTAAATATTATTTATGTTATTTTATAATTTTTAGTGTACATATAATTTATCTCTATTGATTCGTTAATTATTAAAACTCGTTTTATGTTTTTCAATAAATAACGGGTAATATATATATAATTTAATCTTATAATAATTAATTATTTTATTATTTATTTTCTTAAATCCAAACTCATTGAATTACTTTTACTAAAATCCATAACTTTATTGTAAAATTTAGGCTTAATTGGATAACTTACCCAATCGCTCTCAATCTTAAAGATTAAACCTCGAACCCCAAATTGTGAGGCTTACAAGCCATATCACTCTTTCTTTTAGCTAAAAATCCTGAATTCTTCCTAAATAACTTACAAATCTAATTTATTTACAATATTTCACTTAAGAATTTGAAGGACAATGATCTTCCTAGGGGCTCTCAATAGTCGGGATGTATTACTCCTTAAAGAAGGTAAGAAATTTTGCAAAGTTTAAATGATTTTTCGTGGTTAAATTCTTGGATACACCAAATAGGTGCTTTAATCATAAGAACTTGTGGCAAGTAAAGTTCTTACATCTGGAGACTTTTTAGTAAGTGCTACTTTGAGAATTTAGGGTTGCCATTACAATCTCCAAGAGGTAAGTCTCCCATCTCTAATGTAAAGAGAGGTTTAAATGATGTTTAATAAGTTTAAGTGGAGATTAAACTATGTTAAAGCTTGCTTATGTAGTTCTTCACTGAAACCATGACTATATGTGCTCTCTAAAGTATATCATGATAGTTTAAAGTGGCATTAGGAAGCTAATCTAATTAATAAGGAGCTTAAACAAGGTTTTATGAACAAGTGGATTAAGTTAGGATAAATGAAGTTAGTTTACACCTCCTCTTGTACATGCTACAACACCTATGTGAGTGAGTGCTTATTTACTTTCCTTGATTTTTGTTTTGAACTTACTAATATATTAAATGATGACTGATGTGATGATTTAGAAATTAAATGATGATTTAGGAGTTAGAATGATATGCGTATGTGAATGTATCAAGTGGTATGTTAGAATTTAGGTATTTGATTTTTAGAGCATTTGTCATGCCCCAAACTAGAGAGTTGTATAGCCTTACTATCTAAACTAACCTACACTAAAAGCTAACTACCTTAACTACTAACGTAGGTATAGCCTATACAAAGTGTTCACACTCTACTACTTGGAAGCATCCTGTATAGTACTTGGTAAGAATTATCCTGTTGTGTAACTTTTTAAAATAGTTACTAAAAATAATCTTATAGCTTAAATGTCAAAGAAAAATCAAGTTTTATAAATTGTATGAAGGATAAAACCTTGATTTTTGTAAAAATCGAAAGAACTATGTTGTTACAAAATAATATAATATCTATGAAAATTCTACTAAAATCCACAGGCTTGCAGGGCATGGAATAAATCTCATTAATTAAAAACTAGTGGTCACATGAGGAGAACGTATTAGTTTTCTTAGAAATTAACGCAGTCAATAAACCAAATAAAAATCCAATGAAGTAATCTTAACTCTTACTCCTTAACCTAGTTCTCTAATCTTTTGGAACTTGAAGTAATACTGGTGAATCTATTAGGAAACTTACAAAACAACTACAGGAGAATGAGCGATAACTGGCTTGGTAAGTAAAATAGAGACAATAGCACACATCTATACTAAGCAATTAGGTATTTCAAGCAAGCTTAATTAGATGTAATGCATGTTTAAGCAAATACCATCGTATGACGTTAACCAGTCGTCATAAAATCAGAGAAATTGCGTTTACATTAATCTAGGTTTCAAAGAGTTTAATATCGCATACTTTGCAAGTAGGAACTAAACCTAAACTTGTACAATAGATAAACATACTCCACTCAAGACTACTTTCAAACCACGTTCCCCAACCTTACCGCCACCCCTTCTCCTGTTACTTAATTCGACTAAGGGTAGGAAAAAGAAAATTTCTACTATCCTCTTTGAAGGGTACGTGTTTGGCCTGATAAAATTAATCATTTCCCCTAATGGTTTACGATACAAGTCAAGTTAGGCTTATATTAGATTGCTTTTTGGGTGATTAAGCAATTTCATACAATTCAAAGTAGGTAATACCATAAAACATCTAATACATATAATCTAGCTCTCCATAATAGCAATACAATATTCAAACACATGCACTGCACATACACAAGCTAATCACTTACAATTATGAATAAGGCACATACTAAGATCTCCAAGTATTCTTAAGCAATACTCCAAAGTATGGAGAAGTACCGATTCCACTTACTTGGATATCGATGCCCATTCTCCATTGCGTAGCTTTTATCTTTCTTTATTGTTCCTAAAATATGGCATCTTTAGTTTTCATCCAATATATAACATGTATTCTTTTTAATATTTAAATATGTTCCTCAATTGTGTTAGGTAAGTTTTCTAAGGAGTTTATTAAGTATTAGTTAAGTATGGTACATTTTGACTAAGTTCTAACCTAGTTCAAGTTACTGCTTAGTAATTTCAAACCCAAAGTTCTAACTTTAGTAAATTTTTAGAAGGTATAATCAGGTGACTTTCTAATATACTCTCTGACTTCCGATGAACCAATATTCCATACCAACCGTCTTCAAACTTCCAATTACTCTTACACTTTGCATCTTCCATCAAACTGCTTTTTGACTAAGTTTCTAACTTAAGTTCTGATCTAATCTTATGGTAGAGGCTATTGTTTAATTTGCCTCTAACTCATATTCTAATTCTAATAAAGGTATATAATTCACATACGAATCACTAATTGATTTACTGTTGAACTCCTAGTGTGGTCAAGGATATTCAATGATAGACAATATTTTAACCCAGTTTCTAACCCTCAATTGAAAATTAGATTTTTATTTAGAAAGTCCCGACTTATAGTTTGTCTTAAGGAATAGGATGGAGTTTAAATATAAGTCTCTTTTTTATACATATTCAATTTTACTAGTGTATTAAACATATTATCACTAGATTATATTCTAACTTTCTTTCTAACACATTTTCTGACCTTGCTGTTACTAATGTATCTAACTACTTCACATATACTCCACTTGTCAAGCATTTTCAGAAGTGTAAACCCTACATAAATAATAAACGTCAGCTAATTCTTCAATCATTCACTTCTTTTCTTTATCATACTATCCATTAGTACACCAAATACTAGAAAAATCTAACCTTAAATCACTAAATACCCACTTTTACTTAAAAATCATGCTTCCCAAATCCATATTAAACCACTTTTAGCTGTTGAATATGGATAAATATAGATTACAATAAAGACTTGATTAAGCCCTTTGTAAAATAATTCGTATGGCATACTATTTTCGAAGATCGTAAAATTCCCTAAAATCTAACAACCTGATTTTGAAAATCCAACCACATAGCATCAAATTTCAACATATTAGGAGAACAACCACAAAATTTCAAGTCAAAATTACATGAATTGGTCTTTCATAAACTCGATTGAAAATTGTTGTGTGGGATATTTTTCTTAAGGACATTATATTTACACTCAAAATTTTGAAAATCTAGTTGAAAATTTGAATTTCTCATACAAAAACATGTGGAGAACCCAAATTTCAAAAGTTTTTAGAGTTTGTTTGCTATTTTTTCCCAATTTTTTAGAAAATTGAAGATAATTTGTGATTCACAAGAACTCGATGCTCCAGCCACCATAGGAAAGGGAGGGTGTACCGTTGACCACTGCTTCAAGTCTCTATCTTGTTTCACTTCCAGTTAGTAATTTTCTTTAGGATCACATAGAATCTTCAATTAACCTACTAAATTTCTTATTTTTGGTTCTTCACTCTATCTCTCTATTTTCTTACTTCCAACATTTTCCCTAGACTTGCAATTGACTAAAATTTGTTCAGGTTGCTAATTCCACTTTTTTATAGTCTACTTGAGGTTACTTTTGATTTTTATTTCCTCCATCAACACGTGTAAAGCATGTTCTATGTGTCTACAAATTGGTTTCTCAGTTTTCCACTTGTCCTAACTCTTGCCACGCACAACAAATTGCTTCCAAGTGCATTAGGGATTTTTTTAAAAAAAAATTCTTATATTTTTCTTTATCTATTTGGTAATATCCTCACATTTACGGGTTTTTTTTTTTTACAATTATGGGTACATATATTTATATATAATTATACCCAATATGTATACATGTCTTTTATATAAAATATTAATTATATTACTCGTATAATTTATCTCTAAGTGTTTTTTAATTTTTGAGACATAATTCGCATATTACCAATAATATAATAATATAATAAATTGTTACTATTTTAACTATATTTTTAATATTTTATTATATTATCAAATTCTGAGTTAATGAAAACTCCTTAACTAATATCACGAAATCCTTTGTAAGTTTCTAACTTAATTGAATTGTTTTCCCTAACATCTTAAATAAACTACCGAACTTAGTCATGCCAGTATGGCTCTCTCAGCATTCAACAATATTATAAGATGTGAGTTTCTAAAATTTCCAACAAAATGATATGTAGATAACTTGATTTGATGATTAAATGGTTTAATAAGTTGGTTATGTTTGATCCTAATGAATAGACATAATATAGTGTTGAACCTAAACTAGTTTCCAAAAGCAAATGTGTTTAAATTAATTTTTCGAAAACATTTTGAAGTTTTTATTTTTTTTATGAATATTTAACATGTTAATCACAAAAAAAAACCCTTTGATGCATTTTAATTTCAAGAAATTTAACCTCAAAGCGATTTTAATGAAATTTCAATAAATTGCATTTTCCTGTTGTATTTTAATCATGAAATCCAATTCCATCATCAAAATCTTTAATTCTCAAGCACATTAGAACCAATTTTGGATTGAGGCTTAGGATTAAAAATTGAAGTGAAAATGGTGCTTAATGCATCATTATATATGTGTAGTAATAAAAAGTTACTTATAATTGAAGTAATGGAAATAGAAGAGAATATGCAAACTAAGGGGAAAGGAGTAGTAATGATAGTAATAAAGCAAACAATTAATCACGAAATCCAATTCCATCATCAAAATCTTTAATTCTCAAACACATTAGAACCGATTTTGGATTCAGGCTTAGGATTAAAAATTGAAGTGGAAATGATGCTTAATGCATCATTATATATGCATAGTAGTAAAAAGGTACTTATAGTTGAAATAATGGAAATAAAAGCGAACATGCAAACTAAGGGGAAGGAAGTAGTAGTAATAGTAGTAAAGTGAATAATTAATTTTGTGAGTCAATATTGATTCAACCTCAAACTAGTCATCAAAAATCAACTTATGTGAATCAATTTTAACCCCCATGGCTAAATCATGCCACTTGTATAATTGAACTTAATTTATCTTAATTAACCCTATATAATAAAATTGATCAATAAACCTGGATTATAAATATAAAATTTAATTAATCAATCCAATTACTTATTTTGATGAGCCTAAACCAAAATCCAAAATTTACTTAAGCCCATTTACCATTTCATAGGCCCATACTCTGGACTTTGACTCATACCTCATAATAATATGGGCTTAGATAAACTAATGTAATAATATAAGTATAAATAGGTCAACTAACTCGAATTACTTTAGTTAAACTTGAATAATTAAATTAATTAAAGCCTAATTGACCATTGAACCCATCTCGTTCTTTGGGCTCAAAACCCTTTGTGTGCCATGATAAAATATAAAACTTAGAATAAAACACAAGACTTTAACCTTATAATGGGTTAAGACTTAAAGCGCATGATTATAATGAATTTAGTATAGAAATAAATAGCCAATTCATGTTGATTGAATAATATTTTTTTATTTTTTCATGGCATATTTTTTGCCCAAAGTTTAAATGCGAACTTGCCCTTATGTTTAGAAATGGAAAACTATTCTCAAATATGATTCGAACTCCTAATACAAATACATAGTGATTTACATAGTGTGTGAAGATAGAAACATGATAAAATTAACTAATACGTAAATTCAGCTGAATTAACATATATTGTTTGTGCTTGTTGCCTCTGGTCGAAGAGCGACACCCTTAGACTAATATTACGGTTGCGCTTGTATACTTTAGGAGGAAACAGTAGTTAGATGCGATGTCCATCGACGAACGGTTTGGGATGTTAGCTGATGAATGGAAGACTGTCGGATAATGGGCACTATACCGGGAGTCGTTGAGGGTTATGGGACCAATATTTTTGGAACAATTGCACTAACGACATTTTTTATCTAACCCAATTGTCCTTAATAGCTAATCATACAACAAATAGAAAGGTACGTGTCGAGTCTGATTTTTCGATTTCTTTTTAAAATTGATTTCTCATTTCTTGATTAATACTAAACCCTAACCCATTCAATATTAATTCTCGACTAAAGAAATTGAAAATTTTCAATTTTTTATTAAAAATAATTTTTGAAGTCGGGAAAAGAAAAAGAAACCGTAACCAACTGGATTGATTGATTACGATTTAGCTGCAGGTCTTTGATTTCAATTTTAAATGAAAAATCAGAGGGTTATGAATTCGAGAGCTAACCTATTAAACCCTTAACGGGTACCACTATTTATTTACCGAAATTAAAATTATTATTTTAATTGTAATATTTAAAAAAATAAAAAATAAATAAATAAAATCAAAAGAAAAAAGAACCTAAGTTTTTACAAATTTTATTGTCTCCCCGAAAGTGTCTACGTACTCGCTAGTCGGGATTAGACGATCGTAGTTCTTTTCGAAAAATTTAGTGTGTTAATTTATTTTAATTTTAAAACAACTGACTGGGTTTACATTTTTAATTTATTCGATTTATTTTTTAAAAAATTTAAAGGGGTCCTAACTCTTGAATATTTTTATTTTATAAAAATTGCTCTAACAATCCTATTTTATTTTATTTTTTTTTAAAAAAGGATCTTTTAAATTTTTTTTATTTGAGGAATTCTAAAAATTCTAATACTAAAAATTCCTAAACTAAATATATATATATATATATCTATTTACATATTATACAATCAACATAATTAGTAACTAATAAGTAAACTAATAAAAATAATAATAATAATAATAATAATAATAAAATAATTGAGAATTCGAACCTGAATTATTGTTACTCAATGAGGACAGCAGCTATAGCATGTCTGTATAGTCGGCGCAAGTTGCTATTGTTGGCATGTAGTCGACATTGGCTGTCCTGTAGCTGTGCAGTGTTCGATCGTATGCATGGCAATCGGTGGTACGTTGCAGCTATTCGACTACAGCTGTTGTTGCCTGGTGTTGGAGAGGGCGCAATCTGCAGGAGTGATCGAAAGTACACGGTTCGAGAGGGTGTGCAGATTGCAAGCTATGTGTCAGGGGGTCAGTAGTGAAGGAGGTACAGTCGCCGTTCTGTTCAGAGCGTACTCGGACAGGTTGGTGTTAATGATCGGAGAAGGGAACGGCGATGAGAGACTAACTCTGTGCATTCAGCAGGCCGTAGGTGTTTAAATACTTAGCCAATCGGGGGGTAAACTGTGCGGCAATGCGTGAATGTAGACAACGCAGTGCAGCGTAGTGCAACAACTGATCGAAAAGACCGCTGCTGCGTGGATTTCAGGCCTCGTCGTACAAGGGACGTTGTCGCTGCTATTGTGTGGTGTGATGTGAGGACCAAGTGTACTGCGGCTGCTGTTGCTTTTCTCAGCGCGACCGATCGACGTGGATGAAAACTACTCGGGCCTACTATTAAAGGAGCTGCTCTATTATTATTTTTTTTAACGGGAGTATTGCAGCTGTTTTTGTTGGAGGGTTGGGGTTGATTTTTTTTTTCGTTATTGTTTTTCTTTTATAAAGGTTAAATCAAACTCGTGATCTCTAATTAAATCCACTCAAATACTCCGTTACTTATCCGTTAGGTTATTGACTTGTTTCTTAACATTCATTAATATTAAACTATACTTAAACTATCCGATTCTTTAAAATAAAATTTTTTAATTAAACCTAAACTAAAACTATTTATTCCTAATATAAATTACTTCCTAAAAATCCATGAAATTTTTATAATTTTTCCTTTTCTTATTTTTTTGGTATTTTCATTATTTGTTAATTTTTATTATTATTTTTTTGAATTAGGACCCTTTTTTATAAAAATAAAAATTAGGACTTCAGAGGGGCAAAAATTAGGTATTTACAGCTGCCTCTTTTTGTGGTGAAGTTTGAGCAAAACTTTGCCACAAAGACAAAAGAGATACCATTTTTGCCTCAGGACAAAAATCTCTAAAAAAGAATAACAAGAATCTTGGTCATGCTCTGATGAGCTGACTAACCAAAGTGGTCAAAACGCCCCATAAGCTAGCTAAGACCTAAAAATATGAAGAAAACTTAGCCGTATCCTTAATGAGCTGACTAACCAAGGCAGTCAAAGAGCCCCATAAGCTGGCTAAGACCTAAAAATGAAGGAAACTTGGATCGTGCCCTTAATGAGCTAACTAACCAAAGTGGTCAAATCACCCCATGAGCTGGCTAAGACCTAAAAATGAAGAAAACTTGGATCGTGCCCTTAATGAGCTGACTAACCAAGGTGGTCAAAGCATCCCCCAAGCTGGTTAAGACCTAAAAATATGAAGAAAACTTGGATCGTGCCCTTAATGAGCTAACTAACCAAGGCGGTCAAAGCGCCTCATGAGCTGGCTAAGACCTAAAAATGAAGAAAACTTGGATCGTGCCCTTAATGAGTTGACTAACTAAGGCGATCAAAGCGCCCCATGAGCTGGCTAAGACCTAAAAATATGAAGAAAAACTTGGATCGTGCCCTTAATGAGCTGACTAAGACCTAAAAATATGAAAACTTGGGTCGTGCCCTTAATGAGCTGACTAACCAAGGCGGTCAAAGCGCCCTATGAGCTGGCTAAGACCTAAAAATAAAGAAACTTGGATTGTGCCCTTAATGAGCTGACTTACCAAAGCGGTCAAAGCGCCTCTTGAGCTGGCTAAGACCTAAAAATTTGAAGAAAACTTGGAGTCGAGATAGAACTCTATGAGTTTACTAAATCCCTAGGAGAAATTTTGAGTCGAGTAACATTCTGTAAGTCATACTACTGGGAGTTTAAGAAACCTTGGATTAGTATTGCGCTCTATGAACTGGCTAAATCCCTAAATGAGAATATGAGTCGAAATAACGCTCCATAAGCTGATCGAAGCGCTAAATCCCTTGAAGAAATTTTTGAGTTGGATAACGTTCTGCGAGTTGGATGATTGGAAGTTGAAGGCACACTAGGACCATGATCTATGAGCTAACTAATTGTTTTTGGAAAATAAGCTATTATCCTTAAGGGGAAACCAATGGTCAAAGCAATGTTTTATCAGGTTTAGAACCACTTACCTGGTTTCAATGATAGCTCCCAAATCGTCTCTCGTCTTATTAAGCAGTCCGATTAGAATCAACAATTCTGACCCTTACTATTGCTTTTCTTGTTCTAGTTCTTCTTCTTCTTTCTTCTTTCTTCTACCGTCTCTTTCCAAAACCCCTATTTTTCTTTTTCTCTTTTTTTTATTTGAAAATAACTTAAGCTTGAATCGAATGTAAAACATATTCTTCTCGAACAAGGATGTCCTGTGTCGAACTTCCGGTCTAAACATTGGCTTTCCGAGCAAGCATTTGTTCTTAAGCGAGTCTCTACTTACACGCTACACATTACCTTTTTGAACATGGCCCTGTCCTGAAAAATAGGAAACAAATCTCCCTTTCTTTGGGGAATTAACCACAATAAAGTATTAAAAGAATTTTTATCAATAGTCATCGCTTCAAATTAAATGATTATTTTTTCTTGTGGTTCTTTGTGTAAGGTTTATTTTGGTAGATGATAGAGCAAGAAATGGGATCTTTTAGTGGAATGAGAAAAAGAAAGGCTAAGGATATTATCCAATGCTAATGACTACTAGGAATACCAACTTTGCAAGTAGAAAATGAAAATGAGACCACAGTAATAGTAAGATTATTTGCAAAAATTTCATTGATGTTCAAAGATAGTACATCTTCAACGCATCAGCATTTACTGGGTCCTTCAAATCCGGACCATCCATTTGAGACAAAATAAAAGCTCTCCCAGGCAATACTTTCTTCACAATGTAAGGCCCTTTATAGTTTGGGGCGAACTTCCCTCTTGAATCAGTTGTGTTAGGCAACACCTTCCTCAACACCATATCTCCTTACTCAAAACTTTGGGGTCATACTTTTTTATTGAAAGCCTTGTTCATTCATTGCTGATAGCAAATGTTGTGACATAAAGCTGTCAGCCTCTTTTCATCAATTAGGTTCAATTGCTCAACACACTTCTTTACCTAATCAGCCTCATCTAACTGAGTTTTCGATAATATTCTGAAAGACAGGATCTCAACCTCTACTGGCAGTACAACCTCCATTCCGTATACCAACAAGTAGGGGGTTGTCCTTGTTGATGTTCTGATAGAAGTTCGATAAGCCATGAGTGCAAATGGTAACATCTTATGCCAATCTCGATACGTAATGGCCATTTTCTTAATAATTCTTTTGATATTCTTATTGGCTGCTTCCACGGCTCCATTCATCTAGGGCCGACAAGGAGTAGAATTTCTATGAATGATCCTGAAGTATCGGCATAACTCGGACACCAATTTATTATTCAGATTCGTACCGTTGTCAGTAATAATTGTTTCTGGCATACCATAACAAGCCAGTATATCTCTCCTAATGAACTTGACCACTTCTCCCTTCGTCATACTAGAGTAGGATGAGACTTCAACTCACTTAGTGAAATAATCAATAGCTACCAATATAAATTGGTGTCCGTTAGATGCTTTTGGAGTGATTGGGCCAATGATATCTATTCCCCACATCGAAAAAGGCTATGGTGCTGATAGTGTATGCAACTCTTGAGGTGGAGCATTTATCTTGTTTGCATAAATCTGGCACAAATGGCAGCATCTAACATATGCGATACAATCTGCTTCTACAGTTGACCAGTAGTATCCTATCCTCGTGACTTTCTTGGCGAGCATGTAGCCATTCATGTGAGGGCCACACACTCCCTTGTGCACTTCTTTCATTAGCATCTCTGCCTCATTCCCGTCTACACAACGTAAAAGCGTACCGTCAAACGATCATCAGTACAACGTAGAATCGTTCATCAAGTACTGAGCCGCCAATCTTCTAATTAATTTTTTATCCTTCCTATCTGCTCCCTCAGGGTATGTACCATGTTGTAAAAATATTTTGATATCATGATACTAAGGCTTTTCATCACATGAACTTTCCATTGCTAAACAAAAAGTAGGCTTTTCTTCAATTTCAATTTTAAGTGGCTAAATCTCTACTCCTTTCGACATTTGAATCATCGATGCCAAAGTAGCAAGAGCATTGGCAAATTGGTTTTGAGCCCTTGGTACATATACAAAGGTAATCTTTTTAAACTTGGTTATCAACTCGGCAAAGTGTTGGTGATAAGGCACTAATTTAGGGTCTTTCGTCTTATACTCACCCCGAGCTTAGCCTATAATCAACGAAGAATCTCCATATACCTGCAATTCCCCTATCTCCTTAAACAATGTGATTTTGAGCCCAAAATACATGCTTCGTATTCTGCAATGTTATTGGTACATGGGAAAACCAATCTTACAGCCATTGGAAAATGTGTACCTCCAGGTGATACCAGAATTGCCCCTACTCCACATCCAGACACATTGGTTGCTCTATCAAAGAACATTTTCCACCCTGAAGATTTTTCGACTATTTGACCATCAGAATCATTTCCCACTACTAGGATGTTTTCATCGGGAAACTCAACTCGTGTTCCTTAAGGGGTATCCTCAAAAGGATTCTCCGCTAATTGATTCACTAAAGCTTGCCCCTTGATTGAATTTTGGCTCACATACTTAATGTCAAATTCTGTCAGCAACATCTGCCATTTTGAAACTCTACTAATGAGAGCCGGTTTTTCAGCTAAGTATTTTAGAAGATTGTGTTATGTTATCAACTCGATCTAATAATACAATGTGTATTTTCTGAGCCGATGCATAACCCAGACCAATGCACAACAGGTTCTTTCAGCTTCTGAGTATTTTTGTTCCCCTTCTGTGAACTTCTTTCTTAGATAGTAAACAACTCGCTCTTTCCCTTCTTCATCCTTCTGGCCAAGCACGGATCCCATTGATTCCGTCATTATGGTCAAGTACAAAAACAACGGCTTTCCAGGTTTAGGAACTACCAACACTGGAGGTTTCATGAGATATTCATTAATTTTCGTGAAAGCTTCTTCGCATTCCTCATTCCAACTGATCTTTGCGTTCTTTTTTAACAACTTAAAAAGAGATCGGCATTTGTCCATTAATTGTGCTATGAATCGGGCAATGTAATTTAAACGCCCCAATAAACCTCGCACTTCCTTGAGCGTTTGTGGAGGAGGCATGTCAATTATAGCTTTCACTTTATCAGGATCGACTTCAATACCTCTTTAGCTAACTATGAACCCCAACAACTTTCCTGACGTCACACCAACGGTACACTTCTCCGGATTCAATTTCAAGTGGTACTTTCTTAGCCTATCAAACAACTTCCTCAGGTTTTCTAAGTGATCCTCCTCCTTTTTGGACTTCACAATCATATCATCAACATATACTTCTATTTCTTTATGCATCATATCATGAAAAGTTGCAACCATGGCCCTCTAATATTTTGCATCTGCATTCTTCAGCCCAAATGGCATCACTTTATAGCAAAATGTTCCCCAAGTCGTAATAAAAGTCGTCTTTGTCTTATCCTCTTCGGACATTCGAATATGATTATATCCCGAAAAACCATCTATGAAAGAGAATAGATGATTTCCTGCAGTGTTATCCATCAAGACATCAATGTAAGGCAATGGAAAATTATCCTTAGGCGTTGCCTGGTTGAGATCTCGAAAGTCTACACACACTCTAACTTTCTCATTCTTCTTCATTACTGGAACAATATTAGCTACCCATTCCGGGTAATCCGACACTTCGATGAATCCAACCTCCAGTAGTTTTTTCACTTCTTCTTTAATTTTCAGTAAGACGTCAGGTCGAAATTTCCTCAATTTTTGCTTTTTTGGCTTGACGTCCTGCTGTGTAGGTAAACAGTGGACTACAATCGACGGGTCCAACCCAGGCATATCTTCATACGACTAAGTGAACACGTCTTGATAATCAGCCAACAACGTAATCATTTCTGTTTTTTGTTTCTCTTTTAAACTTGCCTTAATTTTTAAATTCCTAAGATTTTCTTCATTCCCCATATTAATTGTCTCAATCGGTTCATCAATAGTAATCCTATCCAGTTCATGTTTTTGCCATTCCTCTTGTATATTACTGTGGTCATCGACATCGCTCCCGACGACTAACCCAGTAGGCCGGAAGCGATATCAACACTCTCATTTTCTACCTGTACGAGGTATTCCTGGTTTTCGCTTGGTTCATTGAATTTGAATGAGAATGTATGAAAAAAAAATGCATGTAAACAAAAGAGAACTGAAGAGCAACATAGGAAAGAAACGAACTAAGATTTTATTGAATAAATAGAGGTATATTCTCAAATGAGATAAAAGGCCTAACTAATTTTGGATGAAAGGTTCAATGATACATTTAAAACGATGACTATTAAAAATAAAAATTCTGGAAAATACTAACTATGGATCACCCCTTTACCCTAGGGAAGACCAGTTGCTATTCACCGGGATGGAAAACCAGTTGTTCAAATGATGCTGGAACTTAGGTGGTGAGTGTGTCGATCCTTCTTTGTCAGATTCTCCGGCTTGAGTCTCTTCTCGTATAAACGTCTCAGCTAGTGGTGGAAAGGTCATTGAAGCATGATATAATCTGTTACCTCTCTTGCCCCTTGCCTGCATCTTCTAAAATTCTTCCGCTGGGGTAGGATTGTAGCCAAGGCCGTAGGTGCCGACCTGGCCTTCCTTGAATCCCTTCCTTCTCTCATCCTCTCTGTCGGAACAAGAAATCATGTTCACTTCTTCAAACATTTATAACCCCAGCCCGTCTTGTCCCTCACTTCCTATGGAGGGTATAGCCGTCTCCTTGTCAATTTCATAATCTTGATCTCCCAGAATTGTAATCACCTGGCCATTAGAGATAAACTTCAATTTTTGGTGCAAGCTCAAAGGTATGGCCCCTGCTGCATGAATCCAAGGTCTTCCCAACAGTAGGTTGAAAGATCTTGGAATGTCTATAACTTAGAATCGAATAGTGTAGTGCTGAGGGCCAATACTCATGGATAAATCAATTTCCCCTATAATCTCTCTTCTGGAACCATTAAAGGCCCTGACTGTCGTAGAAGAAGGCTTAATTGCAGATGTGTCGATGCCCAGCAAATCTAAGGTGGCGAGGGGTAGATGTTTAGCGACGATCCATTGTCAATGAGCACCCTGGTAACAATTATGTCATTACTCCTTACCATGATAAAGAGTGGCTTCGTATGTTTGTTCCCTTCCTCACCCAATTCTTCAACCGAAAATGAAATTTAATCTATTACGAGGATCGAATTAGTAACCAGTCCCATCTTCTCAGTTGGAATCTCCCGAGGGACCTTCACCTCATTTAAAGTGCGGAACAAAGCCTCCCTGTATGGCTCAGATGCAATTAGCAAGCCCATCAGCGATCTTTGTGCAGAGTCTTACTGAGTTGATCCGTGATTTTATACTCACTTGACTTGAGCATTTTGGTAAAAGTCGATAGTCCCTCAATGCGTTCGGCCGTCGTCTTATCATTTGATTCTCCCGACATGAATTTCTTCCCTTGCTCCTCTCTTGGGTGATAAATATTTCCTGATCGGGTAATGCCCCCTGCTAGAGAACCTGGTTTCTCCTGATTTACCAGGTGATAGTTAAATGGAGCAGCCTTGTAATTTTCTGGTGGCAACGGTACATGAAATGTATACCTCTTCACTTCTAGAGTCTGGTTACCAGTATAGAACTCAAAAACCTTAGGCTTCTTATTTGCGTCAATGACGTTGACAGCATAGTCATCAAAGATCATACCAATCATCGGCCCATGGTTAGGTAAGGGATTATTGTTAACATTAGGAGCCGGGGCTTCCACAAAATCTAACTGCACTATCCCTTCATCTATCAAGTCCTGAATCTTATTCCTCAGTCTCCAACATGCATCAGTCGAATGCCCCACTTGTCCACAGTGATATTTACATTTTACTGTGGAGTCTAAGAATCTCGGTCGATATCGATCGCTAGGAAGTTCGTACCGTATCAAATTATCCTTTCGCAACTTCTCAAAGACTTAACTCAAAGGAACCGGTATCTTGGTAAATTGTCTATAAGTCCTGTTAGTTTGAAACCGATCTCTATACTGTTACTGGGCGAGAGGTGAATTTACCTTAAAAGCGACTTGAGCATTTGGTCTGGCATTTGAATTTACCATACCAACTATAGATTCTTTGGGCTTGCTGGCGGCTGGTCTAGGACCAGATGACGACGCCGGTGGTCTTCTATCTACTGGGTCTTTCTGCTTACCGAAAGAGACGGCACTTTCAATCCTGCACCCAGCCGCTACCACTTCAGCAAAACTGGATGAGGCCTGCCCAATGAGATGGGAGAAATAGGGCCTCTCTAAGGTGTTAATGAAAGTGGATGTGAGTTCCTTCTCAGTCGTTGGAGTAGAGATTCTTGCAGCTAAGGACCTCCATCTTTGAGCGTATTCTTTGAACGATTCATTATTCTTCTTTCGTAGGGCGACCAAATCCATCATAGTCGGGGCTACTTCCACATTAAATTTATATTGCTCATAAAACGCTCGAGCAAGTTTCTCCCATGTATTTATCTGATTCAAATCAAGCTGGGCATACCAAGTCAGGGCCAGTCCGGTCAGGCTATCTTGAAATGTCTATACCATGAGGTGATCATATTGAACATATTTACCCATCTTCCTGACATACAACCTGGTGTGGAGCTTAGGACAACCCATCCCGTTGTACTTTTCGAATTCTGGTACCTTAAACTTCTCATGGTATGATTCCATGTCATACGTGGAAAACTCTGTGATCCCTGCCTGTTCAAATCATCATACCCTACGACTGCCTTCATCTTTTCAGTGATCTATTGTGTTAATTTCTTTTCCAGTTGTTTCAAGCTGTTCGTGTTTGGCCCATGGTCGACAAGTCTCGGGCCCGCATACGTATCAGGTTCGAAGGTCGAGTTGTCTTTTAGGTAAACTCCTTCTGACTCGAATGGGTCTTTTTGATATTCGTGTTCTGCTGCAGGAGCTTGTGTATTCTTCCCATAATGGGTTTTGGAACCCTCTTCATTAGCTAGCGCTGTAGCTCGTAGCAAAGCAATGCTATCTGCTAGGAAGCTCATTTGTTCTGCCATCTTTTCCATAGCCCTTTATATGGAACGAAACCTCAGCTCGGAGGGATCATTGATCTCAGGGTCTCCATCATTTCCTTAAGTGGTGGCCATCCTGGTCTGGGAACAGGTTCTAATCGGACTTTTCTGAAAGACTTGACATTTGGGAGTTATCTTGAAATTTTACCTGAATTATTTGAACAACTCAACAAAGGGTTAGTACATATTATATTTTCCAAAAAAGGGTTATTAATCGTACAAACACAAAATGCATGTCACACGAGTGCAATGAAAAATCAAGAATTGGGGGGGAACCTTTGATGTGGCAAAACCTAACTAACTTTTATTAGTTTTTGCAATTGTGAACCTTTACACCTCTTATTTTGTTCATGAAACATGAAAAACCTAAAATCTAGAATTTAATCTCCTAATGACTAGTAAGCTTATCCTATGTCCTGATCTTCTTTCGAATCATGGGAACTTGCTCTTCTTTACCCTTGGTCCTCTTCAGTTGTACTTCCAATGCCTTTATCTTCCGATGGTACTCTTTGCAACGGCTTTCCAACTCCTGCTCTCTTTTACTTGTCCTCTCTGGTTCAACTTGAACTTCCCTCTTCTCTTTGTTGTCTTCCATATCTTTCAGCCCTTTTAGCTGGTGATAAAGAAATCCTTTGGTTGTCTGACGCCTGGCTGTTATCCCTCTAATGGTAGGGGTGGTCTTTCTCGTGCACCAAAGAGCTCGGATGCTTTGAAGCTTGGTTATTTTATCAACCATCGTCATACCAGGGTTAAGGAAGTCCAGCGAGGCAGCTTCTAATGATGGTTTAGGGATCATGTCCTTAATGAGTCCATTTGGCTGGAACGTATGCGGTGCAGAGGTTGAAGCCGATCAGAGGAACCGCTTTGAAGTCTCTACATGCTCTTATCATTTCCTTGCTCGCAAACCACCTGGGTGTCAATAACAACTCTTCCACTTTCATACTCTGAAAGTATTGGACCCAGTAGCGGCTAGCTATATTTTCTGGCAGCTCAATTCTTTTTCCAAAAGATTTGATGAGATCATATTGCTGAGTAAACTCGGCCCGATTAAATCAAGCTAGTAACTTCTCATGTGGCTAACGAACCAGACCACCAGTAGGACCATATTAGTTTTCAGATATCCTCGTTTCTTTTTCTTGAGATGGTTTAGTGACCAAATCTGCTTGGCTAGAAGGGCCGGGATATATGATTTCCCTTCAAGGAATTGGGCTACGAGTCCTGCAATTCTGAAATGGACTCGACGTCTTTCATCAGGGAACATGATTGTATTGAAGACTACCAGTATAAAAGTATTAACCCGGTACTAGTACCACGCTTCTAAACTTGCATAAAAAACCTCGCGTTTTTCTCTATGTTTCACTTCAGTAGAAAACCAGTCCATGACATCCTTTAATCGAATGGTCTTTCCTTGATTTAGAACCCAGTTTATTTCGGTTTTTCTGATTCCCAGCAACTTACTGAAGATCTTTGGTGCTGCAGCTTCCAAGTTTAAGACATAAATATCATCCGTGATTGCAGGAGCCCACAACAATTCGGAGTATTCTTCTACAGTTGGGCTTAGCTTATGTAAGCTCATACAGAAATTGGTGGATTCGGGCTCCCAAAGGTGGACTAAGGCCCAGACTAGAGTGATGTTCACAGGGATCTTCTGTAGAGAGAGGATGGGCCCAATTTTATTCTTAATAAACTCCTGTTTATCTAGGGTGAAGAGTCGAAACCATATCTGAAGCAGCTTCTGTGGCCAATGCAATAGGTGGACATGAATGTCTTCAAAAGGCCCTTGCCTTGACCTAGCCATGACTAATCAAAATTAAAATTACAGTTACAATGCATTCTAAACTTTACATAAAAAAAAATATTACAAATTATTTACAAGGGAATATTACAATTACAATCACAACTTCACAACTACTTTATCAACGTAGGTTTGTTACATGATAGGTTCTTATGATTTTTGAAAAAGTTTTCATGTAATATAAATGGTGGGTTCTAAAGGCCCTTAAGTTCTGCAACCACTACGTTTTTTCAAAGCAACAATTCTGTTATGGTATTTAATATTGGTCGCATTTAATATTGGTCTTTGATTTCCAGAGACTTAAACCTGTGATCTCTAATTAAATCCATCCAAGTACTCTGCTGCCTACCCATTAGACCATTCCCCTATTTCTTAACATTTATTACCATTAAACTATACTAAAACTATCCGATTCCTTAAAATAAAATTTTTTAATTAAACCTAAACTAAAACTATTTGTTCCTAATATAAATTACTTCCTAAAAATCTATGAAATTTTTATAATTTTTTCTTTTCTTATTTTTTGGTATTTTCATTATTTGTTAATTATTATTATTTTTTTAATTATGACCCTTTTTTTGTAAAAATAAAAATTAGAACTTCAGAGGGATGAAAATTAGGTGTCTACATTATGGTATAGAGAGATATAGGTGGAAAAAAAAAAAGAAAGAACAAATGGAAAATAGAAAAAGTGTAGTTTTTACTCTTTATTTAAAATTTTAAGAGAAAAAATGGTGGAATCTTTCTTTTCCCTTTTTTTTATTAAATAAAGTTAGTATTTTACAAAACTAATTATGTTATTTTAGTGAATATTGTTAATTGTATCTGTTTACATCTATTTCTACCAACTTCTCTTCAAATTTGAAGAGAAAAAGTTTTGACTATAAAATGGAAAATTTTCAACTCATTTCGGTTTATTTTTGCTTTTTTTTTTTTTACTTTAGTTATTAAATATAATTTTTCTTTTAGATAATATCACCGAATACTATTGAACTCGTTTAAACGTTTTAACTGCCTAATTATGTGTATGTGTTGGAGTTGATAATAATGACAGGAAAATTTTCAATTTAGCATGAATTGGATAAATTGAAAGTTGACGTAAGGAATTGCACTTTGCTCGATGGTTCAGTTAATATTTGCCATATTATCCTATTTTCTTGATTTCTTTTTATTCCACTTTTCATGTTGTTGCCAGGCACCATACTGTGCACACCTACAGTTATAACTCGAAACCTTTCCTTCTTACTTTCTTTTTTCTTTCTTGCCTTTTATTTATTTATTTTGTATAAATGGAATAAATCACATACAGGAGTCTTCTTTCTCTGGTGTCGGCTGTGAAGAAGAAAGGTAGAAGGAGGTGGTGGCGTTATCGGTAGAAGCAAAGATGGGGTTGAGGATAATGGAGTGGGCAGGTAAAGGCACCCACTTGGGAGGTATACCTAGAAAAATGGTGTTCACGGCTGTCGGAGCATTCTCCAAGGTGGTGGCTACACTTCTCAACTCCACCTCCGTCCACAACGCCGACACCCTCCTCCGTCTCGTCCGTTCCCGTCCTCCTGGCGTCCCTCTCATCACTGTCAGCAACCACATCTCCACGTCAGTACCCTAAAAGTTACTCGCTCCTCCTTTCTTTCCTTTTTTTTCTCCCTTTTTTTCATTGGTTATGTTGTTAACTTAACCTTGAGTAGAAACATGGGTTCTAGGAGTTTTTCAACAATTTGTAATTTTTGTAATGTGAAAATGGTGTATCGAGATTATATGGTGGTTATTTTGAAATGCCCAAGTTGATTTTAATAAGATTATGTATAAATTTGATAGGAATTATAACATGATTACAATAACGTAAGACGAGTTGCTTGGTTCAGCATCGATACCACAATTAGGTGTTTTGCAATGATGGGCTGGTCGGGGGAGTCTTAGTATAACCAACTTGAATGAAAGAAGATAATTCAATGTGGTGCTTTATAAACGGAAGACATATTCCATGCCACCTAAAAGTATCAAAATTTGATGTAGCTTCATTTGACATAGTATCAAAAGTTTTTGAAATAGGTTTGAGTTCACACTGTTATTCTTGTACATCTGTAATGTTATGACATGGTGAATTGTGAGCTGATTGAAGTTGGGGCCTTGATTGCGGAGAGACATGTTAAATCTACGGAGGGTCTCATTGCACATAATAAAAGCTGCAGGTTTTGGAACAGTACTTGTTGCAAATTATCAGTGTATTTGCTCAAATGCAAAACTAATCATGTAATTGTCCGTATTTCAAAAGTTAAGAAGCAGAATTCTTGGCAATCAAACAATATCGTGCTTGTGGTTTTCCTCTTTAGACTCCAAGTTTATTTGTATGTTATCCCTCTTTTATGTTATAACCTCCACACAATGAACAAAGCTATCATGTGATTCATGCTTACTTGGAGATATTTGCCTGCATTTTCCTTTATCTTGTTTGCAAACATTGCTTTAATCTGTACAAGGCTTTTTGGTCTTCCGCAACATGGGATTGAAGGATATCACTTGTGCAACTTTTTTTTTCCTCTGTTGCATTTACATGCATTCATCCAGGATTTACTTTCAAATTCTTCTATTTATGAATGGTTATAATTGCATACTTACTTCCACTAGCAACTAAATCCTCTCAACCTTAAAAAACATGGCAAATGTTCAAGGCCATGACAACTTTTGTGTCTTATAGTGTATGTGGCAACAAACTCAGGGAACTTAATTTGATTGATGGATATCAAGAGATTGGTTGGTTGTTTTAGTAGGTTAGGATGCTATACTATACAAGCAATATGTAACATATGCTTAGCTTATATTGCTTCAAAGTTTCTGGGAAGTATGATTTGTTATATGATGAATCCAAAAAGTAAGATTATTTATATCAACGGGGTTGCAGGAGTGGGGAAATGACCCAGTCAATCCAAGCATAATTTTAGTGTTTAAAGTTTAGGAACTCTCGTGGCAACTTGTATGAGGAGTAGGTTCGAATTCCGCTAATGGCAATTCTTGCAGCTATGTACACTTTACAAACTAGGTTCTGTCTGTGCATTAGTCTTGCAGGATGCCTCTTTTGTCCAAATATAGCCGATTCAATTATTGTTGTGTCCTTCCTTTAAGAGGAAGGAAAGGAAACAGCTATATAGCTCTTCATGTCATTACTCCATTTTTTCATATGCTTCAGCGAACACTATTTATGGGTGCAAATTTCTAGATATAGGTGGTACTCTTTATTGGTCATTGTTAGGATTTCTTGCATGAGAGTTTGAGTTCAATTGTATTTATAGGGTTTAGTCAATTGTATCAGGTTGGACGATCCAGTCTTGTGGGGTTTCAAGGGATTTCCCTCCACAGATGTTAACATAGCCAGATGGGTACTGGCTGCTGAAGATATATGCTTTAAAAATGCAGTGCTCTCATATTTTTTTCGACTGGGTAGGTAATCACTTATTACAACAAGATGGTTAACAGGACATGTCTTACATACCTTTTCTGTCAATGCCTCATTCATTTGTTCAGGAATGCTCACTTACATCAGTTTGAGAATACCTCTTGTAAGATTCAATGTCAAAACTTTACTAATTTACTCATTATCTATCTGGTGGTATGATCTAATTTTTTAGAAGAAAATGTTTCCGTGCTTCCTCTAATGAGAAGAAAAATTTTCTTTCCTTCAATATGGTCACATGCTTGGGTCTTTGGAAAAAATATAGAGCTTCTGCACTTGAAAAGTGTGCTTGGAAAAATACTCTAGAAGTCAGAAACTTCTACTACTCTTTCTTGTTCTATTGGTAGATGATATCCATTGTAACTTTACTTGATGGAGAACTTCAGTTTTCAAAGCATGAAAGGAAGTTCTGATGCTTAGCAATTTATATGTATCTCACAATGCTCCACGAGGATGTATTAAAGCCTGTAAAATTATCGTGGTATACATTTAGTGTCCTGCAGGCTTTAGTATGACAGAATCCTAATTTAATGGTGTGACACTTATCTCTGTTACTTGGGATGAAGTCATTTGCATTGGTAAATTGCTTCTGCATATACAAGCAATGAACTACAGTTTTGTTCATAACATATTTTGAATCAAGTGGAAGGTTAATTGAGAATTTTGTAATATCAGGATCTGTAACATATCAATCTCTAAGATTTTTAGTCTGAATTTAGGTATGAAGAGTTGGATTTTCTATTACTAAAATGTTATATTTGCTTTGACTTATAAAATTTCCTTCTAAATGCACATCTTCATTATTAATTTGCATTTATGTCTTTGGCTGGTTTAATTCTGTCAATCATTTGTTGCCTCCCTAATTTGGTAAATTACACAGGCAAATGCATACCTATTAAAAGAGGAGCTGGAATTTATCAAGAACACATGGATGAAGCTCTTGAGAAATTGAGTAATGGAGAATGGGTATCTACTCATACTACACGTTCTGTGTCCTGGTTTTATTTTGAGGGTCATTCATTTTATATCTAAGTTAGATTCATCTTTTGTTATGACTCTTTTTGATGACTTCAGTTGAACACTTGGACTACCACTTTTTCTATTCTAGTTTGGGAATTGATTGCTCCAAGTTTATCTCAAATTCAATTCTTTTCTTCCTTACTTGTTTGCATGATGATAACTTTGCTTGCTGTCAAGGCACCATAATGGTTTCAGGATGTACATTTGATTGGTGATTTATCTGACTGCTCTCCCCAAGCAATAGCAGTGAATTATGAATTTGTTGATTAGACCATGTAATTTGAGTGAGAAGAACAAAAGAATTCTTAGGTAACTTACCCCAAAAATAAAAGGTAGATGTCATTGCTTAATTCAAAATTTGATTTCCCATAAAAAGGGTGCTTCAAAGACTGCTAATTTTCCTAAGAAACTAAGCAGTTCTATCAGGTATGGGGTGTATGAAAGCATTCTTAGGCGATGACTTTTTCAAAGAGAAAGTTTTGAAATCTTTTTAGATAGATAGAATGTAGTTTTCCACTAGATTTGAGCAAAATGTGATTTGGTTCAAGTTGAAAATGAATTGCATCTTATGTTTCAGTTTGCAAGCACCTACCAAACTGAATTGTTTTAAATGGTTTGGAGAAGCAATCTAAACTACCTTGAACTGCATTCATATTGCATTCGTTTCTTTTATTATTATTATTTTTTCATTTTACCATCTCGAATGGTTCTATTTCTATATATCTTATCATCATTCACATCCAAATTGAATTTTATATTACTGATTTGGTTCATTATAATTTATATCCTACTATATATAATTTCACCATTCCAAAAAAGAGTATATACCTGGAGATACACATGTTACAGTTTTTAAGGCTAGACTAGTTTATATTTACTGGGGAAAAAAAATTAAATAAAAAGGGGCTAAATAAAATAAAGGTATCTAAAGTGAAAAGGAGACTTTTTTACACAACTTGTGTAATTCTCTCTTTCTCTTCTTCCTTTAAAGCAATGCGACTCACTTCATGTCCTGGTCCAACACGTCGAACGAAGTGTGAACTTTTTAGATCTTCTTCAGACTAAATAGCATCTTAAACGTGCACATCCTTATCTCTGTCCCCCAACACCCCACCCCCTTCGCTTTCCACTCCTGTCTCTCCCACTTACAAAAACTCAAAACGTGACTAGTTGAGAATTCTATTATTTAATCTTATGCATTTTGAAATCTGCAGTTACATACATTTCCAGAAGGAAAAGTGAGCCAAGAAGATGTTCCCATCAGACGATTAAAGTGGGGAACTGCTAGCCTTATTGAACGTGCCCCTGTGACCCCAGTAGTGTTGCCATTTGTTCACCGTGGTCTTCAGGAGGTGACTTTCCAATTTTTTGGTGCTCTGTAATTGAAATATTAACTTTCTGCTGGTTGCATCCTTTCTCTTTATGCATCACTTGCCTGTTTGATCCAATATCTTATTACTTTAAGTTATCTCTGCTGATACCATGGTGCAATATATGCCTGCTAGCAATCTACTTTACAACTTCTGCTTAAGATATATCGTCTTATTGTGTATAGAGCCCATAAGTTTCTCATGGGCTTTAGGTCATGGTCCCACTTTTTAGATGTACTATATATTAACAGGTGTCTAATGAACAAGTTTCTCTGTATATTTATGTTTTATATATTAGTACTATAAGAAGCACATTCCAAAAGTTCCATGAATGACGTTTTTCATATTGTTACTTATAACTACCTTAAGAATAGTTCCTTAGTTACAGTACTCCATTATGGGTATCCTGACATGTCTTTTGTGTTGGAATTCATCTTATCACTGTTTTTGGGTAAGATGTTCATATGGTTTTGTACTGAATAATTAACCAATGTAAAAGTTTAAACTTATACAAAGATATATGACATGGTGTAAGCTTTATTTTCACTGGGTGGAGTCAGCAATGTGGATTTTGTTTCACTATTGCACTCCGTCGCAAAGCATATCTTTCAAAATTAATATGTCCAAAAATTTGTACATAGGTTCGAAGCCTTATATTTTAAATTTTAACCATTGAGACATTGATTAAAACTGATTAAGTGGAATAATTACATATAGGTGAAAGTAAGGTTAATGGGTTTGGACTCAAAAGTCTAGACCTCTTGCTTTAATATCATGTTAATTTTTTAGGTCCGTAGCTTACTATTTTAAAGGTTGAAGCTCGTTCATGTTATATGTATATTATATTTATTAGCACCTTCCTGCTGAATTCATCTGTCTTCTGAATTCCTACTCATCGCTTTTTTTTTCCAATCAATCTGTGATGTTGTGGCTGTCTAGCTGCAAATGCATGCTGTCTGCCAGTAGATTCATTGGGATAAATAATGTGGTATTGCAACTTTGTTTCTCATTTTAGTGAGTGCAATTGTTAAGTTGCTTCTCCAGTGATCTAATAAGTTAAGGGTTAGAGGTGTGGAAACGCCTCTTCGCAAAAAATGCTAGTGTAAAGCAGTGTACACATGTGCCCTCTCTCAATTACCTGCATTAGCCAAGAGCACTTTGCAAACCGGATGAGCCCTTTTTTCTTCTTTTTCATACCAAAAATGTACTAGTTACTTTGAGCACCTCATTCTTTCCTGTTGGTGTGTTTGGTACCTCAATTAAGCATCATCATAATGTTGCAATGAGAAAGTTAGGTGCATAGCATTTAGGTATCAAAATCAATAAATGTCCAAAGCTGAGATAGCTTGGGAAAAGAGAATCTGAAGTTGATGTACTATTTTACTATGTTGGAAACTTCACCCGTTGCTGTATTTTCTAAAACTTGATTGTTACACAGATAATCTTGTGTATTTTCAATAGCGTGCTCCTTCTTCAAGTGCTTTCTGCTTGCTATACTCGAATAGAGATGGCTTAATCAAACTTCTGTTATTAGAGTGTTAATCTCCCATAGTGATATAACACGGCATCGACCTGCCATTTTGCATGTGGGGGGTTTGGGTTGTAAAGTGGTTCATTTTAATATCTGCAATTAGAGAAAAAGAAAGGACAGAATTGTGGAAACTTTGCTGGAAAATTAGTTTTGGCTAAGCATCTTGCTCAAGTAACTTGCTATCTCTTATTAGTCTTTGTTTCCAAACCATAATTTTATAGGAAACTTTTCTGCAATTTTGCTGGAAATTGTCTGTAATTATATCACATAGTATCTACTCTGTTAGCTGTTAAGTGAATAAAAATGCATTCCTGCATCTTTCTTCTCTTTTGCTGATGAGTTACCTTCTATTTTTTCAGGTGATGCCTGAAAATTATATCTTTGGCAGAAGGACTCCTGTGCCTTTATGTAATAAAAACCTTAGTATTGTTGTTGGTGAGCCTATAGAGTTTAATCTTCCTAAAATGAGGGAGATTGCCACATCTGATTCTCGTAATTTGTCACTTCCATCTTTGGGATGGCCCAGGACTTCTCATGGTCTGGATGAGGCAGCTCAGAAATGTCTCTATATTGCAATATCAGATCGAATTCGAACTGCAATGGAGAGCTTAAGGAGTTTTAGCAAAAGTTTATGCAAGTCATGATGATACCTAGTAAAAAAGTATTCTTCCAGGCCTATACCCTCTGTGGAGTAACATCCTTAGCATTAGATTAGTGCATTTTTCTGTCAAAAATTTTGACACCTATACCATTTTCTCCATAGGACAGATTTAATTGTTTTTTAGGTCAATTTTTTGAATTTCATAATAATTTGTATATTTTTCAACAGCTGAAGCTGTTTGATTATTTGGTCGGTTTCAGAATGTTTCCTTACTATATATTCGATCAGACAGATATCAATAATATGTGATAAACAATTCTTTTAATATATGTGCCAGTGTATCAAGGTATAGCCAAAAGCAGTTTTGCTGTGGTCTAAACACATGGTATGCTACTTTCCCTGAGTTGGTAGATATTGCATAGAGTTGGAAAGTTAAGGCAGGTACAAGACTGATATGGTTGGATAAGAACGTTGCCATCGGTGCTCCATCTTGAGAAAATTTCTCGATGGATCAATTTGGCTTTTCTCAGATTCAATTCTTCCTAGACTATATGAGAGCTTCTGGCTGTGCAAATGGCAGCATGGTTGTGGCATTGTTGATTGCACTTGTATCTTGGGACACGATTAGAAGCTACTACTAATGTAATACATCAACAGGGCCAAGCCAAATGCAGAATTAGCGCTTTCTGCAGTACAACTACCTGTATTTTCATTGCTTTCTGTGTGTATGGTATAAAGAGTAGTAATTGTAACTGCAGAATTCACGGAGATTTCTGAGAGCTGAAGATAAGTGAGTGGAATGGAAGTGGCCTCTTTTCACTTGATATTTTCCTTGACTCATTAGTAAGCAATATGATTGCATAGCACATGATGGTTAAGGTGATTCCTGTTCAATACTTTTGCAGTTGGAGTTTGTTGGTAGTATTGAATCATGATGAAAGATATGGGTTGATCATTGCAAAAAGGACCATTATCACAAACTTGGGATTAATTAGCTTAGCTTCACGTTTATTTCATAGTATTTTTCTGGAATTACATGGATATGCTGCTACATGCATAGAAACATTTCAATGATTAGTTACAAATATAGGAATGCAGTTTCCCTGTTCCCTACGTGCAATCCTGTCTATGTATCTGACGCATGAAAATATGAAAGCTAAAAGATGGATTTGTATTAATTAATCATTCAATGCGATTATCGCGTAAATAGTAGTGATATGAGTAGGATCGTGCGATGGAACACAGGAAACGGTAAACTTTGTTTATAATCTTGGATACTACTTGAAAATGAAAGAATGTGTGACTTTTAGGTGTAAGTGGTTGTCTTGTCTCAGACTTTCTGTGCTCATGTTGTTGTCCCAAAGTGAAAAGGAAGGTATGCTCTCTATTAAGTTATTGAATATGGTAGATCACTTTGTTGACATGATTCGGTTGTTGCATATTAAATTCATAGTGCTTCCCAACTTTTTGCATTTCCTAAGCTCAGGTAAAGACAAAAATAGTTCAAAAGTATTGTGGAAGGGGTCGGTTTTGATGCAATAAGACATTATAAAATTTGAGACATAAAATCACATGAGATCCTAACTTTTAATTTCTAAGTGCTAGGTTTTATTTTATTTTATTAACTGACGTGACTTCATATGGACAAGATGCATGATATTCAACAATATTGATGAAGAGGATGGTAGCTTGCATTTTAAAATGTTTATAATTATTTTGATAGAGTGCAATCCATGTTTATCAATTTAAAAAAAAATACATAACTACAAATTATCTAAAAAAATTATTTAAATACTGTTATTATATCACATATTCAAAATGCAATATTGTTATTTACATTAATATCGAACTTTTGTATACCATGACTATGCTGTATCACACAATATTGGTACAAATACATTAAGATATAGCATTAATATAATTGTACTAATATCACATCTTCAAAATAGGATATAGATATATTGCACTATTGTCACATTTTGAAAATGCTATGTTACTACAAGTAGCTATATCATATTTTCAAAATACAATATAGCAATGATATTTTAGTTGTTAATCTCTTCATGTATTTTGATGATAATAAAAAGAAATGTGAATGAAATGATAACAAATAGGATGATATGTTAATATGTTTGTTTTGTCTAGATATAATTGTACTTAGCTTTTCAGATTAGGATTAGCTTTTTGAGATCTCTCAAAAGGTCAATCAAAGGATCAATTAGAAAGAACAGGAATTGATGTGAAAAACAAGTGACTTCAAGATATGGAATATATTCAATACGTTCTACTAATATAGATGAAAATCCACAAGGACTAACCTAATTTATTTAAACAGCACGATGATTGATATGCTAAGTTTTTAAACTTCATACAAAATTGGATTCTTTTGAAAATCTTATGGTTAAGAAACTAAGGTGGAAACATTCAATTAATCCTAAAGATATTTTAGAGTTCATTCCTTCTAAAAAATGAGAGTATGGATTATGCTATTACATGGTCAAAAACTAAGAAAAAGGAAAGGATATATATTACTTCTTAGCAACACGTATTTTTGGAAGGATATTATAAACAAATATAGAAGGCTAGAAACGCTATCATGCAATCTCTACAATAATCATTACACGAAGCTAGAATAAATTTCAATAAACCTTCCATACTTCAAGAATTTAGCCGTTGCAAGTTTCAATATTTAAAGGCTCGAATTTATAGTTGGAAAAATACAAGAGAAAATTATCTCAACAGAAGTGTTGCGGTGAACTTTGCAATATCAATATGAGAATAGAAGATCAATTAGAAGTTATATTATTTCTCTTTAAACCAGTTCTTATTTGTAGAGGAGCTATTGTATCGCTTCCTCATATTTCCTTATGTTTTCTTGTACACATTAAGTTTGTTTTTGAGAGAGACTTGTGAAATCTCTGTATTTTTAACAGTTAGCCTAAGAGTAAGTCTAAGAGAGTCAAAACAGAGGATCTTATGATTGTACATCTCTTAAAGGTATGTTCTTGTGAACAAATGGATAGTAGAACAACTTCGGTAAAGTATACCGAGTGCCTAGCGGTTAAGTTGCAAGAATATAGTAGACATAAAGCCAAAGTATTATAATTCGTTTACTTCATTTTCTAACCCTTATCTCTTTACATTTATGGATTTTATTTATTTTGTATTATCCATTTGCCTTCAAGCCAATCATTTAAGTAATCAAAGTGTTAATTTTTCTAAAATCGAATTTTCCCAAATTTTAAAAAGCAATCGGTTCACACCAGCACCACCTACCCCTACTCTCACCCTTACCCTCACCCAACCTTCGCCCTTCCCTTAGTTACTTATCTATGATAACATTAGGAATATTTTTATCTAATTTGAATTTGTGTAATATGTATTAATTTTGATGGTAAATTTGAAATTTTCTATAAGTTGATATTATTAGAAAATGTAGAATATAATCTAGCATATGTGAAGATATAAAACTTTTTAAGTTTCCTCGAGTAACATATTTTCATGATAACAAACATCAAACATCAAAGTTATCTAATTAAGTTTTTTGAAGTTAAATGTTAGAAGGAAACTTAGAAGCTATTACAAGATGTTTACTACAGTTAAAAAGAAACTCAAAAGCTAATCATGAGTCGAAGACATGAGTTAGAAGCAAATTTAGAAGGAATCAGATAAAGATTAAAAGGATGTTTTTAACATTTTAAAAGGATATCTAGAAGCTTAGGTAGATGAAAGTTTGAAGGGTAAACAAGATAAGGTTACTTAGAAGCAAACTTAGAAGGTAATTTGCAATCAAAGTTGAAGAATAACACGACTTAGAAGCTAACTTAGACGCTATGACTAAAGAACTGTAAAATGAACTAAAAGCTTAACAATCCATAGAGATTTTGTTTTGTTTTTTTAAAAATCAAGGCCTAGCTTCATTGGACATATGTATTTAGGTAATATACTGTCTTATTCCACTAAAAAGAATGGATAAAATCCTCGAAAGTAGAAGTTAGAAGATACTCCAAAAGTTGGCTGAATTTTGTGGAACCATGACTCTTGTTTATCCTCATTAGTGACCAAAATTTATCTATCGAAAGTTATGCAGAAATATCAAGATATTTAAATTCAAAGTGGGCTAAATATTGAGGAAAGATAACTGCCATATTTTATCTTTTAATAACTCGAATAAAGATTAAGGAGATTTGAATCAATCTATTAAAAAATTCTACCATTCGTTTCAAATGAGTTTTAAAAACACAAGGAAGCTTTCGAACGAGACACAAAGATGTATAAGATTAATCAAAGAACATTACGAGAAAAATCATCATACAATCTTTACTTAAAATTGCATCAAGTTTATTGTATTCTATTACTTAGTTGTTAAAAAACTTAGAGAATTTAACATTTATATTCCTATGTAATATTGTAATAAGAGAATGATTCATTATAGATTTGTGTAGCTTGTAGTAAACTTGAAGGCAAAGCAATGTGACTAAGGCTTATAAAAGTACATTGTACTTTCTTATTTTAAATCAGTGAAACATCTAATGTAGAAGATTCCTACTCCTTTTATTGTTACTGTTTCTTTAATTTATTTGCGAAATTATAAGGCACTTATTTGGAAATTATTAGTCATTATAATAAGTAATTTAGAGGATTTTTAAAAGAAAATTTTATTAGCAATCAATTAACCCCCTCTCCCCCTTTTGATTACTTAAGAGGGACTAATAAAACTTTAAATATATTTAAACATTTGTTTTTTAATTAGAAGATACAAATATAGATATATGGGCATGTCCTATGGTCAGTTAGTGTTTGAAATTTGCATGTACATTAATGAGAGGTAAGTAGGTAACTTTGTCATATAAGTATCTACTCAAACACTGCTCTATCAAATAGGTTCAATGAGGATACGGGATAAGTTACAAACAATAATTTCTTAAAACCTGTTCTTACAGGGTTGAGTACTGGTATGAAATTAGAGTACCTTATCCCATCCTGAAATCTATACTTCAAAATATATAGGTTAGAAGTTTTATGATGCCATATACCTACCTTATAATAATAATTAAATAATATTCATAAGTAAAAAATTAATACTATTACTTTTTTTCTTAGTTTTAAAGAAAATAACAAAAAAAATCTTAACTCATAATAAAACCTTAAGACTATACGTTGCTTATGTCAACTATTTAGTCATTCTTTCTCCTTCTTTTTTCTTTTGTTTTTTTTGGTAAAAATGTATCTCTTTTTTTTTTTTTTTACTATCTTCATATTTTTCCTCCTCCATCTTTTACTAACTTTAGTCTAATAAGGTGTTAAAAATATATTAGTTTTTAACGTACCATCTAATATATTATATTGAAATCACTTTACTTACACATGGTTTTTGTATGAAGTCAATCTTATGATTTGATAACAGTATTTTAATGATTAGAAAAGAAAAGATAGAATAAATTTAAGTATGACTTACTCAAGGATTTAAACATTTCCAACTATGAAAACATTTTCTATTTTTCCTACCAAAATTTTCTATTATCTCGACTCAAAATACGTTACAACATATAAAAATAGGTGAATCAAAAATCAAACTGTGAATTGAATCGAAAATTAGTCTTCTTTTTTTTTTCAAACAGTTTAGTTTACAGTGCAGTTTCATTACATATAAATGATTTACGGTTTGGTTCAAAAAAGCAAATCGAATTGAACTAACTGGTTAAAAAATTCACACAATTATTTCGTGATTTTTTTTTGTCAATCTTTAAGGATTTTATCGAATTTTTCATATCTTATTTCTAAGTCAATTATTTAGATTAAATTAAGTGAGTTTTATCTAAAATTTTAAATCTAGAAATTTTCCTTTTCTTATATGTTTTTAAATCAAAGGCCTAACCTTAGTGCTCTTTATATGTCTCTTATTTCTTTTATAGTCTTTGTTATGTATCTTTTTTCTTCTTCATATTGCTTTTGGATGGATAATTTTACTTTTCTCTCCTTATTGTTTTTTGTTGGAACAGAGTCTCTTGTTGCTATTTAATGAAGTTAGATTTGTTAAGATCTTTTACAACTTTTTACTTAGCATCATTACACATAATAAATATATGAAAAATTAACTGCAAATAATGAAAGTTTAATGGAAAAGAAAATATATTGTTAGATATAAAAATATTTAGTGAAAATTTGAAATAAATAGTTTGAACCAGACTGAACCAATTTTAATTAGTTTCGAGAAATTTATAAACTAAACCATATGATTAGATTCGATTTCAAAAAAGAAAAAAAATAAACCCAAACTGTTATATTAGGTTTCATTCAATGAAGGGGGTGAAACAAACCACACCAAATCAAATTACACCTACTCCTATATAAAAATTATTATTTGTAGGTCTAGTAATAATATAGTTATAATTTTGATATTAATTATGTGTCCAATACAAAGTTTTGAAGGAAAATAAAAAAAAATACACTTTCCACAAAATAGCTTGTACCCTGTAGAATCTACAAGATAAAGGGTATAGGGTGGTTCTTAGGTACCACAAAATAGTTTCGAGTATAAAAACTTGGGAATCTATATCTTCAAGGTAAAGTATGGTAAGGCCTCATAAGCTCGTACTCTACTCATCTTATAGTCGCTTACTATCAGTATTAATAATACATAAAATTGGAATCAATGGTTTTATAAGGGATAAAAATCAAAATTATTACATCCATAGCAAACCAATATCTCTCTCTTTTTTAAATGTAGTTTTAGAAAAGTTATAAATTTTAATCTAAAAAATATATAGATAAAAAACTATAAATGTATATCTTATTTATGAGCTCAAACCACATGGACATAAATATATAGGAATAGACCTTCCTAAAGGCCCTAACCTAATCTGAGGCGACCAAAACTGTCAATTCCCTGGTTCACAAATGGCGGAATTGGGATAGGGCGCATAAGACTATTTTTAGGCCATGTCCTTAAACCTATGATTATTATAGTTTAGCTAAATTAACTTTAAAATTTTTTTTAAAAAATAAACACTTGTGCTTTAAACTTAAAATTTTTTATAAAAATAAAATTTAAGCCAAGAATATCATTTTTAGCCTATTTTTTGAAAAGGATAAAAATGATTTGCATTTATTCATATACAATTACACCTACATTGAGTTATAACATTAATAATGTAGGATAAGTACTTAAAAAGAATATCAAAAGTCAAAAGTTAAAAGCTTAACCCGCTTTGTTAAGAAATGAAAATTTCCTTTTAGTGAAAATCTATACATACTGTTAGCAGTCATCCTTCGACCTAAGGTTCTAAAGGCCCAAGCCCATTACCAGGCCTAATTAACCTTCTCAAAAATTACCCTCACCTTTGTTAAAATGATCTATTCGCCAAGGATACAAGCCACGATGGGAATCAAGCAGCAAGACCCTTGGCCCGATCAAGAGAAACAGGTTTGATGAACTTAACTACTCAAATACTCAATTGCTAACTTGACTTCAGCCCTTCTAACCTGCAGAATAGCGCCCTTAAAGATGACCCCTAAGCTATCTGACCTATTTAGAGTGTTACTATAATTGGTCCCGACCTGAGTAGCTTGATCGTACCATTAAACCTAGAAGACCTAACCTACCATAAGGGGCCCAACTTGATAGAAGGTTATCGATACACCAACCTAAACACCACTTATCAGAATTTGTTATTTACAAGTGCGCCCTCCACTCTAAAGATGACACATGTTTCGACAAGCATGCATGCACCTAACACTTAGAATATTTTGCTTCTAGAAAGATTACATGAGTATCCTTCTCCATTTACATTTATACATGTAATTATTGTTACCCATTTTAGTAAATTAGCTAGTATAAGTAACCTTAGTTGCGATAGGAATCTACCCCCTGGATTGATCACACATAGCTGAGTTAAAGGACTTATGTAGAGAATACCAGCTTGAAGCCATATTTAAAACGGGGATTCCTATTCTGAACTAATCTCCTATTAACCTGACTGTTAGACCCTCACGTATGTCAGACCTGCTCTTGCCCAACAGTTATGCTACGATTGGACATCTGATAAGACAGCTCCAAGACTATCCAAGCTAAGCTCCCGAGCTACAAGCATCTGACCCCTATTTAAGTTGACTACTCTGTAGCGGGATTGACTAGGCCTCAACTTGATCCAAATTGGGTCGCCTCCTAACCGTAAACTCTCTCTTCTCTTTTTCACCCACTTTCTACCATATTTCTGACATTCTTCCACTGAGCGATATGTGTTTTTTGGCACAACATTCTAAAAGGATTCTTTATTTTTCCATACTAAATATTCTTTGTCTCTTTTACCCTTTTTAGTATGTATTGTGTAACCTAATTGTAAGAATACCCTTTTGTCTTTTTATACATGGAAAGTAACCCTAATGAATGAGTATATAAACCCCTACTTAATTGTACACGGATAATTAATGACCAATACTGGAAAATTATTTAAGTATTCCTTTTAGTAACTTTAATGTTCTCACTATCTTTCAGCTTTTATCTATTCTCTTTAGTAAAGAGTAGTGAAAAGTGACCATTTGATTTAGACCAGTGAGTCATATTTGGCGGATTATAATCTGAGTAGGATTTACTAGTGTACCATATCCATTTAGTAGCTATCGAACATTTCTAGACTTTTCTTTGTTTTCTTTCTTCTTGCTTCATTATGGTGTTTTTCCATGTGTCTAACCCTAGAGATGCATTAACTTCATTGGTATCAGAGCACAGTTCTGAGAGGGAGTATGTGAAGTTGCAATGAAGTTTAGTTTGCTTTATTATTAGTAGCTATTATGTTCCTTCCGTAGTTGTTACAGTGTGTTCGTGTAGAGTAAGTCTAGAATTGTGAGCTGCGTAGTAAAGATTTATGTGTTGGTAAGTGTGGTTTCATTGTTACTCTGTTTTTCACTACAAAAGGAAAGCAAGTTCATTTTCTGTTATGTTTGAGTGATTATTGGTTATCAAAGTTGTTAGTGTGTTAATCAAAGTTTTGGGTAGTACAATAGCATTGTTTTCTTATGTATTAGGGACTAAAGTAGTAGTGCTCAACCTGGTCGTAGTCAAAATGGAAATAACACTCTTGAGTCAGTTGATGACAAACTTGACAGACTCACTAATCTTGTTGAGAGTCTAGTTACCATGATGCAAGTTAATAGACAATAACCTTAAGGTATGCTGTAGCACAACCTACCCGAAAATGTTCTACAAAGAGACTATGGCTTAGGTAATAGAGCTAATCACCCAGTTCAACCCCCTCGAGCCTGAGAAGTAGCAAACCAAGTTGCTAAATGAAGACTAGAGTTAGAAGAGATTGAGGAAGATGATGAGGAGATTAATGTTGAGCCCAAGAACTAGGATGCTGAGCCCCTTGAGGACTAGATAATGTCAAAATCCAAATCCCAACTTTCAATGGAAGTGGAGATGCAGATGAATACTTTGAATGGGAAGAAAAGATTAAAAAAGTATTTGATTGCTATGGATATATGAAAGCTATGAAGGTCCAACTTGTTGGACTTGAGTTCTCTAGGCACGCCATTATGTGGTGAAAAAATCTAAATGTAGCTAGAGCAAGGGACGGAAGATAAGGTGTAAGGACCTAGGATAAGATGAAAAGATTATAGAGGGGTAGATTTGTGTCCAAAACCTACTTACAAGATACATTTACAAAGTAATAGGAATTTCGCCAAGGAGGCCGATCTATTAATGGCTATGTGAGAGAATTCCAAATGCTTATGATTCGAGTTGACATAGAAGAGCCAGAGGTCTATATAGTATTGAGATTCATTTTTGGGCTCAAGAATGAGATTTGTAACATTATGGATGTACATAGGTTATATAACTTAGAAGAGATGATTAAGATAATGCAAAGGGTCAAAAAGTAGAGGAAAAGCACTTCAAGCCAACCTAAGCAAGCAATCTCTCGAGCTCCTATTCTACACTAACTTATCTAAGTCGAGTTGAAGAGGTCATACCGGGTTAAGGAGAGGAATGACCAACTTGATGATAGTCGAACAGGCCAACTGGGTCAAATAGGCTAGCCAAATCGAATTAAAGCTAGGCCAACCCTAAGAACATATGAGAGAGAACAGACCTATAGACAGAAGACCAGCGAAGTAAAGTGCTTTAAATGCTTAGACTTTGAAAATATGGTTGCTATGTATCTGAACCGATGTGTCATAGTACTTTAAGGAGATGTAGTAGATAGCACCGACGAGAGCAAGTCCGAGGAGGAGAAGGATGATGGGAAAGCTAAAGCCGAGGAGGATGAGGAGACTTATGTCTATGTCAACTAGGGAAAAGTAATGACCCTAGTCCCAATATAAGTACTAAGTTCCCTACTGAACTCTGAAGAAGACCAGAAGGAAAATTTATTTGATACAAAGTGCACCAGAGGAAGTTGTACTAATATAATTATACAGTCCTTTATGTAGAGGTTAGGTTTGCCAACATCAAAGCATTCTTGACCTTGCAAGCTGCAATGGCTTCATGATAAGGCTGCTTTTCACATGATCGAATAGGTAACCATGCTGTTTAGTGTTGGGAGTATATATAAGGATGAAGTAGTTTGCGATGTCGTCCCCATGAGAGCTTCACATTTGTTACTTGGAAGACCTTGGTTATTTGACCAACATGTTACTCATGATGGATATAAGAACACATATGTTTTTATTAAGAATGGAAAGAAGATCATATTGTAGCCCATGACCCCAGCCCAAGTAAACAAGACCCATAATCAGCTCACCTAAGCTAGTAATAAGAAAGCCTTAGTGATGAGCTGAAGAGACCTCCGAGCTACTGAGAAGGTTGAAGAGCCTATGTTTCTATTGAAGAGCCTATGTTTCTATTGATTAGAAGGTTATTAGAGATGAGAGATCTGGCGAATATTCCAAATGAAATCCAAAGACTAATTGATGAGTTTACTGACATGTTTCCTAAGGGGCTACCTAAGGGACTACCCATAATCTAAGGCATAGAGTACTATGTTAAGTTTTCTCTTAATATATTTTGATAATAACAAAAAGATGTGAATGAACTTAATAAGCCTTTTAAGTATGTAGAATGTCCTAAAGAAAAGAAGTGTTAAGAGAAAAATAAATTTGAATTTGTCAAAATGTATGTCAGAAAGTATATCAATAAAACATCAAAACAATACAATTAGTATACAGGTTTGAGTTTAGCTGTTGTTCTTAGATTATTTATACATTAATTTGAATAAATTAAGTTTAACAAATTTACAAGAAGGCCTAGCTCCACCTTAATGGGTATCTTAGGAAAATATACTCAATTTCATTCCACTAAGGATGGTTAAGTCTATGGAGATTTTAAGTTAGATTCTTTTTATTGCTCAAGGATCGGATTTGTAAATTGAGTGATTAAGGTTTAAGTAATATATTTTTAGGGAGAACATTTTCTAACAGTTTTGGTAAGATTCGGAAAAGGACTTTATGCTTTAGAGTTATATATCAAGATCTCTATACGAGATTTCATTGGTCGAAGTTATGTTCGAAAATTTTAAATACAAGATATTAGCAAGTTCTCGCGATAAAGATATAGTTTAATTTGTTGGACATAAAATAAAGAATTCTAGGATATTTTGTTTAAGATAAGGTTGAATATTTTGGATAAATCTAACCTAATCTTTTATAGGAGTTTGATGATAAAATTTATCATAACCCAACAGTATCGTTGTCGTGGTAGATCGTTGTGTATCGTACAAAGGCCTACTATCAACCTCCTTGCTAATTGCAGGCTTTTCATATGACATACAAGCCTCCTTCCACTATACGTTACCACCAAGCCCATAGATAAATAATATAGAGCAATTTAACTAAGATTACTTCTATAGTATAAATTAACTTATCGTATGGACTCATAAGACCCACACCAAAAGAATATTATAAACAAATGCAGTTCATAAGAGAACTACGTTAGAAATTTTAATCTATGTTATAAACAAAAATATAAAAGTAACTAGTTATCTACAAATCTATTACAAAATTTCCTCTTCGCTCCCTAATCGCTCCAACTCGTCCCTACACGAGACTTACCATAGGCATGCTTCAGCCTGGATTAGCGAAGAGATTTTCTTACAATAAAAGAAATCTATCAGGGTATAAGCTTAAGCTTAGTGAGGTAAATATCTCGTCAATACCACATGGAAAAAATTTATTAGATGCACAATCATATGAATGCATGAACAATTAGTATGCCGAACAATGCATGCAATGACCTAAGAACTGCATATGACTTAATATTACACCCCTGTAGTCAGGGTTTAGAGATAATTAACCGACTCAAACCAAAATCCAGGTTCCAAACCTTGGGTTTTATTTCATTTGCACTATTATGCTTAAGCCAAAACAAAACTATATATATAGTTATATATGGATATACTTTCTTTACCGAAGAACAAATCATATTTTTAAAATCCCAAGTCTAGCACTATAGTGGCCTCCACAATCCATAAATACATGCCCTAAACAGAAGCCACAAGACACGGCCCCTCGCCGACAGTTGGCTTCTCTTGGCACCTAGTAAGCCCATCAACTCAAGAGAGAGACTCAATAAAAATGATGACATAGCTAATGCTCAATCCTACAGGAGGCCTGTCCTCCTGTAAGTCTCTTTCTATCTTCTGTGTGAACCGGCAGTCGGTGTTATCTGAATGCAATTATAAGGAATGCGTGATTCCTCTTATCTCTTAATCATATAGATTGTTAATCTGATTTTTCAAGGTGATTAGACAATTTCATTCCATACATTTGTAGGTATAAAATTATCACAACAATTCCCATTATTATATAATTAATAAGCCATAGCATTCAGTTCACAAATTTATACACATGCATTTGCCATATCTTGTAAGCATCCAAATTTATATATATATAAGTTTAGGTGCATCTATTCTACAAGCAAAATCAAATAAGGAGTAATCGGGAATTTACTCACTCTGCCATGTGGTCAATCAAAGTAGTCTGGAGACAAGTCGTCTCCGTACGTGGTGTCTCCTAGTCATCGAAATCATAATATTATAAAGGATTGAAATAAACTTAGGAAACTAAGCTAAAATCCCTTAAGTTATACTCTCGACTAGTTTTCTTATCTTTTCCCGATTTTATTTAAAAGTTCAATCGTGTATAACTTTTTCATTTTAAATTCGATTTTTATGATCTTATAGTCAATCTTCATTGTTTTTTAGTATACTTTAATGTAGTGAGATATACAAATTTGTCCATAGGTCAAAACAGTAGCTGTCCTTATGATTTGGAGTACTTTTGGGCTTTATTTGATTAATGGGCTTTTTGGTAACTTAGGAAATCCTTTAGGCTTGGTCTTAAGATTTCCTTCTAAGTTGAAAATATTCCTTAAGGTCAGATTTACAATTTTGATTTATACTCCTAAGGCTATCAACCACTTCTTAGGCTCTTAAGTGGGCTTAAGTTGTCAAATGGGCTTATTTTTTATCCGACTCAAATTTAACCACTTTGTTGGGTTTAGAGAGTATCTTATGGGTTTTTTGAGAGTCTTAAAACAACTCTTATTGATGTGTCAAGTTGATAGTCAGAAATTTAAGGATGGTTCAACTTGGTATATGAAGCCGGTTTTGGAAGTTTTAAGCTCAGTTTTAAGTTTTAAGCTTAATATGTTTAATATACTTATCATACTTGCTTTGGTTGGCCTTTTTACTTTGTTTACTTACTTTTATCATATTTTTAAGTGTCTTTTAAGGATGTTTAAGATCTGGTCAGTTTGAATATGAGGGCTTTTGACTTGGTTTTCCAACTTGTTTCATCATTTTCTTAAGTTTAGGTATTAGATCATGAACCTAGATTACTTGTATTCAAATCTTATCTTGACTTCTTTTCCATGAGAGGGTTATTTGACTCATACTTTTCATGAAAATAGTAAATCTCTTACTTATTACAATTTCCACATCATAGCTCATGTCATACAAAATTGATTTCCTCATGAAACTTTATGTAATGAATTTTTCCTTAACCTAAGTCTAGATTTGAGCATGTTCAACTTAATAGAAATGAAATCAACATCCAAATGACTCTTCAATCCTTACGTCTAGCATGATCCTATTTCATTCAAGTTCTTGTTTCAAGATTTTCTCATTTTAAAATCTTCCATTCAAAATTTTAAACAAGTATCTTTACAAAACACTAACTTTACATGCTCGTTTTGCAACTTCATGTAAGGGAATCATGAGTTTGTTTCTTAGGGTGGTCTTTGATGTTATAGCCATTTATGATCATACTCATATCTTCAAGAAATCATAATCTCCTAGCATGAATACTAACCTACTAACACAAAGATACACTTACTCGTCCACAAAGCAAAAGTATGGTGGTTGTGTACAAAGGTTCTACTTATGCTCTTTATCTTACTTCCTCCTTTTGCACTTTTTTGAAACCCGAGTTGTTGTATCCTTTGAAGTGGAGTTTGTGAAATGTTCTAAGGGTCCTAAAGAAGCTTAAATGTAGGAAAAGGACACAAAAAAAAAAAAATTGAATGTGCCGTGAGTATAAGTGTGAGTATGCTTGAAAGTGGCAATAAAGTGAAGGATTTGTGGGGTATGGCTGTTTCCACTTTTGTGTTGGTTTTCAAGTGAGAGAAAAAGAAAAGCAAAAATGAAATTGAAAATGAGAGGAATGCAAGAAAAAGTGGCCAGTTGGGGAATGGGGTGATAGTGCTTTTAAGGAGCTTGAAATTGTTGTCTTGTAGTATACACAAAAGTTAAGTATTGTAACTATTGATGATGTAAGCATTAAGGAGTGAATAATGGTGTATAAGATAAAGTAATTGATGAATGAAAGACAAGAGAATGGCCTCCCTTTCTTACTTGTTCAAACCTGCCATTGGTTGTCCTTTAAGGCATAGAATTGTCTTATCTCATTTATTAAAGTTAAGCATGTGAAATCTTGTGATAATTTGTCCATATATAGTATAAGTAAAAGGATGATAAGGAAAGTTTTTTATCACTAGATTTTGATAAGTTATTAATTGATAAATGATTCCAACTTTCAATTGATAAGTCATCTAAGGTAATTGGTTGATCTACTTATTTATGTATAAGGCTTAGGCATGAAGATGAGGGCATTGACTTATAGAAAATTGTTTTAGGATTAACTTCTTGTATTGTTTTGTAATTTATGATTTAATTCTTATAAAATTGTGAAATTTTCTAGAATTCAATGAAATTATTCAAATTAAATTATCGATTATTCGCTTAGGGTTAAAAGTCCTTAATTGTTTTAGGGTTTAGAGTCTTAAGTGACTTTAGAGCTCGTAGTTTTTCAAGTTTGGGTTTTATTAATAATAGGCTTTCGAATTGGAGAAATAAGTTCATTTCTAATTGTAAGCTTGAGTTCTTAGTTTAGTTGATCCTTGAAAACGTTCGAAAAGTACTTTTAGTCAAATCATAGGCCCACTAAAAGTAGGGTTTACAAAATTCAAATAGAGATATTGAAAAATGGAGAAGGTTTGTTCACGACAGTTAAACAAGTAGTACTAGACTGTTTCTTAAAGAGTTGGTTGTATGTAGATTTTTTCATATCTTTTCATGCTTATCCTTATTATTTAAAGTGTGTTTTAGATTTCTACGTAATTAAAAGAGGATCGAACAAATCACCTCATGCAGCAATTGTCAAATAACTCAAACTTGACAAAGAAAAAAATTAGGATTAGTTTGATTCAAGTTTTCAAAAATTCATATATTTGGTTCCTATTTTCATGGGATATTTCTCCAACATCAAAACCAATTATGTTTAAATCAAGTTTTCTTGGAGAAAAATCAAGAACTAGCCATTTCTAACTGTTACAAAAAAAATTGATCTAAGATAAATAGAAGCTGCACAAAATTGACAATGAAGATCAAGATAAGAATTGAAAATCAAAATCTCTCTTGTGAACACTGTTAGAAACTCAGTCAGAAACTAAGTAAAATCGGTTTTATTATTTCATTGTTATTGTATTTGTACGAAAGTTGTAAAAGATATCTTATTGTATTGTTTCCTTTTCATTATAAACGTTATTGACATTGTGTTTTGAGTGTAAGAGGATTAGGGAGTTCTCTAAGTCTTGTATATAGCTTAAGAAGAAACTATTGAGATAGGATAGAGAAACAACTAGATATCTTTGTAATCTCCCATTGATATTTGTTTATTGAAAAATTTAGACTAGTGGAACAACACTGATGAGGAGGACCAAGTCCCTACCAATGAAGTTGAAAGAGAGCAGTAAGCAAAAGGCTAAAGCTCTAAAAATCGATCGCTTGATCTTCTTTCTCCCTACTTTATTTACTTTTTTATCCTTACTATTTGTGTTGTCATTATTCGTACCTTAAGTAAAACAATTAATTTTCAACTACATATCACGCCATTTAAGCTATTAAGAGGGATTTTGTTTTTAAGTAAAAAATTTTTAGTTTTTGCAAAAGATATTAATTCACTTCCCCTCTTGATATCTTACTAGAACCCATACGTTGCATTGACTTACAACTAGGTGTCGCCCCACCAAACCGACCTGCATACACAATGAATCATGAGCAAGCTGCTGAGCTAAAAACATAGGTAGATGAGCTCATAGAGTGAGGACATATGAGGGAGAGCATGAACCCTTGTATTGTACCAACTCTGCTTGTCCTTACGAAAGATAGTTAATTATGCACGTGCATCGAGAACCGAATAATTAATCGAATTACTGTCAAATATAGGTACCTAATAGCAAGGCTCGATGACATGTTGGATGAGCTCTATGGTGCCTAAATATTGTCGAAAATTGATCTACAAAGTAGCTACCACCAAATTCGTATGAGATTGGGTAATGAGTGGAAGACTACCTTCAAGACTAAGCATGTACTTTACGAATGATTGGCTATATTGTTCAAACTTACTAATGTGGCAAGCACATTCATGAGATTGATGAATCATGTGATGCGCCTTCTTATCAGAAGATGTGTGGTCATGTAGTTCGATGACATATTGGTACACAATGTCGACCTGAATAACCACGTTCAACATCTTTAAGCAGTTTTTGACATTTTGCGAACTAAGAAGTTATATGGAAATTTGAAGAAATGTACATTCTGTCAAGATGAAGTAGTTTTTCTTGGGTTTATAGTATGAGGGAAGGAATTTGAGCAGATGAGGAGAAGATTCGAGGTTTGTTGGAATTGTCGATGCTGAAAAATGTGATTAAAGTTTGAAGTTTTCATAGCTTAGCTTCTTTCTATAAGCAACTCATCAAAAACTTCGATACTATAGCCGCCCTCTTGAGCAAGCTGACAAAGAAGAGTGATGGGTTCAAGTGAAATGAACAAGCTGAACAAAGCTTCAGGGAGATCAAGGAAAAACTTAGCTTCGCCCCTATCCTATCATTACCAGATTTTAATAAGCCCTTTGAATTGGAATGTGATGCATTGGGAACTAGAATTGGCACTATCCTAATGCAAGAGCGACGACCCGTCGCCTATCACAATGAGAAGCTTAGTAGTGCTGCCCTAAACTATTCTGTGTACGAAAAAGAGTTATACTCTCTTTTTCGAGCCCTTAATAAATGGCAACACTTTTTACTACCATAAGAGTTTATTATTTATATGAACAATGAGTCTCTGAAGCATCTTAGGAGTTAGAACAAACTCTCGAAGAGACAAGCCAAGTGGCTAGAGTTTATGGAAGGGTTTCATAAGTAATCCAATACAAGAAGAGAAGTTCAAATATGGTCACAGACGCTCTATCACGTTGGCAAACCATGCTAACCATTTTGCATACAAAATTACTTGAATTTTCTCTTATCATCGACTAGTACTCTAATGACCTTCGTTTCGGTCTGGTTATTAAGCAGTATTGAAAAGGAGTAGTTGTTAAAGGATATTATCTTAAGGATGGCTACTTGTTCAAGGACCAAAGGTTGTATATACCAAACTATTCCACGCGTGAGTTATTAGTCCGGGAAGCTCATAGTGGTAGATTATTAGGTTATTTCAGAGAGACCAAAACAACTAATCTGTTGAAGGAAAACTTTTACTGGCCTGGTTTACCCAAGGACGTCCATAAGGTAGTTGGTAGTTATAAAGTATGCAAGCGAGTTAAAGGAAAGAGGGAGCCTCATAAAGAATACCTACCCTTACCGATACTAACCTTACCCTGGGTTAACCTTAGCAGGACTTTATCCTAGGGTTGCCCCAAATATCTATAGGAAAAAATTCTATATTTGTTATAGTGGACTACTTTAGCAAAATGGCACACTTCATTATGTGCCATTGAACTAACGATACTTTATATATTGCTGAATTGTTTTTATAAGAAGTTGTCTAACTTCATGAGTACCGAAGACTATTGTTTCAAATCGGGACATAAAATTCTTGAGTTATTTTTAGAAGGCTCTTTGAAGAAGACTTAGGACTAAACTTTTATCCAGCCCTAGTAACCACCCTTAGATTGATAGTCAGACTGAAGCGGTGGATAGGACACTAGGAAACTTACTCAAAGTTATCATAAAAAAGAACTTGAGGGATTGGGATATGTGTCTACTCGTTGTGGAGTTTTCATACAATCGAATTATCTAAAGCACCACTGAGAAGACCCCTTTCAAAGTTACCTATGGCCTCAATACTACTATTCCCTTAGGCCTAATTGATACCCCTTCAACTTTTGAAGAAAGTTAATCCAGAGCTAACCAAGCTTGAGAATTGCAAGAGCTACACTAATCTGCTAAGAAAATCGCTAAGTTCAATAAAAAAAATAACATGAGATTGGTAACCGAGATTGCTGTACTATTTCTTTCTAGCCAGGAGACTTAGTATGGATTCATCTCAACCGAGAGTAATTCCTACACTTGCAACAAAATAAGCTATCCCCTCAAGCTGATGATCTTTTCAAGGTCTTGAAGAAGGTCAACCATAATGCCTATCAGATTGAGTTACTTGATGACTATAGTGTTTCCTCCACCTTCAATGTATCCGATTTGATTCCGCACTAACCAAAAGAAGGCCCCACAAATTCCCAAGAAGGACAACTAGAGACTGCTCCAAATTTGAGGATAAATCTTTCCAACCCCTAAGCAAATGATAGGAATTTATCCCCTGGATCGATCATACATAACCAAGTTAAAGGACTCTAAAGACTTACGTGGAGAACACTAGCTCGAAGCCATATCTAAGACGGGGATTCCTATTCCAAACTAATCTTCTATCGACCTAATTGTTAGACCTTCACGTATGCCAAACCTACTCTTACCCAACAACTGTGCTGTGACAGGACATTCGAGAAGACAACTCCAAGACTATCCGAGTTGAGCACCTAAGCCAACCACAAGTGCCCGAGCTGACCATAAGCATCCGACCCCAACTCAAGTTGACTACTTTGTAGTGTGATTGACTGGGCCCCAACCTAATCCAAATTAAGTCGGCACCTGACTGCAAACTCTTTTTTCTCTTTTTCGCCCACTTTGTACCATATTTCTAACATCTAGACATCAAACGATACGTGTTTTCTAGAAAAACATTCCAAAAGGATTCTTTACTTTTCCATTTTAAATATTCTTTGTCTCTTTTACCCTTTTTAGTATGTATTGCATAACCTTATTGTAAGAATACCTTTTTATCTTTTCATGCATGTAAAGTAACCTTAATGGATGGGTATATAAACCCTCACTTAATTGTATACAGACAATCAGTGATCGATACTAGAAAATTATTCAAGTTTTCCTTTGAGTAACCTAAGTGTTCTCACTATCTTTCAACTCCTATCTTTTCCCTTTAGTTAAGAGTAGTGGCGAGTAACCCTTTAGTTCGAATCGATGAGTTACATCCAGAGGATTGTAAGTCGAGTAGGATTAACTAGTGCATCAGATCCAATTGATAGCTACCCAGACTTTGCTAGCCTTTTCTTTATTTTCTTTTTGCTCACTTTATTGTGGTGTTTCTTCGTATGTCTAACCCTGAAGATGCATAAAGTTGGAACCAGAATAAAAAGTCTCTTGTATTGTTGTTGGAATAAAATTTTCTACCTTATTAATGAAAATTTACCTCCTTTGTGACTTCTTCTCAACTTTGAGAACCTTACCAAACTTAGCTCATAGTAACCCTTGAGCAAGGTTGTATCGATGAGCAACCCACGACCTCGAACTAGTGAGTCACATTCGATAACGTAGTGATTTATGGGTGCTTAAGTAGTGCGTCACATCTACGAGCAGCTTACGAGGCTTAAACTTTTCTTTCCCTTCATTTTGATTCCATCTGAAACCATACTTTTCCCTTTTCTAGTAGCTTTCTACGGAAGATCCATCCATGCTATGATAAGCCTTCTTTCGAAGCACATCATTTTGGTATCAAAGCTCGAGGTTCTTAGCAAGGTCGCAAGTTTGAGTTGTTGAGAGATATTGTTTCGATGTTATTGAAATGAGTGATTAAGTGAGCAATTATGATAGTATTGTTGTTGAAGTGGGCATTATACTTTTGTTGTGGGTATATTGTAGTAAGAAGTTTCTATTATGTGATTTGGGTTTTTGTTTTAGGTTTTAAAGCTGAAGGTTGAGTTGATAGGCATACTCTCTTTTGTTCTATCTTCATTGTATGTACAACAATGTAATTGAGAGGAGTGTAGTTGTAGCTAAGGGTATTGTTTCTAAGTTTATTGAATCGACGTAGTAATTATGGTTGTTGTGAAGGTAAACATAACCAATTTGAGTGTTAACTCGATGGTAGGAGACAATGATGGTGATGTTCCTGGCCTTGGATGCCATGTAAAGCTAATTACTAATGTACAGCTAATCAAATGGCAATGATGATGGAGAAAATGGTGATGCTGATGCACAAAACATTGATTGCAACGATGGATGATGCTCGTAGGGTAGGTAGCCGAGTAGATGATAACACCCCAGTAGAAAACCGAGCTAATCAGGGTGTCCACCAAGCTCAATAAGTTCCTCGTAGAGAAGTAAGTCATCTAACTCATCAAATATAAGCTAAAGGAGTTGAGAGATGAGTTAATAGGAAATTATAGCTGAATGACAAAGATGAAAGTGATGTAGATAAGTTCTACGAGATGGAGGAAAGGCTGACCTGAGCTTCTAGAGTTAAGCAGTGTGATTATCGACCTAATTGAGTGCCGAACATGCTTGCTACTTCCAAAGGCAAGCTAGCTAACCAATCTAACCTAGGATAAACTTCGGAAAGGTGGACTTGGATGAAGACGAAGTTGAAGAGGAATATGGAGAAGAAGAGTGGGTTTTACGAATGTGAGAATCCAAATTCCAAGCTTCTTAGGGAGTGAAAATGTTGGCTAATACTAATATTGGGAAGAGCAAGCAAAAAAATTTTTGAATGCTATCCGTATGCTGAAAGAGATAAGGTCAGGCTTATTGCTCTTAAATTTGTTGGATATGCCCATATGTGGTGGAAGAAATTACACATCGTGAGAGATAAGAAGGACAACGAGGAGTAAGGTCGTGGGAAGAAATGAAAAGAGTTATTCATGGACGGTTCATTCTTAAATCATACTATTAAGATACTTTTGCCAAATTACAAGAGCTCCAATAAGGAAGTCGAACTACTGATGAATATGTGCAAGAGTTTCAGATTTTGATGATCCGATGTGAAGTGGAAGAACCAAAAGCCAGACTAAGGCTTGACTTGAGAGAAATTGTTGAGGTCCTGTCGTACCTCTAAAGAAGTTATCTAGGTCTCCTAGTGAGTTGAGAGGTAGAGTAGAAATTAACCCTACATGAATTTTAATTCCTAACCTGTTCAAAATAACTAACTTGTCTAAGGAAGTAGCAAGAATCTTATTAGCTTTGTATCCAATGCAAAAGAAGGACAAACCTCCCAAGGTGAAGGGGTAAAGTTATAATAAGGAGAAAGAGAGAAGGAATTTGAAAAGGATTAGACTTCTAAGCAAAAGACGAGTGAGATGAAGTGCTTAAATGCAAGGGTTTTGGACATTAGGCTTCCTGATGTCCAAACTGCCAAACTATGGTCATCCAAGGAGGTGCAGTGTATAGCATCGACGAAGACATTAGTGAAGCTATAGAAGAAGAAGGAGATGGAGTGAAGGTAAAAGTTACAGGTGAAGAAATTTATCCTAGGGAAGGAGATATGTTGTCCTTAGTAATTCATCGAACTTTTAATGTGAAACATGATCAACAAGAAAAATAGAGAGAAAATCTGTTTCACACTACTTGTAAGGTAAATCAACAACTTTGTGCCTTGATCATAGACAGTGGTAGTTGTACGATATAGCATCTGCTAAGATCGTAAAATAGTTAAAATTTCCAATCACTTTGCACCCAAGACCATATAAATTGCACTAGTTAAACGGGAAAGGGTTATTGCATGTTGCTAAGTAAGTGTCCTTACCTATTTCTATTAGAAGCTATAAGGCTGAGATCTTCTAAGATTATTACCTATGTATGTGTTGTATATCTTGTTAGGCTAACCATGGTTATTTGATCGAAGAGTTATACATAATCCTTATAGTTTTGAGAAATGTGGTCAACCTATTACATTGTATGCTATGACTCTAAGCCAAGTGAATAATATGTAGTCTAAATTCATCCAAAAAACTAAGAAGGCCTTGGTAATGAGTAAGTAAGAGCTATGGAAGAGGTTAAACCAACCTTTTTGTTAGTGTAAAGACTGTTGGAAATAAGGAAACAAAATGACCTACCTAAAGAGGTCGAAGAGTTGCTGAAAGAGTTTGCCGACCTATTTCCTAATGTGTTGTCACAAGGATTGCCTCTAAAACAAAGAATAGAGCAAGGCATTGAGTTATTGTCTGGAGTCATGCTACCTAACCAACCGGCCTATTGAATGAACCTTGAGTAGGTAACTAAGTTATAGCAACAAGTTGATGAGCTTTTTGAAAGAGAATATGTTCAAGAAAACATGAGCCCATGTGTTATACCTACATTATTGGTACCCAAGAAGGACGAAAGTTGGAGGACGTGCGTAGATAGTCAAGTAGTAAATAAGATTACCATTAAATATCAATATCCCATTCCCAAACTAGATGATATGTTGGACGAGCTACATGGAGCAAGTGTATTTTCGATGATTGACCTGAAATTGGGATGCCACCAATTTGGATGAGAGAAGGTGACAAGTGGAAGACAGCTTTCAAAACAAGGCATGAAGTATACAAGTGGCTTGTAATGCCATTTGGATTATCCAATGCCCCAAGTACAATCATAAGGCTAGTGAACCATGTACTGAGAAACTTTATCAGAACGTTTATGGTAGTATATTTTGATGACATTCTTGTGTACAGTCCTGACCTATCTAGTCATGTGGGTTACCTCTAAGTTGTATTCGAGGTACTCTTATTTGAAAAGTTGTACAATAATTTGAAGAAATGTTGTTTTTGCTAAGAAGAGGTTATATTCCTAGGGTATGTCCTTGGCAAAGGGGGCCTTACAGTAAATGAGGAGAAAGTATAAGCAATTATAGAATAGCCTACTCCTACTTTATGTAGTGATGTTAAAAGCTTTCATGAGTTAGCTTCTTTCTATAGAAGATTCATTTAGAACTTTAGTTCTATTGCTGCATCACTTACCAAGCTAACTAAGAAAAACATCAAGTTTCAATGGGGAGATAAAGAGGAGAAGAGCTTTAATGAGCTAAAGAAATGGTTGACTTCAGCCCCTGTGCTTACACTACTAAATTTTAGCAAAGTTTTTGAGTTAAAGTGTGATAAGGAGTTGTATGTCTTAATTTGAGCTATGCAAACCGGGCAACATTACCTATTACCCAAGGAATTCATAAGATACTCAGACCACCAAACATCGAAGTACTTGAGAAGCCAAAGTTTTCTAAGCAGTGATTAAATGGGTTAAGTTTTCGGAAGGATTTTCATTTGTAATCAACCACAAGCGAAGAAAGGTTAATGTACTCGCAAACGCTTTGTCCAGGAAACATGTGTTGCTTTTCAAACCATAAACGGGGTTGTTAAGGTTTGTGAGCGTGAAGGAGAAATATACTCAGGACCTCCACTTCAAACCTATTTTTGCCTAATGCTAAGAAGGAAGAACATTAAATGATTGTTTCGTAGAAGAAGGATATTTTTGCTAATTTAGAAAGCTATGTGTGCTAACCTGTTCAGTACGCAACCTACTTGTTACAAAGGCCTATAATAGAGGCTTGTTTGGTTATTTTAATGAAAAGAAGACATATGAGCTGTTGAAAACAAGGTTTTATTGGCTGAAAATGATAAGGGATGTACATTAAGTTGCAAAAAGGTATATAATTTGCAAGGAAGCCAAGAGCAGAGCTGAACAAGGGTAAGCTATGCCCTTACCCATACAAGATAGACCATGGACCGGCATAAGTGTAAACTTTGTGCTTAGGTTGCTAAAGACAGCAAGAAAGAAGGATTTGATTATGGTCGTAGTAGATCGGTTTAGCAAGATGGCATGCTTATACCCTGCAACAAAGTTAACGATGCTTTGGTTATATCTTTTTTGTTTTTGCAAGATATTGTAAAGCTGCATGCAATTTAAAGGAGTATAGTATCTAATCGAAATCTAAAATTCTTAAGCCAGTTTTGGAAGACACTATGGTGCCAACTGAGAGCAAAATTGTTGATCAACACATCTTTTACCCCCAAACTAATAAACAAACTAAGGTCCTTAATTACACTTTAGAATCTCTTCTTTATGCTATAGTTGGACGCAATCAAGCTAACTCGAATCCTTGCCTACCTGTTATAGAGTTCGCCTACAATCGTTCTATCCATAGCATCATAAAGAAAACTCCTTTTGAAGTAGTGTATAGTTTCACTCCTTTTGAAGTAGTATATAGATTCAATCCCAAGCTACCACTAGATCAGATACTAAGCCCGAAGACCCACCAAGAAAACCACGAAGCCTTAGATTGAGCATAAGCTTTCCACTAAATCTACCAGTGAGTAATAGATCAACTAACCTAAGTTATTGAGAAACTAATAAGAGGAAGTCGAGGAAGGAGAGTGATATCAGGCAAGTGCACCTATCGGTTTTAATATAGCGGATGTGAGTCCAAGTCGATCCCTCAGAGACTTCAAGTACTAATATTAACCTTAGCTTTATTATCTAACCGGAAAATTATGAAAGTTTGAATTAATTAAAAATACTAAAATTAACAAACTAACTTAATTATAAAACTTGATTAAGCAATTGAAAAAGCAATAAAATTAAGAACAACTTCAAGAAAGTAATAACGTATTTAAGAATTATTTCCCCTAGTGTTAACATGTGATCGCTTAAAATATATTCAATTCAATTTCTATTATTCTTGACCGGAGGGATTCACAATTAAAGTTAATACCTTTCTTAAGCATATTAACCCTAATCCTAAATTATTTACCGGAATCTCTTCACTTAGTAATATAACTTAGAATTGCATTAATGTATAATGAATTCCCACACAAATAATTAACATTCCGGAAGAAACATGTATCTTATCTCTAAGTATACATGTAATTCTTTCCAATTATGTAAAGATCTAATTATACATGTAATTTCTCAATCAACATGCATAATATCATATATTGATATTCTAGAAATATCAATCAACAATTAAACAACATAATTAAATCAAGCAAAGATAGAAACTTTGTTGAAAATTCTAAATCAATCCAAGAATCACATGAAACTCTAGGTTCCATAAAACCTAAATACATGAATTCTAAGCTATCATAATGAATCTAAAAACAATTTCCATCAAAAACGTAAAATAAAACATGGAAAACCCCTTTAATTGATAAGCAATCTCTCTAATCTTGAAGTCGGTGTTGTTCTCGCCCTCACCTTCTCCTTCTCCTTCTCCTCAAGTCTCTTGTCTTCTCTAATGTCTCATATGTCTTATGAAAACCTAATCAGTCCTTTTATAGTGTATCAAAAGGTTTTCATTTTCTTTACCAGACACGACCTGGGACATGACCGTGCCCTCAGGTCGTGTAACTTTCTGCCCCTGGCCAATTTTTTCTGCATGGACTGTATAACTTCAAAACTTCATAACTTCTTCGTTTGAACTCCGAATTGAGTGAAATTTGATTCTTTTTCTTCATTTTCGATCCTAGAACGCGTTTAAACCTAGAAATCAAAATTTTACTCAATTAAGTATCAATTTATTTAAAGAAAACAAAAAATATGAGGAAAATACTATAAAATCATCATATGAAATATGTTTAAAATCAGAGTTATCAGAGAGAACAGGCACGGTTCCAATTAGGAGACTTAGTATGGTTACATCTCATCAAGGAATAGTTCCTAACCAAGAGAAAGAGCAAGCTATTACCCCGAGCTAAAGGACCTTTTCGAGTGCTACAAAGGATTACCAAGACTACGTATAAGCTAAAGCTTCCCGATAGGTACGGTGTCTCTGATGTCTTTAATGCTGTCAACTTCAGTCCTTATGTTTCTAATGAAGACAACCCTAAAGAACACTCCAAGGATTTGATCTCAAATCTTAAGCAACTCGGAGAGGATGATGGGAATTAAGTACTAGGACCCTTAACCCAATCAAGAGTAAGAGGTCTGGTGAACTTAACTACTCAAATACTCAATTGCAGACCTAACTTTAGCCCTTCCGAGTTGTAAAACAACACCCTTAAAGATAAACTCCAAGCTATTTGACCTATTTGGAGTATTATTATAATTAGTCTTGACCTAAGTAGCATGATTGCACTACTAAACCAGAAGACCTAACCTACCATAAGGGGTCCGACCTAATAGAAGGTCCTTTATATACTAACCTTAATACCACTTGTTAAAATTCATTATTTGTAAGTGTGCCTTGCACTTCAAAGATGACACGTATTCCTATAAGCACGTATCCACCAAACACCTAGAATATTCTGCTTTTAAAAGGATTATGAGATTGTCCTTCTCCATTTTATGTTTGTACATGTAATTGTTTTTACCCATTTTAGTAAATTACCTAGTATAAGTAACCTTAATAGGAATCGATATAAATAATATCTTGAATTGCTACTGTAATCAAATTTTCTGCCTTATTAATGAAAATTTACCTCCTTTGTGACTTCTTCTCAACTTTAAGAACCTTACCAAACCTAGCTCATAGCAACCCTTGAGTAAGGTTATGCCAGTGAGCAACTTACGACCTTAGACTGGTGAGTCACGTCTGATGAAGTAGTGATTTGTGAGTGTTTGAGAGATGTATCACATTTGTGATTAGTTTGCAAGGCTTAAACCTTTCTTTCCCTTTTACGTTTTTATTCCATTTGAAACCACACTTTTCCCTTCTCTGATAGCTTTCCACGAAGGACCTATCAATGCTATGGTAAGCCTTCTTTTGTGGCACATCAAACCAATTCAAAGAAGCATACCATCACCACTCGCTACATCGAAGACACTAGCCAATGCCCAAGTAGTCCCTAAACACTCTTACCTCTACCCAAGCCTTTATGGGGGTGTAAATGAGTAAGAGTTTAGGGGAGCCTAAGCTCTGAGCACTTAAGAAGCTCTTCAAGGATCTAGTATTTCACCATCCGACCACTAGAGAAGTGTACGGCCCTTGCCCAAAATAACCTTTAGAAGGCACACAAATTAGCAGACCTGTTTCTACCAACTCATCCACTTCAATCTCTCTTGTTGTTAAATGTGATGGGACATCTTAGCTTATGGCCTAGAGGTCTAGCCACCCAATGGCCACCTATGTTGATGTGATAGGCTTATCTTCTAAGTCTCTACCAACCTATGGAAAGTTGAGAGTCCTCTCTTGTACTGACAATGCCCTTACCTTGGATTGCATCTAAGCCAATCCCTATATGCCATGTAGTTGAGCAATGAAGCCCCCTTACCTATAAATAGGAGGTAAGGTACTAGGTAAGGGGATCCTTTTTTAAACTCTTCTTAGTTAACAATCTACTACAATCTCTCATTAGCCTTACCAAAGGAGGATTTTTGTAAGTCTACCACCATTAACAACAATCGTTTATGCAAACCTAATACTATGGTTAAGAGTAAGAACCCAAATCCTCACCCAGCATTACTAGGTGGTGGCGAATGATCATCGACACCATCACCACTACAAAAAAAGCAACCACTGTCAGAACTAGAATAAATAAAAACAATGTTTCGATAGTTAATAGAGGTTAACTAGAAAACCTTCTAAGACAATGCAAACTTATGGCAACAATTAATGTTTACACAAAAACTAAAGGACAAAGTTAACCTTGAAGATGGGATTAACCTTAAGGACATGTCTGTTAGCTCCTCTAGCAAACTCAACAGGTGCCCTAGGCGCTCATCGACACTTATAGTAATGAACCCCTGTATGCCTACTCAATCACATTCAATATGAGCATCGTCTCATTAAGGACTTACACAATCAATTGAACACTATTTGTGGTAAAGAGCAAGGCTAAGGCGAGCTATCGGGAACTAACAAGATACAAAAACATATTTCCCTTGAATGCTCATAAAAGTACATAAAGGAAATGAAAACATACGAGCTTGATGAGCACATCTAACATGCTTCAAGTTTACGTGATCAAAAGCGCTTTCAATCTTCTACACAACAATTGAGCATAGTAGGAAGCAAGAGTTCATTCACACCAGTCATCCTAGAAGAAACCCTTTTGCAAGGTGTTCAGCTTCCCTACTTAAACATCTACGATGGCTTAAGTGACCCAGACGATCACTTAGCACACTTTTGAATGATGATGAGTTTACACAACTTCTTTGATGCTATAATGTGTAAGACCTTTCTAAGTACACTCACCGAAGTAGTGCTAGTTTGGTTTAACCAGCTAACAAAATGATCTCGCCACCAGACTCCAACAGTACTTCTTGAGTAGCAAGGTGCTACGAAGGGACTCATCCACACTTTATAACGTTCGACAACGCCTAAATGAAGCTTGCGAGCTTACCTTAAACACTTCAACTACGCGAAACTCTTAATTCCTAAGGTAGAAACTGGAACAACTGTCTAGGCCATTATCTATGACCTAAACCTTAATAGTAAAGTCTTTGAAACCATAGCACTTCGATGCCTAAACACTTTCTAGGAATTCATGACTACTGCTGAGCAATACATCACCCAAGAGGATGCCATCCAAGCACACTTGGAGAATGACATTCACTTGAGCACCTCTATAAAGGATAGGCTCGACCCCCGCAAAGATTACCCTTCCTTATTGTGGGAAAGTCGAGAAAGGTAGAAGTAAAACTCGTAGATTGTGTTAGTTATACCCTGTTAAATCACCTTCTCTAAGAAGTGCTTCACCAAGTCTGTGAGCAGCTACCTCGAGCATTATACATCAAGGAAACCCCTGAGGTAGTAGCTTCGGGCAAATTTTTGGATTATCATATTATGTACAACCATAGCATTAATGAAAGTTGCCATCTTAAGATCGTAGTTGAAGTCCTTGTACGTAAGGGTTGCATCAATCACCTCATCGCTAACGAAAGAAATCAACCATGCCCTATTAGACGCTAAAGAGTCGGCAATTTGCAACAACAAGCACCACTGCAATAGGAAAACCCATCCAATGACATACATTAAAGAGGTAAGCAAAGACTAGTACAAAAAATAACAGAGGGCTTGGCCTATCTTACAAAGTTTGCCATTCACCACCTTAGCACTAAGTACTCTCTACTTGGGTAAAGAAGCCAAAAGTAGACTATTGGGTTTTAGGGTTGCAAATTACATGTTTTCGTAGCAAATTATTTTAAATTTGATTAATCCTAAGTATCCTAAGATCCGTGCATCTCAATTAAATCAAGAAGGGATTGCGGATTTACCTTGTCTTAATCTTTACAAATTTCACAGATTTATAGATCTATAAGTGCTACAAGATGCAAATACCCTCTATCCGTATCCACACATGAACAAACTTCTAAAATTGGCGGTAATGTATTGGCACCTTTTGATTGAATATATATTTGCGTAAGAGCAATCTCACGATTCCTCATGTTTTTCTCTGTATTTTTGTTATGCAAAATTTCTTTATGAGTCTAATGTTAACAATAATCATCAGCATAACCTTAATAGAGAGTTGTCTCTATCTATATATAGAGGAGCAATAATATCTTCTTAAAGATATTAAGAGATATATTACAAGACATTAAAGATAATATCTAATATATTAAATTATTATTTATTATTTTTCTCCAAAAATAATAAATGTCATTATTTATCATTCTTAAAGTATTTAAGAATAATAAATATTTCTATAATTCTCGTAGCCCCTTTAGTTCGTTCTTTGTATGTGATCTTGTAAGTTCACCTAATGTTAGTAATATGCCTAAAACTCTTTTTGGACTTAGAAGACATAAGTGGCCTCTAGTGAGACATTATGCCTACCCAAATTAAGTGAAGATTAGTGATCCAACTTTACCTATTAAACAGTCAGTTATTAAGTTCCTTTGTCACGTGATATCTAATGATTAAACATAAGGTGCAGATTAAGACACTCTTATATTATTCAATCACTTGCTTCTTGAATTCGAAGTTCGACTAACTAAAACAAATGACATTCGTAACTCCTTATCATTTCATTTGAGTATGGCCATGCATTTTCTCAATCTTACTTTTTAAGAGGGCCAAAAGATATCCCTCTCGAATTAATGAGATGGACAAATTGCTTCACGAACACTCATATTCCTCCAATAGTTTACTCCATATCCAATCATAATCTTATAATCATCCGGTTAAAAAAAGACAAAGAACCGAATCAAAACATACAAGTTGCTATGTAGGAATCCACGGTGTCATTAGGTTAAAGGATTAAAATAACACTACAGCATGTAATACTTATCAAATTGATCCATACACTACTCTCATAATGGGTCAATCAAATATAATATACTCCTACATGTATTTATATGTTGAATTAATATCTCATATCCATAATCAATAAAATATGATTATCATTTAGCCAACATACTAGTCTTAATTCATTATTGTTCTATGTAACGAGCAACTAGGGATAATTTAGGAAATGTTCTTATCACCTTATGGTTTTACTATTAAAGTTGCATACTTTAATAGCATAAAGTTGAAGAAATATTTAAGGAATCCTTTTATCATGTTAAAAGACCGATGATGATGTGATAAATAAAGTGGCTCATATTATAAAGAAAAGCAAATAATCAAATGACATAAAATTCATATGGCCTAAGGCACATCACTAGCATAGACATCACCATCTTCTTCTCAGATAGCGATAAAGAAGGCATCAAGTATCCTCCCACTAACCTACTAGTGATCATTATGAGTCCCACATTCGACAACTTAGACGTAATACTTAAAAATTTAAGACATCTACGGAATCAATCAACATGGATTCAGATTTAGCCATAGCTACGCAAAAGCTTGTTAAAGTGACCTTGTAAATTTAATTTTTGAAATGGAATATTAAAACATTACTATAGGCAAAAATAATAAAATTAACTCACTCGTTAGTAAAATTTCTAAAGATTTTGAAAAACCAACCCAAAAATACCATAAGAGCTTAGAATTAAATTAAATTAAATAAATAAGAAGAGTAACAAATGAAATGAAAAATAATAAAAACAAAATATATTGGATTAATAGGAGTTGTAGAAGCTCCTACTTGCAAAGAAAGCTAACTTAAGTAACTAAATATAATAAAATACGATGGACAACTTCCCCAATAAGCTAGCAAACTTGGTTTATTATAAAACAAGGGGGTTTTGTTATTGGTTTTGAAAAGAAAACCATCAACTATCTATGGTTTTAGGGAACATAAATGATACTTAGCATAAGAAATCTAAAGTGCCTCACAAATGTCCTACATGCCCCTTAGTCACTGCATTAACCTATAAGCTATAAATACCCCTTCCTTTAACCATTTTAGACTCTTTAGATACTTTGAAAGGTAAATAAAATTTATGCAATTTTTTTTTTTTCGTGAATTTTTAGAAAATTAGGTTGTAATTTGCAAGATCGAGGTTCACTTACCTAGAAGCAACCTAATGATGAATGGTCATCACTACCCGAATCCTTAAGTAATACCTTACCTAGTTGACAACCACTCATTAACCACCGATGGTCAAAGCTTCTGTTGTCAATGAGTCCAATTTCTGGCCCAAATTTCAAAAATTCATAAAAATTATTATATTTTGTCTAAAAATTCTAGAAAAATTTATTATGGCATTATTTTTTATCTACTTTCATGTAAAATTGTTATTTTTATAAAATTCATTCATCTTATATATCACTCTTAAGAAATGGGATGTTTGGAACTAAATTTTGTTTTAATTTTTAGAAACCCAAATGGTATAGTTTCTCTACCAAATTTTTTCTATAAACATCTCATATCATATATAAAATTGCTATGTAAAAAGTTTTACTACAACTTATTGTTTTATTTGGGTTATTTTTTTTATTTATAAAAAAATCGATTAGCTGGAATTTACAAGAAATTCAATGTCTCAACATATTTTATTTAAATCTTACCACTAAACATTATTTAAGTGAATATTTGGCAACATTTTGATCTTAATTTTAAGGGGTAATGTTGAGTATCTTAAAGGGATGGGTTTTTCAAAGCTAGATTTGGTGATTTTTTGCTTAAATCACAAGTATTAATCTTTCCTAAGTGAGTAAGTTAGCTAACTTTAGGTTAAAAATCTAAATAAATGGTAGTAAATACAGTGTATGTGCTGCTGTACATGCTTAGTTTTTTTGTCATAAAGCTATATTATACAAGCTAAATTTATGAAATTTAAGTGTTTTAGTCGACTAAATAAGGAAATCGTCCCATTTAGTGAAGTTCAGGATCCTGTGTGTTTGTATAAAAAGTTTCCTAAGCCTTACAAGTTGTTAGGAGTGAAGTCTTGATTTCATTAAAACTAATTGAAGTAAAAAAAAGTATGAATTACAAAGGTTTTTGGTGATTAGAAGTAAATTTGGTAGTTGTAGAAGGTCTTGTAGAAGTTGTCTTAACTAAGCCAACCTTTGACCATCATGGTAGAAACTTCAGTAGATGGTTCCCTGAAGAAGAGTTATACCCAAAAACCTTAGCAAAAACTCCAGTAGAAGGTTCACTAAAGTATAACTAAACCATAAGTTCTTATAGAAAGTCATATAGAAGATCATCCAAGCATTAAGTGTAAATGGAGATACTGGTGGAAGGTACCAAAACCCTAAGATTCTTTCGTAAAAGGTTCAGTAGAAGATATCAATACCCTAGGATACTCTTATAGAAGGTTAGATAGAAGGTTTTCCCAACTTATAAGAAGAGATAAAAGCTTAACACTCATAGCAAACATCTAATTAATGTTAAAAAATTGTCAAGACTAATTAAAAGTATAATATTTGAACCACCTTTATACTAAATTATATAATACTGAAATATGAATTGTAATTAGGGGTTACTGAAGAAAGAGGAGCTAACTTCTCGGAATCGTAAGAGCAATAGTAAATCCAAGTAAGTAGTATCGATATTTAACGACATTTTAAGGTTCTCCGTTATAAGTACTTAGAGGCTGAAGTATATGTTGTTTGTGCTTGTAGAATAGTTTCTTGTGCATGCGTAACATATGTGATTAGAATCAGTTGTGTTGATGTGATAGCTCTACTACTTATGTTATTTACCTTGTTATATTTTGTTTTGTATTTAAATGTTTGAAATTGTTTGACCACTTTCTAAATGGAGTAACCAAAACTTGGATTAAAGCCTTAATCGAACACGCATTCCAACCCATTAAGGGAGTAGTTAAGATATCCAACCAAATACTGACCCTTCAATAAGGCAGCTGAAATGGGCTTTTCTCACCCTTAAGGCTGAACTAAGTGACAAGAAAGGAGGTCATAATAATATTGAGGGCATTAGTATCGAAGAAGGTCTCAGGAGAGCATGCCTCTATTGTACAAGTCTAAGTTTAGTTGGAAGGCATCGTAACCAGAGCACACCCTTAATATACAAAAACCTTTCAGCTTGAGTTAGAGTGAGCATAGGTTTCTCTTACTTCACAATAGACTAGACAATGTTCTGTAGGTAGCATATGATTTAACGCGTTGCATTAACAAATTGCTTGAAGACCTTAATGGTGATTTACCTCTTACATACCCTTTTGTCCTTGTCCTAACTTATTGAGCAATTGGTTATTCGTACCCCTATAGATTGTTTTACAGGTACTCCATAGCTATGCAGCATTATTCTTATCCATAGGTTAGTTACATATTGGGGGCTAGGAGTGTGAAGGAATGAAAACGGATCTAGATCTTTTTTAGTCTTTTGTGAATTTTACTTTTAGGTTGAATCTATTGGCCACTTAGGTGACCTAAAGAGATTCCTAACTTAGGTTTTAATTATCTATTGGGACTACTTATATACTTATGAAGTAAACAACTTTCTGTAAATATTTGACCATGTTACTTTTGATGTAAACTTCTTGTGTAAATATCTTTTATATAAATGACTTAACGACTGCTACTAAAACTTACCTATTATGTTTATATTTGTAATGAGTTGGACTCTTCTAAACCATTTAGTTGGACATGCCTTGTGTATACCCGTCTATGATAACAACTAGCCTCTATCCTATGTTAATTTACATGGTAGGACTGTTATGATTGTACTGTTTTAGGGTGTAACAATCATCGCTGAGATAGGGTACTATGGCGTCCCTAAAACCTTTGTAGACGATGTTAGCTCAACAAACATTATATTCTACTCTACTTACCAATAAATGAAGGACTAGTTAGAGGAACCCCTTTACTTATACAAGCAAAGCTTAGTTGGCTTCAGTCGAAAGTTTGTCCCAATAGAAATTTAATTACACTCCTTGTTCAACTAGGAAATGATGAGTACATAGCCTTTTAGTTGATTGACTTCATCATTGTTGACTACTAGTCTCCCTACAATGCCACTTTAGGGCGACCAAGTCTCAATAAATTCAATGCTTGCATCAACTAAAGGTGCCTTAAGATGAAGCTCCCTACATTCACAGGGGTTGGTGTCGCCCGTGGGAATCCAAGCCTATCTAAGATACTTTACCTAAATGACATCTTACATGACAAGGTCATGCACATTAAATCAGCCCTGGAAAGTTAACAAAAGAAATGGAGGTCATCCAATTTGGCAACCACCCTAATCAAACCACATGGATTGGAACTTCTCTGTCTACTAAAGAAAAGGAAGACATCATCGCCTTCCTTTACTCCAACTTAGACATTTTTTCAATGTCCTTCAAAGAAATAGCCAAAATCATAGACATCTTCGAGGCAATACACCACCTACGCCTTGTAAAGCAAAAGAGAAGACACTGTGTTGCTAAATGAAAAGCTGCCATCAAGCAAGAGGTATATAAGTTATTGCAAGCTAGCTTCATCAGAGAAGAACACTAACCTACTTGGTTAATGAATACTGTTCTAGTGAAGAAATCCGACGACAAGTGGTGAATGTGTGTCAACTACGCCGAACTTTACAAAGTTTGCTTGAAAGATTATTTTCCTCTCCTAAGAATCAACCAACTCGTCGATTCTACCTCCGACCATAAGAGGTTCGGCTTCATGGATGCCTATTAAGGCTAGAATCACATCTACATAGCCCTCAAGGACTAAGTTCACACATCCTTTGTCATTGACTTTAGGACATACTGATACAAGGTAATGTCCTTTGGCCTTAAAAATGCTGGGCTAACATACCAAAGGTTAGTGAAGGTTGTCTTCAAGCTACAGCTTGAAAAAAATGTGGAGGTTTATCTTAAAGATATGGTCTTTAAAAGCAAACATACAACAAACCACATTGAGGATCTATGTGAAACCTTCAATACATTGTGAAAATATTAAATGAAGCTCAATCCTCAAAAATGTCTCTTCGGTGTAAAATCTGAGAAATTTCTCAAATTTATGGTTATGGAGCATAGAATCAATGCCAATCCTCGACAATATTAAAGCCACATGGGATATGAAGACTCCATAGAAGATTAAAGATGTCTAACACTTTACAGGCCGAATAGCTATGCTCAACCGTTTTGTTTCTAGAAGTGTTGATAAGTGTTTTGAGTTCTTTAAATTATTAAAAAACCCATTGAAATTTAAGTGGACAGAAGAATGTCAAGCCACCTTTAACAGGCTCAAGCAATTCCTCGAGAGCCTACCCATGCTCTCTAAACCAATACTCAGCAAAAAACTCTATTTATACCTAGTTGTAAGTGAATAAACCCTCTCCTCAGTGCTTATTGAAGCAAATGGGCACGAGCATAAGCTGATCTATTATGTCAGCTACATCCTTTAAGGGTTGAAAGTCGGATACACATGGATTGAGAAATTCTCCTTAGCTATTATCATCGTTAGTCAGAAATTAAGACCATATTTCTAAGAGCAACCTATCATCATCTTCATTCATCAACCCTTACAAACAATCTTATAAAAGTTAGACTCATAGTCAAGTACTTGTTGGAGCTTAGTGCCCACAGTGTCTAATTTCACCCCTAGTAAGCAATCAAAGAGCAAATCCTAATGGACTTCGTTGCTGAGTATACTGGAGAAGACGAACTACCAACCTACATTGAAATTTTGGTGTGGACTCTCTACAGATGGATCCTCCACTTAAGAAGGGAAGGGGGAGGGTGGAGGGGGGAGGAGGAGTGGAGCACAAATAGTCTTTAAGGACCTTACAGCACCAAAGTTTTCTACACACTTAAGTTTTGGTTCCCTAGTAACAACAATGAGGCCAAGAACAAAGCCCTTATTGCAGGCCTTAGGATTACGAGATATGCCAAGGCTGAGAAACTCAATATTAGGGGGGAATATAAGACGAAGGGGGAAACCATAGTGAAGTACCTCCAAGCAATGCAAGACTTCACCTTCAACCTTATCTCCTGGAATATCACCAAGATCCCCCGAATAAACAATATAGAGGCGAATAAATTATCTAAGTTAGCCTCTACTCTATGACTGTCCTTTCACCTTATACAAGTGATAAATAGATCCTCCGCTAGTAGTTGCCATAGTAAGCCATCGATGAGTAGCCACAAAGGGTTCTTGAGATCTGCCTAACATCCACCAAACCTTCCTAAATGGACTTAATCCTCAATTACCTTAAAAGCGATGCCTTACCCAACCATAAAACAGAAGCCAAGAGGCTCGCCTATAGTATAACTAACTATACCATCATTAATGGCGTCTTTTATCGATATAAGTATAGCATGCCCCTTCTTCGCTGCTTAAAAGTTGAAGGACTTTATGCCTTTGAAGAACTACGTGTAGGGATTTGTAATAATCATATCCAAGTCCTTCAACTTAGGTACTACTGGTCGACTATAGATACCCTATTTTCACCCTCCCGTATTTCTTAAAATTTTTGTATAAAGGGTCTTAATTTAGCAAAAAACACAAAAAAAAAAATTAAAATTAGAAGAATATTAAAAAAGTTGAAAATCTAGAAAAATAAAAATACATGATAAATAAATTAAAAAGAGAGAGAAAAGTAGATAATTTAACTACGAAATTTAAATAGTTTTAATTTTTCAAATATCAATTGGGTTGAGTTGCATAAAGGGTATTAGGTCTAGACTTAGAAATTAATGTAGCCTAAGCCACCTAGTCCATATATGCATATATGGACAAGACACAACCCAATAGCTTAACGGTATTACACTTTAACTTAACATTGCATTGGAGCTATAGGTCTTAAGTTCAAATCTTGCAGCAGGCATATGGTGCCCTTTTTTTTTTCATTTTCACGACAAAGCACTTGCCAAGTGTCGACCTGCCATTAGGCTACGTGTTTGACATGTGGCATTACTTAGTTGCCATGATGAGCTGACATAGCACCATCTTTGACAAGTGCTGTGCTACATATTTTTAAAAAGACATGTGGTATGATGTCGTTGGTTCATACGGTTAACGTGGCACCACGTTAGTGCCACGTTGGCATCCTCTTTCTCCTTCATTCCTTCTCTTTCTTTCCCTTTCCCTCGTTTTCTCCAGCAAACCTGACTTACAGCCTCCACTTCTCTTTGACTTTGTACGCATCTGCCATATACAATGCATGATTTATTGACTCAATCTCGCATTCCACATGGCCTTATTTGAATTGAATGCAAAATAAGGACTAGATTCATCCTTTTTTCTGCTCGAATCACCTTTCAAAATTAGGAAAAAGCTAAAAATATAGGATACACATTCAAGAGTGATTCAACCATTAATGGTTCTTTCCAAAGTTAATTAAGCTTAAAAGTATATAACTTGGACCCTTCCTATCCTTATTTGGGCATCCTTCTTCAACTCCCAAGCTCTCTCTCCAATTCTTAAGCTCTCTCTCTCTCTACACTTGCATCTCTCTCTCTCTCTCTCTAAGTCCTCATTGCTACTCGAAGCCTTTCAAGTATGTTCACTACCCACAAAACATTTCCCCTCATCCTAGTTCCCTACTTTGACTTCTTTCGACACTTGCCATGCTCTTTGGTGCTCCCTTTAGCAATGTATGGTTTAAACCGTAACCACCACCCTCCATTCATTACCAATTCCGTTTCCCCAATCGCAAACAGCTACCCCCAACGTTTTGCAACTCGCTCAAATACCCACTCGACGTACTCTTAAACTCTAACCACCGCCTAAGTAAGTTGTACCACACCTTCTCTCTTTAATACCTACAAACCAACTCTAATCACCACCTAAACAGTTGCTGAACATCTAGGCATTAAGCCTACCCTCCCTAAACCCAATCCAAAATACACAAATCTCCCTTTCCCTACTCTATTCAGTGTCGAAATCACCCAGAAACACCCCATGTACTGCCATCATCCTTCTTCTTGGCTCGAGACTTATAGAACTCCAGCTGAATTGAACCTAAGTCCGCACTTCAACCCAAGATCCGAAGGTTGACGTGCACTGCAACCCAATTCTCATGTCTGGCCTCTTACGGTTTTTTTTTTCTATTTCTGTGTCTTGCGTACTTATTGTTCTTATATATATATATATATATATTATTTAGTGTAAATTCCAATTGTATTATAACAAAAAAAAGGAAAAAAAAAAGAGAAGAAGAAAAAAAGAAAAGATAAGTAGGTTAGGTTTGTTTTATTTTTTCGATAAAACACATAAAAAATATATAATCAATAAATATAATAACAATAAAATCATTTTATCAATTAGAGAAACTATTTTTCCACAATAAAGAACATGAATACACCCTTTTTCAAAATTAGGATTTTTTTTGGAAAAATTACACTTTTAGTCCTTGAATTTTATCACTTTTTCTAATTGAGTCTTTGAACTTTTTTTTTTTTTATTTCAGTCCTCAAACTTTCCAAAAGTTTGCAAAAGAATTCTCAGTTACTTTTGGAAAGTTCGAGGACTGAAATAGAAAAAATAAAAGTTCAAGGACTCAATTAGAAAAAAGTGGTAAAGTTTAAGGACTAAAATAATAATTTTTCATTTTTTTTTCTTTTTCATACTTTATGAATTTTTCTAACAAAAAAAAAATACAACTTAATGAATAAGAATAGTTCATTATGTTCTTAAATAAAATATTGATAAAAAAAATTATTTATCTTATCATAAATATAATCATTATTTATATTTTTCTATTTACAAATGTTTAATGATATTCTAACAAACTTTACATAATATCATTAAATTAAATATGATAATTATTTATAATCTCTATTATTTATATAATTTAATAATTAGAGTAAGTATCAAATAATTTATATAGTTACTTTGTTAATATTAGTCTCTCAAAGAAATAGACTTAATTCGAATTCCTCCTCTCTAAATTGTTGTAATATGTAATGTGGTTGGTGAGGGAAAAAAAAACTATTGTAAATATAAAATTAAATGTGATTTTGATTCTATTAAGAATGTCAAATTAGATCATTGATTGTTTAAAGTATTTATTAATGAAAATAGAAAAAGTACATCAAAAGAACTAAATTTTTTTTCCTATCTTATCATTTTAAGATTTTATATTTTTATTTTTTCTTCACTTCAAGATCTAAATTCTTAAAAATGAATAAAACTAACATTTTTTTTTTAAGTTATAAATATCACTAAAAATTATATCCTAAAAGAATAAATATGTATGTGTGTGTGTGTGTATGTATATATATGTAGATCTTAAAAAGAAAAAAAGATGAAATTTATATTTTACACTTTTAGTCTTGAACTTTGCCACTTTTTTTAATTGAGTTCTTGAACTTTCATTTTTTCTATTTCAATACTCAAAATTTCCAAAAGTTTGCAAAAGAGTAATTTCTTAATGGAAAAACTAACGAATGGCTCTTTTGTAAACTTCAGGAAAGTTTGAAGACTGAAATAGAAAAAATGAAAGTTCAAGGACTCAATTAGAAAAATTGGCAAAGTTTAAGGACTAAAAATATATTTCCCCCCCTTTTTTTTCTAGAATTTTCAAAAATAAAAATATAACATTTCAGGATCCTTTATAATTTTATTGAGTAAACTCCAATTGACTTAAAACGTAAATCCGACTAGTTTTCCAAAAGTTAAAATCAACTCATCCACCTAAAATTTTATCAAACGGATTATGAAAGTCTAATTTCGAATAATGGATACGTAGGCACTCGTACACAAATACGAGACAACTTAAAATATGAGAAGTTTTCTTTTTTCCATCTTTATAAATAACAGCTCAATGTCCTTTTTAGATGTTATTTGCTTATTTACATGTGACTACATCTTTCCTTTTAAAAAGGGTAATTTTGAAAAGTGAATCTAAATTCGCAAAGTTTGCAATAGTACCGGTAAAGGTTTAAAAGATTAGCTTTTGAACTCAATATTTGGTTTTTAAAACCTCTTTTTTTTTTAAAAAAAAAATGGTTTTTAAAGTAAACCAGTGGCTAGGTTAAATCGGTCTATTCAATCAATTTAACCTAGCCTATTTTTTTCCAGACTTCGATCGGATGGTAACTCCAAGTTTTAAAGAATAAAATACCAAAAAAAATTTAACTCTTAGTCGAGGGTTAGAATTAAACGGGTTAAGATTTTAATACTAATTGGGTTAAGGAAAATATATACAAACCAAGAAAAAATCAAGCTTGGCATCGACAATAAAGGAGGATGAAAGGCCCCAAGTACAACAATGCCATAGCTACTAGAAACACACGCCCATTAGCTATGCCCAAACACAAAACTTTGCCTTATGACAAGTCTGTGGCCTTTCTCTCAATGAATATTTGATGTCCTTAGACCTTTCCTAAAAGTGTTTAAGGGGTGCCGGTTTATTTCGATCGCTATAGATTACTTCACAAAGTACATATAGGCCTAAGTAGTCGTAAGCATAACCACAAGAACAATAGAAGGGTTTGTCCTGACCAATGTCCTCACCAAATTCAGCATACCCTATGCCTTGATTATAAATAACGTGAAGCAGTTTAATAGTGTGCGATTGGGGGAGTTTTGGACAAACACCACATTTGGCTCTATTGCAATTTAGTCACTCACCCCCAAACGAACGTGTAAGTCGAGGCTATCAACAAGATCATCTTAGGAAGCCTCAAAAAGAAGGTAAAGCAAACAGATGGTTGTTGGGTGAACTAACTTCCTAAAATCCTTTAGGGATATCGAACAACGCATAGGATAACTACGAGAGAGACTCCTTTTCGCATGGTGTTTGGATTGGAGGCCATACTACCCATCGAGTTAGAACTCCCAATGAACAAAACTTAAAACTTTGATGTCAATGCTAATAAGACAACCTCATAAGCTAGCTTCGACACCATCGATGAAGTAAGGGATGCCGCTTAAGTAACTGCCTACCAACAACGGGTAATCCAATACCACAATGAAAGGTTAAACACAAAGTCCTCCAATACAAAGACCAGGTGTGTCGAAAGCTTGAAGCAATAGGATCGAAGAAAGGTAGGAGCAATTATCATCAAATTGGGAAGATACAATATAAGTTGAGGAAGCTGAGGGAAATGGGGCTTATATATTGAAAACGATGGATAAATGACATATGCCCAGGACTTAGAACACTGATAACCTCATGTATCATTCCTTGCAAGATGCATAAAGAGCCAAGTACATTTGTAAAAACTGTGAAAATGTAATGAAAAATAAGTTTCACATTTATCCTACCCTACTAGCTATTTCGCTCCACCATGGCTCGATCACTATTGAACCTTACCACTCGTCAATCAACAAAGACGCAACACTGGACCATAATAAGCCAATCCCTATCCTCGATGTCTAGACATTTTTGCCAACCTTATGCCCAAGAAACAAAAGTCTTGAGCTTTACCTTGAGCACCCGATGGGTCCCCACATTCGAAGGGTCACGATTGGTGCGAGCACATCAACCCCATCAATATGCTCAATTCCCCATCTAAACAAACCTAACATGCTTGACGTCCCTCCTCAAGTAGCCCTCGAACCCAGACTCTTGATCTCACAAAGTACAATGCAAAAGATACCTAACTAAAGACGTCTATACATTTTAACAAATATTGTTTAAGTAGATACAACCATTCCAATAAGATAATTAGGAAGAGGCGATAAAATTAAAGTATACAACGAAGAGAAAACAAAACTTCAACTACTTTCATTACTTCAATATTCATAATTACACTATTATATGATTGGCATCTTAACCCACATACAAAAGGTCAAAAGTTACAAATTCAACAAAAAACAACTAAATAAACAATCACTCCTTTGCATTATTAGCTTCAACATCTCCCGCATCTTCATCAATTCTATCGTCATCAGAGTTGACTTCTCTGTTGGCTCCTTCACCACTGGCTTGCACCCTCTTATCTAACCAGGATAGAAAGCTAAGGTCAAGGTACGAAAATTGCCTTTGCACCTCCCTTCTCACTAGCTTCCCTCTATCCAAGCCAACCTTATCCATTATAGCCTTGGAGTTATCCCCTTCTATGAACTCTAAGAATAACTTTTGTATAACTGCCTCAGTCAACTCTTGCTTGTCTTTGAGCTTAGCCTTCTAATTCCTAAATTGAATATGAGCCTCCTTAAGCTCCTTCTTAGTAGCATTGACTTCCCTCTTCGTTACCCCTATCTCTTGGCTAATGGCTTTGACTACTTTCTTAACTGCCTCTGCTTCTTTCTTAGTAGCTTCCAACTCCTAAGCATGAGTGTTACGTATCATCTCTAGATCCTTGGAGTGTTTCCTTAACTTACTGACCTTAGCCTTCGCCTTGTTCGCCTCCTACTTGAGCCTTCCCTTCTTTACTTTAAGCTTCTCATAATCGTCTTACATGAATATGGTCCATGCTCTCAACTCGTCCAATTCTTTCTTCAGCTTGTCATAGTCCTTCTCCAACTCTTAACAACACTATTGAGAAGACTACAATAGGCAATGTTAGTACAAATAAGCACCCATAAAGACAAACAAAAAGAAGAAGATTAAAGCCATATTTGCTCAAGAAGAGTTTGCTTACATGAAAATGTACACCTATATAAATTGATAGTGTTCCCTAGTCTCTTTAGACCAATCAGCATGCTCTCTTTATATCCCCTCTCTTAGAAAAGTGTAGCATGCTCCTTTTTCAAGGGCCAAGCAGGAAAGACCAACCTTAGTTATCAACTAGTTAACATCTTGGCATCCTCACTTGCATCCCTCGGCAGTCCATCCACCCTCGCGGCATCCTTAACCTCCTGGCACCCAAGCTTCTCTTGGACTCTTATAGTAACCCTCCCATCTAAGGACTTGTCTTAGATTAGCTAGTTGGAGATGGGTCTCTCCAACTCTTTCTCCATCAGTACCTTGCGTTCAAGCATATACCTAACTAAACCCTTACCTATAGTCACCTATAACTCGGCAATAACTCCTAATGGTACCTTAGTTAGGATATCTTGCAACTCTTCAACCATAGTTGCCTTTTTCTTCCTAAAAGCCCCAACACCATATCTTCTACTTGCTCCTCTTCATTACCCTAACTACTCCCTGCTCCTTAGTAACCTTCTTCCCCTTTTCCAGCATTCTGATTTCCTTCATCTACATCATCGTCGCCTTGAAGGAATCATTACATAAGTTGTAGGCTGTAAGCATGATACGAAAGTTAACATAATGAAAGACTAATAACAATAAAATAGAGTACCTACCAAGGGCAAACGCCTTGAGCTTTGCCCTAATAGCGACCAACAACGGTAAACTCCCAACTACCTTTATAAGCCACATGACTACTCTTACTTGTTTCCCAACAATGCAACCTCTCATTCCATAGATGCGTACTCACAGTTTGCTTTACATGGAAACCATACTTAAGCTACCATACCACATTGAGCACCCAATCTTTTACGTCATCATCTTCAATAACAAAACAGTTCACGTTTGTCGTTTGGATTGACTTGCTGATGAGTTTATAGCTGCACATATTTTACATGGTGATTTTTGATGATTTTTCTAGATATTTGAGTTTATTTTTAGATAATAATAATTGAGTAAATTTTTGTTTTTTAGGTTTTGAAACAATTTACACGAGAAAGCGAGAAAACAAGAGTAAGGCATTTTTCTCACATAGATCGTTTCAAAACCTAGAATATAGAAACAAATTTTACTTAAATCGGAGCTAAAATAAGCAAGTTATGAAGGTTTTAAGATGAACATAGTCAAACAACACGACTGTATCGTTTTCAGGAAAAATTGGAGCTAATTTTCTACTATTCTAGTTTAGGACACGATCAAAAGACACAACCATGCCATCGGTTGTATCGTTTCCAGATTAAAAAAAAAAAGAGACGACAAGCATGAAGTACGGTAAAGGACACAACCAAAAGATACGATTGTATCCCTAGTCGTATATTTTCCAACTGATTTATTTATTTTTAGTTCTTCATATATAAAGCTTTGTTATAGTTTATTTGGGGAAGAACTTTTTGGCATGACTTTTAGGAAGTTTTTGAAGTCGAGAACAATCAAGAAAGCAGGGATAAGAGAAGATTTTAAGATTTAATTTTATTCGGATTTCATGATGCTTTTTCCTACAATTTTCTACTCTTTATTTTTAGATTTTTATTTTGTGATGTATAGTGAGTAGATATTTGATATCTAGGTTTTGTGAAACTTAAATCTATTTATGTGACATGATTAGTATGGATTAATTTCGTTCTTTATTATTTTCTTAATTCAACTATGTTTACTTCATAATATAGGTTATTATTTTTATGGGTAATAATCTAGAGTTTGATATCTTATAAGAGAATCGAGAGATTTCTCATAAGATTAGATCTAAATATAGTAGATGAGAATTATTACAAGATTAAAGATAATTTACAAAGTTTTTCTAGATTTTAAATTAAAGCGTAGAGAATTCGTTGTTCAATAATACAATCTTAGGTCATACTACTGAGAAGAAATCTTAATAGGTGGTTTTAGCGTTAGTGTTAATTAGCTTGAGAAAGTAATTAACTTTAGTGGTGATTCTCCTAGTTAAGAAATATTAAAGAATAAATTAGGTGCTTTTTAAGAAAATCACATGTTAGATCTAGGGGAAACAAGATTTAGGTACAATGTTGAATCTTGAATTAATTGAATTGCTTTCTTGTTAATTCTCAAATTGCATCTTAGTTAATCTTTATATTAGTTTTAGCAATAATTTAGATTTACTTTTTTAAGTCTCTTGAAATTTAATTTGCCAGTTGGATAATAAAGACTTAATGAGTACTAGTAGTCAGTCTTTGTGGGATCGACATTCAAACTTAATTCATTATATTATAAACTAATAGGTGCACTTGCCTACATTACTTGTTCTACCTAGTTACAAAATCGAGCTCATGAGTTGACTTCACCCGATAGAACCGCTTCATTTAATCCTCTATTTTCTACTTCTTCGCATTAAAATTTTCACATGTGAAAAATAAACACAGTCTTGAAGACCATCAACACCTACTATGCATTTGAGTAAAGGGAACCCAATTACACTTGGAAGCAATTAAACACTTCCAACTAGAAAGTAGAGAAAGGAAGATGCATCCTTATGTTGATTACCTTCTAATATAGGCAAAATGTGTCTTTACCCTTAAAGTCATACGCACGATCATTGATCTTAGACATTTCCACTTCCCAAATATCTGTCTTTGATGAAATCTCTAAACAAACTTGATGCCACTAGTGCTCATCATGTTTATACTTTGCCTTGGACACAAGCTATCCTTTCTCCTTCGACAGCTATAACTTCACTATAGCATTTACCTTATTAAGCGTGTACTCTCTTCGAAGCTTACCCTCCACGAATACCCTCCCTATCTCCCATAACCATCTAACTTCCTTGCTACCGTCGTTGTTTTCTAAGGGTAGTAGGGTTAAGTACACCCTCTCCTTAGTTTTTAGTAATAGACGCCTCACCTGCGAGCCTCTTGTGCTGTTGTTGCTCAACCATCTCTTGGAAACTCCTTGAGAAAGTGAAAAGAAAATGAAGGAAAGTGCTCTAGAAGGATTTTAATAGAGTCTTGACAAAGCAAAATCGAAAATAAGGAATGGACTAATCATAAAGGCCATTATATAGGCCCTAATGGGAAGGCAAATCATTACCTTATAAGGCTTCACCATGACAGATTATGTGCCTCGACAAAGGGCTGATGGCCTTAATCTACCCATCATACAGATCACCAACTCAGCATACCTATACACCTATTGAGTATCTCATGCCCCTTAAGTACCTCGAGCATCTTAATGGTTACATCAATCATACCAACATTGCATCCCTCTGATAGGCAGTTTTCGAACATACCTTCCAACCCTTAGCCCTTGCTTCCTTAAATCTATCCTTCGAAACATCTAGGCTTGATGGATTACCTTAAGAAGGTTCAAGTGCTCGACCATGATCCCGAGCATTGAACATGCAACAATAAAAGTAATAAGCAAGATGATGAGTAAGGCATAAAATAGTGGCACGTGAAAAGGATAGAAGAATAAATGAGCATATCCTAAAGCTTTATTTCATTCATTCAAATTCAAAGTCCTTATGAGGTTTTAAGGGATGTCATATTAACCCTAAGTATAACCAAGAGTAAAGAGTACAACAAAAAGAAATAAATAAAAACATGGAATGCCTTTGCGTAGTCTATGCCCGGGCTACCTTGATTTAGAAGCTTCTTTGTCTCCTTGCTTAGCTCATGTTGTTGGGTTTGTTGAGCAAAAGCTTGATATAATCCAATAATGTATGGTAATAGGCTCTCCTTTCACCATACCAAAGTAGACCATGTTTAATATCGGTGGCTTTAAGATGAATTCCTCGTATATCAGAGCGGTTGGTGAGTGCTTGACCTACTTGGAAGATTTAGTCAACCTTTGAGGAAAACTCGTACTCAAGTGTAGCTATGAGGGCACTTACTAATGCCTGTGATCACAACCTTTGAACTACCACCATAAGAGCATACAGACTTATATAAGGGAGAGTTTACGTATATTCATCCCCCTTACAACAGCCATGCTCTTGTAATCAAGAGCCTTCAAGATTTCCTATACCTTCTTCAATTAGGAACCTCCAAATTGCTGGGAAGTCCCCTATTTGCTGCCATAATCATTGCGAGGGACTGACATGTACAAGTACTTTAGAGATACCATCGGGACATCTACGAGGCAACCTGTACATGCTAGTACTCCCCAGGGTGAAGCTGCTACTATGACTGGACGATGTACCCCTGAAAGCCCTTTGTTGTGTAAACTTGCATTGCTTAGTAAAGGACTCGATTAAAGAGTCCATGTACACCTTTTGGTTAGTGCTTAAGGTTTATCCCCATTACAAGACAATCCCTTACACCCTTCGATCAGTGCTTGAGAACTTTGCTTACTAATAGTAGGAACATAGGCCATATTTGTACACTCTCCCCTAGAGCCTAATCTTTTTCAAGACATCCTTTACCACACTCAGTATTAGAGAAGGTTATTCTACACTTTTGGAGAGTTTCAAAAACAATCAAATGGAATAGTGAAATGAGAATGAAGTAGATAGACCCTAACTATACCATATATAAGCTACAAAGGGTGAGTTTAGACTGTACAGGTGTTGATATTGACTCATCCAATGAAGAAGATAGTGCCATGATAAAGGATTGCCACTAATACTGTAATTAACCTGTAATTATTGTTTTCTTAAGGCGCATGAATGACCATGCATGCTACACACCATCCTATGCATCACCATTGTGCTTAGGAAAAGACCATCCAGGAAAGATCAAATGGCGTAGTCCCATCAATGGTCATGTTATGCAAGCACTCAACAATGTCCTTTACTCTAACCATCTAAAGCTTATCATGCTTATCTTGGGAATGCATCCAGGGAGAAAAGCTTTGGCCTTTAGAGCCTAAGTACATGGTACTTTCCTTGTTGGTTCACGTTAAAGAGAGTAGGAGGGGCGGGGTGGAGGTGGGGGGAAGTGGGTAGTAGCGGGCGTAGGGGGCAAGTGTTGATAGTTACTCTTTTGCCTAGGGCTTTAGAGGCTTAAGTCCATTACATGGCTTAGTTAACCCTGTCAAAAGTCCCCTTCCCCCTTTGTCGAAACGATCTATCTACCAAGGGAACAAACCAGCTCAAAGAAGTACACTAGCACCATCTATTGCATCGAGGATGCCAATCAATGCCCAAGCGGTCCTTGAAAACTCTTATATCTACTCAAGCTCCCGGGGTGTAAATGATCAAAAGCTCAGGGGAGCCTGAGTTCTAAGCACTCAAGAAGCTCTTAAAGGATCCAATATTTCATCATCTGACCAACAAAGAAGTGTATGCCCCTTTCCAGGAATGGCTTCGGAAGGTACACAAAGTAGCAGATCCAAGCCCATCAACTCCTTCGTCTCTATCTCTCTCCTCATTAATACAATGCAACATCTTAGTATACGGCCTAGAGGTCTAGCCACCAATCTATGGCAATCGCTTATGCTAATGTAATAGGCTCATCTCTCAAGTCTCTACTAATTAGTAGAAAGGTTAGAGTCCTTTCTTGTATTGATTGCACCCTTACCTCAAATTGCATCTAGGCCAATCCCCAGATGCTACATGGTTGAGCATGTTAGCCTCCATACCTATAAATTGGAGGTAAGGCACTAGGTAAGGGGATCATTTTTGAAACTCTTTTTAGTCAACAATTCACTGCAATCTCTCAATTTAATTCCCATGACTCTCCTTATTAAATTGAGCATCGGATGACGGTTATTGGCTATGCCAAATGGGTCTTTATGAAGGTCCATCACCTTAATGGTTATTGAACCACCAAAAGTTCAACCCAAGATTACTTTAGTGATACCTACTATCACTACATACCAAATCAAACATGCTTTGATGTTAGGTTTGGTACACACAAATGGTTTGAAATGGGAAGAGGATTGGAATGGAATGACAAATCATAATTATTGAATATGTATATAATGTAGTTATTGCTAAAAATATCTTTAATTATTGAGTATCATAATTAAATTGAAAGTTAAATAATTAATACTATTAATAATAATAAAGGGCGGAATCAAATTCTTCCTCGAAAGGCGATTCTTAGAACTGCAAATGAGTCAAGTCGAGTTTCTAAAGACTTAAGTTTAGCTTGTTTAAAAATTATTGAGTTTAAGTTGAGTTTTTTATCGAGCTTGCAATTGAAGCTTAAGCTTATAATTGAGACTCGAGCTCACAATTGACACTTGAGCTTGGTTAGTTTAGATAAACAAACTTCTTCTTAAGTTTAAACTTGACTCATTTACCAATCTAACTTGAGTCAAGCGAGCTGATCTCGAGCTTACTCATGAGCTTAAGTATACAAAATGAAAAAAATATATAAATAAATAGATGGTAAGGATTATATAATATATCATATATTATCTTATAACATGTTATATATTTATATATATTATATAAATATTAACTTTTAGATTTTAATAATATATAGTATATGTAATATTCGTAATACACATAAAACTCATAAGATTGCTTACAAGTCTAAATAAATTAGTTCACAAGTTTGAGCCAGAGCTTGAACTCAAGCTCGGTTCATTTAGATAAGTGAATTTCATTTTAAGTTTGAGTTTTGCTTGTTTATTAATTAAATTAGAGTTTAAGCTTGAACTCAAGCGGCTCATGAGTAAGTTAGCTTATTTGCGGTTCTAAGAATTTTGGTTTCTAAATGTGCTTTCAGACATGAGAAAAGGAAATGGAACTTTAAGTCGCAATTCCATTCTAGCTTCTTTTGGTATACCTTATATGACATAAAGATATATTTATTTTTTGTGATGTCATAGTAATACATTAAGATCCATTTTACTTTGCCAAACAAAATAAACTGCAATGTAATGGCTAGCCATTTGTAATGATGAAATTATATTTTATAAGTTTAAGAGTCCTACATGCACTTACCCAATACTTTAGGAAAATGTGCAATTATTCCTTATTCTTGTTAATCAAACATTTTTCATTTGCCAATTTTCGAAAGTACCAATTGTTAGTTTTGTTTATTAAGTATTTATTCCTAGGGAGACACATAGCTGAAAAGACGACGGAAACAACTTTCTCATGCACGTCTTAAATGCCATCAACACCTTCCTTTTGAAGTGTTCAAAGTATGGTATATGTATGAGTATGTGTAGGCTGTCCATCACGATCACGATCACGATCACGATCACGATGCTGAATACATAAAAAACAACGTGTATGTATTTAAGTGAAGGCCTACTACTACTAAGTCCTTACTGCTGCCACTACTACCCTAACAATAACAATAAAGGGTCAAAACGATCGTTCTCGTGAATTATATTATTACGTCCTCTCATTGACATTACATTGGTTGTACTCATCCTTCTTACCCTTCCCACGTGGATTATTATCCTTTATTAGAAAATCAGCCGGCATGGCCGGCTTCAAGCAGTGCCTCATCGTCGGTTCATAAACTTCATCGTACCTTTTCGTTAATTGACTTTTCTTCCAAATAAAACATTACCGCAAAAGAAGGAAATTTCTTTGACAAATGGGATCCGTTTGTATTGGGGGTAGCCTTTACAGTCCTTTTTAACACTCTATCTCATATTTACTTTTATATTGATTACATTTGAGCTGTGGAAAATATAATTATTTCAATGATTTAAATTTAATGGATTAAAAATAAATTATGAAATTTGAGTTTTGGACCAGTTTGTAGAAAATACGAACGAAATTGTAGAATAATCCTTATATAAAGGTGTGATTTGGATTAGTAGATTGTATTTGTGTCTCATTTAGTTTTGGGGTCGTATAAATGCAAATAATACAAAAAAAAAAATTGACTAAATCACAAATAATTAGTTTATATTATAATCGTGTTTATTTGTTGCTATAATCATGCTTTTTGTATTGTGTACTATATCGGTTTCACACTTTATTTCTTAATTATGTTCTTAGATGTGTTGGGTTCGTGTTCTGTTGTATAATGAAATTGCTAACCCTAATTTGTATAACTAGCGGTGATCCGACATTTACATGAATTAAAAATGGTTGCAAGGTCTAATTGTTAAAAAGGAAAAGTAAGAGGAGCAAAATTGATTTAAAGAATTTCAATACTTAGTTTGACTTACCAGCAACAAGATTCCAAAATGTCTCTAAAACCCCATTCAACCGTATGATTATGTGACTATTGTCGTCTTTTATGGGATATATATGTCGACATGAAAGGTGGCGATTTCCTTAGTAATACAATACCCACAATATTATCTAGTTCAATTATAAAAACACTTATGTAGAAAGAAAAAAACCTGAAAATTGAGAAAATATAATTCATTTTGGCGTAATGATCTTGTTGAGAGTTTCATTTATGACAGGTCAAAAGAAAAGCATGGTACACATAATATTTACAATGGTTGGTTTTCTTGTCCGGATTCATTTATAATATATTAAAATTTCCATGCACAATCAAGCTATACAAAGGTCCATTGAACTTTATAGGATTTGGTCGAAATATATGGGTCGAAATAATTATATGCAAAGTTGAATATATTCCACATAAAAGCCATTTTGAAACACGTGGAACGATCCACAACAAAAAAGAGAAAAACAAAATATTAGAGTTAATTTCTTAAAATTTACCTGGATTTTTATGCCGTTTTAGGTTCTTTCCCCCCCCGGCGCACCCCACCCAATAATATAGTCGAATTTGTATGCTTGTCATTTTGCCTACGTTTGTTATTACTTTTTCTAGTGGTGGGTGAAGCGGTTGGTGTTTTATAACTGAAAAATCCGAAAAATAAAAAGATAATACTGTTATGGAAAGTGAAAAGTATATAGATACACAAATTATATGAAATACAAGGAAAAAAAAAGGGATGTGTAATTGAAAAAGTACAAAACTTGCAGATTAGGTAACTGAAAAAAAAAAGAAAAGAGAGATATTATCATTGCTAAATCTTTGTACTGGACTGGTTTCGAAAGGGCTTATAGCTTGCAAAAGAATATATGTGATGCTAAGGAGGTGTTGAGGAGATTGGTATAAGCACTTGATATTTAAGTTAATATAAAGTATATAAAATGTTTAAAATATAGTGTGTATGAGTAAAATGTGGCAAACAGCATTAAAAATGGAATTTGGTTAGCTATTTATAAATGGGATTCTTAATTGTATTGTCTTTACCTACTTAAATAATTATCTGAACCGATATTTTAAAATTTAAGGAAACAAATCAATAAACGGTTACTTTATATAATAATAGATGAATTGTCTGCATCAACATATAATTTGAATATTCAAACATATAGATCCTGGTTGCTAATTTATACTTTTTAAATGCTAAACCTTTGAAATGATGGTTCCGAATTTTTCTTTTCCAGTTTGAACTCTTTCTAGAGGTTTTACTCGTGGCACTACTATTTTTGAACTTCTCTAATGTACATATCTTGCAATTCTTATGTATGGACTTTGATTCGGTGAAGCCAAAGCCGAAGAGGTTAGATGAGGCTGAAATGACTTAGCCCATGCCTCTAAGAGATCATTTTAGGTCTATTGAGTTTTTGAGTGAAAATTTCCTATCAATATATTTGAAAATGGAAAAAGTGTGAAAATTTAGATACATATTTTATAATTTACTCAAAGTAATATTTTACATAACTTTCTATCTCCTTATATTAATTTAATGCACTAAAAAATTCATTTCAACAGACTAATTCGAATCAAATCAGAAATATTGGCAATAATCAACAACAATAAAAAAAAAATTCTAGAGAAATAAATCGCAAAATCTAATTTCAGTAGAATCTTCTAAAAAAAAAAAGAGCGAGAGAGAAAAACAAAACTCGCTGCGGGACTCTTCCATAGGCAGAAACGGCCCAAGAAGGTGTAAAGTCCACATCTATTTGGACGACGACGTTTACTGATAGGTGCCACCATCCGAATGTGATCAGTCGTATCTTATCTTTGTAGGTTTCCCGCCTTAGAGCTTTTCGACTTTACCGTATTACCCTTTAAGCAACCCAAAATCGCACCAGCACTTAAGGCTTTACTATAACGGCAGCTGAGGTAAATAACGGTTTTCACTTGGGGGTGTTTTCGTCAAGTACTAAAGTTTCCGATCTTCGAGATTTAATTTCATTTTCTCGTTTTGATTTTTGAAAAAAGTGAACCTTCCTGACCCTTTTCTGTTTCCTTGCGGCATTAGATCCCGTCCCTACTTTTTTTTTTATATATAGAATTAATGCTACTATTTATCTAATTTTTGATAAATTAATAATTTAAATTTTAAAATATACGAATAAATGATAAAATAAAGAACAAGATTAATCCCATTAAAATTAAAATAATGAAAGAGTTATACTTTATTCAAAATCAATTCCAAATTACAATTTTCCACGAGTTCATATTTTAAGATAAACGGAATGGTAAAAGCTCCTAACTTTGATTGGGGTATAAACCGGCAGACTTTCTGACTTTATAGAAAAAATGCAATTTCCTATAAAACAGTTATATTTCTAGATTTAATTAATTCATTGGTTTCTTTTAAATAATGATGCATATAATGTCCTCAAATTTCATATTTCGAAAATCTTTTTCAACCTAATTGGGCCTAGTAAAACTTTGAAAAGCAGTCCAAAATATATGAAGGACCAACTTATTATATTTGAGGCAGAGTTAACTAACTTAAAAGTTTTTAACTCCCATTTTGTCCTTTGATGTTTTTGATTTTATAATGGGCATGAATTTAAGATAAAAATTTGGGTAAATTATAATATATATTTTATATTTGTTTTCTATATGTTTAATTCTTTGTTTTTTAAATTGACATCCCAACTCTTTAAAAGAAATACTGAACTCTTGCATGAACATTTTATGATAAAGTTGATACATTTTAAATTTTTTTAAATTTTTATTTATCTAAGAAGAAAAAAGTGAAAATGTAGGTTTTCAAATATGAGTGATTAAATAAATATAAAAAAGTAAATTTGCAATCTACTTAAAAAGTAATTAAGAACTTCAATTAGCAACTAAGCACAGAATGTTAAAACAATAGGAAATGCTATTTCATCATACCCTACATGATAAATTCCTTTGTATTGTCAATCAAATTTAAATATACAAAATATATCACAATAAATTTATCGAAAAAAAGTTGGATTAAACATGAATTAGTAACACAAGTACAAAATTAAAAAAAATAATTGAGGTTCAAATAATATTTTTAGTAATATCCAAATAGAATTTAAATAATTTTTGGATAAAAAAAAATGCGCAACGTTTACTACATCTAAAATTGATTGCACTATTGGATACTCAAAAGGAAAGAAACATTCCAGCGTGGGAGCAGCCTCAAGACAATGACAAAATTTAAAAAATCATAAAAAAAAAACACTAATTACTATATACGATAATATTTTCATCTGAAAAAAAACGAAAAGAAAATTAAAATTCCGAATATCCAACGTCCATTCATTTATAATACTCTCGTGACCCTCACTGCACTTGCCCTTACAAACTCTCTTTCTCTCTCTAGCTCAGATCTTCAACCATTGTTCATGGCGCCACGCTAATCTACAACCTCAGGTACTGTTGGTGTTTTCACTTCTTCAGTGTTATTATCATTGTTGTTTCGATTATCAAAGGCGTTGTCTTTTTGTCCTCTTTCCTTTCTTTTGTTCTGACTGATGTTTTTATTATTTTTTTTTCCTTTTTCTTTTCGCCGTTTGAATCGATCTATGTTGTTTTGGTTTGGGTTCTGTACATAATGTGGAGATAATGTAAAGTGTTTGTAGTATGGATCTCTTCGTACTTAATGTCATTTAATGGGCACTTTGAGCTTGCCTATTGTCGTTTTAGTGATTCGCTCGAGATTCCGGAAATCATTTCTTATTGTTAATGTCAGATTATTAAGTATGTGTGTTCACGGATTCAAAATCTGAAAATGTTATATATGAATACATCAAGTTTGTGGTAAATGCATGGAATTCAATTTTATTTTATCTTTTTAGTGTTAATTTGATGTAGTTTTCTTCTATCGATTACCAAAGTAAAGTGAAAATGCTACCATTTTAAAGAATTAGTATTGAATCGGCACAACGAAACTAAAATTGGAAAGCAGCAAGGAGCTTTATGCCTACTTTTAGATGGCTACTATCTTATTTTACGGTAAAAACTGAATCTTTAGTGATTTGATCTCATATTTTTGTCTTTTTGAGCTAAACTTTAGTGAACTGGAGTAGACTTTATTTGAAATGTAATGATTTTTGAGGTTTTGATCTTTCAAGAACCGTGTATAACTACTACTTGATGGTTTGCTCTTCAGGTTGCTGTTAGCTTGTTGGGGTCGTTAAGTGGCTCAAAGGAGTGTGCACTTTTCTTAATCCAGATGAAGAAGATTGTTAATACAGGATTTGGGGTGGATTATCTGTGAAATGACAATTGATACACAGTGGGATATGGCTCAAAGCTTTCGAGGCGGCAGGTCTTCTTTTAGCTCCCTAAATGGAAACGGGTCCCCATTCCACAGTTCATCTTTCTCAAATGGTGATGGCTATGACAGTGATGGCTCAAATTTCGCACCCCCGTAAGTTTCTTTTCCTCTTGTGTTGCTCTGTTAGTATGAGTTGGCATTTCAATATTATATACTTTCGAGGCTGCATGAAGTTAAACAATCTTTAGTGCATTTTCTTTAAATACTGATGACTGTCTTCACTGTTCTTTTGGTAACCGTTCAGTAAAGACCGTTTTCACTCTTAAGGATAAGCTGGTCTGAACTAGCACTCCATGCTTATGCATTTATTCAGGATTTAAGCTGATATTTACTAACACCATTTGTTTATACATGCTTGAAATGTCTCTTTGACTGCTCTATGTTAATTAGCATTTTCTTTACTAGAAATTTACATTCTGAAAGGGCTCAGCTTATTTGGATGTACAAGCTAGCTTATTCATAATGAATATATTTACTTCAAGATGCTTCTTACTGGTCAAACTACTCGTGTACATCTTTTTTTGGCTTCTTTTGATATTTCTCTCATTTTGTGGCAGTACTCCAACTACATTATCAAGGGCTATTCCTGCTGAACTTGCTGGCGCTATTCCCTTGTTTGACAGATTTCAGGTGTGCAAACGATCCCTCAATCGCTTTCTTATTGGTTACCCATCTTAATGCACAAAATGTAATCCTGTTGACATGCATTTTTCTTCTGTAGGTAGAGGGCTTTTTAAGGTTGATGCAGAAGCAAATTCAATCTGGTGGCAAGCGTGGATTCTTCTCAAAAAAATCTGTGGGCCCTCAAGTTCGTGATAAATTTACATTTGAGGATATGTTGTGCTTCCAAAAGGTAGGGAACCAGCTCTCTTATTGATGGTTTTGTTCTTGATATTAACATTATCAGAGCTAACCTAAGACTTCCCACAGGATCCAATTCCTACTTCACTGCTTAAAATAAATGGTGATCTGGTGAGCAGAGCCAATAAACTATTCAATATCATCTTAAAATACATGGGAATTGATTCCTCTGATCGTGCAAGCCCCCCAAGCTTAGATGAGAGAGTTGAACTTGTTGGCAAACTATACAAGCATGCATTGAAGTATTCAGAGCTCCGTGATGAGCTTTTTGCTCAGATTTCAAAACAGACAAGGAACAATCCTGATAGGTTGGCCTACTTTGTCCCCTCTTACGTTGTGATTAGGAGAATTTCATTTGTCCCCAGCCTATGTATTTTAAGGTTTCAACCTTCAGTTTATACTCATTATTGATGTAATTTCAGGCACTACTTAATCAAAGCATGGGAACTGATGTATTTATGTGCATCTTCAATGCCTCCTAGCAAGGACATTGGTGGTTTTTTATCGGAGTATGTTCACGACGTTGCACATGGTGTGCACACTGATCAAGAAATCCAAGTTCTTGCTATGAATACTCTAAATGCTTTAAAACGAACTGTCAAGGCTGGTCATAGGCTTACAATCCCGGGACGTGAAGAGATTGAAGCTCTTCTGACAGGCCGAAAGCTGACCACCATCGTATTTTTCTTGGATGAAACTTTTGAAGAAATAACATATGACATGGCAACAACAGTGGCTGATGCAGTTGAGGTACTGTTTAACATTTGCTGAGAAGGAAGGGGCGATGGAGACCATGATTTTGATTGCATTTCATATTTTGTTTGGCTTCCTACAGATTCTTTTGTGGTTCCATAGTCATGATCTAGAATATCCATCATGCCCATTGAGCAAGTTAGACATAATGCAAGAAGTGGCGATGCTATTGCAAGTACATTAGTCTGTTATATTATTTATCTTCATCTTTACTATATTCATAAACTTCAGCTTGTGAAATCACTAAGTGCAATGCTGCTTTTTTTTTTTTTTTTTACTGGAAATTCATATTCATTTTGGTCAATAATCAGGAAATTGTTAATATATCATTTATTTATTTTTTAATGCATCAATAACTAAGCATTTTATGCGCTTCAGGAGCTTTCAGGGATAATCAAACTGTCAACATACTCTAGCTTCAGTCTTTTTGAATGTCGTAAAGTTGTTGCTGGTTCTAAATCTACAGATCCTGGGAATGGTAAATTCCATTGTCAATTGTTAATTGTTAATCTTACATTATTGAAACAACCACCTAACTTTTATCTATTTTGTCATTAGAGGAATATATTGGATTGGATGACAATAAATACGTTGGGGATTTACTAGCTGAGTTTAAAGCAGCAAAAGATCGGAGTAAAGGAGAAATTTTGCATTGCAAGTTAATATTTAAGAAGAAGCTTTTTCGAGAATCTGATGAAGCTATAACGGATGCAATGTTTGTGCAGTTATCCTATGTTCAAGTATGTAATTGCTCGTCACAGTTCATTTATTAATATGTTATGATGTGGATTGGATGATTTAGTGAAAAAAATTAACTTGCATACTGCTGATGTTTCTTGAATTCTAACAGTTGCAACATGATTATATTCTGGGCAACTATCCAGTTGGAAGGGATGATGCTGCTCAACTTTCAGCCCTGCAAATCTTAGCCGAGATAGGATTTGTTGGTAACCCTGAGTCATGCACGTGAGTAGACGCTTTTTTGTCCTGTTACATACATGTGGAAATGACTTGGCTACACAAGTAAAATTTGACTGATACCCTTAATGCCTCTCAACTTGTGGTTTGGAAAACTTCCAGTGATTGGACTTCGCTTTTGGAACGATATCTTCCCAGACAGATTGCAATTACTCGGGCAAAAAGAGAATGGGAACTGGATATTCTTTCTCGTTATCATGCAATGGTGAGAATGCTGAGGTTGATGAAGTTCCCTTTTTTTTTTTTAAATTTTTTGTGCTGGACCTTTGCATCCATTCTTTCATGCCCTTGTGAACTTCACTTATTTTCTCCCAAATGGCTGCAATAATAAAATGATAGATTCTTCTTACATTTAGATTGTTCAATAAATAGGTATGTGATGATATTAGGCACATTGTTCATTCTTTTTTAACGGTGAGACTACTAGGAGCTTCATTTTTTAATTCATAAAAAGCTATAGTATTCAATTGAGCTGTTTAGCATGTGGCTAATTCATGAGTTTTATAACCAAATGCATGACTTATATTTTGTGAATGAAATCAATGACTTTATAGGTTAGCAATGTGATTCCTCCTGTTGATTCATTTTGAATTTTGCAACATCTGATTATGATGCGTTGTGCACGCGATATGGTTTCTTGGATATTGATCACCTTCCTTTCTAATGTCCTCTTGCATAGGAACATTTTACCAAAGATGATGCCAGACAGCAGTTTTTACGGATATTGCGAACGCTTCCTTATGGTAACTCAGTGTTCTTTAATGTTCGAAAAATTGATGATCCCATTGGCCTTTTACCAGGGCGTATAATTTTGGGTATCAACAAACGTGGGGTGAGACCTCAAGCACCCTGTTTCTTTGCTCGACTCAATTTTGGTTTCTTGTATTAATTAATGATATTTACGGTGCAGGTTCATTTTTTCCGTCCAGTTCCAAAAGAATATTTACATTCTGCTGAACTGAGAGACATAATGCAATTTGGTAGTAGCAACACTGCTGTTTTCTTCAAGATGAGAGTTGCCGGTGTTCTTCACATTTTCCAGTTTGAAACCAAGCAGGTCATAAAACTGTTCTTTTTCTTGCATGTGTGAGGTATTGATTTTTTGAATTGCCTTATGTTTGTGAGTTTTAGCTGACAGAGTTATTTCTTTTCATTTCTTCTTTCTATAGGGTGAGGAAATCTGTGTTGCTCTGCAGACCCATATTAATGATGTCATGTTGCGCCGGTATTCTAAAGCTCGGTCTATTGCCTCTGCTTCTGTGAATAGCGATGCCTCTAGTAACTTTAAGCCTTCAAATGCTGAGGTTTATGAGAAACGTGTCCAAGATTTGTCTAAAGCTGTTGAAGAGTCCCGAAAGAATGCAGATCAAGTAATTTTTTAAATGACAGACATTTGGTTACTTTATGACCTAATTGTATGGGCAAGACTACTGACTGCCTTGATTGTCGATAAAATGATGGTCTTGTGTTGTTGCCACTAAATAAAGTTAGTAAATAAATGCCTTTTCTTGCACAGGTTGGAGTAGTTTTCTGGCTTACATTTCCTTGACATTAGCATCAAGTTATTTTAAGGGTCCAACATCACCCAACTTACAGATTAAGGTTTCTTTTTTTTAAAAGTTATTACTGTAGGTAGTTAAATTGTAATACAATAATATATAGTTTTAGGGTTCGTCATGACTCAAGCCTTCGAGACACTCAAGCCATTGCTGGTAGAGATCCAATACTTTTGGCAAGGATTTTTTTTTTTTTTTTAATTTATTTTTTGTTTAAGTGTTTTCTTGTGGATTCATTTTTTTTTCCTCTTTGCTTGTGGTGTTGAGAATTGCTTCAAATTGCATCACTGCACAAATCTTTGTTCACTAATGAAATGTTCTTGATTTGTACATGGCAAGACCTCTCTGTCCCCCTTTCTCATGTCTTTAACCTTTTATATCAGTATTTGGAAGAGTTGCACGAGAAACAGCTGGAAGCAATCAAGTTGCAGGAAGAAATGGAGGCATTGAAGGACGCATTAAGATCAGAGAAGCAAAACTTAGCACAAGTTACAAGTGACTATGATACGCTAAGGAACCTGTGTGATGAAAAAGATGCTTCTATCCAGGTGAGGATAATCATTGCCCCAAAGTCTTAGAACAAGTACTTAAAGCTGTTTTTATCTTTCTGACATCAGTTTGTTGCCTCATAGATGGCACTATTAGAAAAGAGGAGTTTGGAGACTAGGTTGGCTAAGCTGGAGAATCAACTATCAGAGAATATTGCCAAAAAGGATACTCCCCTTCCAAACAACCAGGTAAGTGATGTTTCCATTACAGATTTTGCATTAAATACGGCTTGCTGCTAATTATATCATTTTACATATTCCAAAGCCTTTTACTTTTAGATTGAGTGAAATATATCAATCTATTGGTCAGTGATAGTTAATAATGGCCAATATGTGAATAGGAGATAAACAAAATTCAAGATGAGTTAAGAATTCGAGGTGAGGAGCTGCAAGTAGCAGAAGAAACTATAAAGAGATTGATGAATGAAAAGGCCTTACTGGAACAGAGGCTAGCTAGACTGGAAAAGAAGACTGCTGATGAGGTGATCATAACATCTCATTTGTTTTGGTCTACTATATCTGTCAGTTCCTTGTAGTGTGGACAAGCCTTAAGTAGTTCTTGTGATATGCAGGTGGAGATTGTTAAAAGAAACTCTGAGGAAGAGAGGAAGGCCTTGAGACTCAAAGTGTTGGAACTTGAAAGGAAGTTGGAAGGGGTTACAAAAAATTTGTCTGGTGCTGAGGCTGCTCTTGTAGATAAGAGCAATGAGATGGTTGCATTACAGAGTAATTTGAAGGAATTAGAGGAGTTGAGAGAGTTGAAAGAGGTATGAGAATCGATTTTAGTTCTAATCTTAGGTTCCTATAAGCTATAAATATTGTAAAGTAGGCTTCAATGATATGATGATACTAATTTTTTCTCTTAGTGAGTCATAGTTAATGAGTTTCACATTTTATTAGGATATTGATAGAAAGAATGAGCAAACTGCTGCCATACTGAAGAAGCAAGCAGCTCAACTAGCTGAACTAGAGGTTCTTTACAAAGAAGAACAGAGTTTGAGAAAGCGCTACTTTAACACTATAGAAGGTTGTTGCCTGAAAAATGCTACTTTCTTAGTCATAATCCTCTCTCTCTCTCTCTCTCTCTCTCTCTCTCTCTCTCTCTCTCTCTGCCTCTTTTCCCCCTTTTAAAAGTTTGGCAATGTTGTCATTATGTCCTTGTGAGATTCATTGTTGATAGATACATTATTGGCTCTATGTATCTGTAGATATGAAAGGCAAAATTAGGGTGTATTGCCGGATACGACCTCTGAATGAGAAGGAAATCTCTGAAAGAGAAAGAAATGTGCTTGTTAGTGTGGACGAATTTACAGTTGAACATTCATGGAAAGATGATAAATTGAAGCAGCATATGTATGATAGAGTATTTGATGGTATGGCGACACAAGAAGAAGTATTCGAGGATACTAGAGTACGTTCTTTCCTTAAGGAGGTTTCATCAATTAAAATTGCCGGAAAATATTTTGATTTCTTAATTTTGGTGCACCGATCTTAGTTGGTACTGATAAATTGTGCAGTATTTGGTGCAATCAGCTGTTGATGGATACAATGTATGCATATTTGCCTATGGACAAACTGGTTCTGGGAAGACTTTTACTATATATGGATCTGAAAGCAATCCTGGGCTTACTCCTCGAGCTACATCAGAACTTTTTAAAATTTTGAAGCGGGATGGCAACAAATTTTCATTTTCCTTGAAGGTACTTTATTGAAATATTTGGCTCAAAAGTTTGATTTTCATTCCAAAGTGTCAATGTAAACTAGGTTATACAATTCATTCAAATCATGGTATACATTCTTTTACCTAGATTTTAATTTCATTTCAATGTGATTTTTAATGTGTAGGCATATATGGTGGAGTTGTATCAAGACACACTTGTTGATCTTCTGTTACCCAAAAATGCTAAACGCGTGAAATTGGAGATAAAGAAAGACTCAAAGGTAATACTGTCTTTTGGTATTTATAGCTCAAGTCCTAACTTAATGGTGGATTGTGAGCATCTAATAACATAATTTTGCAAAGATTGTGTCCTCATGTCCTGTTGCTGGCCTTAATTTGTTAGGTAAACTAGTTATTCATGTCATAATTTGTAGGGTATGGTATTGGTCGAAAATGTTACGGTGGTATCCATATCAAGAATTGAGGAACTAAAAAACATCATTCAAAGAGGATCTGACCAGAGGCATACATCTGGGACTCAAATGAATGAAGAAAGCTCAAGATCTCATCTAATACTTTCAGTTATTATTGAAAGTACTAATCTCCAAACTCAATCTGTTGCAAGAGGAAAGGTAACTTCTTGTATTGTCATTGCTGATATTGGATGATAGATGGTTTACTCTTTCGTGTTCATTATGTTATGAGATTAATCAACCATTCATGTGATTGAAATTTCAAGGTGGTAGTTTTGTGTTTGTTGATTTTCTCTAGATGTCACATTGTTTGACAATAATGATCTATATGCAGCTAAGTTTTGTTGACCTTGCTGGGTCAGAAAGAATAAAGAAATCGGGTTCTTCTGGTAGTCAACTTAAGGAGGCACAAAGCATCAATAAATCACTTTCAGCACTTGGCGACGTAATAAGTGCTTTATCATCTGGTGGGCAACATATTCCTTATAGAAATCACAAACTGACAATGCTAATGAGTGATTCGCTTGGAGGGAATGCTAAAACGCTTATGTTTGTCAATATCTCTCCGGCTGAATCAAATTTGGAGGAGACTTACAATTCTCTAATGTAAGTCCTCCCTTTAGATTTATATATTTGGTTAATTGAAAGGAGTTTCAAATATAGGTAACTATTGAATTATGAGACTTGCATCATTTTTGAAGAATCATTTTTGAAGAAGATATCTAGCATATTATGCCAATTTCCTTAATACGATTAGAGATTCATGCTTGCAAGAGGTTATTATTTGCAAAGTTGTAATACTTGTAGTCATTGCATTAAAAAGATGAAAAGAAAAGGAATTAGTTGTAATTGAAACTATGGATATTCTATATCACATATAGGTTTGCTAATGTATCTATCCTCTATGTTAATAAACATGACTTCAAATGGGCTACGTCCAAGTACTTATCTTTGTACATTTTCAGTTCATTTTTTATTTTTACTTTAATGGCATATTTATTTGTGGACCTATAGCTTTGGGCTGCAGAATTAGTCACTGGTAGAAAGATGATTTTTCATCCTTTAGTCCAAATGTGTGGTAACTGCACTTATGTTTCATGTGTTAAACTCTTTATGATGTTGTATTGACATTCTTTTCTGGCAATCCAGGTATGCATCTAGAGTTAGGTCAATTGTTAATGATCCAAGTAAGAATGTTTCATCAAAGGAGGTTGCACGCTTGAAAAAACTGGTGGCATACTGGAAGGAGCAAGCTGGCAGGAGGGGAGATGATGAAGATTTGGAAGAGATTCAAGGGGAGAGACCAACAAGAGAGAGATCAGACAGTCGGCATTCCTTGTAGGGTATGTATGTTCATCATAAGGTAATATGTTGTTTTGAGGAAATTTTTGCCAGCTTTCAACCATATCAAGCTTCTTGCATCACCGACACATCACCGAATTTCCAGTTTTACAGTGACTGACTTGCAAGGGTATAAGTTGTATAGTCTTGAAGTATGTATATAATGCTCACACATCTGCAAATACAGATTTGAAAGTTAGTTGATTATTTGTAGGATAGTTGCTGCCAATTGGTTTTTATGATGCGATATTATATATGCTTCAAGTATCAGGGAATGAACTGAGATATGTCTAACAATCATGGACATTGCATGAGCCGAAGAAAGTGTGCTTGAAGTTTCCCATTTCTTATGCTTATAATTATCTGAGATTCTGGATCCAAATCGGAGGCTTGGAATCCCTTGGTTTTGAAGATTCCAATTCCATTGTTATGCGGTCCTATGCCATAATATTTAGCAATGTTTGCTCGTATGACGTTTGATTTGATAAAAGAAAATCTATACTGTTTGCATTGCACTTTCACGGTTTACAGCAAATGTGTGAGTTGGGAGGTCCTGCAACCAATCAGATTGTCAAAAATCTATGCTTTCGTGTGACTAAACATGCGAACAATCTTGAACTTATTGTACTGTTTAAGAAATTTCAGGGTTCTTTCATAATTTTGTATCTCCTATGTAGTGATCTGGTCTCATCAGACTAAAGCTCCCTTTGATTCATAATTTTTTTTTTTTTTTTTAATTTCATTGGTGTCTATTTGAGTCTTGTGTTTGATAAGAGTAAAAAGATGGGAATATAATTTTATATTTATCTTTTTTATAAAATTAATTATTTAATTAAATTAATAGTTTTTAATGTATAAAATATATATTTTTCAAATTTTTTTTAAAAGTATGAAATTTTATTTTTTAATTTTAATATTTTAATAATTATTTTTATCATAATTATGAAATAAAAACAAATATGATGTAAATAAGATACTTTTTAAATATTAGATTTTAAATAAATATAGCTAAGATATTGAAGAATTTTTGAAAAATAACTTTTTATAATTTTATTTATTTCCAAGGAGAAATATATATACGTAGGAGATTTAGGGATATATATATCGTATCTCTTATTTTTCGCTAATAAATCTAATCGATATTGATTAAAATTTATAATATAACTAAAAACATATATCTGCTAAGGATATTAGTAAATAGAAAAATACTATGCCTAAATAAAAAAATATTAGACCTATATTATATACAAATCAAACTATAAAATATAAAAATAAGATTCACCTTCACTTCTTCTTAAGTTGTTGAATAAATATCTATCATTCCTAAATTGTCAATATTTTTTATGAATTGTTGTTTGGACGATGATTCGGTCAGAACATTGCCTCTTGATTCTTAAAAGGAACATGCTATAGCTTGATATGTCCATTTTCAATCTTTGACTTTATAAAATTGTGATTAAGTTAAACATGTTTCATTCTATCATGTTAAACTAGATTCTTTACAAGGTTAAGAGCAAATTTACTATCATAGAATGTCTCTATAGCATTTACTTCAAATTCTAAATTTTGGGATTAGTCTTTGAATTTAGATTACTTTACAAACTCCTTGTGCAATGGCTTTGTACTTGGCTTTTGTACCACAATTGATTGGATTTTACTCCTCCATGTCACTAACTGCCGTACTTCCCCTCACCCGCCTTCAACAATAAAAGCTAGAGGTAGATTTACGATCTATTACATTACTTCCCTAATCTACATCAATAAAGGTCTCCAAACTTTGACACTCATTCTTCTTGATAAGTAAGCTACCCCTCCCATAAAAGCTAGAGGTAGATTTACAATCTATTACATCACTTCCCCTAATCTACATCTATAAAGGTCTCCAAGCTTCGACACTCATTCTTTTTGATAAGTAAGCCTTCACTTAAAGCTCTTTTTAGATATCTTAAAATATGATTTGTACCATTTATATGATATTTTGTTGGTGAACGCATTGCTTGACTAACCAAGCTAATAATAGGATATGCAAAATCAGGTTGAGTAAGTGATAAATAAATTAACTTTTCTACTAAATGTTGGTATTGTTCTCTATTAATAAGTAGATCATCCTTTGGTCTAGGACTCTTCCAATTGTGGGGTAAAGGAGTGCTCATTGGTTTTCCCCTTAATTTGTTGGTTTCTCTTAAAGGGTTTAAGACAAACTTCCTTTGGTTGATAAAGACTACTCTTGTTACTTGCCACTTCCATACCTAAGAACAACTTCAATTCTCTTAGTTCTTTAATTTCAAACTTCTCCTTATTTTTTGCTTTAATTTCACAATTTCAACTTCAACATCATTACTTGTAATGATCATGTCATCAACATATATAATTAAAATTGATTTTGATCTAGTTCTTCCAATTTAAACAAATAAAGTATGTTTGGCTTGGCTTTGTGTGTAACCTAAATCAATCATAGTACTATTGAACTTCTTGAGCCATGCATGTGTAGATTGTTTTAAACCATATAATGATTTTCTCAATTTACAAACTTTACCTTCTTTATCTTTTGAATTAAACCCAAATGGTATTCTCATGTAAATTTCCTTTTCAAGATCTTCGTTTAAAAATGTATTCTTTACATCATGTAAAGGCCAATCAAGATTGGTTGCAATAGACAAGATCACTTTAATAGAGTTCAACTTTGCAACTAGAGCAAATGTTTCCTTATAATCGATACTATAAGTTTAGGTGTAACCTTGAGCCACCAACTGTACCTTATATTGTGTGATGATCCCATTTGAATTGTACCTGATATTGAAAACCCATTTACTTCTAATAATGTTCTTGCCCTTTAGAAGATCTACTAACTCTTAAGCATTGTTTCTATGTAAAGCCTTCATTTCATCAAAAATTGCCTCTCTCTAATTTTGACTTACTAAGGCCTTCTCAATATTTTTTGGAATTACAACTTCATTAACCTGTGTTACAAAAGTACAAAATTAAGGTGAAAGCTTAGTATAACTTATATAGTTTGCAATAGGGGTATCTAGCATAGGTTCTTCTTCCCTTCTTTAGGACAATGGGCAAATCAACTCTCTCTTTCTCTCCTTTATCAGCTTGTGATAGCTCTTCATCAATGTTTAAGGTTGATTGCTTTAGTTTGAACAACTGGCCTTATTGAGGAATTTTGCTCATTCTTGTGTAAACCTGAAGGGGTTGATTCTTTGGAATATCATCTAAGTTATGTATAGCCTTTGATTTGTCAATAAAAGGAGTCGTAACATTAGAAGTTGCTTGTAATTCAGACTTCTTTGTTGATTTAGTGTGTGTAGACATAAAAAGCTCACTTGAACTAGGACACTCATAACACCTTATATTGAATGATTCAACCAAAGTTAGAGACTTGGAAAATGCAGGACTTTTTAGGTCAGATTGAACAAAAGTGCATTGGACAGGATCAAATTTGAGTCCAAGATAATGGGTAGAATAACTCCCTTCTTAAAACACAAAACTTCTCTTCCTCATTTTGTGTCTCCCCCAAAGAGAAGTGCTATAGTAAGGTTTTTCTTCAATGAACATAGTATCTAAGGTAACAAAGAATCGCTCGATAGGGGGATGATAGCATTTGTAACCTTTTTGTGTGGATGAGTTTCCTACAAAAACACACTTAAGGGCCTTTTCTTCGAATTTATGTTTTTGAGTAGAGTTGTTTTGAATGAAAATAGTACAGCTGAAGACTTTAGGAGATAGATTATCGAACATACAAGTTTTAGGATAAAAGTTGCGTAAGGTATGTATTGGAGTATGGAAATTAAGTACCTTAGATGGGAGACGATTAATCAAGTATGTTGCTGTCAATATTGCTTCCACCTAGAACCAATGTGGGACAATGTTTGCAAGCATCATTGAATAAGCTGTTTTAAGAAGATGTTTGTTTTTTCTCTCAACTACTCCATTTTATTGTAGAGCGTACACAAGAACTTTGGTGAATTATACCTTTTTTACCAAGATAGTTTTCGAATTCGGTGGAGAGATACTCTTTCCTATTGTCTATATGGAGAATTTAGATATTTGTTAGGAAAATATTAAGAACAAACTTATGAAATTGTTTGAACCCATGATAAATTTCTGATTTGTCCTTAAGGAGACACATCGAACACACTTGTGTATGATTGCCAATAAAGGTAACAAAACATTTATAACCTAAATGAGTTAGTATATGAGATGGGCCCATATATCGTTGTGTATAAGGTGCAATGGTTCAGAAAGAGTATAAGGATGCACATGATATGAATTCTTTGAAAACTTGGCTAAAGTACATGACTTATACGTGAAATCACTAATATCATTATTTTTGAATAACCTGAAATATAAGTATCTCAAATATACAAAACTAAGATGTTCAAGACATTTATGCCAATTCATGACATTAGATTTATTCTTGGTAGAAACAAAAGATTGACTCGAAGACCTATGACTTAACCTATACTTTACTTCAGAGAGATAGTAAAACCCGTTTCACTCCTTGGCACTGCCGATCGTTCTCCTTGAAGTTAGGTCCTACATAATACAACCATTAGGTGAAAAACTCACTCGACAATTTAAATCTTTTATTAATCTACTCATTGATATCAAATTGTATCTCAACTTAGGTACAAATAAAGCTTCATTTAACTTTAAATCGGAAACATAGATTTTTCCTTTTCCTTTGGCAATGGTACTTTTCCCATCAGTAACCAACACCATATTAAACACACTACAAGTATTCAACTTTCCAAAGTAGAGTACTGAATTACACATATGGTCTGACGCTTCGGTGTCAATTATCGACCTATCATTCTCCACTCTATAATAGGAATTTATGTAATTACCTTTCTAAGCAATAATAGTTGTGGTAGGCTAATTATTATTGGAATGAATGTTTGTTTGACTTAAGATTATAAGGCAACTTGATCTATTGTAAGGCTAACACTAGAAATGGAACTAGGATTCACATCTACCTAAATAACTTATGCTTCTTTAGGTTCTTGTGGGGATGATTTCACATTTTGACCTCTTTTCGGTACCTTAGTTTTAAGGTTTTTAAGCCTTTCATTTAGTTTTCAATAGGTGCTACGTATATGGTTTGGTCTTTTGCAATAATCACACCATGTCCTATCTTTTGCTGAAGTTCCACCTATAGTCCCTACATTACTTAGTAGAGCTGAACTTGGAGCAAGGTAGTCTGCTATCATCATTACCCGATGTCGACTTTCTTCCCTCCTGGCTTCTATGAATGCTTCTTTTAGGCTAGGGAACGATTGTTTTCCTAGAAACCATCTTTTGACTTTGTCAATTTCGGGATTTAACCCATGTATGAAGTTGAAAACACTATCTTCCTTGACAATTGAATTGTACTTGAGTCCATCCTCTATTCACTTCCATTCAACTTCGTAAAAAAGGTCCATTTCTTGCCACAATTCAATCAAGGTGTTGTAATAGTCAGTTATGGTCATGTTGCCTTATATAGTAGTATGAATCTTTGATCGAAGTTCAAACCACTAAGAAGAATTAGCTAAATCTAAGAATATTTCTTGGACATTGTCCCAAATTTCTTTAGCTGTCTCATAAAATAGGTAGGTTCTCTCAATTTTTGGCTCCATGGAATTCACTAACTAAGCCATAACCATTGAGTTCTTCGTTTCCCATACCTGAAATTCATCAGTATTTCATGCAGGTGCTATGGTAGAGCCCATCAAATAGTTGAGTTTTCCTTTCCTGCAGATAACTAGCTTAACGGATTGAAACCACTCTCTAAAGTTTATGCCATTAAGTTTATGCTGCATGATTTGTAGTGAATCTGTGTTGCTAGATGTAATTGGAGACAACTAATTCTAAGTTGAGATGTTAGAGTTCTCTAAGGTTTCAAATCTATACTTGGAACTCGAGGAATTCTTAGGTTTATCTATTTTTTTACTCATTGTTGGAATGGAACCAGCTGATTTAGGATCGATTGATTAAAGCTTTGACACCATGAAGAATTTTTGAGAAACAATTTTTCTCATAATTTTATTTATTCCCAAGGAGAAATGTATACACGTTGTAAGAGACGTAGGGATAGATATTGTATCTATGATTTTTTGCTAATAAATCTAATCAATATTGATTTGGACCTATAATATAACTAAAACACATATCTGTTAGAGATATTAATAAACAGAAAAATACTATGCCTGAAGAAAAAAAATACTAGACTTGTACTATATATAAACCAAATTATAAAAAATGAAAATAAGATTCTTCTTTAAATATAGATAAAAAAAAGACTATTTAAATATGATCTAAATTGTAACGATATTTTATAATACAATTCACGTCCTTAGGCTTCTAAATATGAATAAAGATCTATTGGTACTAATTATGAGTGCCGGACAAGTACCGATGATGTCTAGATATATATTATATGGTAGAATTTTTTCAATCGATCTGCTGTGTATATTTCCTGTAAACCTAGACTCCTTATCTGCAATTTTTTTTTTCTTTTAATCCTTTCCCTTTTTGTTTGTATTACGACCTTAAGGTCTAAACTAAGACTGAGTAAAGTTTGGATACTCGTGCATGAGACGGAAAATTCTTGCCCAGTTCGCACCAATGGATGTAGAAACTCCACGTTGAATGTTCACGTGGAAATCCGTACGTCTTCGACACCAATCGATTTCTATTGCTGTGGGCTGTCCTATTTTTGCGAGACATGTCATTCTGATAGTGTGATCAATTCCTTAGCGCTTATCAGAACGATAACTATAACTATGATTTTGCTTTCTGTATGAGACAATTTTCATCAAACAATTACTGCCGAGCCCCTATATTTATTCAAGGTTTCGTTAGGTAAAGAGAAGCTTCACTCATTTTTTCTTTTTTTCTTTTTTTTTTTTTAAACTGTTAAAGTAATTAACCTCAATTATCTTGTTGATATCAAACGGTCATTATTGGCCACTTTCAACTTGTCAATGAGATTGCTTATGTAGGAAAGTGTTTTGACTTGGACCTCCTCCTCTTTACCTGTTATTGGTGGTGTAAACAAATCATGTCAATTAACAAGCTATTCAAAATAGGCTTTGACATATGTTTGAACTCAATTTAGTCATAGTTAAATTGAGTTAGGACACAAACTAATTGAAAAACTCAACAACTTGAGTTTGAGCTAATCTTTTTGATTCGATAAGTTTGTAAACTTATTTAAGTTTCGATTGAGCTTAAGAATACATCGAATCGAATTGTATGGAGTTTAAGTTGAGTCCGAATTTTTATATTTATTTGATTATGTGAAACATAATTTTTAGAATATTGAGCCTAAATGATTTTAATAGACTCAACTTTAAGCTCATTAAGTAATACCTTAAGCTTGCAAATTTAAGCTTTATAGAGCTTTAACTCATATTAAGCTTTAAATTTTCAAAATAAACTGAAGTTCAATTCTTTATGGCTTTGTTTCACAAAATTTAACTCAAGACATAAAATATGTGGATTTATTATATAACAGCTATACTTGAACACTAGGCATTATTAAGAGTTTTGAGAATGTGTAATATTGCTTAAGATGTTTGGTTACCTCTCGCAATCCTTTAGGTCAAACTTATACTTATCTCTTTTTATTTACATCTTAAACGTGTCTATTTGGGCAAGTCTCAAATATTCATTTGGACAAATAACATTAGATGAAACGCAGAAGGAATGGGCAATTAAGAAAAGTAACTTGCATCTTGACCTAAAACTTTTTCCACGAAATGAACCGTCCAAACGTTGTCTGGTCCAACGAAGGCACTCGGTCAATGTTCACAGGCCAATGTCTAAGCCAGAAGCACCTAAAACAGCTAAATGTAACCCACCACACGGTTACTACTCCACTATTCTAAATTAAGCACATTGGAAGAGTTTCTACCCACGGGTACGTTCCTTGCAGATCTAGCATGTGGGTCCTTCGTGTCCTTAATCATTAGCAAGAATCCATAAAAAGTGGGACCATGTCACAGAAAAATAATTTCATGCAACAAGTAATGGAAATAAAAAATAGGTTTTGTGTCTTTGTAGGAATCAAATAAGAAAATCTTCAATGTCTTTGATTTATCTAGATACCTGCCCATCAGAGGGGTGAAAAAAAAAAAAAAAAAACCATATAACATTCTATGCAATTTGTCCTTCCCAGTTCATCTCATCCATACAAATCCTTAGAACAAGCCTCGCAAAAAAAAAAAAAAAAAAACAAAGCTGGTCAAAGAAAATAAAAAATGGTTGAGACTAATGGTGCCAGTGTTAATGCTAGTAATGTTCCAGCAATTGATATTCAGGATTTTCCAGGACAGTTTCAGAAACTGAGAGAAGCATGTGAAATAGGGGGGTGTTTTAGAGTTGTAAACCATAAGGTTCCGTTGGAATTAATGAAAAATATGAAGGAAGTAGTGAGGTCCTTGCTTGATCTTCCATTGGAGATCAAGAAGAGAAATTGTGATGTGATTGCGGGAAGTGGATATGTAGCACCAAGTGAAAAGAATCCTTTGTATGAAGCACTAGGTTTATATGATATGGGATCTTCTGAAGCCGTTGGCACATTTTGTTCCCAATTGGATGCATCTGCTCATCAAAGGTAATGTTTTCATATATTCCTGGCGGGCAACCCATGTTTCAGATTTCATGTTTTCGCTTGGGTAGTGTCTTAGTTGTGGGGGACTTTGACATATATATATATATAGTTTGTCGTATATAAAAATCATTTGTTCTTGGAATCATGTAAAGCTAATTTAGGTCTTTGATGATGAACATGTTATCGATTGTTTAGATTTGAACAACAATTGTTTAGTTTTATAAGAGATGCCGATGGGAATTTGGATCTGTCCCATCTCATTTAGAAGAATTATGATGTCAAGGCGACAATGTCTTGGCAGCATTTAAATAAGTTACTGGAAGTATTTTGCTAACCGTTAGTTCTGCTAGCTCATAATTCCTCGATACATTTAATGACTTTAAAATACTTTAATCAGCAGTTCATATTGTTGTTTGAACTTTTCCAGCAAAATTTGGCACCAAACTTCGTATCATCCATCCTGATTGCTGCTTCATGTGAACTATCGTGCCAGATTCAGTGGCTTTAAGCAATGATTTAGATACTGAATTTAGTCACTTTATGTTCCCTTCCGCTTTTTGATTTTGGAGAATGTTATGTGCTTTCTCATCAATCTCAATGATCCAATGCCATTCTCTACTCATGTCGATTAAGCATTTGATCAGTTTTAATTCATGATGACTATTGACATTCAGAGAAGTGATTGAGACGTATGCGAAAGCCGTGCATGAACTGATCATGGACATAGCAGCAAAAATGGCCGAATGCGGTGGATTAAGCACTAACCCTTTTAAACAGTGGCCCTGCCAATTCAGGATCAACAAATATAATTTCAAACCCGAGACAGTTGGCTCCCCTGGTGTGCAGATACACACCGACTCAGGGTTTCTAACCATACTCCAGGATGATGAAAATGTTTGTGGTCTTGAAGTGATGGACCGATCCGGTTCATTCGTTGCGGTCGATCCCTTGCCAGGCACATTCCTAGTCAATCTTGGAGACATGGCGACGGTAGGGCGATTCTCCATTTTACTTGAGGAGGAGAACTTCGATTGTCATTTATTTTACTCATTAAATTACTTGTTCTGTTGATCCGTGTCAAGGTATGGAGCAATGGGAAGTGGCACAATGTGAGGCATCGCGTGCAATGTAAGGAAGCAACAATTCGAGTGTCGATAGCTACGTTTCTGTTGGGGCCAAAAGAGGAACCCGTTGAAGCTGCCAATGAGTTCGTTGATCCTGAACATCCGCGCATGTATGTTCCTATCACTTATGAAGATTATAGAAAACGCCGTCTCTCTTCAAAATTGCAAGCAGGTGAAGTTCTTGAGCTTATACGCGCTCAATCTTGACACTCTACGAACCAGAAATTATTAGTAAAGAATGGGGCATAAAAGACTCATCCTCTCAAGGCTTAACAACAGATAATTAATTCTGTTGGCATTGGTTATCCTAATTGTTGAGAAATAATTTTACAAGAAACGCTGTTTAAGTAATAGATTTGTAAGATGAAGAGTGACTATTTGTGTCTAATTCAACATTAGAATGGTATCATAATTCAATATTAGAATCATATCATAGTGTATTGCCTCTTTTAGGTTTGCTTTATAATTTGTTCCATATCTTGCCTTCGTCCTGTGCACTGCAATCAGTTCTGAATCATAGATATTGACCGCTACTGCTATACCGCGGCATTTTGGGTATCTCCAATATATATTTGCTAAACGGAAAACACAGATTGCAAAATGTAAAAAACGTGAAGTCGATACCTCCTTTTTCTTAATAGTGGAGGAATCCCTTCGAAACGGCAACATGATGCGAATGATATTGAGAAGACGTGATGATTTCAGTATGAAGCCTTAAAATATCTATTGAATTGGTGCAAGTATTGCGATGTCCTATGGCCAGCTGACAAGTGCCTTTGGCAACTAATGCGTTGATTAGCACGCAAAAAGCAAAACAAAACAGATTGAATTATGTATCGTAAAGCACACGAGACATTCTGAATGTTAGATTGATAAATGACAACTATCAGAGAGGAAGCAAAGATCTCTTTTGGACAAGTTCACTACTTGGCTTCGTCCGCCAAGTAGCTCGGCAATCTCTACTCAATCGTTCTATGACTCCAACTCAAGATCTATCGATAAATGCTAGAGAAGATGCATCGGATCGGATCTGTTGCCCATTGGCCAAGCACCTGAACTACAACATACCTTGTCTCTCGCTCATACTTAGGGTCAATTGAGTGTTACGAGTCATTCAGAGGCATTGTAACAAATGACCTGAACGAGAAAAACCTACCTGATTACACCTCGATTCTTCTTTTCATTTCTCCAGTCGAGCATTTGTACAACTATGCCAGGAAATGGCCTGAGCTGGGATGCTTGAAGGCCCGACCTGAGTTACATCTCCCTATCGATTGATCGACAACAAGATCCGGGGGCAATTGTTAAGTCCAAGGTCGATTCATGACCCATATGACTAAAAGTAAGAAAGGCAGGAACTGGTTGAACAGGTTTGACAATCACCCCTATGATTCACTCCTCCAAAGACGTTGTGAATCAAGGGATTACGTTCTGCGTACCTAATCCAGTTATCCCCTTTGTCTCCTATAAATGCTTAATGAATCTATTGAGACAGAAAATCCGTAACATGAGTTTCATACCTTCATATGTTGTTGTGATTCTCAATACCTCTGATGTGCCTCTTCTCATGTTCCTCCCTTGTGCAGGCTCAACCTTTACACCTGAATCTGTCTTAAGGTCCGAGCCAATAATAAAACAACAACAATAATTGCTATATATATATATATATTGTTGTAACATTAAATATCATAGAAATTGCATAATTCTCCTAAAGCTTGTGTAGTTATATTCCTTAAACTTTCAAATGTTGCAAATGTCTCTCTTAAAATTTGACCTAGGTGTTGATATACCTTCCAAATATTCAAATGTTACATGAATTGACAACATAAATAACACTTATTTTTCTAGCTTAATAAAAAATGTACAGAGATCAAAGTTTAAGAGGCATCAAAATACACTTAATGAGTTTGAGGGGATATTTCCACATTAAGGTCAAATTTAAGTAGGTTATTTGTAACATTTAAAAATTTAGAGAATATATCTACACCAAGTTCAAAGTTGAGGGGTCTTTTGTTACATAAGAAAGTTTAGGGAGTATGTTAATGTTATGATAAGTCAAAATTTAAAAGAGTTATTTGTATTTCTCTTGTATATATATATATACATGTATATATAGTAGCCTTATGTATATAATTTACATATGCTTTTGTAAAGCATCGCCTCATAAGGTGTTTGCTCAAATTTTTTTCACCTTGGTGCTTAAAAGATAGTTCATCATACCATCTCTAAGTTAGGAATAAAGCTAAATCTATTATTAACTTGTTAACTTAACTCAACTCAAGAATACAATGACCTTTGAAAACTTTTCTTCATTCATACATAAGATAACTTAGTAGAACTTTACAAATATGGGACTCATTCAAAGTATCACATTTCAATTTTCCTATATAATACGTAATCAAATCTAAAATACACTTTACATTTACAGTCATAATAGAAATTTTTATGAAGTAACATGATGATCTTCTAGTAAAACCGCTTGTAGGGACTAGATATAAAGCTTGCAGTTATTTGCTCTTATTTTCCTAGCTTGGTTTCCAAATCCAAGCTCAATTTGCTTTTAGTATCTAACGTTAGATAAGCTAACCTTTTAGCTAAAATTATCATGTCCTAAATAGGTAGAGTCATAACAGTCTTCGTGTGAACTATCTTAAGATAGAAATTAGTCTTACAACCGTTACTGTATACTTAGTCCTCATAAGGCATACTTAACTTAACTGCTCTGAAGTATCCAGCTTAGTACTTGTTAGATGTAAGACTTATGGGTTTTTTTTTCTTTTTTAGTTTTGCAAAATAGTATTTTAGGAAAAACGTATAGAGTAAAACTTAAGTTTAAGATCATAATTATAAGCAATACATTTACAGGAAAAAGCTTCATTTCTAAAAGAGACTTCTAAGACTACAAATTTAAGTTAACATTTTATAGACCAAGGGTTGGAAACTATTAGGCTACCCAAGGAGACTTAGTCAGTTTTCTTAAAAAGTTACAACAGTTGACAAAAGAAAACAAAAGTCCAATAATATCTTCTTTTATCCTTACTCTCCGACCCCATTAGCAACTTTTTAGAGAAATTGATGAAATTAGGATTACGACTTTAGAACTACAAAAGAATCCATAAGGGAATGGGTGATAACATGCTTAGTACGTAGAATAAAGACAAGAGTATGCATTTAATGCAAAACAATAAGGGTTTTCAATTAAGTTAGTTAGATGCAATTTATGAACTAGTAAGTGCTATCACATAACATTATCTAGTCTATCGTGAGATTAGAGAAATTGCATTTGCTCTAATTCAGATTGAGGACTTTTACGCTACTTACTTACGAATCAAAGCCAAATTAGGGCTTGTGCAATATAGAACACCCTTTATCCGATATTACCCTTAAACAACTGTTTCCAACCTTGCCGTGACTTCCTCTCTTGTTACTTACTTCAGCTAAGGGTAAGAAAATGACCATTTCAACTATGTCATAGAAGGATTTGTGTTTGATGTGATAATCTTAGCTGGTTCCTCTAATGTGTTGTGATGCATTTTAGGTTAGAAGTTAGAGTAAGTTTAAGTTAGTTTGTTTTAGAGGTAACAAACCAATTTAGATAATCTAAACAATATAGCACACGCAAAACAAATACACCATGGAGCTTAGCTCCTATAGCAACATATCAACATTTAAGCACATGTGTGGCACATATATGAACAACTAAATTATAACCACAAGCAAAAGCATACTAAAACCTCTAAGTATTTTGAAATAATGCTTCAAAATTCCATAAATTATTCATCCCACTTACTTTGATGTTGGTACTTATTAGCCTACGTGTCTCTTGGATCTCCTTCAGTTATCCATAAACAATTAAAATCACTACTTTAGTTTTTATCAAAAGTATGAAATAAGAGTTCATTTTCAAGAATTAGTTGTCTTTTATTTAGGTCAATTTATTAAATATAAATTGCATAGTATAGGTTTTGACATGGGTTTTGACTTTAAGTTTAATATAGGTTTTTGATCAAGGGAGTCTTTGACCTAAGTTTTGACTTAAGAAGGTCCTTAGGGTTAATAGGCGGTAACCCTCTAACTTACCTTCTGTGTTTTGTTATTACTAAGTGTTTTATGCTAAACTACCATCTAACTAAGCTTTTGATTCCTATTATAATTAATCTTTATTCATTCAACTACCTTTTGACCTTACTTCAACTTCTATATTCCACTAGTTTATCTACTAATTCAACTTAATTTTAGTTAGAAAATCATACTCAAGTTTCCTTTTCAACATTATAACATCCTAACTCCATAAAATTCATATTCGACTCTCATGACAACCTTCATATTCATAAATTTCTCAATTAAAGCTAAAGGAATGGGTTTAAAATCATATAATTTTGACCTTAGACGTGGATTTTAATACAAAATCATCAACTTGAAACTCAAAAATCACTTGTCTTAGTTGTTATATAATGTGAAAACCCAAAATATAGCTTAATTATATAAATCAATGAAAGCTAGTCTTTGAGAACACTTTCATTAGCATACTGTTTATGTGAAAATCGAAATTTAACAAAATCGAAATTTAACCAAATCTAACTTCAAGATTTTGAAAAACTAATTACATAGGATGAAAATATAGTCTTTGAGGAGCTTATATAAAAAAAAAAATCCAAACCAAAATTATATTGTTTACGTTTTTGGGAATTCAATACAAAATTGATGGATAAGTCATTTCTCTTTGGGAGTGTATACATGCACCTAAAATTTCAAAAATTTGGTCTAATATTTAAAATCCTCATGCAAAAATACATTGGAAAATTAAGTTTCATAATTTTAAGAAATCGTTTACTATTTCTAGTCAAATTTTGATAAAACTAAGGAAAAGTCAATTACTTATTAGAAACCGTTACTTTTACCACTATTAACCACCCAAGTATGTCTACCCACCAAGGTTTTGTGCTTGCCTTCTAATGCAGTGGTGATTCACTTCTATTAGTTGCTTTTACCATTGAATTCGCAAAGCTCCACAACTCCATTAGGTTTTTGTAAATTTTCTTATATTTTCGTCTCTATTCTCTTTGAGCTCTCATTATTATTATTATTATTATTATTATTATTATTATTATTTGTTTTTCTGATCATAGGATGATCAAAATGAATTCCACAAGGTTGGTTGGGTTGTTGTACTAGGTTTGAAAAATTTTGGAGATCTTTCTTTAGCTAACAAGTGTAAATTAGAGGACTTTTCATGTGTTTAGGTGTTCAAACCTCAAAATTTCCACTTCCCTTGTTGACACCATGTTTGCTATGTCGTGAGCCACAATTCTCCCTGTTGACCCATTGTTTTATTATTTATTTACTATTTTTATATTATTTTAGCATGTATTATATAAAATTAGGTATTTTATATAATTATGGGCATGAATGTATTCATAATAGTAACACTTAATATATATATTTATATCTCTTAGTCCATTATTTGATAATGTTCATATTTATATAATTTATCTCTAAAAATCTAATAATTGATAGGGCTTAATTCATGCGTTAGCAATTATTATGGAATAATATTTTAAAAATTAACTATTTTAGTTATATTATTATTTTATTATATTTCTAAAATCTAAGCTACGGAATCTCTTTGGCTAAATCTCCTTACTTAATTGTAAAATCCTAGCTCAATGCCATAAATTGATTGCTTAGAACCTATTTCCACAATTTTCAAAATGTGAGGAGTTTTTTTTTTTTTATATAAGCTTAATAGTTTAAAAGGAGTTTCTTTGGAAAACCCATTTGCTGGTGCTGTTTCGATATAATAATTTCAAACTTGCATCGGTCTTTCAGTGATTTACGGTGTGAATTACTCATTTATCTATTTTGCTATTTTCCAAAGGTTTCAATGGTGTAGAGCATGTGTTGAACCAATAGATTCGTGTTTGAGTTTTATGATAACAAAATTACATATTAAATCAATTAAGTTGAATTAATTGGAAAATTACTGTCTTGCAATATTCTAAAATCAATTAACTCGTCCTCAGTTCATAATCTTTGTGCTATATTTGTGATCTGTACGTTAGTGTTTTGTGAAAAGTGCATGTGGACTTAGTTTGTTTAAAAACGAAAGCAGGGGCTCTACCGTCATTGAAAGGAAAAAAACTTTATGCTTTTGATTAATTTGTCGAGAACAAATCAAGCAAGCAATCATTCTTGGGCCATTCTTGCGATTAGAATTAACTCAATAATTTAAAAAAAATAATCCTCTTGTTTTCGTAATTCGGGTTGGCACTGTTACGAATAGCATCAAGCCAAGCAAAAATTTCAGAATTGTGTAGTTGCATAAAGTTAGCCCAACTTAAAAGATGTTGGAGTGTGTCAAAAGATAATAAATTTTTATGTTCACTAAGGATTCATAAGGAGGAAAAGGAAAAAAAGAAAACTTTCTTTATTTTACGCTAACGATGATCAAATTTAAATCGTTTAAGTAATTCAAGTTAACGCCTCAACTAATAAAATAATTTCTTATGAATTATTGTTTTATGAGATAATTTTCACAACCACTTAACATAATATATGTATACATTATGATGCCCATAAAAACGGTTAAATGAAAATCCAAGCTCTGCAAGAATCACAAAACGAATGATAAAATAATCAATGCTTGTGAAGAAGTCTGTTGATAGTAGTAAGTTCAGCCTAGAAATCCTCTTAACTCTTGACATTGTCTCTACCAAATTTCTTCACAGCCATTTCCAAGTTTTCGTTTGCTAGCAATGCTCTATATACCTCTCCAAAACCACCTTCACCCAACTTGTGCTTGTCATCAAAATTCTTAGTTGCCTTCTTCCAGTCCTTGAAAAACCGAAATACGAGGACTGCCTAACGATTGTGCTGATATCTTGATTCCATTATTTCCTAAGTATGCATTAGGATTGGATCCTAATTTAATAAGCATGTACTATTTACAAAGCTTAGGCCATGTGCCCGTGACAAGGAATCAATAAGAAAATTGCAATCCAAAGAGATGCTTTCCTAAATCTATCATCATCAATAATATTCAATCTCTTAACTTTAATTTTTTTTTTTAAAGTTGAAACTAAATTTCAACAAATTGATGTGAAAGTCGAAATATCTCAAGTCATATGCTATTTTGAGTTTCTAAATATACATTGTGTTTAAATCTTTTATTTTGAGCACATGCATTTGGGATAAGTGTCAATCTAGTTGTTTTTATTTTTCTTTTTCTTTTTTTTTTGTGTGTTCAAATTGAATTGAAAATGAAGGAATTTCAAGTTTTTCAAGTCTTACCTTTTTTGCATTTGACATTTTCATCCTTTAATTTTAACTTTCCTTAAATTCTCATCAAAATATTAAATGTCCATTTAAGAGAATATTGAGAGAATCATATTAATCTCTTATGAAATTACTTAATATTAACAAATATTAATCATTTTATATTTCTTTTGTCGTTCTATAATTACAAATAAGAAAGAAAAGATCCAAACCTAATTTGTTATAGTGACAGATTAGTGATCATATTATTATGATATAAAGTCTTAATATATTCTCAATTTTTCTCTCTATATAGATATAGCATGTAGGAATTAGATTCGAACCTCAAATCGATTAAAATTATTAATAGATAATTGATAATATTTCATATTATTTTATAATGAAAATTCAAATGCATATTGCTAAAGATTTGTCAAAATTACATTTCAAATTTGCTAACATTTAATTACACCCTTGTTATTCTACATTTTTGCTAGAATCCCAATATTTGTTAAATTTAATAAATTTGCTCAGTGTTATTAGATCTGAATTAGATGATAGATCCAAACATGTGAGGGAGAGGTGAAGAATTAAAAAGAAAATTGGGTTCGACCTGAGTTGAAGTTAAACTAAGATTAAACTAGATTAAATTGTAGGAATTGATTGGGATTTTACAATATTGATAAGAAGCTGATAGCAAGGAACTAGAGAGAGAATGATTTTGATAAAAGGGTTTGGTGATCAAAATTATATTATTTAGTAGTTGTTTGTATTAGATTCAAGCTCCTACATAGGGGGAATTAAACCTAATACGACCGTCACAATACTAGTACTCATGTCGTATTATAAAGGCCTAAGCCTGCGAATTGTTTATGCAATGTTCTATTCTAATGTGAATTTGATTATGTAAAGTCATCGTCCAGGTCCACCCAACGAGAATAATAACAAGGATATGTATCAGCAGATACCATGTTGTTAAGATTTGGATTTTCTTTAAAGCCGAATATTAAACATACTATTATTATAATTTTTCTTTTAAAGAAATCAAACCGTCTTCAATAATATTATAGTTTTTTTAAAAAGAAATCAAACCAAATTCAAATGATTGAAATATCAATATTTATACCACTAAAGTATTATAGTTTATTTCTTAAATTAAATTTCTTATCACAAATCTCGTAAAAGACGATAAAAATATAAACTAACAAAAGTGAATTAAAAATAGAAATCACAGCTTCCCTTCCAAGCATATTACACAATTACAAAATAAAAAGGAAAATCTAAAAACAAAAAGAGAAGGGCAAAAAAAAAAAAAAAAAAAAGCCCAAAGAGGAATCGCTAAAATTATACTATATATTGTATTATCTATACTATGCCATACCATTCACACTCTCCCTACTGACGTACTTAGGAGTCGACCCAGACGCAAACTGCGACGACGTCAATCTCATCGTCTCTGCCGTGCTATCCCCATCCGGACTCAATGGACTAGTCACCGGCCAAACAAACGCCGGCTTGAACGGCGGAACATAAGGTGGAGCCACCGTTCCTGCCAAAATCTGCCCTATTACATGCGTTTTTGGCCTCTCTGACGCTATAGGGTGTGAGCATGCCAACCCTAGAAGCAACACCCTCTCCGCCTCCTCCTCCACGTAGTCATCCCCTAGTCTACCGTCGACTGCTTCCAGGATCCTCCCATCACGGTGGAGGAACCATATCCAGTCTACAAGGGAGTGGAAACCCTCCACTGTTGAGGATGGACGTAACCCCGAAACAACCTCTAGTAACACTGCACCAAAGCCGTAGAGGTCCGACTCTTTTGTAGCCCTGTAAGTGTGGAGGCATTCCGGGGCGATGTAACCAGCAGTGCCCGGCATGCCTTCGAGCTCGACGCAGGATGTCTTCTCATAATCAACGGCCCGTGCGAGGCCGAAGTCGCCGAGGCGAGCGTTGAAGTTGGAGTCCAGGAGGACGTTGCTGGCTTTGAGGTCGCGGTGGAGGACTTTTTGGTCACATTCGTTGTGGATGTAATGGAGAGCAGAGGCTACGCCTGTGAGGATCTTGAAACGAATGTTCCATCTTAGGGTTTGTGTGTCGTGAAGACCGTAGAAGATGTATTTGTCGAGACTGCCATTTGGCATGAACTCGTATACTAAGAGTAGGACTCCATTGGTGTGGCACCAACCTGTTAAGGAAGAAGGAGGACATATTATTTTAAGAATGTCATAAATAATCTATTCTATCGAGACGTTAATTTAGTCCACCTCATTTAAACATCAATGTTGACTTAGACCAACCAGTGTAGTAATGAATGAATAAATTGGTTGAAGCTTTAAAAAAGGGAACAATGTTTGTGAAGAATTTTTCGATTTTCAATACTCAATTTATATAGATTATATGTTTCTAATGTTGCTCGAGTGGGTCTCGATACTATTTTATACATGCCCAAAACATATAATCTAAGTTATTAAAAATTTTCCCTTATGGATCTGTGCTACCACTATTATGGTAGTCACAAGCCAATAAGTACATTAAAAAAAAGAAAAGTATTTAGGATGGTATTTTATTTTTCAAAAAAAAAAAATATAAAAATAATAAACTCATGTTTTATTAAGGAGTCTTTGTTCTATACATAGAATCTAGATCATTTAAACAACTCGAATGAATATCTTAATTTGTAAGACGATCCTCCATATATTATACTTTTACAAGGTAATTCCCACGATTATGTAAGAAAGAATTAAGCATAATGCGTAAGAAATGTTTAAAAGAAAATCCAACCTAATAAAATAAATGATTAAATAAAGAACACTTACCGAGTAATTTGACAAGATTCTTATGACGAAGCCTGTTGATAATTGTAAGTTCAGCTAAGAAATCATCTTTACTCTTGATGTTGTCTCTGCTAAATTTCTTCACAGCCAATTCCAAGTTTTCCTTTGCTAGAAATCCTCTATATACCACTCCAAAACCACCTTCTCCCAACTTGTGCTTGTCATCAAAATTACTAGTAGCCTTCTTCAAGTCCTTGAATCTAAATTCTCTAGGAATTCCTGGCAAGCTCTTCAACGTCCCCAATATATGCGGATCACTCGCCGGCCTTCGCAGTCGGTACACTAGGTAGTACCATATCAAGGATCCTGTCAGAAGAATCGCGACAGAAGGGACTCCGACAGCCACAGCAATCACTAGTCCTAGAGGGGCATTCTCATCTTCGGGCAATTTTTCGACCGTCAGGTTCCATCCTAACACGCAGTTCAGCTCAACATGAGTCCCCGTGGAGGCTGAAAACCCGAAATACGAATACTGCTTAACGATTGTGCTAATATCTAGAATCGCAGTCATGATAGGTTGGCTTGGCATAGGCTTGGTGGGTTTGGAATCATCCTCATCCACCATATAAACTTCTATAAACTTCTTTGAGCCATCATATTGGACCCAGACATGGAAAAATTTGGTCACATTTGGGGCTAACCTGAACCCCAAGTCGGATAATGACACGTTTTTATCAGACCTTACACTATTGATGTCAAGGCCAATGTGATTATCATCAAGGTCGAAATCTTGTTTATAGGTATCCAATTCGATCGCCACAAGATGATTGCCGGAACTTCCATCTGTGGTTGAGTTGGTCAATCCCAAGTATTCACCAAAGCTTCCTGGAGGCAGATTCAAATCAGGTGCTATGATGAAAGCCAATCCTTCTCCAGGACTGAGCGAGCCGTTTACCCGAAAAATGTTGACGAAAAAAGATGTGTTGAATGATGCAACCTTGATTCCGTTACTTCCTGCGGATGCACCAGGATTATTGGATCCCAATTTTCCTTGCCAAAGCTTGAAGGGTTGCTTAAACAGGACCCGGCCGGATCGATTGGTAAGGGTGAAGTTCCCCGCGGAATCCGGCGTCACCTCAAGTGCCTGGTTGCTGATTGTAGCTGCAGGTGTGACTGCAAATTTCTCATAGTACGTAGCATCAAATGGACCAAACTGGAATGGTGGGAAAGTCTTTAGGTTTTCAGCATTCAAAAACAAAGGCAAGAAAATAAGAACCATAAAGGAGGCCAGGAATGGTGCTATTCCCATTTCATGGATCGGCTGCTGTCTTCTGTGATTCGTCATTTGTGGGAACATCCGACTAGGATTACAATGTTACACGTTGAGCTCTTTGGTTCAAGAATGGGCAGAGGATGAAGCAAATATGCATGTCCCGTGTACCAAGTTTAGGCACCGCGGGGCTGTGACAATGAATCGATAAGGAAATTGTAATTCACGGAGATGCATTTCCATATCTATTATCATTATCATAAATCATATTAAAGCAAGAGATTAGTTTTGGAGCCAAAAATCTCAAAATTTGAGTTTTTTTTTTAATTCCTTTAATTACACAATTAACTTAAAAATATGTCTCTAAAGGTTATTTTCAGTAAACCTATAATTTTTTTTTTCCATTTCGGTGGTTTTTACTTTCCTAAATGTCATGGTTATTAGTTTAGATAAGGAGACTAAATTTCCGTAAATTAAATGTTAAATGGGAAAGGTTCTAACTTTTATATTAGTTTTTATTTTTAAACACATATTATGTTTTATTTATTTATTTATTTTAATCCAAGACACACATCTTGTGTATTGTGTATATGTCTATCTAGTCGTGTATAGTTTTGAAAGTTTTTACCTTTTTTGGATTTTACTTCTTTTATCCGTTGCATTATTTTATGATGTCATTTCAAGTATCAAATATCTTCTTAAACTGTTTTTAAGTACAGATAATCCTATCCGTCTCTTGTAAAATTACTGCATTTATAAAAAAATATTTACAAATATCCTTTTTCTTATATTCTAAATTTTCTCAATATATAGCTTACCGAGATGAGAAAGGGACTTAAAATCCATCATCGTTTGTAGGGATAACCTCTATTACTTTAAATTTTCTACGTAATTATGATGAAATCTTTGGTTGCCAGAAGTTTGTTAAAATTACATGGTCCTAATCTACCGACGATTACTTAAGCATATACATTTATTTATTTATGTAGGTTTCTCATTTTTGAAAAAATCCCAACATTTGCCATATTTGAATTTATGTATTATGATGTTCATAATGAAGAAATAGAATAGGCAATGGAAATTAGAGGCAATAATTTTGTTAAGAATGTATGATGATGTAATAATTATATTCTTACTTTTATTAATTCTTTGCATTAGATAGAAATTTCTATATCTACAGTCGTCAATGTAATATTCTACTTTTATGTAAAAGTTCTTATGTAAAGTCGATTTAAAGCAAAACTCATTTTATTTATCTAATTACTTTGTCAATTGAAGCCAACTACTGAGGAGATTCAACCAATATCCACCTAAAGGGAGGTATTAGAGTAAGTGCAACTTTTTTGCTCCTATGCTTCCTTTATAAAATGTATTTATGGATGTCTAGTAAGCATTAATGTATCATTGTTTTTATTCAAGTCATGGAACTAAAAATTTATTTAGAACATTTTCTTTATATCTATGATGAATTCAGATCATTTTATTATATCTTTCATTGATCATAAGTAAAAAGAAATCATTGTTTTAAAGAGCAATTGATAAAATCTTTTAAACCATTAGATCAAGCACATAAAAAAATCTTATAGAGAATATAAACATTTCAAATGAAATTTGGATCATATCGATAGAAGGCTTAGATGAATGACAAATATTTCTTATGTAATTAATCACTTTGTCCAATTAACCTTATAAATTTACTAAATATCTTTTCATTTGTCGTGACTTCTTTTTATTCTTCTATTAACTAAGTTTGAAGACATTAATGACACATTTACATTATGAAAAAACATTTAGATTCAATAATTAATCCTACCTTTTATCATTATCTTAACGTTAGTAAATACTACACCTGGCATTACGGGTGTTTAGAAAAAGGTATATCTTGCTTCATTTCAATCATTTTCTTTTTCACTGAAAGGAGATGTTGTTGTTTATGAATACTTTTTTTTTTTTAATTGTTCCATTTATGATTTGATTTTTTTTTTTTTACCTTGATGTTTAAAGGAACAAAATCCTGCAATTAAAAGTAATCACTAGTACTTATGAAACTAATAAATTTTGGCATAGGAGACATTTAGTATATTGAGAAGAAAAAAGATGGCAAATGCACTATGGGCAAGATAAAGAATTAAAAAATGGGTTTTCCCACTTTAATATAATAAATATAAAACTATTTTAAATTGGCAATGAAGAATATAAATTAGGCTTTTTAGACTACTATAAAAATGTACAAAGAATCATCTCCTCTTAAGTTATAATATATAATGTAGTTGGTAAAAGGACAAAAATAAAAAGAAAAAAGAGTACAAAGAATTGATTTTCTTCCTCGAAAATTCATCCACCTTTTCAAGGTTAGTTTCTTTTGAAAAGCACCATTATTATTATTATTATTATGTTTATGGTCTCATTATTTATGTGTAATTGCTACTTTTAAGGAGTAACATGGTACTTCTTTCTTTCTTTCTTTCTTTTTTGCCCAATTATAAAGAGGAGGGATTTAAACCCTAATTTATCTCAATAGGAGATCAATAGCAATGCCATTAGATTATAAAGACCTTGGTAAAAATAACATTATACTTAATTGCCATTATGCTAATATTATATTTTGTCTAAAGTTACCTCTTTACTTTTCAATCACTCAAAAATTTATAATAAGTGTATAATCGCCCATTGAAGTAATGGTGGTTCTATCAAGAACATTCATTGCCAATTCTAATTTTTATTCTGTTACGTTTTGTTTCTAATCAATATTCATTAGAAGTAAATGCTAATTGCCTTTAAGTGCTTAATGTCATTTGTTATATATATCGGATTTTGCCTTTTGGGCCCCTGTACATACTCCCTTATCTCGTAAGCCCCCTTTGCATAGGTTTCTCTTTCCTCTTAGCACCTAGTTCCTCTCTTCTATCAAGACATAAGACTCTTAAAGGAAGTGACTTAATGTCAACATGCCTTAGGGGTATGGAGAGCATAGAGAAATGTCACCCATGACAAGACTTCTCACTAGCTATCCATATCTAAATGGTCCCAATACCCTCATGAGGTTTCAAGCCTATCATAAGGTATGCATCTTGGTTAGGAAACCACCTGCCTGTTAGTACTGCAAGAATAGAAGTATGAGTTACAAGCAAGTACTACCGTCTATGTGGTCTAATCTTAACGGCCTGTTCCATCCCATAAAACTGTTTGGGCAATACTATGCCTGGGGATCACACCTTAGAGATTTAAATCCCTTTATCCATCTAGGTGCTCTCTCTCTCTCTCTCTCTCTTATATATATATATACACACACACACACACACCTTAAGTATCGATGTTAAAGATTCTCTAACTCTCACCAAGTCTTTCCAATGATTTGAGCATCAAAATATATATGCTACAACCACCTTTGACGTCCTTTCATCTCACATGTTCTTTTTTGCAAGCCTAGTATCAAGCCTAGCTAAATAAACAAGTCCAATGGAACTTTCAACTATCAACATTTAGACGTCTACTGTAGTCGTTTCCACCAAGACATCATGGGAAGTCTAATATGTTGGTTGATAATGTTGGGGAGTTGAAACTATAGACTTCCAAGATAATGAGCAAATATTTTCTCCTCAAAATTCTATGACATCATGCCAACTACAAGGTTTTTACATTCCATCTTGCACTCCATAGGTTGTAAAAGCTATGTTGAATGTCTTTCCTATAATTATCAAGCAAGAACTTCTTTTATCTCAATTCACCGCTTACCCTCATGTTTCCTATGCCTCTTCACCTTAAGTTTGATGTCCAAAAGGTTCCATTTCAATAATCATAAATGCTCTTGTAATCAAATACTCATTTTCGTTTAATTAAGCCAACCAAAATTGATAGAGTAGTCAGCATTTATCATCAACATATTGCAACAAATTAGACATATCAATTAACTGTCTCAAAGTGGTAACATTTGTTGTTGAAATTAAAGCAAGCACAATTAGTTGTAACCACTTGTGTTTTGGTGGATTTTGAGTGGGGAGAACTTTTGGATCTATATGAAAGTTATAAGCTAATCGATGAACTATTGCGATGCATTGTGCTTTCAATTTCGGAAAACAACTCTATATTAAAGTTACAATGAGTATCATGAAGCCATTATGGAAATGAATTACCTCGATAGATGCTTGAGAATGTGCATAGTGAAAAATGGATTAATATTGATATCCTCTTTGTATTCCAAATTCTCAAGATTACAATTATATTAAGGATCTTTTTGTTGCATTACCTGAAGTTGTTGCAATTGTTGAAGTTGCATCCACAATTTATTGATCTTGACATAATAAAGATCACGTTCTTAGACTGTGTCGGTTTGGACATTTTTTATGGTTGCAAGACTAGCCATCATAGGCTTTGATAATAATATGATGTCAAATGCTATGAGGAAGAGAAAATGGACCCAACTAGAATCCACTTACTGTTAAAGAGAATAAGTGATTTCTATGTGCTTGTTATTTTTTTTTTCTTTGTCCCTAACCTTATGTGAGATCACGTTATCTCTTTATGGGTTTAATATACATGTTAGTTGAGTGGGTTTTATTTTTTAGGAAAAACAATGGTATTCCTTATGTGGGACATAATGACTCTAGAAGAAATGTGCCCATCTATTTAGTTGGGTTTTCATACGTCCAATTCTTTGCCTATAATTCTTTGCCTATCAATCAATTTGATTAATTTAATTCTTTTCCTAGTGAATGAAGTCATCTTTATTGTCCAAAAATTAAAAAAAAAAATCAGAGATGTTGTGTTCCAACTTCTAATTACTTATAAAATTCATGTAGTGCTAGCCTAAAAATAGTTAATAGCTAATTAAGCGGTTGATTATTAGCCTTTCTATTCACATGACTCAAAGATTACGAAGTGTTGACTTTATATCTACTATTTTGATTTTATAAATCATATTAACTCTTTCCTTCAATCCATGTGTGGTTTAGAAAAAAGATTCAATATGTAGTACATGCTATGTATGTCACGCCCCAAAGCGGTAGAGTCGTAACGGCCCCGCCGTGTAAACCACCTTAAGATAGAAGTTGGCCTTACAACCGCTATCTTAGACCTGATCTACACAAGGCGTCAACGACTAACCCGCTTTGAAGTAAACAGTTTGTAATTTCAATAAATCATTCATCTAAGAAAGTGAGGAAATATATATATTCACTATAATTTAGTGATTATAATTATCGTTTGCAATGTTTCTCCGAAATATATTTCCTAGTTATTACATTATTAAAAAAATGAGAAGTTCTAAAGTAAAAGCTTAAACCTTAAAAATATATGTTCGTTCTTTAATATTTTTCCTCACTCCCCAGGATCTAGCAGTTGCTAGCTTCAAAGTAGTTGTGGCTGCTTCTTAGCCAGCACCTGTACGATGTCTATAGGGATGTGAGCAACCACAGCTCAGTAAGTTAGGATGGAGGACTTAAAACTATATCATACACACAACAAGGTTTTCAATCACTTATTAGGTGCAATGCATGTGTAAGCAAATGCCATCGCACGACGTTGTCTAACCCGTCGTGAGATTAGAGAAATTGCGCCTGCTCTAATCCGGGTTGAGGAGTTGCCGTTAATGCAACAGCTCACGACCAAATCCAGGCTTGTGTAATGGAGACCTTGCTCCTCCCGTGACTACCTTCGAACCACTATCTTCACCCTCACCGCGACCTCCTCTCCTGTCACTTAGTTCGACTGAGGATGAAGAATGGACCATTTTGCAATCTTGCGCTATCCTTTCCGAAGGGGTTAGTATTTGGCCGGAGAGTCCTAAGTTCCCCTAACGGGTTGCCATGCATATCCGATTATGATTACTGGTCGGATATTTGATTAAGTCCAGTTGAGGGTGATAAATCCTTTCATACAAATCATACAATATGTGCCAGAGCAACAAACAGGATCATAGCATCACCCATAATCAAACACATGCACACATTCAACTATCTAACAAGCACAACCAAGCATAATCTTAAGCCTCCAAAATACAGCATCGTATTAATCCCAACTTACCTCGACTTCTCGCTCATTCACTCGAGGTCCGATTTGATTAGGCCATCGTCGATCATCCCTATAACACAAACGTGGTTTCAGCTTTTCATATAACTATTATAGGTTCATTTTATCCTATAACACTTATTGTTACGTTTTGTTTAGGGTTTAATATGCCTAATTATCTAGGTCTTACGTCTTTTACAATTATTTAAGTTTGGGGTTAGGTTCGGGTTCGGTTTTCGCATCGATTTCTAAATTAGGTTCTAGTTCGATTTCTAAGTAGTGTTTTATACTCTAACCCTAAAAATTCGTTTCAACCCATAATGTGAAATTAATCACATTATTTCCCGATCTCCTAAATACCATCATTACCCCTAGTCAGTATTTTATTTCATCCGGTACACTTATATCTTTATTAGTGTACCGAATTCACTCATAATGTGAGAAATTTTTACATTTTTCATATAATTACATAAATTCAAATTTCCTATCAGATTTATTGTACATTTTTATTATTATCACAATATCAATTTTTATTATAATATTTCCTATTTATTATATTTCCAATAATTATCTATTATGTATTATTACCTTTTACGTATATATTACACTTCTAATATTTATATCACTCTAATTATCATCTCTAAACATCAATTATCATTTCAAAATGTCTAAATTCATCATAAATCAGATTTTACTCCTAATTACCCTAATTTACAAAATTAACTTAAAATGTACTATTTTTTCATATTACTTATTTACTACATAATTAACCTAATAATTATATCTAACACCCTAAATGCTACAAGTATCATTCTCCATCAGATTTCAACATCCCTAAACATCTACTTATTCACTAAGTTAGTAATTAATAATTTAATTACTTAATTAACTCCAAATTATCCAATTTTTCTATCATTTTAGGGCTAAAAATTAAATTAAAAATTTATAAAATTAATTTAAAAAAAAATGGCTTCATAGCACTATTCTATATCATATGAGCATCCTACAGAAAAAAATTGAGCTCCAAACTACACTCCTAAGGTCATTTATTTCTAAACCGAAATGTGCTCGATTTTTCATGATTTCTTAAGGACCATATATTACGGGGCATGTTTTCATCAAAATAATATTTTTCTTACAAACTACATACAAAAATATCCCAAAATAACAAAAGTAATAATTTTCTAATAATATTTACTATTTTTACAAAATTACACAAAATCGGGTTGGAAATCGAACTCACCGATCTGGGTGGCTGTGGTGGTGGTGGCCGTCCACTCCCAGCTGCTCGTCTGGTGGGGGTTCCGGTTAAAGGCCCTAATTGCACAGTTTTTTCTAATATTTTTCTAAACTGAATTTTTCTCTCAATTTTTGCCTCTCTCTAATTTTCTCTGATTTGTATCTGGCCAAATGAGCTTCTGAATTTTTCTTGCTATTTATAGACAATTTTTGTAATTATTATGCATTAATTTGATAAGACTTTGCCCATTTTCCTTGATTTTTGGCTTTTATGTTGTTCAAATTTTATTGGTTGATTTTTCTTTTACTTATCCTGACATGCCACGACCTGATCTTGATTCATCTTATCTTCTTTTGATTTTTTCTGATTTTTTCGTAATTAATTTATAATTTTCTTTAATTATTTAGTATAATTTTAGCACATTTCGCGTATTTTAAGTAATTACGCGTATTTATACCTACATGTAAATTCATATATAGTACAAATAAATATTCCTAAATATTATTTAGGTTATTTTATAATTTTTAGTATATATATAATTTATCTCTAGTGATTCGTTAAGTACCGGAATGCCTTTTACGCATTTTCGATAAATAACGAGTTATATACTTAAAATTTGAAAATTTTGTAGTCTCCTATTTTATTACTTATTTTCTTAAATTCAAACTTACGGGATCAGTTTACTAATATTTCTAGCTTTACTTTATAATTTAGGCTCGATCGGATCATTCAACCGATCGAAATCTCGGATTGCTTAGTTGTGAGGCTTACAATGTATATATATATATATGGTATGTAGTTATCAATCGTATTTATATATGTGACAACAATGGCAGCAGATTTTTAAATTAGTAACTATTACATCACATATTTGAATTTGATTGGTGGTTATATATCATGTGTACTAACTTATGGAGTGTACTATCCAGTAAATCCTTTCTGATTTCATTTAATGCAATATCATTATATTATTTTATAGTTTGCCTGAATCTTTCTCCTCTTTTTGGCATGCAATTCAGCTTTACTAAAGGCTATACCATCCGTAAGCTTAATATGAGTAGTACTTCACTTAGTTCTCGATTATGAGAAAAGCTTTAGTGATATTAATATATCATGTTGATGGGTTAATGATATACAAGTTGTGGAAGCTAACATAATTCATGTAATATTGACTTGTCTCTATAGTTGTAGTCATAAACTTATGAGAAAAATAGAGAGCAAGAGTAAGGCTGTTGAATGGAACACAAATAGATTTAGAAAGAAAATGATCCGTAAGTTATTATTATTAAGGGAGAGCCTTATATATAAAAAGTGTTTAACCAATCAGTAAATGATAGCTTAGCTAAACTAAACTAAAACTAGATGGATTAACTAAATTGTAACTAACTCCAGCTGGACTATCTAACAGAATTAATCGCATAAGAAAAACTACTTGTATAAAATGAAACAAAAAACATTCGAATAGAATAAATAATAAGAGTACAACATAGCTTCACATCCCCCCTCAAGTTAGAGCCATGTGAAGGCCTAACTTAGACAAAATAGGAGGTAAACGAGCAGTAGGAACAAGCTTGGTAAGGAAATCAGCCAGCTGATTAGATGAGGAAAAATCACGAACAAAATGAATGTTTATGTCAATGTGTTTCATACGCCCATGCAAACAAGGGTTATTGGTAATCAAAATAAAAGACTTATTATCATAAGACAAGAAAATGGGCAGTGAATAAGCAAAGCACAAATCACGAAGAATATAACACACCCATAGCAGTTCTTTGGAAATAGCAACAACAATACAATACTCAGCCTCAGTGGTAGATATGTTGATAGTATTTTACTTCTTGGATTCCTTGAAATTAAAGCAGGCCCAAGTAAAATGTAATAGTTAGAAAGAAACTTCCGATCAAAAGAAGAACTATTGTAGTCAACATCACTAAAAGCACGAAGTTGTAGAGTGGAAACATCTGATGGATAAAATAAGCTTAAACTTGCAGTGCCTTCAAGGTATTTGAGCATATGAATAACAACTAAGTAATGAGGAACCTGTGGCTTAGAAAGAAATTGGCTAAGTTTTTAGATAAGAAAGGCAATATCTGGACAGGTAAGGCATAAATATAAGAGCCTTCCAACAATGCAATGAAAAGGTTGCGGAGCATATCCCCTTTGTCTACAGTAAGAGATGATGTAGGAAGAAGAAATTTAGTGGGTTTGCAAGTTGAGAACCTAATATCAACAAGAATATCATAAATGAATTTTCACTGATTCAACAACATACTAGAAGAAGTATGACATCTTTCAATGCCAAAAAGAAAAAAAGGCATAAGTCCAAGGTCATTGATAGAAAACGCCCTATCCAAATCAGCTTTGAGAATAGACATAGAGGACTTATTTGTCATTGTGAGAAACATATCATCCACATATAATAAGACCACTAAGAGTCCATCAGAATTATAGTGAGTAAAGAGAGAGTGATCACTAGAAGACTGTTTAAAACTACAATGAACAAGGAAAAGAGAAATCTCTTTGTTTTATTGCCGAAAGGGTTGTTTAAGCTTATAAAGAGACTTCTTGAGCTTACAAACATGATTAGAACCAACCTTAGAATATCCTTAGGGAGACAACATATAAATTTCCTCATCCAAAAATCCATGCAAAAAAGCATTGTTAATATCAATTTGATGTAAAGGTCATTTATAAGCACTCACAATAGCCAACAAAATACGAATATTCCCTAACTTAGCTAGGGGGGGAAAAAGTGTTATAGTAATCAATCCCTTCAAATTGAGTAAAACCTTTAGCCACTTACTTAGCCTTATATTTTTCAAAAGATTCATTAGGCTGAAATTTAATTTTGTAGACCTACTTAGAACCAATAGGCTTTTTGTTAGGTGGTAATTGAGTAAGTTCCTAAGTGTCATTAAGTTCTAATGCATCAAGTTCTTTATTCATAGCTGAAACCCATTTTGGATGTTTAGATGCTTAAGAATAACAAGATGGTTCTTGAGTACTGAGAATGTGAGCCAAAGATGCAATATAGTCCAAAAGAAAGAAGCAAAGGTTGTAGTGGTAAGAAAAGGATATAAGGTAGAAGGGGAAGTGATAGAGCTAGGTTAAGAAGAATTAGAAGTAGTAGAATTTGTTGCTATAGTTGAATCAAAGCTACAGACATAGTCTTGAAGCTAGGATGGTGGTTGGCCTACTCTAGCATACTTCCTGACATTAGACATAAAGGGAAAATGTGTTATTGAAGTAGATTGAGGATTAGAAGAAGTAAGCTCAATCATGGAAGACAATTGAGAAGAATCAAAAGGAACAGTAGTAAGATCAAGGTTAGAAGAATAAGTCACTGAAGGATGAGAAAGAGTATAAGAGAAAGTGTTTGAAGATTGAAAAGAAAATATTTGCTCATGGAATACTACTTCTCGACTTATAAAGGTATTCTTATCTTTGTTTGGTTTTGTATTGATTACAAAACACAAACAACCCATTACCTGTAATTGAGTATAAGGAGGTGGTGTACCAAAAAGGAGCTCATATGGAGACTTCCATTTTAGATGAGATATGGGTAAGAGATTGATCAAATATGTGATAGGTAAGACACATTCACCTTAGAATTCTTTAAGGAGAGAAGCTTGAAGTCTCAAAGCTTGGGATGTTTCTATAATGTGTCTATGTTTTCTCTCTACTAGACCATTTTGTTACGGAGTATAAGTGGTAGATTTTTTATGTATAATACCAAAGTGTTTCAATAGGAATTGACAATTAGAGGATAGAAATTCTAGGCCATTATTAGAATGCACGATTTTAAGAACTTCACCAAATTGATTTTGAACAAGATGGAAAAACATATCAAAAATCCCAACAACTTAGGATTTATTATTAAGTATGTCCATGTACAAGAGCTATAATCATTTAGGATTTTCAGGAAATAATTGGCTCTTGAAACAGAAGTACATGAATAGGGTCCCTAAATGTCAACATAGACCAAATCATATAAATGAAGTAGAGGGGTTACTGGATCTTTCAAAAGGGAACTCTATGGATCTTGGCTTTGTAACGGATTTCACAAAGAAAGCTATTCATGTCTTGTCTTTTACAAGAATCTAAATGTTCCAACTTAGACAAAGAAATATGCCCTAATTGTTGGTGTAAAAGATGTAAGGTATTATTACATGAAAGATGAACTGAAGAAGAATGTGAAAAATCAGAAAGCTTACTAGAGTGACCAACAACTTCAATACGTAGCAGATATAAGCCATGAGAATGAGATGCCATAGCAACGACTTGCTTACTTTTCTAGTCCTGGAAAGTAAAATAACAAGAAATTATTGTCAGATAAAACTCTATTTATTGATAAGAGAAATTAGGTACATATAATACGCGTATGAGGGTCAAAACATAGCATATGTGAATTGAACCAATCAATTAAATGATCTTGACTTTGCCATCAAGAAGTTTAATGGTAATTGAGTGTTCAAGTGTTTGTGTGTCAAAAAGTAGTGTATGATAGGGTGTTATGTGATCAATGGCTCCCAAATCAATTATTCAAGAACTAGTATCATTATTCTCAACATTTAAACACAAAGAAGAGAAGTTACTGGCAAATTGAATTGTGTTGATAGTTGCATTTGCTTCATTATCTCATTACAAATGCTTTGGATCAGCTGATAATCAACAACTCTTGATCCTGAATTGGAAGAATTTTGTGTCCTTACACAAAACAAATCATCTAATGGTGAAGTAAAACCATTAGCTACAAAATTTATAGCTCATACCTTATTAGCCCCTTTCAAATTTCTAACTCACTTTCCTTTATACCACTCGGGGTAGCCGATTAGTTGAAAGCAATTTTCAATAACATGTCCCTCTCCTTTGCAATGCCAGTAAAAACTCTTCTTATTTTTCCTTTTATCAAACAAGCTTTTAACACCAAAAAATTTTGCTGATCTTCTAAATTAAAAGACTGATGCATCTAAATTAGTAGAACATAAAGATGATATTTGCTTTTTCTTTTCTACTTGTAAACCAAGTAAAAAGCCTTGCTTATTGTCGGTAAAGGATCCATAGCTAAAATTTGACTCCTTATAAGTTCATATCTATCATTAAGGCCCATAAAAAATTGCATTAGTTTAGTTTTGATTCAAACTATACAATCCTTTCCTTAAATTCACACGTATAGTAATTTAGTTTACCATAAGAGCACGGAGGATAAGTATGAAGCACTTGAAATTCATTTTAACATTTCTTTAGTTTATTGTAATAAACACTCACTAGTTGACTGATTTGTTTAAGACTACCAATTTCATGTTGTAGTTGATATACTAAAGGTGCATTTTTATGTCCGTATTGTTCATGAAGTTGATTCCCTAGGTCTGAAGTAGATTTGAATAAGAGAAATTCTAAGAAATTTCACTCAACATTGAATTTCAAAGCCAACAATACACCATATAGTCACTTCTTTCCATTTAACAAAATTAGGAGAACTCCCAGTAAGTTTTCCAATAGTACCATTAATAAACCCTAATTTTAACTTCGCTCTAAGCCCCATCCTAATTGATCAACACTAAGACAAGTAATTCAGTCCATTCAATATGATATTACCTATGACCATATTTGGATTATTAGATCCTAACAGGTAAAGTGGATTAAAAATCTTTTGCTCATTTGTAGTAACCAACGCCTGATTTGTATTCCCATTCATGATGCAAACTACTTATAAATCCACAAGAATCAATCAAAATAAGATTGATAGAGATGGAAAGATCTTACCAATGTGGTCCTGATACCATGTGGAAGCTAATAGAATTCGTGTAATATTGGCTTGTCTCCATAGATGCAGTCATAAGCTCACGAGAAAACTAAAGAGCAAGAGTAAGGATATTGAATGGAACGCAAATAGATTTAGAAAGAAAATGATCTATTGGTTATTCTTGCTAAAGTAGAGTCTTATATATATAAAGTGTTTAACCAATCAATAAATGACAGCTTAGCTAAACTAAAACTAGATGGACTAACTAACTTGTAACTAACTTTAGTTAGACTATCTAATAGAATTAATCGCATAAGAAAAACTACTTGTTCAAACTGAAATAAAAAACATCCAAATAGAATAAGTAATAGGAGTATAACATAGCTTCACACAAGTATCAATAATATTCCTAGAGATGAAAATATAAATAGTAGTTTTTTAAAACCTATATACTATTATTGACGCTTATACTCAATCATTTGGACACTAACGTATTAACACCGTTGAATTTTTTTTCTCAACACTATAGTAAATTTTACATAAGGAGGCACATCTTTCACAGCAGCTGGATTGAAACCACCCAAAAGAATGTACTTGCGAGGAAAGGGGGTGGGTGTAGGTGGGGTGCACCAATTTTAAGGTGGCACAACACATTTCATATGGGAAGGAAATCCATTTTAATGAAAAAAATTTGCTTGCTTTCTTGAAATAAAAAAAGAGAAAAAAAAGAAAGGTAAATTAAATAACATATCTATCCAACCTAACCTATCACCCTCTCCTCTCTTTCCATACATTTACTCTTGTGGAAAAGCCAAAACCTATTCCACTTCCCCTTTTTTCCATATCGAAAACCTTAAAAATCACTTGATTTTAACACGAGAATATGATCTTCGGTAAGATTAGAAGATTTTGTAGAGAGATTAAGGTTTCAATAGAGAAATTTAAAACCGTAAAAGTGCTTTGTTATTTAGAGAAATTTGGTTCAGGAGAGTGAAAAGGAATGTTGATTACCATCTTTCTTCAAGATTGGCTGTATCTCTACAACACACCTCGTGCCCTCCTCTCTCTTTACCAATGCTCTCTATGACACATCACACTTATCACACTACTGTAGGCGGCCATTGACCACTCTCTTCACGGCTAATACTTCGTGAGTAGTAAGTTCTCTTTTCCATTGTTGATTGTTATCTCCTATAGTGATTAAATCCATATTTGAGGTGTTTTGATTATGGATTTAATTTTGCTAAGTTTCTATAGAATTGGGATTGAGGTTTTTTATTTGTCTTCTTACTTAGAGAGCTTATTCTTTTTTCTAACATTGTAGAAGATTCTTAAAAGGTGGCCCTAAAAATCCTGAAGAGTAGAAAAGGTTTTTGAGCCCTTGGTTAGGAAGTTGGGCTATGAGAAGTTATAGTACATAATGCTGTTGTTTTGTAAGTAAGACTAGTTGTGGGGATTTAAAGAGTGGAGGAGTTTGTTTGATGGTTTGTTACAGGAAGAGGATATTTGGTGAAAGGACCATAAGATGAGTACATAATACTACTTTATTTTCTAGGCTTGATGTTGGAACATTTTCTTTCTATTTATTTTTTTATTTTTATTTTTTTTGTGGTAATTGATGGATAAAAATGTATATTTATTGGATTATAGATATTTGGAGTCTCTTGCAATTACATTAGATACAGAAAAAATGGTCTTTTGTCCAATGGTTGCTATGCTGATCTTATATTGAATTTGGTTCCGTCAGCTTACGACAAGTGATTCTTTTTCCCAATCAAAGTGATATAGCTTACTCATTTCAATTGTTAAGTAGTTTTAGTTAATATGTTTTTTGCCGAATTATGTTTATTTCTATGGTGTACTTATAAATATTATTAAGATTCATCATTAAGGAGGATGATATTGTAAAACTAGTAAATTCCAAAACTCTAATGAGAAGAGCAAGAAGGCATTGCTCCTTAATATTTTTTTTTTATTCTAATGATGTTTAATACTTTAATTTATTAACCCTTTTAGAAATAACTATGAAAAGTTTTCATTTTTTTTTGGAGAAACTATTCATTTTATCAGTTTGGTATGGAGATTGTTCAAGCTCTTTATTAGCATCTATCATTTGCACTCTTAACAATTCATGTACTACATATATAGCGTTGATTGAAGTAAGTAAGTAGAGAGAAAATTTATAGATCTTTTTTTTTCCCTTTGAGTGCTTAATCAATCTCCTTTTCTCCTCTGTAGGCTCGACTAGTGAATAGAATTATTTCAATGTTTTCAAAACTTCAGTTTATCTTAGGGTACTTGTACCTTTCATTATGATATCACATTTCCCAATATCTTGTTGTTTTTATGTGAAACAAGCAAAGAGGGAGACTCATTCCTTATGGAATGGAATGAAAGCGAGCGAGCATTAAAGAGGGCATACTCAGGATTGAGGAAGAAATTTGCTAGTGTAGTTTAACTTGATACAACTCAAAATCACCTTTTGGATGTTGGTGAAGATAGCTAGATTAAGTTTTGGGACATGGATGATGCCAATATGCTAACAAGGTATGGTCAATCAATTTGTTTACACCCAAATCAACAAGAAAATCTATGGGTAATCACTTGGTATAATGTTCTTGTTGTAGAATTTTTAAGCTCTATGCTATACTTTTTCTTGAATTCCTTTATTATTTCATTTATCTAGGTCATGTACGCTTACCATGACTTATGTCGAGGCACTCAAGTCAGTGGTTTGTTCCTAATATGATAATTGTATCTATGAGTATGCTTAGCAAAGTACTGGTAAAACTACAAATCTAGTTTACTTTAATAGTATTTATGGTTTATTGTCTGTTTGATATGCATTTGCTACATAATTAGTGAGAATCTCAAATTTGGTCATGTGACCTTTACTAATTTCATAGAATTTAGTTCTATAAGTTATTTTCTTTTAAGATAGAATATTTGATCTTTGACTCCAATGTTTAAAATTAATGTATCCATAAAATAACAGAGTGCATTTACTTTGCAATAATTAATTTAAAGTTATCAAGAATTATAAGCTTCCTTTCTTGTCGAGAAGTGTATCTTTCATGGTTTTCTTTTCAGTTTGCCTTTTAAAAACTATACTCTAGTTTGAGATTAATGGGTGCACTTGCTAGGATTAGGGAGATATTAGAGAGCGTTGGGTTAGCATAGGAGAGTTTGACATCAAATGTAGTTGCATTAGCTCAAGCACTTGCAAATGTTGCAAATTTATTGAACATGAGGGATACAAAGCCAACCAAGTGTGAGTAGTTGTTTTGCCTATGTTAGTTAAACTTCATTATTTTTTTTTACCTTTCATCCTATACAAGATGATTGGTAAGTGCAGTTTTCTTATAGCGATGGAAGTTGCTTAAAATGAATAATTTGCATTCTCTATATCTTAAGATTCCAAATGAGCAGTGATCACTAAAAATTACTAGTTATAGTTAATTCAAGTTGTGAAAAAGTTGATGACCATAACAAAAAGGGGGTCCATATTTCATTTGTTACATGGCAAAGAGTACATTGCCTTCTTATCTGGACATGGCTGTTGTGAAGGATAGATTTTTGTGAATATTTGACTGGAAAGTCTAGATTTATTAGAAGAATCTAAGTTTAAGGTGGGAGTATCAAGTAGTACATCTAAAATTATTGTTGGACTTCACTCTTCCATGTATTATGAGAAGCTATCACCTTATACTTGTTAAAGCAGTTATGTTGGCAAAAAGGTTTCCTTTGTACTCCTCTTATTGTCACAGGTGTATAGATTGCCCTTAATCATGTAGGATATACACTAGAGATAATAAGCAATGGTATGTTGGTTGAGATGACCACTTATGGAATCTTTGTTATTATTTTTCCAAATAAAATTGCCTTACTTTTAAATATGATCTTATCCCTTAAAAGAAACTTCCTTATTTGTTCTCTTTTTTAAAAATTGCATATTGGGGGTATAAAAGTGATAAATGCATAAAAGTCTAATAAAATTGTTGAACACTAGGAAGAGAAAGTTGATACAAAAAATAACATGGGCATCATGAAAGTGGCTAATATAAAATAAAGAAGAACATGTATTGCAAAAGAGACCTAAATTGCAAATGGAAAAAGTGAAAGTGTTTTCTTTTCCCCCAACAAATCTACTTTTATATTCTAGAAACCATAGTTTATTTGTTTCAAAAAATCATTTTAAAGGGCTATCAAAGCTTAGAATGAGGTGCAAGATTTTGCTCTATATGAGATCTATGCTTTCCTTTGCACTCTCTAAAATCCCAAACCTCAATTGAACTATTTAGCATCATCATCCACTCATTTGAGTGAAATTAGAATACTGCTTATGCTATTTTTTTCTTTTTCCTCCACTCAAGAAATTTTTTTTATCTTGCTTTCTTTGTTATGATTGCTCCAATTATTCTATTATAAACCCATTAGAGCATCTATTATTTTTGTTTAAATAGTTTTGAAGCATGTACAATAATCTTGTGGAATAATGTTAAAATTTCTTCAAAAGTTTGGCTCCACTCTTAACCTTAAGTTCTTTTGTCATCAATATGGATAAATTGCACTACTAAAATTTTTCTTTTTGGTAGAAAGCAAGGATAGAAGTCTATGTCGATTTCTCTTTAGGGTAAGATAAGGATGGTGACTGATACAACAGTGGGTCTCGAATCGAGAATGAAGGCAATCGGGGTTCAAGTGTGTATGACGAACAGGAGATAAAATAGGAAGCTTCGATGGTGAATGCATATAGATATCATGTATCAAGACACAAATACATTCTGGGGTTTGAGCTTGAAATAAGGTTCGACACAATTTACAAATATTAAATGTCACTCGGGATTCAAATGAGGGTTAGATGCAACTCATTAACCGACTCAAATGAGGGTTTACCACAACCTTAAGGTCAAGATTGATAAGAATACAAAAAAGATTAAGGAGTTACTTAACACTCGATAATTTGATAATGTAAGCTCTGAGAGCTCAAGTATAAACTTTCTCTAAAGAGAAATATTCTGTTTTGTTTTTAATAATAAATTATGTGTTAAATACAAATATTACTATTTATAGCAAGTCCTAAGCCCTAGTGGCAAAATTGTAAATAATATATAAGGTCTTAAACCCTAAAGAATAGGCCCATAAATACAATAAAAAAAAAACATGTACAAGAATGCAAAACTGTGTGTTTAATAGAAGAAGTCGACATGCAGTTATTTGACCTGTCATGAAAGGAGCAGGATCCGAATTGAACGGGGGAAGTAGTTGGATGTTCAAGTTCGAGGAGGAGTCCCTAAAGTCTCGTAGTGCTTGGCCGAGACACTAGAAAGGTCAGCCTATAATTGCTGAGTTCTACAATTAGTCGACACTATTCTCTTCGTACCGTACTGAATGGTTCTTTAGTCTCACGTTCTCGATCGTGTGGTCTTTTGGCTTCTCAGCAAATGATATACTTAATGTCGAGTGTCTCCTTTTCTTCCCCTTGGTTTTCTGTTATTAGCTTGGCTTTGGCAAATTAAAGATAATCGCATGCTGATTCCTATCAATGACAGTGACAAATCACGTTAAAGTAGGAAACGAATGGCGACCAAAGAGAATCCAAGCTAGATCAATTACTGATATAACAATGAGGAAGATAGTTCTACGAACATGAGGTCAAACCCTATGAAAATTTCCTTTAAAGACACCTTATTGAATAATATCTTGGGGGTATAAGAAAAATTTTGTTTTGCAAGGACAAACGCTACTTTGGAGATGGAACATGGCACAAAAACTATTGACACCAAGGAAGAGGAGGAAAAAATGAGCTAAGTAGCGGAGGATGAAGTTAGCTATATGGATTTTTCCAAATTAGAAAAGGATATGATTTATGCACCATAGAAAAATTCGCTTATTGTAAAGGTTATGGAGCTAAACCCTAGGTTCAAAAACTTGTATAATCGATTACGAAAAATGTGGGTGTAGACCTACATTTTTGCCTCCTTATAATTTTAGAATAAGGAAAAAGGGTTTTAATTTAGAAAAACAAATATATATATATAATTAAAAATTAAAAAAAAAAATCAAAAGTACAAAATAATACAAAAAATTGAAAAATTAGAAAAAGCATAGAAAAATAGAAATTTTAGAAAAATATGAAAAAAAGAGAGGAAAAAAATAAAAAAATGTACAAATAATTTTTTTTTTAGAAGTTTTAGGAAAATCGAACTTTTTTAAGAGTAATTTTTTTTTTAAGAAAAATAAGAATTTAGAGCTATATTCGAGTCATTGAGTTTAGTTTAGTTTAGTTTATTTTCTATTTAGGTGGTTTTTATCTTAGGTGGCCTTTTAGGTTAAATAAAATTTCGTTGCAAAAGGAATAAGGGCATGGGCTAACAGTCTAGTTGGTTAAGCATATGGTCTTGTCTTTGCATTTGGATAAAAGATCTTAGGTTTGACTCTAACAGTAGGCACTTTGTGCCTTTTATTTTTTGTTGACTACATTAGACATGTAGCGCGAAATTATTTGACCATGTATCAAACTTGACACATGGCACATACTCGTTGGTCCACATAGCTGACGTGTTGTTACATTAGCAATCATTTTTTTCCCTCTTTCCCTTTGTTTCTTCCGTAAAAATAGCCTAAGGTCTTCATTTTGAATCCATTTTTGGCCCTTTTTCCTTGATGATCTCACCAAATTAATGGTGAAATCGCAAACTACACATTGGCACGAAGAACACATCCAGATTCAATCGTTTAGCATATTAAAATAGCTCTTGAAAATCGTGGAAAGCTTGATAATGTGAATTTTTCTTCTTACTAAATTCGCGTGATTTGAGCAATTTCATTGAAAATTGATACTTCTTCTGTGTAGTTGGGGTAAGAAAAGATGCTCATGAACCTCAATTAGCTATCAATTATACCCAAATCATATCAAATTGTGAATTTCGTTCATAAACCCATTTATTCTGAAATCTTTGATTAATGGTATCTTCAGACTTTCTCAAGTGAATTCAAGCTTCATTGGGTATAAATAGGGGTCTGGGAATGCATTTGGTACAAAAAAACACAATCTGAAATCTACTATTGAAGCTTTCTCTCTTTAGCTTGCGACCATCCACTCTCTCTTTAGCCTATCTCTCTCGTTTCTCACCTTCAAAGCTTAAGACCACAACTACTGAACTCCTTATGCTATAAGCTTCCTAATGCCACAACTTCAAATCACAATTGTAGCCCCTAGCCTTATCCCTGAACCATCACTCTCCAAACCTTTAGTAGCAACTACCACTTCAAACAGCCACCACCATTGGACCCTATGTGAAATCACCACTAGGGCTAGCTTCTCCATCGTCAAAAACCCCTACCCCAGTTGAAATTTCATCTACAGCAAGACCTAGCTGCAGCCATGAATGACTATCGTTGCCATCGCTCTTTGACAACCACCTAACCTTCACCATTTGTCGTGACACCATTGCTAAATGCCAATTCACCAATAAGATTCACATGAATCTTGTTTTACCCACTTGAAAAGGCTACAAAAGTTGCTTGAAGAAGCCCCTTGTCACTATTATGTTCTCTCCCATTTTGTTGCAGTATAAGGCACGTGAATAGGGTCGGACTAACCTAGATTTGACCCTTCAAACTGCGACTAACCTACATGCAAGCCCTTGAAGTGGTCTAGTCTTATTTCCTTTTTTGTTTTTTTTTTTGGTTTTTTTTGCCTTATTTTATATAAAATAAAATTAAAAAAAAGAGAGAAAAAAGTAATATGAAAAAAATTAAAAAAGAGAAGGAAGAGAAAGGAAAGTTTTATTTTATTTGGAAAAATAAAAAAAATAATAATAAAGATAATAAAAAAGAAATAATAATAAGTTTTTTTCACTTAGGCAAATTATTTTTCAAAAGCAAAAATTTAATCAACCATTTTCGAAATTAGGGCTTCTTTTAGAATTTTTTCAGAATAAGAATAAATCACCATAATTTAGACCTTTTATGAACCTTTTCTAGACCTTTCTTTAAATAAAACTAAATGGATGAAAATGTAAACCCAATTGTTTTTAGAAATTAAAAAGAACTAATATGCCTAAATTTTCGGAATGAACTATCGAAAAACTTAATTCCTAATAGAAGGTATGTAGATACCTACAGGACAACTTAAAATAGATAAATCTTTTTATTTTCCCTTTTGTAGATATTTTTTAATTTTTTGTGCAAATTGAATTAGGTTTTTGTGAATGTATAATTGCTAAAAGAGTATATTGAAAAGTAAATATAAATATATAAAGTTAAAAGTAGTACCTGTTAGGGTTTTATATCTTAGCCTCTGAACTCAAATTTTGGTTTCAAAAACTATTTTAAATATTGGTTTTATTGAAAGGTCGGTAGCTAAGTTATAACCAATCTATCCAATTGATTATAACTTAACCTTTTTTTCCCAATTTCGAATATTTTTTAAAAGAAAAACCAAGTTTTTCTTAACTTTTAGTCAAGTGTTAGTATTAAGCAGGTTAGGGTTAATACTAATCTGGTTAAGAAAATAAAATCAGAAAAATTCAAGATCAATATTGGGTTGCAATCCTTTAACTTTAAATTGATTCATTCAAGCATAAGATATTATCTAATATCATTAAGCTATCTGGAGGATTTCTAATGGATTATTAGAAATAGCCTTTGGTTCATCAATGGGTACTATCTAGCCCTAAAATAATGGGAGCTAGACTTTAGACTAGATTAGTCTGAATTTAGTACTATGGCAATGTGGATTAGAATTGCAAGATTACCTAGTGAATTAAACTCTCTCATGGCAATAAGAAGAATTGGAGAAAAAATAGGGCTGGTCCTTAGATTTGATTTGGTTACGATCAATATGGAAAAGGGTTGGTTTGTAAGAATTTACGTTTAGATAGACATAGACAAGCCTCTTAAGCATATGGTATTTGTCAATCAAATTCCGTATAAAGTTGTTCATGAGGGCCTCTCGAGAGTTTATGGAACTTGTAGGTGCATAAACCATATACAAACTAGTTGCCCAAAATTGCAAGTGAAAAAGACTTCGAGAGTTGACCAAATGGATGGGAATATAGAGAATAATGGAGGGAACACGAAGACCAATAATAGTACTGTGGTGGAGAATAACAATGTAGAGGATTATAATTTGAATAAGGAGAATGGTAAAGAATTAGAAGCCACAAAGGTTCATGGGGATTTAAAGTCAGTAAAGACTATAAGTAATGACTGGACACAGGTTAAGTGGAAGAAACATAGCCGAGCCAAGACAAATGGATAGAAAAGCTATGGTTTGAAGGCGTCTGACTTGAACACAAACACAAGCTTCCATGCAAGTCCTTTCAATATGCAGAAAGGGAAGACATCCAATAAAGAGAAGAATAGTGAAAATAAGAAGGCTTTTAATGAGGAATTAATTCCATCGGGAGAAGATGAGGAAATGGAAGTTGAAAAAAGGAATGAAAAGATTCAAAAAGATTTATTATCAACAAGCAAATCTTGAATACGTAGGAAAGGCACACCCCTTAAAGATATATCTAACCAAATTAAAAATCCTCATAAAACAACCCCGAGCCAAAATTTCACTTTTTGACAAACAAAGGCCCCTCCTAAACAAAAGTCTCTAAAGTAATTGGCAAGGGAACATGGAGCAAGTGGTAGATATCGATCTATTGCTCCATCTTCTTCACAATCATGCCCTACTATCGGAGACGCACAACGATTCGATGATTTTGTCCATTTAGTTCAGGAACATTATAAGCAGGGCGTATCTAGAGATAATTCAAATAGCAACCACCAATCTGTTATGGCGAGTCTTCAAATCGTCGGAAGTAATGCTACAACCACTTCCTTAGACTTAGCTCGTATATATGACAAATCAAGGGTCGGCAGAATGACACCTAGAAGCTACAGTAACCATTGGATTACCAACCCTCGAATAGGAGACATCAAGTACGGAGTGGATTGCTCGAGCCAAGGCAATATGCAGGATCATAGCAAAAGCTCTTTTGAGGATGGATGTGGCAAACCTAGAAATCCAGAGCCTTTGTATTCCTAGCCTTAGAGGAGATAAGGAACAACTTTTTGATTCCAGCAACAGAAATATTAATGGCAATGGTGTGGGCAACAGTTCAACTATGCAAATGGAGTATTTGAATCTAGCGGGAGGGGAAGTCCCTTCCTGATAGGAACTGGTTTGTTTTTCGATTAAAGGTGTCTAATCCAGATTTAATGGACACTTTAGCGTTAAATATGTGACCTCACCTACTTAAAATCTTTGTTTGGAATGCATATGGAGCTACATCTCATGTGCAGCAACAAGTGATTTCAGATTTCATGGTATGATGTGATCCACAAGTTATTTTCCACATTGAGACAAAATCAACGCATGGTGGAGCGGAGGATCTGTGACAATTCTTTGGCCTCGATGGGATGTTGTGTGCTGATGCTAATGGCCAAAGCAGGGGAATTATCATCCTTTGGCTTAGCCAGATGGTTCAGATCAGAAACCATAAGATATCACAACAGCAATTCTTAGCCTAGATTGAGCTACTTCCTCTTAACATTTCTTATTACATTTTTGGAATTTACGAACATCAAAATAGATATTCGTTATGGCAAGAGTTGAGGGATTTGTCAAACAATATTAGTGCACCTTGGCTCCTAATGGGAGATTTCAATGAAGTCTTAGCAAATGATGAAAAATGGGGTGGAGTTCTAATTTTACAATCTAGAGCTAAAGCATACCAAAGCTATATGGATTTCTGTGGAGTGTCTAATTTGGGATATGTAGGAAAGAGATACATATGGTTGAAACACTCGAAAAAGCTGAAAGATCTGATATAATCCCATATTGATAGAGCCTGGGCTAATTGTTAATGGAACTCCCTCTTCCTTGAAACCATGGTTTTTCACCTATCAGCTCACTGCTCGGATCACTGTCCGCTCCTGTTGAACACTTACCCGTCTGTTAACCTGGGGAGATGGGAACATAAGCCATTCCGTTTTCAGCCTATGTAGATTGATCACCCCCTCTTTAAAGATTTTGTTTCTATCCGTTGGTGTTTATTAAGTCAAAACATAGATGGAGATTTGACAGTGTTTACAAAAAAACTCCGAGAGTGGAATAGGGACGAGTTTGGTTCGATCCATGTAAAATAAAAACAACTCCAAACAAAAATTGCTGAACTAAGGGAAAGATTAACAAGTGACCTAAGTCAGGCTTTGTTAGACTGGGAAAAATTCTTGCAAGAAGCCCTGAAAGAAGTCTTGGGACAAGAAGAAAAACTTTAGGCGGCAAAAGAAAGGGCAATTTGGTTGGTAGATGGTGAACTTAATACTAAATTCTTCCATGTGTCCACCATATCCAGAAGATCTAAAGGGCGTATCATTGGTTTGTTTGACAATAGTGGGAATTGGGCGACAAATCCCTTTGACCTGGAAGCTCTAATCATTAAACATTATGAGGAACTATTCTGGACAGAGTGACACCTTGCAAAGAGTAGTCCTCCTTCCTGGCTGCCAATTTGGAATTTTTTCATTGACTAAAAAAGAATGCTGCTATTGGCCAATCTTATAAAAGATGAGATCAAGAAAGCTATGTGGAGTATAGCCAACACAAAATTGCCAGGCATTGATGGCCTACGCTCCATCTTCTTTAAAACTTGTTGGGGAACAATTGAGGAATCAATTGGAAAGCTCATGGAAGACATATGGAGAATGGAAAAAATTCTAAGTGACCTAAACCAAACATTAATCCTCCTTGTACCAAAAAAAGGAGGGAGTGAATAGACTAAATGACTTCCACCCGATTAGCCTCTGCATTACCTTATACAAAACGGTGGGAAAAATTTTAGTTAGCAAATTCAGACCTTTCCTTAATAAGCTCATTAGCCTAGAGCAGTTAAGCTTCATACTAAGCAATTCATTAGGGATAATGTCCTTATCTTTCAAGAACTTTTGCATTCTCTCAAAAATAAGAGAGGCGGTAAAGCATTGATGCCAATAAAATTAGACCTGGGGAAAGCGTATGACAGGATGGAATGGGACTTCATCAGGTATGCCCTTTAAGTCTCCAACTTCTTAAGTAAATGGATTAACCTGATAGGATCTTGTCTAGCAACCAGTTCCTTTCTCATCTTCTTAAATGGGGCGATGCAAAAAGAATTCCACTCATCTAGAGGTTACGACAGGGTGACCCTGTGTCCCCATATCTTTTTATCATTGCCATGGAGATGTTAATTCGTAGCATTAAAGACTCAGTGGAAGTAGAGGTTTGGAAACCTATGTGGTTTAAAGGGTCAGATCTAGAGATTTCCCACATCTTTGCAAATGACTTAATCTTCATGGGAGAGGTGTTAGTTCAAAATGAAAGAATGATGCACAGTGTAGTGAGCTCCTTTGGTGCTATGTCTGGTCAAACATGGACATTGCATAAGCCGATGAAAGTGTGCTTGAAGTTGTCCCATTTCTTATGCTTATAATTATCTGAGATTCTGGATCCAAGTCGGAGGCTTGGAATCCCTTAGTTTTGAAGATTCCAATTCCATTTTTATGCGGTCCTATGCTATAATATTTAGCAATGTTTGCTCGTATGACGTTTGATTTGATAAAAGAAAATCTATACTAAATGTGTGAGTTGGGAGATACTGCAGCCAATCAGATTGTCAAAAATCTATGCTTTCGTGTGACTAAACATGCAGAACAATCTTGAACTTATTGTACTGTTTAAGAAATTTATGGGTTCTTTCATAATTTTGTATCACTTATGTAGTGATCTGGTCTGGTCTCATCTGACTGAAGCTCCTTTTGATTCATAATTTTTTTTTTTAATTTCATTGGTGTCTATTTGAGTCTTTGTGTTTGATAAGAGTAAGATACCAAAAAGATGGAAATATAATTTTATATTTATCTTTTTTATAAAATTAATTATTCAATTAAAATAATAATTTTTAATGTATAAAATATATATATTTTCAATTTTTTTTTAAAGTATGAAATTTTATTTTTTAATTTTAATATTTTAATAATTATGAAATAAAAGCAGATATGATGTAAATAAGATACTTCTTAAATATTAGATTTTAAATAAATATAGATAAGATATTGAAGAATTTTTGAAAAATAGCTTTTTATAATTTTATTTATTTCTAAGGAGAAATATATACACGTAGGAGATTTAGGGATATATATCGTATCCTTTAATCTGATTGATATTGCTTAGGATTTACAATATAACTAAAAACACATATCAACTAAGGATATTAGTAAATAGAAAAATATTATGCCTAAATAAAAAAAATATTAGACCTATACTATATACAAACCAAACTATAAAAAATAAAAATAAGATTCACCTTCACTTCTTAAGTTGAATAAATATCTATCATTCCTAAATTGTCAATATTTTTTATGAATTGTTGTTTGGACGATGTTTTGGTCAGAACATTGCCTCTTGATTGGAATATGCTATAGCTTGATATGTCCATTTTCAATCTCTGACCTTATAAAATTGTGATTAAGTTAAACATGTTTCATTATATCATGTTAAACTAGATTCTTTACAAGGTTAAGAGCAAATTTACTATCATAGAATGTCTCTATAGCATCTACTTCAAATTCTAAATTTTAGGATTAGTCTTTGAATCTAGATTACTTTACAAACTATCTGTGCCATGGCTTTGTACTTGGCTTTTGCACTATTTCTAGCCACAATTGACTAGATTTTACTCTTCTATGTCACTAATCGCCGCACCTAAACCCTACCCCCCCAATATAAGCTAGAGGTAGATTTAGGATCTATTACATCACTTCCCTAATCTACATCTATAAAGGTCTCCAAACTTCGACACTCATTCTTCTTGATAAGTAAGCCTTTACTTAAAGCTCTTTTTAGATATCTTAAAATATGATTTGTACCATTTATATGATGTTTTGTTGGTGAATGCATTGCTTGACTAACCAAGCTAATAATAGGATATGCAAAATCGAGTCGAGTGAGTGATAAATAAACTTTTCTAGTAAATGTTGGTATTGTTCTCTATTAATAAGTGGATCATCTTTTGGTCTAGGACTCTTCCAATTATGGGATAAAGGAGTGCTCATTGGTTTTCCCCTTAATTTGTTAGTTTCTCTTAAAGGGTCTAAGACAAACATCTTTTGATTGATAAAGACTACTCTTGCTCCTTGCCACTTCCATACCCAAGAACAACTTCAATTCTCTTAGTTCTTTAATTTCAAACTTCTCCTTATTTTTTGCTTTAATTTCACAATTTCAACTTCATCATCATTACTTATAATGATCATGTCATCAACATATACAGTTAAAATTGATTTTGATTTCGTTTTTCCAATTTTCACAAATAAAGTATGTTCGGCTTAGCTTTGTGTGTAACCTAAATCAATCATAGTACTACTGAACTTCTTGAGCCATGCACGTGCAGACTGTTTTAAACATATAATGATTTTCTCAACTTATACACTTTACCTTCCTTATCTTTTGAATTAAACCTAAATGGTATTCTCATGTAAATTTCCTTTTCTAGATCTTCATTTAAAGATGTATTCTTTACGTCATGTAAAGGCCAATCAAGATTGGTTGCAATAGACAAGATTTACTTTAATAGAGTTCAACTTTGCAATTAGAGCAAATGTTTCCTTATAATCGATACCATAAGTTTAGGTGTAACCTTAAGCCACTAACCATACCTTATATTGTGTAATGATCCCATTTGAATTGTGCTTGATATTGAAAACCCATTTACTTCTAACAATGTTCTTACCCTTTGGAAGATCTACTAACTCTTAAGTATTACTTTTATGTAAAGCCTTCATTTCATCAAAAATTGCCTCTCTCCACTTTTGACTTACTAAGGCCTTTTCAATACTTTTTGGAATTACAACTTCATTAACCTGTGTTACAAAAGTACAAAATTGGGGTGAAAGCTTAGTATAACTCATATAGTTTGCAATAGGGTATCTAGCATAGGTTCTTCTTCCCTTCTTTAGGACAATGGGCAAATCAACTCTCTCTTTCTCTCCTTTATCAGCTTCTGATAGCTCTTCATCAATGTTTAAGGCCGATTGCTCTGGTTTGAACAACTGGCCTTATTGAGGAATTTTGCTCATTCTTGTGTAAACCTGAAGGGGTTGATTCTTTGGAATATCATCCAAGTTATGTATATCCTTTGATTTGTCAATATAAGGAGTTGTAACATTAGAAGCTGATCATAATTCAGACTTCTGTGTAGATTTAGTGTGTCTAGACATAAAAAGCTCACTTGAACTAGGACACTCATAACACCCTATATTAGATGTTCAACCAAAGTTAGAGACTTAGAAAATGCAAGACTTTCTAGGTCAGATTGACCAAAAGTGCATTGAACAGGATCAAATTTGAGTACAAGACAATGGGTAGAATAACTCTCCTCTTAGAACACAAAACTTCTCTTCCTTATTTTGTGTCTCCCCCAAAGAGAAGTGCTATAGTAAGGTTTTTCTTCAATGAACATAGTATCTAAGGTAATAAAGAATTGCTTGCTAGGGGGATGATAGCATTTTAACCTTTTTGTGTAGATGAGTTTCCTACAAAAATACACTTAAGTACCTTTTCTTGGAATTTATGTTTTTGAGTAGAGTTGTTTAGAATGAAAATAGTACAGCCGAGGACTTTAGGAGATAGATTATCAAACACACAAGTTTTAGGATAAAAGTTGTGTAAGGTATTTATTGGAGTATGGAAACTAAGTACCTTAGGTGGGAAACGGTTAATCAAGTATGTTGATGTCAATATTGCTTCCACCTAGAACCAATGTGGGACAATGTTTGCAAGCATCAAAAAAGTTGTTTGAAGAAGATTTTTGTTTTTTCTCTCGACTACTCCATTCTATTGTAGAGTGTACACAAGGACTTTGGTGAATTATACCATTTTCACCAAGATAGTTTTCGAATTCGGTGGAGAGATACTCTTTCCTATTATCTATGTGGAGAATTTACATATTTGTTAGGAAAATATTAAGAACAAACTTATGAAATTGTTTGAACACATGATAAATTTCTGATTTGTCCTTAAGGAGACACACCGAACACACTTGTGTATGATTGTCAATAAATGTAACAAAACATTTATAACCTGAATGAGTTAGTATACAAGATGGGTCCATATTTCGCTGTGTATAAGGTGCAACAGTTTAGAAAGAGTATAAGGATGCACATGATATGAATTCTTTGAAAACTTAGCTAAAGTACATGACTTGCATTTGAAATCACTAATATCATTATTTTTGAATAAACTTAGATACAAGTATCTCAAATATACAAAACTAAGATGCTTAAGACATTTATGCCAAATCATGACATCAGATTTATTCTTGGTAGAAATAAAAGATTGACTCGAAGACCTATGACTCAACCTATACTTCACTTCAGAGAGATAGTAAAGCCCATTGCACTCCTTGGCATTGCTGATCGTTCTCCCCGAAGTTAGGTCCTATACAATACGACCATTAGGTGAAAAACTCACTCAACAATTCAAATCTTTTATTAATCTACTCATTGATATCAAATTTTATCTCAACTTAGGTACAAATAAAGCTTCTTTTAACTTTAAATCAGAAACATAGATTTTTCCTTTTCCTTTGCCAATAGTACTTTTCCCATTAGTAACCAACATCGTATTAAACACACTACAAGTATTCAACTTTCCAAAGTAGGGTACTGAATTACACATATGGTCATCGCTCCAGTGTGAATTATCTACCTATCATTTTCTACTCTATAATAGGAATTTATGAAATTACCTTTCAAGCAATAATAGTTGTGGAAGGCTAATCATTAGTAGAATGAATGTTTGTCTGATTCAAGATTTGTTGCAATAAGGCAACTTGATCTATTGTGAGGTTAACATTAGAAATGGAACTAGGCTTCACTTATACCTCAGCAACTTGTGCTTCTTTAGGTTCTTGTGGGGATGATTTCACATTTTGACCTCCTTTCGGCACCTTAGTTTTAGGGTTTTTAAGCCTTTCATCTAGTTTTCAACAGGCGCTACGTATATGGTTTGGTCTTTTGCAAAAATCACACCATGTCCTATCTCTTGCTGAAGTTCCACCTGTAGTCCTTACATTACTTAGTAACTTGGAGCAAGGTAGTCTGCTATCATCATTACCCGATGTCGACTTTCTTCCCTCCTCGCCTCTATTAATGCTTCTTTTAGGCTAGGGAATGATTGTTTTCCTAGCAACCATCATTTGACTTTGTCAATTTCGGGATTCAACCTATGTACGAAGTTGAAAACACTATCTTTCTTGACAATTGAATTGTACTTGAGTCCATCCTCTATACACTTCCATTCAACTTCGTAAAAAAGGTCCATTTCTTGCCACAATTCAATCAAGGTGTTGTAATAGTCAGTTACGGTCATGTTGCCTTATATAGTAGTATGAATCTTTGATCGAAGTTCAAACCACTAAGAAGAATTAGTTAAATCTGAGAATATTTCTTGGACACTGTCCCAAATTTCTTTAGCTGTCTCATAAAATAAGTAGGTTCTCTCAATTTTTGGCACCATGGAATTTACTAACCAAGCCATAACCATTGAGTTCTTCGCTTCCTATACCCTAAATTCATCAGTATTTCACGCAGGTGCTATGGTAGAGCCTGTCAAATAGTTGAGTTTTCCTTTCCTATAGATAACTAGCTTAATAGATTGAGACCACTCTCTAAAGTTTATGCCATTAAGTTTATGCTGCATGATTTATAGTGAGTCCGTGTTGCTAGATGTAATAGGAGATAATTGATTCTAAGTTGAGATGTTAAGGTTCTCTAAGGTTCCAAATCTATACTTGGAACTCGTGGAATTCTTAGGTTTATCTATTTTTTCACTCACTATTGGAATGGAACCAATCGATTTAGGATTGATTGATTAAAGCTTTGACACCATGAAGAATTTTTGAGAAACAATTTTTCTCATAATTTTATTTATTCCTAAGGAGAAATATATACACATTACAGGAGACTCAGGATGGATATTGTATCTATGATTTTTTGCTAATAAATCTAATCAATATTGATTTGGACCTATAATATAACTAAAAACATATATCTGTTAAAGATATTAATAAACAGAAAAATACTATGCCTGAAGAAAAAAAAATACTAGACTTGTACTATATATAAACCAAATTATAAAAAATGAAAATAAGATTCTTCTTTAGATATAGATTAAAAAAAAAGACTATTTAAATATGATTTAAATTGTAACGATATTTTATAATACAATTTACGCCCTTAGGCTCCTAAATATGAATGAAGATCTATTGGTACCAATACATTTCGTTTTTTATGAGTGCCGGACAAGTACCGGAGATGTCTAGATATATTTTATATGATAGAATTTTTTCGTTGGGTCTGCTGTGTATATTTCCTGCAAACCTAGACTCCTTATCTGCAATTTTTTTTTTCTTTTAATCCTTTCCCTTTTTATTTGTATTACGACCTTAAGGTCTAAACTAAGACTGAGTAAAGTTTGGATACTCGTGCATGAGACGGAAAATTCTTGCCCAGTTCGCACCAATGGATGTAGAAACTCCACGTTGATTGTTCACGTGGAAATCCGCACGTCTTCGACACCAATCGATTTCTATTGCTGTGGGCTGTCCTATTTTTGCGAGACATGTCATTCTGATAGTGTGATCAATACCTTAGCGCTTATCAGAACGAAAACTATAACTATGATTTTGCTTTCTGTATGAGACAATTTTCATCAAACAATTACTGGCGAGCCCCTATATTTATTCAAGGTTTCGTTAGGTAAAGAGGAGCTTCACTCAGTTTTTCTTTTTTTCTTTTTTTTTTTTAAACTGTTAAAGTTATTAACCTCAATTATCTTGTAAATATCAAAGGGTCATTATTGGCCACTTTCAACTTGTCAATGAGATTGCTTATGTAGGAAAGTGTTTTGACTTGGACCTCCTCCTCTTTACGTGTTATTGGTGGTGTAAACAAATCATGTCAATTAACAAACTATTCAAAATAGGCTTTGACATATTTTTGAACTCAATTTAGTCATAGTTAAATTGAGTTAGGACACAAACTAATTGAGAAACTCAACAACTTGAGTTTGAGCTAATCTTTTTGATTCAATGAGTTTGTAAACTTATTTAAGTTTCAATTGAGCTTAAGAATATATCGAATTGTGAGGAGTTTAAGTTGAGTTTGAGTTTTTATATTTATTTGATTATGTGAAACATAATTTTTAGAATATTGAGCCTAAATGATTTTAATAAACTCAACTTTAAGATCGTTAAGTAATACCTTAAGCTTGCAAATTTAAGTTTTATGGAGCTTTAACTCATATTAAGCTTTAAATTTTCAAATTAAACTCAAGCTCAATTCTTTATGGCTGTGTTTCACAAAATTTAACTCAAGCAAATGAAAAAGACATAAAATATGTGGATTTATTATATAACACCTATACTTGAACATTAGGCATTATTAAGAGTTTTGAAAATATGTGATATTACTTAAGATGTTTGGTTACCTCTCGCAATCCTTTAGGTTAAACTTATACTTAGCTCATTTTATTTATATATTAAACGTGTCTATTTGGGCAAGTTTTAAATATTCATTTGGACAAATAACATTAGATGAAACGCAGAAGGAATGGGCAATTAAGAAAAGTAACTTGCATCTTGACCTAAAACTTTTTCCACGAAATGAACCGTCCAAACGTTGTCTGGTCCAACGAAGGCACTCGGTCAATGTTCACAGGCCAATGTCGAAGCCAAAAGCACCTAAAACAGCAAAATGTAACCCACCACACGGTTACTACTCCACGATTCTAAATTAAGCACATTGGAAGAGTTTCTACCCACGGGTACGTTCCTTGCAGATCTAGCATGTGGGTCCTTCGTGTCCTTAATCATTAGCAAGAATCCATAAAAAGTGGGACCATGTCACAGAAAAATAATTTCATGCAACAAGTAATGGAAATAAAAAATAGGTTTTGTGTCTTTGTAGGAATCAAATAAGAAAATCTTCAATGTCTTTGATTTATCTAGATACCTGCCCATCAGAGGGGTGAAAAAAAAAAAAAAAAAAACCATATAACATTCTATGCAATTTGTCCTTCCCAGTTCATCTCATCCATACAAATCCTTAGAACAAGCCTCGCAAAAAAAAAAAAAAAAAAACAAAGCTGGTCAAAGAAAATAAAAAATGGTTGAGACTAATGGTGCCAGTGTTAATGCTAGTAATGTTCCAGCAATTGATATTCAGGATTTTCCAGGACAGTTTCAGAAACTGAGAGAAGCATGTGAAATAGGGGGGTGTTTTAGAGTTGTAAACCATAAGGTTCCGTTGGAATTAATGAAAAATATGAAGGAAGTAGTGAGGTCCTTGCTTGATCTTCCATTGGAGATCACGAAGAGAAATTGTGATGTGATTGCGGGAAGTGGATATGTAGCACCAAGTGAAAAGAATCCTTTGTATGAAGCACTAGGTTTATATGATATGGGATCTTCTGAAGCCGTTGGCACATTTTGTTCCCAATTGGATGCATCTGCTCATCAAAGGTAATGTTTTCATATATTCCTGGCGGGCAACCCATGTTTCAGATTTCATGTTTTCGCTTGGGTAGTGTCTTAGTTGTGGGGGACTTTGACATATATATATATATAGTTTGTCGTATATAAAAATCATTTGTTCTTGGAATCATGTAAAGCTAATTTAGGTCTTTGATGATGAACATGTTATCGATTGTTTAGATTTGAACAACAATTGTTTAGTTTTATAAGAGATGCCGATGGGAATTTGGATCTGTCCCATCTCATTTAGAAGAATTATGATGTCAAGGCGACAATGTCTTGGCAGCATTTAAATAAGTTACTGGAAGTATTTTGCTAACCGTTAGTTCTGCTAGCTCATAATTCCTCGATACATTTAATGACTTTAAAATACTTTAATCAGCAGTTCATATTGTTGTTTGAACTTTTCCAGCAAAATTTGGCACCAAACTTCGTATCATCCATCCTGATTGCTGCTTCATGTGAACTATCGTGCCAGATTCAGTGGCTTTAAGCAATGATTTAGATACTGAATTTAGTCACTTTATGTTCCCTTCCGCTTTTTGATTTTGGAGAATGTTATGTGCTTTCTCATCAATCTCAATGATCCAATGCCATTCTCTACTCATGTCGATTAAGCATTTGATCAGTTTTAATTCATGATGACTATTGACATTCAGAGAAGTGATTGAGACGTATGCGAAAGCCGTGCATGAACTGATCATGGACATAGCAGCAAAAATGGCCGAATGCGGTGGATTAAGCACTAACCCTTTTAAACAGTGGCCCTGCCAATTCAGGATCAACAAATATAATTTCAAACCCGAGACAGTTGGCTCCCCTGGTGTGCAGATACACACCGACTCAGGGTTTCTAACCATACTCCAGGATGATGAAAATGTTTGTGGTCTTGAAGTGATGGACCGATCCGGTTCATTCGTTGCGGTCGATCCCTTGCCAGGCACATTCCTAGTCAATCTTGGAGACATGGCGACGGTAGGGCGATTCTCCATTTTACTTGAGGAGGAGAACTTCGATTGTCATTTATTTTACTCATTAAATTACTTGTTCTGTTGATCCGTGTCAAGGTATGGAGCAATGGGAAGTGGCACAATGTGAGGCATCGCGTGCAATGTAAGGAAGCAACAATTCGAGTGTCGATAGCTACGTTTCTGTTGGGGCCAAAAGAGGAACCCGTTGAAGCTGCCAATGAGTTCGTTGATCCTGAACATCCGCGCATGTATGTTCCTATCACTTATGAAGATTATAGAAAACGCCGTCTCTCTTCAAAATTGCAAGCAGGTGAAGTTCTTGAGCTTATACGCGCTCAATCTTGACACTCTACGAACCAGAAATTATTAGTAAAGAATGGGGCATAAAAGACTCATCCTCTCAAGGCTTAACAACAGATAATTAATTCTGTTGGCATTGGTTATCCTAATTGTTGAGAAATAATTTTACAAGAAACGCTGTTTAAGTAATAGATTTGTAAGATGAAGAGTGACTATTTGTGTCTAATTCAACATTAGAATGGTATCATAATTCAATATTAGAATCATATCATAGTGTATTGCCTCTTTTAGGTTTGCTTTATAATTTGTTCCATATCTTGCCTTCGTCCTGTGCACTGCAATCAGTTCTGAATCATAGATATTGACCGCTACTGCTATACCGCGGCATTTTGGGTATCTCCAATATATATTTGCTAAACAGCAGACACAGAATGCGAAAGAAGCTCAGAGAATGTAAGAAGAAGCTTCCCGGATTGCAAAATGTGAAAAAACGTGAAGTCAATACCTCCTTTTTTTAATAGTGGAGGAATCCCTTCGAAACGGCAACATGATGCGAATGATATTGAGAAGATGTGATGATTGCAGTATGAAGCCTTAAAATATCTATTGAAATGGTGCAAGTATTGCGATGTCATATGGCCAGCTGACAAGTGCCTTTGGCAACTAATGCGTTGATTAGCACGCAAAAAACAATACAAAACAGATTGAATTATGTATCGTAAAGCACACGAGACATTCTGAATGTTAGATTGATAAATAACAACTATCAGAGAGGAAGCAAAGATCTCTTTTGGACAAGTTCACTACTTGGCTTGGTCCGCCAAGTAGCTCGGCAATCTCTCCTCAATCGTTCTTTGACTCCCACTCAAGATCTATCGATAAATGCTAGAGTAGATGCGTCGGATCGGATCTGTTGCCCATTGGCCGAGCACCTGAACTACAACATACCTTGTCTCTCGCTCATACTTAGGGTCAATTGAGTGTTACGAGTCATTCAGGGGCATTGTAACAAATGACCTGAACGATAAAAACCTACCTGATTACACCTCGATTCTTCTTTTCATTTCTCCAGTCGAGCATTTGTACAACTATGTCTGGTCAAAAGGTAAATGATTCCAAATCATGTGCTTTATTTTCAGATAATATTGCCAGCATACTTAAAGAGCAAATTTGTAGTGTCTTCAATATTAATATCAATGCAGCCTTGGGGAAGTATCTAGGTGTCCCTGTTAAGGTTGGAGGATAGTTAAAGACATCTGATTTTGCTTTTCTTTTGGAGAAAATGAGGAAAACGTTAGCAGGGTGGAAATTGAAATTTCTGAGCGCTCCTGCTAGAAAAATCATAGTATCTGCCACGTTGGAAAGCATAACAAATTATTACTCTCAAATGATACCTTTTCCAGGAAATGTCTACATGAAGCTAGAGCAATCATATAGACTTCATATGGGGGGATTGAGATGGAAAAAAGAAGATTCACTGGCTTTCCTAGGAAATGCGTATAAGGTCTCGAGAAGAGGGTGATTAGGCTTATTGGACCTTAATTGTTGGAACAAAGCCAATTTCACGAAAATGGCATGGACCATTAGGAAGAAAAATCTCCTATGGACAGAGATGTTTAAAATTAAATATAAGTGGCGTAATGGAGTCTTCGAGCGGAAAAAAAGGTTCCAATACGTACCTTGTCTTGAAGAAGTAAGTAAACTGGTTGAATGAGAATTTGGTCCTGCTACCTTCAACTGTAGCAAATGCTAACTTCTGGCATAATAGATGGGGAAGGAAGGGAAAAGCTAGCCAATTGATCCATGGCCCGTTGAACCGAGATGCAGACAATATAACAATGGATATGGCGTGGAAGGAGTCGCATAGGTGGGATGAAGACTTACTTAGGTTCCCGATAGACGATTGTATTGCAACTAAACTGGGCACCATCGATCCTGCATTGCAAGAGTCCACGCAAATGGATGATAGACAAAATAGCTATTGGGTTCATAAAGCTGATGGTGAAGTTGCAAGCAAAACAATGTATAAAATGCTTGGACAAGGAGGGATGGGTACTAAAACCGTAGGAAATGGGATTGGATTTGGAGAACACTTGCAATCCTACGCATACAGCATATGCTTTGGCGCATCATTAACAATGGCATGCCTACAAAGGATCGATTGGTATTTAGAGAAATGACCGTGGGTAATGCATGTGTTTTTTGTGAAGGACACCTATTTTACAACTGCCTTGATGTTGCGCAAATTTGGTATTCCTTTGGTTAGCTTAATTTGTTGCCCATTCAACTACACAATGATTTAGTAGACTGGATAAGAGCCAATGCGTATAGTAGAAAGGTCAGTTGGAACTCGCTGCATTGCCAAAAACAAACTTTATTCCTCTTTATTTTAAGAGGAATTTGACGAGAAAGGAACGAGCGTGTCTTTCGTGGTCTTAGTGACAACCAAGGTTGGACCTAAAGGATCAGAAAAGAAGCTTAGAAATGGTGGTCAATTAATAGAAGGAAAAAGATGATAAATGGAAACATCCCAACGAAGTGGAAGTGAAAAAAGCCACCTAGTGGGTGGATAAAACTAAATACGGACGTAGCTGTGGATTGGAGGGGCATTATAGCAGCAGCAGCGGTCGTAGCCAGGAATACAAATGGCAATGTTTTAGGAGGAGGATGGAAAAAACTTGCAGAGATTTCCCTATTGGAAGCTGAATTGGGAGCCATCTCCTTATCACTTCAAATGGCAGATAACCAACAGTGGGATAGGATTATAATTGAATCGGACAGTCAGCTGGAGCATGCTCGTATCGAAAAGCATTCGAATTCTATTATTGTTCGTCATTGTCTGCATCTAACGAGTAAATTTTCATATTTAACTTTATGCAAAGTCGGGCGTGAGGCAAACAAAGTAGCTGATCAATTGGCTAAGGAAGGAATGCAGGCAGGAGCAAACTTATTTTCTTAAACATCTTTTCTGGATTCTATCAAAGACTATGTTTTGCTTGATTCTAGGTTAGACCAGAATGGTTTTTGTAGGAGGCATGACTATTTTGATGAGCCTCCAGGATAATGTTCGATACTTTTATGCTCTTTTAGTTTAGTTTATTTATTTAACTGAAAAAAAAAAAAAAGGTTTTCTTATTGGTAGGCTGCTATGAAGTTGAGACTAGAAATTACAGATAATGTCATGCTAAGTAAATATACTAATCTCTCAGCTTTATCTATGTGTAGTCTTTGTAATATTTGATGCTTCAAAGATCAAACCATCAAGATGAAGTTGTCTTCTGAACTTTTGATATAGCTATTTTTTCCAATTTTATATTGCACTATTTTAGATTTGAAGACATAAAATGCATTAGTTAGTATTATTTTTCATGTAGGCTTCACACGAGAGTTTTCCTTACCATGATGAGATTCTTAATTTTTAGATACTTTTAATGCATATTTAACTTCATATGTTGCTGTTGGTTTTTGAATTTTTTGCATACCTATTTGTTGTATTTTTCTTTCACGTAATTATTTAACCTTATTTGCTTTAGGAACTTCTAAATGTTGCTTGTCCAGATTCATCTTGGACCTTAAAAAAAAAAAAAAAAAAAAAAAAACAAAAGAAGCTACAATTATTGAGTCAATGAACGTAAGTATGCAATACCTCTCGTTTGAAAAACAAATCGTTGTTTTGTATTCTAAAGCAAAATCTTTTATTTATGCGGGATTTCGGGAAGATGAACATTGAGGATGTTTTGAAAAACTGTATGCTTAAGTTCCAAAAGTCAGGTGGATCTTGAGGAGGATTACCATTGGATCCTAAGAAGAAAGCGAATATGAAATATAAAGAGGAGACAATTGTTGTAATGATCTAAGAGGAGTTGGAATAGAAATTCAGAAATTAAAGGATTACCAGTGGATCCTAAGGACTCATTAGGTGAACCTTTTGAGTCATAGAAAAGACATGTTGACTTATTTGATTGTGAAAAAAAAAAAAGGGTTATTGACAATTTAATGTTGCTTTGATGGCAACATCAACAATTATATTAATTTCATTTAGTTATTGAGATAGTTTTCTTTGATTTATGGTGATTTATAATAGATACATCATAATTATTTTAGTATTTTATACAAGTTTTCCAATTTTGTGGTGTTTGCAACTAAGTATTGTTGCATTGATATAGGTTATTGGAAAAGAAAAACTTAAAGCGTAGGTAAGATTGTCAAATTCGTGATTCTATCTAAAATCGTTAGAGGATTTATAAAATTAGAACGTAGAAATATAAGTTTCTACAGTTTATATAAAATAGTTTTAAAAAATTATAGATATATTTATAGTAGTTATTAAAAACTTAAAATATATGATGAAAATAAAAAAAAATGAAGAAATTAAATTTTTTTCCATATAAATTCTTAATATATAATTTAACATATACAGAAAAAGGAAAAATAGAACTGAAACTAAACTTTTTCCATTTTTTTTAAAATGCTATAAATTAAAGAGAATAAAATATTTTAATTCATTTTAAGTTATTGATAGTATAAAATAAAATATATAGTTTTTTTTTTTGTAAAGTTTGTTATTAAAGTTGAAATTTGGATAAAAGTCATGAACATAAAATAAGAGATTGGGACAAAAAGAAAGAGCTAAAAAATTGAAATAGGATAAAACAGATCTTATAATATCTTAATAGTTGATGGCTTGTAAAAAACTAATTGTATTTTTTTTTCTTTAATTTTTTAGTCCATTCAACTTAAATATATAGAATTAGTAAACTCGATAAAAAATGTAAACTAATTTTATATGTAAACTCAATTAAAAACATAAGTTTTTATATATAAAAAAGGATTTTATCCAAATTAACTCGAAAGAGCTCCCTAAAATTATAAATTAGTAAAATCACATGGATTAAATCATGATTTTGATAACTATAAGCACAGGCACAAGTACCCTAGTAGATTAGGAAAAATTAGTAACAACCTATTAGAACAGTCAAAAATACTTTATTAGAGAATCTAATGAATTAGTTAGTGGTCATCACTAAAGAACCGTATAGGACAGCTAGAATCATCCCAACATAGCTTTAAAAGAAGAATATTAATGGATTTTTAAGGCAATTTTAGCTGCTTTAATAGTCCTATATTAGAGTATTTTTCTTTTAGGGTGGTTATACCCGCTCTTAAGGTAAGTTGTAGCATCTCACCTACGGGGTGCAAGTTCTGACTGTCCAAATAGCTTGATTGCTCCTTTAGGTCCACTTATTGGGGCAGTTTTGACCGCCCAAAAAGGTCATATTTATCGTAGTGATCATCATGCAATACTCCTTAACCTCATTCTGCTTGACTAGAAGATAATAATTTAACGACCATTACCTTAACCTTATAAATCATCATTATCTTTTCCACTCGGGCGAGCATTACAGTCACTCCAAGTATCATACTTCAAATAGCATGCAGCACTATCAGTTGTGACACAATGGAACAATTATAGTTTCGTGAAATTCTTCTTTGCGTAGTTTATCACATAAGAGCATTAAAGATTGAAAACGCATACTCAGATACATAGCTGTAATGTACAACAAAAAGTACTTAAGTACACCCCTTCTCTTCTGAATTCAATTTCCTATCACAGACCACCAAAAATAAACAGTAAAAACATAAATTAAGAAAAGCTGAAAAAAAAAAAAAATCACGGCTTCCCTTTCCAAGCAAGCCCATCACACAATTAGAAAAAAGGGGAATCTAAACTCCTATTGGGGTGGTGGGGGGGGGGGGGGGGGGGGGGGGGGGGGGGGGGGGAAAGATAAGGCTTGCTAAACATTATATGACATGTGTAGTGCTTACTGTATGTAACAGCTTACGTAAAATACATGTTATACGATGGAATTATCCATACTGTACCCATTTTCGCTCTCCCTACTTACGTATTTGGGAGTCCACCCAGACCCAAACTGCGACGACGTCATCGGAGTCGTCTCTGTGTTGCTATCCCGATCCAAACTCAGCGGACACGTTGCCGGCCAAACAAACGCTGGCTTGAATGGCGGAACATAAGGCGGAGCCACCGTTCCCGCCAAAATCTGCCCTATTGAATGTGTCTTTGGTCTCTCTGCAGCTATAGGGTGTGAGCAAGCCAACCCCAAAAGCAACACCCTCTCCGCTTCCTCCTCCACATAGTCCTCCCCTAGCCTGCCGTCTACTGCCTCCAGGATCCTTCCATCACGGTGGAGGGACCACATCCAATCGACTAGGGATTGAAAACCCCCAACCTTTGACGACGGACGTAGCCCCGAAACAACCTCTAATAGTACTGCACCGAAGCCGTAGACATCTGACTCCTTTGTAGCCCTGCATGTGTGGAGGCACTCCGGGGCGATGTAACCGGCGGTGCCAGGCATGCCGTCAAGCTCGGCGTAGGAGGTCTTTTCATTGTCGATGGCGCGTGCGAGGCCAAAGTCGCCAAGGCGCGCGTTGAAGTTGGAGTCGAGGAGGATGTTGCTAGCTTTAAGGTCGCGGTGGAGGACTTTCTGGTCGTACTCGTTGTGGAGGTAGTGGAGAGCGGAGGCTACGCCGGTGAGGATCTTGAAACGGAGGTTCCATGTTAGGTTTTGTTTCTCGCGGCCACAAAAGATGTGCGTGTCGAGACTGCCATTGGGCATATATTCGTATACTAAGAGTAGGACTCCATTGGTGTGGCACCAACCTGTTGAAGAAGAGCAATATGTGTTATATAAAACTAAGCATTTTGGTAATAATACATAGGATGAAAATTTAGTAAAAGTAATAATGTTTTTGGAAATTTTTAAGTTCTACAAAAATCATATAGCATTTTCAATGTTCGCGGTGAAATGGGTAATAAATGTACTCAATTCAGTAAAATTGATGAACTAAGAAATTTAAGTCTACTTTATTTTGGTTTTGATTCGAGTAAATTCATGTGTATACTCAACTGTTTTTTGTAGAAATGCATTTTTATAGACCATATTATGGTAGAGTATGATTATTATATAGACAAATGTCATGTTCGGTATTTAAATTTTGCCAATTTTTGTATTTAGGCACTTGAAGTTTAAAAGTGTTACATTAGTATCTACAAATTTTTTGAGATAATTTATATTATCTAGATTAGGTAGTTGATTGAAAAGATAGGTTTAGGTAGCTAATTGTGAAAATGCACAAAATTCAGGCAATTAATTGTAAAAATATGTAATTTTACAGATACCAAATTAATATTTTTAAACTTTAAATAATTAATTATAATAACAAGCAAAGTTTATATAGTAAATGTAGTATTTATCCTTATTATATATGTAGCGTACCAGCAGATTATATAATTGCGAATCCCAACATTAGAGTTGCAACAACTTCGTAAACAACTTTGATTTAATAAGCGGGAAAAGAAGTGAAATGAAAAGAAGGGAAAAGAGAAAAAAATTGACTTTTTTAGTACATCTAATCTCAAAAACAACTTAGACATGATTATAATATTCTGTTTCACACCATATAACACCGTCTGCTGTCAATCATTTTGAACTTTTCCTACGCGACATTACATGTGCTATGATTCCTTTTGTTGAATTGGAATGCTCACAAGCGCCAAGAAGTTGAAGAAAACAGCTTAACTTTTGTTAATTGTAAAATCTAAAATCGGTTCCATCGAGTGGATGTTTTCGAAATATTAATTAACAAATCTATAATAGATTCGTTTTACATTTTCAAAGAATAAAAACATAAATATATGGAAATACGTGAAATTTTTTTTCTTCTAACCTTTAACAAAAGCCCTACATCATCATTTAACAATTTTCATTAAAGAAATCTCCATTAATGGTTAAGAAAGGCAAATTGAGTTTTTAGAAGAGATGAAAGTTAACTATATTAATTATCAAATAAGTCATCACAAGTTAAATGGTCAAGTTACAGTTGTTTTAACCAAGTACAATTTTAATTAAAAAAAGTTTACACTATACATAATAATAGTTCCATTCAACAGATGCTTCAAAATATTGTTTAGAGCTTAATAAAGAAACTTTTTACATCTTTCAATATTTATTATATTTTAGAAAATACAAATGCATAAAAACATGTAAAGTTTTTCTATTTACTATTTTATCAAATAATGCTTAAATACCCATTAATATTTTCTTCCAATTTTAAATTCAAACTTGAGTGAAATCAGGTTTGTCGTGGCATGCGGCCAACGAAGTATGGATTTTTATCAACCATGTGTATATGTGCGACATTAGTTTTTTTCGTTGACCCACTTGATGATAAAAGTTTTTAAGATATGACAAAGAAGTTTTAGTTAAATTGCTTTGAATATGCAATCTTTTACTATATTCTGTGTGATAAAAATCATGCAAAAGAAGCAAAGAGATAATATGTATATATGTATGTATGTATATGGGTAGTTTTTTTTTTTCTTTCCTTCGTATGTTTGTGGATAGTAGACTAATTAAAAATGTATCATATGTTCATAGAAGAGAGGTTGACAAACAATCCAATAAAGGAAAAGAAAGAAAACACACACAATTGTACTTGAAGAAGGGGTGGGTGTTGGAGTTGTGGTGTGTGCGGTGTGGATGTGGATGGATTTACAATTGAAAAACTCTAAAGAAAAAGATAATAAAACTTTTTATTTTGAGGTGGTACCAGTCCATAACAATGAAATTCGAATTTTGAGACTATTAATGAATTGTAAATAGTCAATATTAATATCCCATATTATAAAAAAAAAAAACAAAGAGACTATTAATGAAACAAATTCAATGAAGCAATCAGTACTTTCTTGTCTTTTATGTCTCATGCTTATCTGTTGCAAGACGGAAACAGTAGCCTCTGGCGCTATGGAAAAGAGCAAACACTATGCTTTTGATTAAATTTTTCAAGAACAAATCAAGCAAGCAATCATTCTTTAGCCCTTCTTACAACTAAAATTAATTCAACTAAATTTCTCGTGCTTTCAAAATTCGGTTTATTCTTAATTATGAATTACCAGAAGCTAAGAAAAGAACTATAGTTGTCTTAAAGCAAACGACCCTATATTTTTCACTGGAAGTTCCCAAAGAGAGAAAAAAGAAAAAAGTAAAACTATAGATCAAACCTATATTTCTGGAGCAATTTATCTCTTGAAATCATAGCTTTATGAAATAATTTCCACAATTATATAAAAAAAAATGAAAGAAAATCCAACCTAAGTAAGAATGACAAAACAAGTGATAAAATACAGAAAACTTACCAAGTAATTTGACAAGATGCTTATGACGAAGCCTGTTAATAATTGTGAGTTCAGCCAAGAAATCATCTTTGCTATTGATGTTTTAGTTAAATTGCTGTGAATATTCAATCTTCAACTATATTTCGTGATAAAAATCTTGTAAAAGAGGCAAATAGATGATATATATATATATATATATGTATGTATGTATGTGGGTTGTTGAATAATTAAGAACGCATCATATGTTCGAAGAAGAGAGGTTGACAAACAATCCAATAAAGAAAAAGAAAGGAAAATAAAAAAAAATTAACACACACGCAAATTGTAATTGAGGAAAGAGGGGGATTTACAATTGAAAAATTCTTTAAAAAAAAAAAGCAAAACATTTTGTTTTAAGGTCGTGTCAGTCAAGGCCATTAGTGATACAAATCTAAGAGTTACTACAGTTACAGTTGTGTCCTCTATTTTAAAAGTATTTGTTCCATTCTTTATTTCACCTATCTTTTTCTATATTTTTAAAATTTAATATGTTGAATTTACTATTTATTTAATGGTTTAGATTTAAAAGAATATAAATTAAATATTAGAAGGATGGCAAGATCAATTTTGTATGAAAAAAGAAAAAAAAGAAAAAAACAAGGACGAGCAGAAAGAAAGAACAAATCCTTCTTGTCTTTATTGCTTATGCTTATCTGTTCCACATCGGAAACATTGGCCTCTAGCGCTAAAGAGAAGAATAAACATTATGCTTTTGATTAAATTTGTCGGGAACAATTCAAGCAAGCAAATCATTCTCCGGCCATTCTTGCAACTAAAATTAATATTCTTAATTATGAATTGCCATGAGGGAATAAAAGAACTATAATTGCATGAAATTTATTGGATTTATAGGTGTCTTAACTAATTAAAAGGATATATTTTTCACTAGAAGTTCACAAGGAAAAAGAGAAAAGAAAAAAAAAGGGAGAAAACCTTCTTTATCTTGCTCCCTATAGATCAAACCTAGATTGCTCGAGCAATTTATCTCTTGGAAGCATAGCTTTCTTACGATTATATAAAAATAATGCCAAAAAAAAAAAAATTGAAAGAAAATCCAACCTAACCAAGAATCACAAAATAGGAGACAAAATAAAGAAGACTTACCAAGTAATTTGACAAGATGCTTATGACGAAGCCTGTTGATAATTGTAAGTTCAGCCAAGAAATCATCTTTACTGTTGATGTTGTCTCTTGTGAATTTCTTCACCGCCACTTCCAAGTTTTCCTTTGCTAGCAATCCTCTATATACCACTCCAAAACCACCTTCTCCCAACTTGTGCTTTTCATCAAAATTGTTAGTAGCCTTCTTCAAGTCCTTGAATCTAAATTCTCTAGGAACTCCCGGCAAGCTCTTCAATGTCCCCAATATATTCGGATCATTGGCCGCCTTTCGCTTTCGGTACACTAGGCAGTACCAAATCAGTGATCCTACTAGAAGAATCACGACGAAAGGGACTCCAGCGGCTAGAGCAATCACTAGTCCTAGAGGGGTATTCTCATCTTCGGGTAATTTTTCAACGGTCAGGTTCCATCCTAACACGCAATTCAGCTCGATATAACTGCCTGTTGATGCAGAAAACCCGAAATAAGAAGATTGGCTGACGATTGTGCTGATATCTAGATCCGCAGTCATGATGGGTTGACTTGGCATAGGTTTGGTTGGCTTAGAATCATCCTCATCCACCATGTAAACTTCCAGGGACTTCTTTGAACCATCATATTGGACCCAAACATGGAAAATTATGGTCCCGTTTGGGGCTAATTGAAACCCGAAATTGGATAATGAAACGGTTTTATTAGACCTGACACCATTGATGTCAAGGCCAATGTGATTATCATCAGGGTCAAAATCTTGTTTATAGGTATCAAACTCGATCGCCACCAGGTGATTGCTGGAACTTCCATCGGTTGTTGAGTTGGTTAGTCCCAAGTATTCACCAGAGCTTCCTGGAGGCAGATTCAAATCAGGTGCTATGATGAAAGCCAATCCTTCTCCAGGAGTGAGTGAGCCATTCAAGCGAAAGATGTTGATGAAAAAGGATGTGTTGAATGATGCAACACGGATTCCATTTTCTCCTAAGGATGCATTGGGATTGGATCCTAAATCTCCTTGCCAAAGCTTGAAGGCTTCCTTAAACAGGACCCGGCCGGATCGGTTGACAAGGGTGAAGTTCCCCGCAGAATCCGGCGTTATCTGCAACGCCTTGTTGCTGATTGTAGCTGGAGTTATGACTTCAAATAAGTCATAGTATGTAGAATTGAATGGACCGAATCGGTATGGTGGGAAAGTTTTTAGATTTTCGGCATTCAAAAACAGAGGCAAGAGAATAAGAACTATAAAGCAGGCTAGAAACAGTGCTATTCCCATTTCATGGATTGGCTGCTGTATTCAGAAGTTAGCACTCAAGATTAGCGAGATGGTTTTCTTGGTCTATGCTTGGTTTTTATTCATCTCACGAAAGTAATCTCACAGAGAAGAAGAAATGTACGGTAAGAGATGGGTTCTTTGCTATGATTTCTCTCATTTCTAGGAACTTTCGACTATAATATTTTGACTGGACTAAAAAGAATACTTTAATGCAGGTTGAGCTTTTTCATTCAAGAAAGGGAAGAGGATAGAGGAATAGGCTTGTCCCAATGTACAGAGTTTAGACAGTGGGCCAGTGACAATGAATCAATAGTGCAACTCTAATTTTACAGAGATAATTCTTCAAATCTATTACCTATCTACAAAAATTAACTTTTTAGGAATAAATTGCTTTAATTACCTTTCAAATTAAAAATATACCTCTTATTCCTTATTTTGGCTACTTTTATATTCTTATACTTCATATTTTCCACATTAGATAAGGAGATAAAAGATTCTCCTAGGTGATCTCTCATAAGATACCTAATTCGTCTGAACTAATATTTAATTTAATGGGTAATACAATATAAGGTTTGAGAATGTTTCTAATAATTAAAATCTTATAGGGTTTTAGATCTGATTTTAGGATAAAATAATACTTAATAAGAATTCAGAATATGCTAAATCCTATGTATTATTTATTATTTTATTTATATTTTTAAATGTATAATCTAGACATTATTATCTAACATATTATTTATTTTGATAGTAAATAAGATCATAAGTTGTAAAATACCTTGTTAGGTTTTGGACAAATTTCGAGATTGCTTAACAAGATGTATCGAGATAGATCCAAATTCTATAAGACTTGTCTCAAACCCACATTGGTTGCAACTCTACAAGGAGACTAAATTCCAGCAGAAATTTTGAAAAGTTTATAACTCTTATAATAGTTTCTATTTTTAACATAACGTGTTGATCCCTTTTCTTTTAAGCATACAAATTGCAGTTAAGTGTCTATATTATAAAATATAGTTTCAAAAGTTTTTACCTTTTATATTCTATATTCTCATTCATTACATTTATTTATTATATCTTTATTAGATTTCTTTAAGTTCTCATCTAAATATTAAATGTTGTATTAACTATGGAATGTTCTCTTATGAAACTACTGCATTTAAAAATCAATATTCACAAATATCAATCCTTTTATTTTATATTCTAAATTTTCTCTATATGGCATGGCGAGATGAGAAAGCACTTCAAATATATCTAGAACATTCTATAGGTAACATATAACATTCCAAATTTCTGTTTAATCAATATTGGACTTCTAATTGCTAAAAGCCTGTCAAATTACATATTCCAAATTCGTACAAGTTTTTTTTTTTTTTTTTGACAATTCGTAAACCATTCATTATATAGATTTTGATATTTGTATATATTGCAATATTTGCCGAAGTTGATAAATCTGGATGCCTGTCTTATAACGTGATAACGGAGAAATGGATTAGGTACTGGAAATTAGAGAGACAAATTTTCATAAAAGAGGTTTGCTGATGCAACAATTATATTCTTCTAGCGGTCGCTTTATTAGCTACTTCTATATCTACAAGTTTGTCGATGTAATGTTCTACTTTTATCATTATTATTATTAGTTAAAAATTGATTTTAAGATAAATTAATTGCATTTATCTATTTATTTTAAATTCAACCAGTATCCACTTATTGAGAGGTTCAAAGTGGACACAGCTTTCCCTCATTTGTTTGCTTATAAAATGAATTTATGAATGTTTGGCAAGCATTTATGCGTTATTATTTTTTGAAGTTATAAAACTTCTTTTGTTTATTAAATTAAATACATTTATATTATATTTGATATATACGAATAGACATGAAACCTAATGGTGATTCCAAGTCCAATTCCCTCTCTCATGTTTGGGTGCATTTTAAGAAGCTATAATTACGATTCCATAAAATCAATGGCTCCAACTTTAAGGTGGAAATTAAACTCTATTTTACTTTATTTAATAGAGAGTTACCTAAATAACCATGAAACCAATCCTTATTAATGTGTAATAATGTAACCTTATTAATTCCTATTATCCGAGAAAAAAAGTCAAACAATGGGAAACTATACTCAAGCTCTAGGTAAGAATCTAATTTTATTTCAATTAATATGTGATTAGTAAAATCATCAATATATCTCCGTTTTATTTGTAGGTTTTTAACTAGTTTTAAAAATATTAAAAAATTATATATTTGAACAAATATATATATGCATATATATATATATGTAAAACAACTATATATACCATTATTATACATGTTATCTATACATGTGATAATGTTAGTGTGATGTTATATATGTATGTATATACATATATGTTTTATGAATCTAATGCCTAGTGCTATATATAGATATATATATATTATTTTTATTTTTATGCTATATTATTTTTATGTTATATTATATGTATGTTACATATATGTAAAAAATATAGATTCTACAATTATTATATATCTTACATATATATTGTATTTAGATAGTACATATAACATATGTATATAGAAAATTTATATTTGTTACATATATATATATATAGTTTACATGTTATATATACAATATATAGTTCTCTATTACATGTATTATATAATATATATTAGCCACATTTGTAAATATGAACTGTTATATATATGTATATATGTGTGTATATATAAATAACATAATATATATAACACATGTATATAGATTAGATGTTATATATAATATATATTTCTATATATTTATAACTATATTGTTATATATAAATATATGTTATGTATATAGGTGCTAGTTATGCTTTTGTAACATAAATGTAGGTTATATATACATGTTAATTTACATAGATTATATACATGCTTTGTATGTAACATTAGTACGTATACACACACACATAATATATATAACACATGTATATGGATTAGATGTTATATATAATATATATTTCTATATATTTATAACTATATTGTTATATATAAATATATGTTACGTATATAGGTGCTAGTTATGCTTTTGTAACATAAATGTAGGTTATATATATATATATATATATATATGTTAATTTACATGGATTATATACATGTTTTGTATGTAACATTAGTACGTATAGACACGCACACAAATACACGTGTACGCCCACAAGCACACACATACACACATAGTGCTATATACTTTATTTATTTAGATGTGATGTTATATATATGCCTATATGTATTTATTTATATATTTGTTATGTATATATTATATTTTTATGAATCAAACACACAGTGCTATATACTTTATTTATATGTTATATTTAAATATATGAATAAATGTAATATGTATAAAATATATAGATTATCCAATTATTATATACGTTCCATATGTAGATATATAGATAATACATATAACTTATGTGTATGGAAAATTTATGTGTTACATATATATTTACATTTCTATATATGAAATGTTTTATATATGTATATATAGAACTTATGTAAATAAATTAAATGTTATATATATAATATTTATTTCTATATGTATAACTAGTTTGTGAATATAAATATATATCTTATGTATAAATATATAAATACCATTTATATATTTGTAACAAGAATATATATTATATATACATGGTATATATACGTGTGTGTATATATAACATCTGTACATGTATAAAAATAATATATGTATAAAATATAAAGATTACATGATAATTATATATATTATCTACATATATAATGATGTATACCTAATGTTATATATATATACCTATGTGTATATATGTATGTATGTATATATATATAATTGCTATATATATATCATATGTTTTCTATGTTATATGTAATGTTGTATTAAATATATAATGTATACATGTATAATGTTATGTGGATAAACATATATACAAAACAAAATTTACTCATACACATACACATCCACCAATTAAGGGCATTTTGATCAAATACTATTATATCTCATTTTATCCTATTTCAAATATGACACAACCAAATATAACGATGAAATGGAATCAATGATTTCATTGATATTCCCAAACACAATAATGGATTGGTCATTCCATTCTTGATTCCATTCCCTTCTATTTTATTGCATTCCAATACATTTTATTACAAATCATTCTTTTATACTAAATGTAACATCACATGACTTCCTAGTTATTTTTATAATAAATTTGGATCATCTTATTATGTCCTTCAATTGATAATAAGTATAAAGATATCATAATGTAAGAAGCCACCAATGAAAATTTGCAAAACATTACAAGAATTTCGTAAAAAATACAAAACTTTTTCACATGTAGTTTGGATATCATAATAATGAAGGGATGTCGAGGGAAAACACAAAGTTTTCTTATGTAATTAATCACTTTGATACATCGACCCTATGATTTTGCCAATTATGTTTTCATTTGTCCTGACCTTTTTTTCTTTTTCTTTTTTCTTTTTGTTGCCAGACGACTTTGTTTGTTAAATCCATGATTTGATGACGTAAATAATACATACATTTATATTACTGAAAAGATATTTGATTTCAATAATCAATTCAAACCTTTTCCTTTTACCTTGACATAATTAGCTACTCTAGATTAGCCATAAATTGTATGAAATACGCTTTATTATATATTATGTTTATAGTGTCAGTATTAGTATTATTATTATTATTATTATTATTATTATTATTATTATTATTATTATTATTATTATTATTATTATTATTATTATTATTATTATTATTATTTTTTATTATTATTGCTACACTTAATTAGCTAGTCATGACCTTAATCTAATATTATGATGATTCTTTTAAAGCTACCTAATCACTCTCTAAAAATCAATAATACATATTGATTAATATAATAAATATGTAATAGCCTATTTAAGAGAATGTTGATTCAATCAAGAGCATTTCCTATTTTACTCTTACGTCCCTTGCATTTCAAATCCAGGGCAAAACCACTCCCAAGGCTGCCTCCAAGTTTTGGAAAATTTCTTCAATTTCACTTAATAAATTCTATAATTCTCAGTTTTAGCCATTTCTTTTTTAGAAAAAAAGGACTGATCCTGCTCTAACTCTAATTCCGTAATTAAAAGGTCAGCAGACCCTTAATACATCAGCTTGACGAATCTACTTAAAATATTTTTTTCTTGTGCATTGGATAACTCATAATCTTCATCGTTATCACGGTTGCTTTCATATATATATATATATATATATTTCTCAATATAAGATTTGAGTACCCTTTACAGTTTATTAATAGCCTAATCTCTAGTCAAACCATATGAACTTCTTCGATGTTTCGTATTGCAATGAGCCAACAAACTTCAAGAAATTACTACTTCTAGATCTATCTGATGAGTTTTAATATGTCACCTTTGTATTTTAATCCTCCATATGGACTCCTATATTTTAATCGTCCAAGTAGCTACATATGAACCCGCACAAATTAAAGAAACTATAATCATGGACATGCTTTGGTCATTCGAAAAGAGGAGGAAGGCATCCATGAAAATGACACCATAGACGCCAATTTAGGAAGAAAACTTTTAATGGTATCAATACACAAAATAAATAGATTAAGTATAAAAATATTCATAAAATTTTAATACATAAAATTTGTGAGACCTTATGGTTAAGTGTCTCGCATGAATTATGTAAAGTTATGATATTAATTTATAAAGTTATAGTTGTGAATATTTTGTCAACATAAGATTAAAGTTTTTATACCAAGTGATTGAAAGAAGTTTATTAATATTTAATGGCTTGACTATTCATTATTTTTGGGAACTGAAACATTACAAAATTATTACGGCATATTAATATCATTCATTCTTTTTCGATTTAGGATGTAAGAATATAAAAACACTTAATACAACAAAATTTTCTATTTTCTGCAAGGATTCTAAACAAGTAGAGATGTGATAACATATAGTTAAATTCAAGCTAAAATTTGGACTTGCCCTAAAATTCCAAAGTTCGAACTTGACTAGAAGTGATATTAGATTCAAATAACTCTATTAATTAAACTCATTTAAACTTCATTTATATAAAAAGTATCTTTGTCATAAACATAAAAGTAATATTAGTATCTCTCTAATCCACTTGAATCCAACTAATATGTGAGTTTGACTCTGCTCAAAAGTTACTCAAACTAAACATGATAAAGCTAGAGTTCAACTCAAGAAGTTAGTTGGTCAAGACTCAAGTAGCAAACTTAACTCGACATTTGTTGAATCGAACTTAGAACAAATCTCAAGCTGAATATAAGAGGAGCTTAGGGGAAATTGTAGCTCATTTACATCTCTAGTGGGAACAATGGGTTAACTATTAAATAAGAGAGAGAGAGAGAGAGAGAGAGAGAGAGAGAGAGAGAGAGAGAGAGAGAGAGAGAGAGAGAGAGAGAGGAGAGAGAGAGAGAGAGAGAGAGAGAGAGAGAGAGAGAGAGAGAGAGAGAGAGAGAGAGAGAGAGAGAGAGAGAGAGAGAAAAAGATCAACAAATTACAAAAATTTCAAGTGATGCAAACTTGAAATGTAAAGTAGAGTTTGAGACAATTTCAATCAGCAGTACTTGAATTTGATTTAAACAAATACTTTGGTCTTTAGTGCTAAATGGAATTCAACAATGGAAGCAATGATTCCATGATATATCGCAAACGTAACATCGTATTGATATGATAATCCAAACCGAATTAAGTCAGAAAACCATCGCCATCGCGTCGTACTTCATATTTATAATTCATCAATTTCTCTTTGGATTATGTTTGAATGTCAGTTCTTTATTTTGGAAAATTCGATGTAGCTTCAATGGTTTCTTCTAACATGCAATACATAAAAGCGGCAAGGGGCGTTGACCAGAATTTTATATTCATAAACTCTGGGCATAACTAATTTAGGTGATTTCAGGTTGTCATCTGACTAGTTACATGTTTATTGGCAAACATCTGATTATATACATTAAGAAAGACAATGTTTTATTTTAATATTTTTTATATTAAAATTTAAATTACATGCTCTTCAATTAAACGAATATCCATGCTCTTAAGAAACAAAAAGGACTTCAAAAATGTGATGTTGCTCGGTCTCATGATAAGAATAAAAGTTACTTGCGGGCGTTTTTTCCGCAGGTTCACTCTAATAGCATAGTATCGAGGGTAAATTTTCAAAAATGGCATATATTTTTTATTTGTTTTAGTAATTTTTGACGTTTGATTTTTTTATTAAATATAAGATATTTATTTATTTATTTCATTAAGCAATCATCTGTTATTTGTTAAAACGTTACAACATTCACATATATCTATTCTAGTAGTACCTCAAATCCTATATATCTTACTCACATATCCTAAATTTAAGAAAAAATAAAAAATAAGCAATGCACGTCCTTATTCTAAAACCCTAAATTAAGAAGTTTTTTGTTGTGCTTTTTGTTTATATGTTGGGAACAAGCATGTGTCACATATCATTTTGACCAAATACTGGCCATTGCGTAACAAAAAGTAACACAAATTTTGGACTTGTAAGAGGAGAAAATACGGGTCAGCAAATACTAAAAGCGTAGAAAACAGATCACATTTTTGTAAGTTTTTCCAAAAACCTGTATAATACTACGCATGAACCGAAAGATAAATGCAAGGTCTAAGACGCACAGTTTAGTGGTTCGAACTTTATACATTACATCGGTTTACTTTTAAAATAATAATAGTAATAATAATGTATTATCTAAACTTTAAATTCTACAAATTGTCGTCGAGAGTGTGGGCGGGGACTTGTCTATAAACCGAAGTCTTAGGGGCTTAATTTCATTTTTATTCAAGCTTTTTAAGTTTTTTTTTTTTTAAAGTTTCTTAAAATTATTCTCTTAAAATATTACAATATGTAATTAATGGTTGAGATTTAAAGTAAAAAGATTTTTAAATCTTTATCATGCATGAAACTTGATTATGTGCCTCAACTCACCACTGGTTATTATTGTTTAGCAAGAATTCATAGGCTTTGCAATATCATAAATCCTTCTCTTTTCTATCGTGTTCAAACATTAGTATCAATTTAAACTTTCCACAATAGATGAAACAAGACAATGAAATACACTTATATAATAAATATAATGCATTGTGTTGATGGACAATATCAAACTATGAGCTCCCAAGGCCCATTTTGACCTTTGTAGACTATAGACTATCCTATCTCGGCCTATGATCTATCCATAGTCGTCCAAATCCCTGGGTCATCTATTGTGCAATCAACCTCTACTATCCTTAGGTCTCTAGTAGGTTGTAATTGTCATGTAATGAGTGTTTATTAGCTCTCACATGCTGTACTTAGACTCTCCAGGTATATTCTTGAGAGGCTAAGTCAATCTTCCTCATTAGAATACACTAGAATGCTTATTTAGGGAGAGAGAGAGAGAGAGAGAAAAAGTACTCAAGTAAGAATGTCTCTTATATTTCTAAATAGATTACAAATGAGGGGGTCACCTCCTTATATTCAAGGGGCCTTCATCAATTGATGGCTAAGATCTAATTAATCTAATGACTATAATACAGTCTCATCTATCCTACTTTACTTACCCCTACTACTAAGGTTCAATATTTTTGGACACTTCTAGAATATTTCATGGAGTGGATTGGGCTTTAGTCATTGGCTTTACACACATTGAACCTCTTTACATAATGTATAAAAGTGAAAAATGGGCTTGGGGAAATAGCCCATGACACGATGGTGTCTTAGTTCCTGTACTTAGGTAATGCCTGTATCGAGTACCTCAGATAACAAGGAACACCATGGTCATATCACTCTATGAGAACAATCAAGGTGCTATGCCACCTTCAGGAAGCTCAGACTGTATCTATTTGAAAGATGCACTTGCCTAATTAGGCAAGATACAAACCTATCCAAGATTCCATCACTAAAGCCTACAAAGAGGGATTAAATCCTACAAATAAGGAGAAAAACCTATAGGAAAGACACTTTACACATATTCGCACTATCCCTCTTGCTCTCTTGTTGTCTCTAATCCCACAAACATTGACTTAAGCATAGAGTGACAATGCCAAACAACCCTCTAGCACTCACTAATTGTGTTTTGTCTCGCAAATCCAAGCTAAGTTCTAGTAATTTTTATTAGCAAATTTTAGGCGACAACAGAGTCGACCCACAATTGGCTATGATCATTCATCATTGACCCTCCTACATAGTATGGTGACGAATCTAATGAAAATGCCTCATATTCGATATATAAATCTTGCTAATAGGTTCTTCCTAAGTTTCTCCTTTTGAAACTAGTCATATATAGTTTCCCCCACCCCAATAAACGAGAGCAATATTAATATTTGACCATTGTCCAAAGATACACCAAATGACAAACTAGTAGGAACATCATTTAAGAGAATTTTTAGAGAGAGAACGAGATTTGGACCTAACAATCCATTAGACAAATTCTCTTCCTTATATAAGAAACTATCATATAAATGGAGTGCTATCTAAACTAAAAGGCTAAGCTATCTAAACTCGATAACGCTTGTTGGGCTTTGTTAAAAAAAAAAAAAAAAAAAGACTTGGAATGACAATGGAGTGCCTTAACTTTACCTATAAATGCATGATGAAGGGTTAAGCAATTAGCTTTGGAAATAACATCCTTCCAATCATAATGTCTCACTAAATCAACCCCAAGCCTAAAAGCCTTGCACTTAGCTACTTTAGCATAAGGTATAATTATTACTAGTAAAATTTAGGTTATAGGTAATAATCTACAAAAACAAGAAAGTTAAGCTAATATGGTACCTAGGCTATTTGGTGTTACTTTGATGACTAAGTTAGATAAACGTTTAAGAATATATAAAAGTTACATTTGGTATGAAGAAATTGAATAGATTGGAATAGAATGAGGATTGAAATGAGAAATCATTTCTTATATTTGGAGATGGCTACGAAATGGAAAGGAATGAAAATACTCAAATAGAATTATTTGTCAAAAATGCCTTTAGTTATTGTATGTTATATTTTGTTTTAAGATTAAAAAAGTAATTTAATTAATTATTATTAATAAAGTGAGAATAGAATCATGATTCCAACTTTAAAATGTACTTCCAACATGAGGAATAGGACTGGAACCTATAATCGCTACTCCATTCTAATTTTTTCCCATATACCAAACTTAACAAAATGGTACAAGATGTGAGATAATAAGAGCATAGATAACTTCCCCTTCATAGTTCTTGAGTATTTATAAAGCTCACTGGTAACTGCAATGAAGAGGCAGTTCAACTACTGAGGACACATGGTGCTCTAGGAATTAGTACATATGTTTAATGTAAGGGACAGGAGGTAGTTGAGTAGTTATCTTGTCCACTAATTTTCAAACTACTCACACCTTTGTATTATAATTTAAATGTTCAAACTTGTAGGCTGCAACATAGTAGCTCGGGCTTATGGATCCATGTTATAACTTATGAATTTAAGTTGTCTTAAGCTCTTTCCATAGGTTGCACGATTAAACATGACCTATTGTTATTAGTTCACAAGCAGTGGAAGCAACTAAATCTAACTTTAGATGGTTGCATTAAGGCAAAATAGCTCAACTCTAGCTTAAAGAAGGTCATATTTTTACCTATAAGACCTTAGCAAATATCTACTATCAACAACAATGACCCAATTTGAATTTCCACAAAGCAAGACCCCATTATGGTTTAAAGCTACAACTTCAGTCCTAGTTAACAAAGTAGAGCTAGTCCAGGATGCATCCAATTGATTTTAATGTTGGAAAAAAGTAGTGTGTCCATTAGTTAGTCTTATGCTCCATAATGTTACATGTAATTACCAAAATGTCATCCAAAGCAAACACAAAACCATGAAACAACTGTCTTTTGTCCTTACAACAATATCTACTCAACTTAAACCATTTTCCTTCCTATATATTTAAACCATTGCCTCTACAATTTTAACTAGATTCCATTAGCTCTTTGCCTAATTTCCTTATCCTTAAGCCCTCTTCCTTACTGTCCCCTTCTTCCTTTTTAGTTTTGAATAGTTTCTTTATCAAAGTTGTTTGAGAAACAAATTCTACCTATCTTAATAAATAAATAGCTTTATCAATGGTCTTCAAAGGAGAAAGGTTTTTATGATCATAGATTGCCTTACATTTATCATACCATAGAAACCAACAAGTTAAAGCCATCCTTGCCTCAAATAAGGACTTCTTAACGAACTTGTTATGATTTTTCTACATTCTCCCAACTAATAAGCTAACATCATAACTTCTTCTTTTATCAACCTAATACCTGGAGTACCAAACCATATAATATTGGTCCAATTCCATAATAAAAGGGTGTACTCAATTGATTCTTCCTCTCCACAGAAAATTTAATTAGACATAAAAACCTTATTTCTTTATGCCAAATTAGTCATAGTAAGTATAGAGTTGTTGAAATCTTTCCAAAAAATTTAAAAAAAAAAAAAGTTTTTTCTTTGGTAACATTTTCAAATCCTACACTTTCTTTTAAGATTGAGATGAGATCTTGAAAGAAGAGTGTGGCTTGATGCTAATGAAGGGTAGATGGCTATTGATTTTAATTGCAGATTTTGTTGTATACATTCTACTCTTGTCAAAAGGCTAAAGCAAACAATCCCTTCTTCTTTAAACACTTAAAGGTATGTTTCTTATAGTCAAAATCTCTTCTTTTGTTTCACTATTTCATCTAGCTTAGATCCCAGTAACCCACTTCTTTATCTATTAGTGTCGTTACTTTCATCTTCTTAATCTCCTCAGGTAGAGTAGACAACAATTTGTTATTTGGTAATGTAGGCACCTAATTATCAGCTCCAATCCTCACTCTCTCCCCATCACTTATTTTCCATATAGCATTACAGTATAGAATATCTTTCCTTCCTAAAATATTAGTCTATATCTATGAGTCTCTACTTCCTCTTTTGACATCTTTAAAGTTTGATTATGGAAAATATAAGCCCTTAAGAACTTTGAACTACAGCACAATTAGGTTCTTTTCTACTCTCCATGCCATCTTAGTGAGAAGTGCAAGATTAAAGTGACTCAAATTTTTAAAACCCATACCCCCTTTGCCTTCCTTTATGTTAGTTTTTTCTAACTTGGCCAATGAACTTTCCTTTCTTCTCACCTTTGTCTCAATCAAAATTTACCAATAAACTTGTTGACTTCTTTATATCATTTCAAAGGGAATTTGAATAGCCCATTCAGTAAGTTGGAATGTATTGTGATACTGCTTTAATTAACACTTCCCTACTTACTTCATTCAACAATTTATACTTTTGACCTTAGAGTTTCTTGACAATCCTCTCTTTCACAAACCTTAAAGCTTTTGATTTGGATTTACCATAGATAGGTGGCATATGCAAATACTTCCTTAGGTTAGAGTCAATTGGAATGTTAAGTACACTTGCCACCTACTCCTTAGTTTCCCCAGGAGTATTTGTATAAAAAATAAGCTTAGACTTTTCATATTAACCAATTGCCCAAAAGCATAACAAGATTTAAAAAAAAAAAAAAAAAAACATCCTTTCCATTTTCGAAATTTCCTCAATATTAGCCTTAATGGAAAAAATAGAATCTTCTACAAATAAAAGATTTGCTAACATAGGACAATTTTTTTTTTTTAAATCTTAACTCCCTTCAAAGCTCTATTATCCTTCAACATATTCAAGCCATTAGACAAGGCATCCACCATAAGATTAAAAAGATAAGGCAATAAAGGATCACCTTATCTAATACCTTTAGTAGGAGTAACATGACTTACCATCTTACCATTCAAAATAATGTTAAAAGTAATAGTTTTAATACACTCCATAACCCATCTAACCTAAACATGACCAAACCCCATGTTAAGTAATACAACTTTCAAAAAGGTCATAGATAGTTGGTTAGCGACCTATTTATCCCACATTTGAGAGCCTCAATGCTTATATAACTAAAAATCACATCATTCTAATCACTCTGCTCATAATCGATCTAAGTTACTAGTCTATGATTTATCTATTTTATACTATGTAGACATTGGTGGCAACTAAAAACAATAATTACAACCAATTAACATATAAGCCAAATATTATACATCTTATAATTGTAAACAAAAGGGGAAGCGAATTAGTTTCTTTTAAATATAGATTTGACTTTGAAAACCCATTCTTGACTTACTAGTTCAATTTTATGAATCCACTATAATGTCTTTTTAAGATAAGTACAATGAGTTAGTAAACAAGAGACAACTCTCAAAGCATTAACTATTAGCTTCTATTGTTACATATCTTATGTGGACTTCCTAAGTTCTATTGAATTTCCCTAGTCTAACCTTTATAATACACTATATACACATTTCTTGACTTTTTGAAGTTATGTTAAATCTTTGTTTATAACTAGATTCTTCTCTCTGTTTATAAATAGAACCTCGCTACAATAAATGCTTTTAATGAGAGACACTTAACTTTTGAAAAATACAACAAAAACAATGGCTGAAATTCCCCTTAAGGCTTTTTCCTAATTTAATATCTTGCAAGCTTTTATTTTTTTTTTTTCCTTACGATTGCAATTGCTTAGGATCAGCCATTTTTCTCCTTTGACAAAACTCCAATACGTAGAGAATGATTAAGCTTATTAAAGGTAGTTAAGCATTTACGCAGTCATAGGTTAGAGTCCATTCTCCATAGTTTTTAAGAAACACGGATAACTATTATAACGATTACTAAGATATTCTAATCTTTTCAAGATATCACTTAATTAATGAAAATCTTAATTCTCTTATAAAATCGTCTTAATTTGAAACATTTTTATGAGGAAAAAAAAAACTTAAAGTAATAATATTAAGATGATTTGAATAAAGTGTACTCTTATTTCTGAGGCAAAGAAAAATATTTTTCTAAACTAAAATTTATAACTTAGAGCATGTTAAGATCTTTTGATATACTAAGAGAAGTGGGAACAACAACCATGATTAAGTACTTTTAAAAAATTTCTATTAAATTTGAACTTGAAAAACAATTTTTCGTTGTTTAAAAATATTAGTCATAGGTTAGAAAAGTATTTAATTAGATTATAATTTGGATAATTCATTCAAAACCATAATATATCATAGAAAATCATTTGCTCAAGTATATACCAAAAAATAGTTTGTTGGTAAGTATTGGGTCTTTTATTTTCATTTTACTAGATTATTCTCAATCACTTTTTTCCAAGTTTTGCCTCAATTCCTAACTCTCCCATTGAAATTTAATACACATATCAAATATATAACATATATGCTTCATAAAAAACCGATGTAGTAACAAATATAAATTCAATTAAACATGTGTCAACTATGGAGAATTCTGATGACCAAAACTAGAAAATTCAATCACCTAAGAATCCTTAGCAATCTTTAATCCATGGTTATGTTGATATTAAACTATAACTAGTTAGTTGCATGATGCATTTTTAACATAATTTTAAGAAAGTTTCACACGTTATTTATGATGGAAGGTCGACTAGCCAAATGTCCCATCTAAATGCGAACATTCGTGATTGTTTAGGGCTAGGTTAGCCTCTATTTATAAGTCATCAATCGACTTAATGGCACCCGACTAACTAAGTTAATCACAATTTAGGTTGATTTGTTTCATCTATAGTTTTTTCCTATAGATCTCCAATTTCTCAGTTTAGTTATCTAAGATTTATACTTATGTTACAACCAATCACATCTTTGCTTTTTACCTATCCTTGAAAATGTTGTTTCCACTTGCTAACCTATTATGTATTTACATATATATATACATATATATATAATCATGGAAACTTTTCCAATAGTCATAACTTTTCAGTTTTTCAATAGTTATAATTTTGAAAACTTTTACATTAGTTATATCCTTTTAATTTATCGTATCATTTCAATTTAATCTATTTAAGTTCCATAACTATTTATTTTACATATTATTATTGTACACTTTTCCTATAAGGAGAACACATTAGTGAATCTTTTCTTTTTATTTTTTTTAATACTTTCATGTTAATCAGTAGAATTGCTTCTTTAAATTCTCTTAGATTTAACTTTACTTATTAAGGTTTGTTTATATTTTTCTTTTTCCCAAATTAAGTTCGTATTTATGTTTGTTTTTTTACCTATTGGGAAGGATATAGATGTTTCTTATACAAATATCTTCCATAAATCCTTTTAGAGATATGTTTACGAAGATGAGTCATTCAACCATTTGAAAAGCATTCTAAATTCCACTTGAGCAATAATATTTGACTGCATTGCTATCATGTTGTAGTCAAATTGCATAATTATTATAAATTGAAAAAGGTATTTGGAATTTAGTGATAAGAATACATTCATGTGAATTGCAATTATCAGTATCATTGTAAAATGGAAGGAAATTGTGCTTCAAATAAGCATCCTTGTATCTATACATATTTTTATAGTAAAAATGAGGAATAATTGTAAATATATTCATAAACTAAATTTCGATAATTTGGAGTTTTAGCAATGATTTGGGATGTATATGTACATTTTCAAAAAGTTCTAAAGAGGTAGAGCTACACTTTTGAAATTATTATCAATGTTAATACATGATTTGTTAAATAAAGAATTGTACAATTTGTTACTATATTATCATTTTTGTGATGTAAAAGTAAATAGCACTGATTATGGAATTATTAATTGAAATATGACCTGATTCTTTTATTTTATTTATTTATTTATCTATTTTAATTTAATTTTTATCATGTAAAGCGTTTACCTTATACAATTTATTCTTCTAAAGACTCATATATATAGTTTTGAGTTTGGTATCTTTATTACTTTTTAAAAATTAGTAATGCTAAAGGGTTATACAATTTATTTTGATTTTTTTTCTTAGTTTTTATGTAATTTTTCTACACATTTTCTCATCTTGATTGTGCAAATTTACTTTATAAAAAGTTTGCATTTATTTGTGACGTGCATATAAGTATCTGCTTTTATCTATGGTTAGAATGGTTCTTGATGTTATGTTAAAAAGAGGGGGAAAAAAAGGGGAAACGTATGGATTAAAAAAAATATAGTCTAATATATATTTTCCTCATTTTTCCTTTTCCAATAATTGGAAAACTCTATATATTAAATTGCCTTTCTATTTACCTTAAAATTATTTTAAATGTAATATGACATCAATTTTTGTGATTAAGAAATTAGATTGGTTATATTTTGAATTTTTTTCAATTAATGTGATTTGTGAACATGCTATTTATTAATTAATGATTCAATAAAATATATGCACATGTACGTTTGAAGCAAAAGATGTTTATATAAAAAATTATTCATTTATATGTATTTTATTAATGTTTTTTTCCTAAGAGGAACCATTTTTTTTTTTATTTTATCTTCTCATTTTTTGGAATTGCCATTAATTATAAATAGGAAAATAGAAAAGATGCGACCATAATTGGTTCATTTGCCAATTATAATGATTGCTGATGTTTTACACTAATCCTCAACAATTGTTCCCTTCTAATATTTTTTCCTTTTTTACTTTTTTTTTTTGTAATAAAAACATATCTTAACCCAAGTAAAAAGAAGATCTAATTATTTACTTTTATACTAAATAAATAAGCATTTGTTTTTATCACTTTCTCCCATTTAGTCTTAACCCTTAAACAACTGCTTTTATGTCTCTTTCCAATATAATTTTATTGCAAACAAGTTTCGATACTTCAAATCGTTAGAACTAATATCATTCATTATATTATAGTTAAAGTTTATCTTCCTTCTATGATATACAAATTTAGTTTATATTGTTGTATATAAATTTAAATCAAAATTTGATTTTTCCTAAAATGTTCAAACCCATGCCCTTTTTTTTTATTTTCAGCTTTTTTTTACACCAAAATTATATGTTTACTTTATTTTCACACTTTTCTAAACAAATTTCAAATAATTTTTTTTAAAACATATGAAGTTAAGTTGCTGTAATTAAAATTTTTTCAAAAGTTGCCATTGGTTTTTATATTTAATTAAAAGATAGAATTTTTATTTGTATATTTATATTAATACCGAAAAGGTACGATAAAAAAATGAAAAAACCATCTTTTGCATTAATATTTTATTTTTAAACATAAATACATTCCAAAATTAACCCATGCATTTTGCGAGGCATTAACTAGTTTATTCTAAAATCTAGATCTTGTTAAATACTTTATCTATATACATGGTATAAAGTACTAAGGATATATAAAGTTAAAAATCATGATTAGCTATACTACATACGATATATATAAGTCAAGCACAAAGTCAACCTGTTCAACCATGATTGCATGTTGATTAACCATAACTCCCTAAGGTTGATTGCTCTCTTTGGCATTTGGTTGTTCTTGTGATTCTTCTACTTTGACTTTATAGTTTTTTTTATTTCTTTACTTAGCCTATCTTCTAAATTGGAGTTTAGTGTATATTAATGAAACATATTCAATAAATACATCCATGTATCCATATTAAACCAAATCAAAATAATTGGATGAAGTTGTAATACTTGTAGGAAAAGATAAATATTCTTATTTTGGAAAATGGGATACATTATAAGGTAAATCAAAATCATGTGCTACAATATTTGAATTTAGTTTAGAAAGCATCTTCACTCTACTAAAAGGTACATATCCCAACCTATAATGTTAAAGATAACTTTTACTGTCTTATATGAGATAAAGCTACTAAAAATACCTGAACTTTCATATTTTTTTTATTTTAGTATCTAAATTTTAAACTTATTTATTCTAGTATAACTCTTTAAATAAGATAAATTAATATATTTATTATAATGGCCATTATTATAAAGGAAAAAATATAAAAGTTCAAATATTCGTGCTGGCTTTATCCTTATTTTGCATGGATAAACAAATTAAGGTAATAGTTGTTCCTAATGCAAGAAATGTCTTCTTGATGAGTCAAATTGATTTAAGCAACCCATCAATTATTTTAACATATCCAATTAATTCATTTCCAAAGGATCCTAAATAAAACAATGTTTTTGTGTGAACACCAAATAACAACTAGCAATAGTGGTTACCTTGCTGGTTGAAACCAAATTGGAGCTAAATTGTGGAATAAATAAAACGATTATTAATATCTAATTGGGAGTAAATATACTGTTCCAACGTGAGTAACACTAAATTTTGAATTATCTGATAGTATTACAAATATATCTTTAACCGATTTGTAAGATGTAAAATTTTCTGATGAACAAGTAATATGATCAATAGCATGTGTGTTCATGACCCAACATTTGTGATTCAATCTTTCACCATAAGAATTAAAAGAAAAATAAGTAATTGCACTTGATATTTCTATTTATAGTTAAAATTTTGTAATTACTACGTTCACATGTGATTCTTGTTTTTGCTCTTAATTCGTCAATATTAAACCCCTATCAAGAAGTTGTGTTAACTTCATATGTTGCTCTTTGGTGAATGGAAATTGATATTGTGAAACTTTATCTTCATCTGTTTTTTCCTTAAATCGATTAAATCTTTTCTTTCTTGAACTTTTATAATTTGGTAGATAATCATGCATGTTATAATGCTTATCATCCGTATGACCTGTAAATCCATAATAAGAACAAAGTAGCTTCTTATTTCCTACTCCATATTTATAGTTTTTTTTTTATTTTTTTGAATTCCTACATTATAATTTATTACTTTGCTCACAAAAATATTAAATTATTTTTCAAAGTTTTGTATAAAACTAAAAATAAGCTACCTTTGTTGTTAAAGAACTAAAGAAAATGCTTTGTTAATATTCAATAATAGATCTATGAGAAATACTTATGTTTTAACAGTTGAAAAACTATCATTGAGTCTTTTTAAAAACTTTATCACTTGATTATTGTTTTGATATTTTTTTTTATAATATTTGATGCCTCACAATTACATTGTGGATTGTAATTCGATAGATGTCTCAACCTGCTAAGTTTATCCCATAGAATTTTTAAATATGTGTAATACTCAATTATAGTAAGATTCTCTTATTGTAAATTATATATCTTTTATTATAATTCAGAAATTCTAATAAAATCACATTGTAAAAATTGATATTTCAAATCTTTCTATGCCTCATATGACATATTAATTAATATCACACTTTAAGTAATTGGTTTGGAGAAAGAATGTATCAACCAAGGTAATACCATGGTGTTATATCTCTCCCAAGTTACATACAAAGGATTTAGTTTTTCTAGTGAAAGAATACTTTTACTAACAAATTTTAATTTGTTTCTTGAGAATAAATGCTATTGCCATGGCTCTATTCTATTAATAATTATTGAGTCTTAGAACCAAAAATAGATTCTCATTTAACTGCAAAAAAATAAGGGCTAGAAGGTGAATCTTCTTCTGTTAAATTTATGTTTGTTGATTAACATTGAATTAAAGCTTTAATACCATATTATGAAACTAAAATAGAAGAGTTTGAGGAACTAGAATGATGAGAGAAGACATGATTAGATTGAAAATGAATTGTATATTCATCTAATCTTTACATTATGTTATTCTCTATCTATATATAGCTACTAAACTAACTTCCTACTAAACTAACCAACTATATTGTTTAACTAATTATATGTTTTATTGTTTTACTATTTAAATAATTACAAATGTTTATTTGATATATAACATGAATTTTCTCGATGAGATTTAAGTTTAGAGCAAGGATTTACTACAAAATTTTGTTAGTTTCGTATGTAAATAGTTTAGAGTAATAATTAAGTACATAAGGATTTACGCCCTTATAGCGGCATAAGTTCAATATACCAAATTATTTTTGCTTAAAAAAGAAACTATTCATTAAATATCTTACATTGAAACTTTTTAAAAAATAGTATTATTGAGAAGAGATATCAACACATGTTATAAGTGGTAAGAACATTACGAGTACAATCATGCTCGCCTTTAAAATTTTGGAAAGAATTTGTTTTACATGCAATATATGTAATTAATAGGACACATTTAATAGTCATAGAGAATACAACTTTATATTATGTTATTTATGGGAATTTACTTAAGTATGATCATTTGAAGGTTAATAGGTGTTCATATTTTCTATCAACACATGATAAGAGAAAAACTAAAATAGATTTTAAAGTTGTGTGGTGTATTTTATTACAGTTGCATGAAGTATTAAAGGATATAAAGTGTTTAAGATTGATTAATAATAAACTTTTGTGTTTAAGGAAATGATTTTTTATAAAAATATGTCCTCATATCCTGATAATAAAATGTCTCACGATAATGAAGAGATGTTTATATATTCAATAATATTTTCTAATAAATCTCTAGAATATGATTTGGTATCAAACATTTCAAGGCAATCAAATAAATCATTAGTTCCTCATAATAAAGAATTTGTTTTTTCATCTCAGTTAGAAACATCATTAATTCCACAATTAAATTGTGATCTTATATTTCAACCAAAGAAATCGTTTTCTACTAGTAAGCCACCTAATTGTCTTTAAGACTATGATTATTTTACACATAAACATAAAAGTTTTCATAATATTTTTGTTATTTTTTTATATTCAAAGCTTACTACAAAGCATTATGCCTTGATTATTGATTAGCATTAAGAGCCAAAATTTTATGAAAAAACGGTCAAATATAAAAGTCAAAATTGCAACTTTAGAAACTAACCATTCATAGGAATCGGTAGATTTAACACTCAATAAATAACCTATTGGTTGCAAATGATATACAAGATAGAGCATAAAGCAAATGGAAGATATAGAACAATATAAAGCTAGATTAGCAGTGAAAGGTTATACACAATAGTTTGAAATTAATTTTCTAGATACTTTCAACCCTATAGCAAAGTCAACAACTTTTGGAATGTTATTTTCCTAAGCTACTGCACAAATTTTGTTTTTATTCCAATTAGATATTAATAATGCATTCCTTCCTAGAGATTTAACAAAGGAAGCATACATAAAGTTATCTAAAGGATTTGAAACTTAACAATTGTCTAAAGTGTGTTAATTCATAAAGTCATTATATGGGATAAAGTAAGCTAATAGGTAATAGCATGCAAAATTGTCTAAAAATTTGATTTCTTGTGAATTCACCAATCTTCAGCAAATCATAGTCTATTCTTAAGGTTTGATGATAATACTTTTTATAGTTTTGCTTGTATATGTTGATGATATCATTGTTGCTCATAATTTGATGGAAAATATTAGTATAATAAAGGATAAAACTTTTCAAATTAAAGATCTTAGTGCATTAAAGTACTTTCTAGGATTAGAAATGGCTTGGAATCAAGAAGGAATCAATCTATATCAAAAGAAGTATTGTCTTAAGTCGTTACAAGATACTTGTTTTTTAAAATTCGAGCTCGTTTTTACTCCTATAATTCCCGCTGCAAACTGATAGAAGATGATGGTTCTCCATTGTTAACAAATTCTATTCTTTACGAAAGACTAATAGGCAAATTACTATATTTGACCCATATATGTCTTGATGTTACTTTTGCAATTCAATGACTTTCCCAATCTTAGATTACCCTACCAAGAAAAGTTTATTTGTAGGTCTTTGGGTTTTACAATAATTGAAGTCATTTCTAAGAAAAAGCTTATTTGTTCAAGCTAAATCTTCTTGTAAACTTAAAGCTTTTAGTGATTCTAATTAAGAATCATGCAATGATACTAGGAAATTTATCATTGATTTTTATGTTTTCCTTAAGATTTATTAATTTCATAGCAATCTAAGAAACAATCAATAATTTCTATTTTCTCATAAGAAATCGAATACATTAATTTGCTTTAAGCTCTTAATTTTAAGCATAATAATCTTACTTTATTCTTCTGTTATAATCAATCAACTATATACATTATAAAGAACCTAGTTTTTTCATCAATAAAGAAAGCATCTTAAGATAAATTGTCATGTTATATGTGAAAATTACAAGTTGGAGTCATTACATTACTTCTATTTTAATCTCATTCATCAACTTGCAGAATGTTTCGCAAAGCCATTTGCTGTTTCCTTATCTAAAGATTCAATTGCTAAGTTTTACATTCACAACTTTTATGCTTCATCTTGACGAGGGTAATGACAAATAAATATTTATAGTTATTTAGTTTTTAAAAAAATAAAATAAGTAGTAATCTGATAGGAAGTTAGTTTAACATCAATATATATACATAGAGGATAATAGAATGTAAAGATTAGATGTATGCACAATTAATTTTAAATCAAATTTTGTTTTCTCTCATGATTCTAGTTCTTTAAACACTTCCATTTAGTTTTATAATAAATTTAGGTTCCTTTATTTTATATGTTGACTAATGTAATATTATATTATTTGTTTGCTCTGAAAGAGCAAAAAATATATATTTAGAACAATTCCTAGTTACGAAGTATTTGGAGTTAGAAATTTTAAGATTCCTTTACTTAGTTCTTGGCCTTTTTTTTCGTTTATATAAATAGATTTGTGTAAGGGCCAGTTTCAAACTGTAAACCTACTTAAAACTAGCCTGTTGGGCCATTAAACTAACCTACGGTGGGCTTGAACTAGCTGTTGAACCATTAGGCCTTAAGGGCCTAAATGATTCAACCATAGCGATTCAACCATAGCAATTAACCCAGTTAGTAAATGATAGGCATAAATTACTTTACACTTTATAGGCTTATTTATAAATAAATTGATCGTAATTGTTTTTATTTCTCAAGTTTTTAGTATTTAATTGTGTAATCTATCAATTTCAGATGATTCAAGAGTAAGGAGATGATATTTATTTAAGACAAAGTGAAGAGGAGATAAAATTATAGACGAACAAGGAGATTTGGAGCAGTTATGGTGGTAATGAAGGAATAATTTTGAAGGAAGATCAACAAATATTCAATTACGGGCGTAATTAAAGAAGATTTGAGTGTCTAATGCATATCACCCCCTCCATCAGAGTGTGATAAAGAGAGTAACCAAGGATGAAGTTATTATTACCCTACTAGTCACGGTCATGATAACACATCAGGAAGGTCATCACTCCCCTGATTACGGGCATGAGGAGATGAATAATTTTGATGAGGAGTTCATGTTGAATATCCAGTGATAGATGGAGATTATTCTTATTTAAGATTATCACACCTCAAATCACAAGTGTGATGGAAGTAAACATAATTATTCCTCTTTAACTTTTTTACACGAATCGATGCATTTAACAAGTTTAAACACTAGGAGGTGTCTTCAAATAGAGTATTTCGGACTTTTTGAGGAGAAGAGTATAAATACACCTACAATTCTCAGATATCAGATGACATGAAAACACATCACATCATATAATATTAGATTCATTTCATTAGACATCTTAAACCTTTTGCTGTAGAGAATTTAACCACAAACACATCTGTTCATCAAGTTGTACTCATTATATTTTTATAGTTTCCAATACATTTTCTTAGTGTTGTATTGTACCTTTTTCTGGAATTACTCGAGAGAGAAGATAGGAATTCATCATTTATGTTTTGTAAAGACGTCTACAGTAGATCTAAAAAGGGGTTTTATTAAACACATTTGTTCATCTAAGTTGTACCTATCATATTTTCATAGTTTTCAGTACATTTTTTTAGTGTTGTATCGTACTTTTTCTGGAATTGAGAGACGATAGGAATTCATTATTTGTGTTTTGTAAAGACATCTACAATGGATCTAAAAAGGGGTTTTATTCTTCTACTAATCTTATGTTGTATTTCTTACTATTTACGAGTTTTGTTGATTTGTATTATCATTTCATCATGTATGAGTAGAAATCTAGGACTTACTACATCAACTTAGCACGAACAAGTGCGTGAATTAGTAATTTCCTAAATTTTTTTTATTTTTAATGAATCGAACTTAATTAATCTAAATACAGTGTAGTATACAACAGTAACTTCAGACGAATTTCGATAGAATATATCGAGAAAAAATTCTATTGAATAGATATAATTGATTGGAATAACTTACTCCTGATAATAGATATATTATTAGAAAAGTTGCTACATCCTTAGAAAAATTGATAAGTTATCATGATATTAATACGATTCTAACTAGTTGTTAATTCAAAAGAGATTTTAATAGACATAATTAAGGTTGGGAGTAAGCAGTTTTAAGAAGAATGCCTACAAATCAATAAATCCCTGTAGATAACGATCATTATGATTAAATTAAGAGTAATATCAGGCTATGTGATAAAGCAAGTTTACATGTTTAAGTGTTGTGTCGGTAATTGTTATTGTAACCATTGTGCTTGCTGAAATTAGTTAGTGGATTAGTGTAGTTTAGTTAGTAGATTAGACGTTTTAATATTTAATCACTTGATAAATTGGGTCACTAGATAACAAGAAGATTAATTAGTACTAATGCTTGTATCCGTTCCTAGTGGAGACAACCTTATACGCATTCATGTTAACAATTGATAGATACACTTACCTATTAAACAAAGTTAAGAATAGAATATAGGTTTACAAATTTTAAAATACAGTAGCACTAATTAGAGGCGATCAGCAAGCCATTGAATTGGTGGGCTAAGCCGTTGGTTGAACTAGTGGTTTGGCTCAACGATTCAAGATCAAGACAATCTCGAAAATTAAAATATATAAAAATAATAATAATATACTATATATACAATGCAAACAAATATATAATATATAATAATTAATATTCTATACATATACTATAATATACATATATACTATATAATATACTTATATGTATAATATAACATCATGTATTTATACTTATACGATTCAAATGAATTATTTTATAATCGAAAAAAAGTTAAACTAAAAATAAAATTTTTGATTTACTAACAATAATATAAAATTTTAGATTTTTAGAAAGAAAAAAAAGACGAATATGCCGCAATTTATTTATATTAATTGAGGGAAATATGAAAAAAAAAAAAACAACTCAATATTCAACTAATCATGACCTAGGCTTGATTCAACTAATCATCGGTCAATAAATTGACAATTTAGGATTAGTTCGGCTCATTACGTACCTCTAAATTTGTTGATATAAAATAAGAATAAATAAATGTAATCAAGGAGAAGATGAACACGTGTTTTGTATGTAAAACGAGGTCATGAAGGTACTACCAAGACCTACAACAAACTTCTAAATTCGCACACCTGTGTAATTGTGTATATATATGTATGTATTCATATATATTCTTTTATGAGGAAAATGCTGAGAAGTTTCGAATGATGAGCTTCATTTCTTCTGGCACTCACCTTTTGTCATTAGCATTAGGTATCCATCATTATCGAAATTCTCCTACCAATAGACGGGCCACCGCTATACACTTGTTTGGAAAACAGATACTCAAAATCTGATTTATCATACTCAGCAAGTATATGCGAATAAATTAGAATGGAATTACAATATCAGTTTCTATTTCCTTTTGTAATATTTTAAAGTGTATTTAAAAGATGAAATTGGGATTTTATATCCCCATATTAATTATTATCAACTAAAAATTATTTATTTAATTTTTAATTTAATTATAACATCTAATAATTAAGAGTATTTTTATAAATATTGATACTTTTGACAAATACTACTACATATATATTCATTTTTATTTTATTCCATTCCTTGATATTTTTAGATAAAAAATAATTTCAATTCCATTTTGCCACATTCCATTCCATCGAATTTTAGCCCATTCCACTTTAAACCATTTCTTTGAAACGAAAAGTAGGGGTGAATAAAAAAATGACCAAACTGAACCAATTCGTAAACCGAATCGAAGCTGAAAATATAGTTTTTCCTACAATTTAGTTTAAAAAATATTCCTAATCCAAACTAAATTGAAAATTTATGATTGGTTTAGAATAATAAACCGAACCAATCTTAAAATCAAACCAAATTGTTTATAAAAAAATAGTAATATTTTATTTCAAGTAAAGAGTGTCTTTTGTAATAATATAGCATATACAAAAAATTTTATTTATATTTATTGAAATTTATATATTAAACTTTCAATTACCATAATATATAAATTATATATGTAATTTGACTCAAAATTTGTACTATATGTTATTTTTATAAATAAAATTAGTTATTAATAATCATTAAAAAAGTTTTAGTCATGGAAATATTAATTTCATCAATTTCTATTATGATAATATTTATTATTTTCAATCAATTTAATACTTTTTACATGAGATTACATGTTTTACATATATACTTTTCTAAATTAAATGATATGGTTAAATTTGTAAACTAAGTCGAATTTTTATGATTTGAAAAAATTCTCAATTCGAATCGTACAGTTTAGTTTAAAGTTATAAAAAACTAAACCATATATTTATGATTTGGTTTGATTCGGAGAGAAAACCAAAATCAAACTGATCTGTACCGACCCTTAATGAAAAGTGACGGAGAGCCTAAGAATTTATACATTTTTAATAGCAATTTACGACTCCCTTTGAAATTACCATATATACCATTAATTTGGTATCTTATCCTAAAAAAATTACTGTTTGTAGTTCAATTGAATCCGTAAATGGTTAAAGATAATGTCTTTAGGAAGTCTCGGTAGTCAGTAAGAACTGTAAAACGTAAATTTTTATCCTTGAAAAGGACTTTCTAAATTGCTCTTGGTATGTCGGAAACAACGTAGGTTAAATTGCTTTATTACATTCTTACAAAAAAAATAGTGGATGATCGATCATATGTAATATGGATGCCAGGCATTTCACATTGATTTTGACGTCCGTTCAATTATTTTATCGGCTTTTGTCTTTTACAACCATAAAAATTTTACTTGATATCGAAAGCTTGGATACTTAATTCCATAAAAAAATATCGAGGATCTAATGACCTAGTAACATATAAAAAAAAAAAAAGAAGTATAAAAATATGGCACATATTTTGATACTTTTATAATCAATTGATCTATAATTTTTCATTAATAAAATCCGTATCTACGTTTTATTGCTATCTCTAATTATTAGAGATCGTATTTCAATTTATGATTAGTTTATAACAATTAATTTAATAAAATAATATTATTAAATATATTCAATTAAATGCTAAATTATAAAAAATATAGAAAAATCTTAGAAAAAAATAATAACACTTCCCCGTTTACCATTGAACAACATGAGCATACGATATACAGATGACACTTGATGTCTCTAGCAAGTTTATATGTTACAAGGGATATATTTACGCAAACAAGGAATTATGAAGTGTCTTGATAACAAATCTTACAGTTTGAACCTTAAGCGTAGTTGGCCGGTTGCCCCAGCCTTGGATGGCAGTTTAAGAATGTGCTTGGCAAGGTAGAAATCTATAGAAATGAAAGAAAACAAGCAAAAACATTGTGTTTGGATATTGAAAATGAGGATAAAAATGAATAGAATTGAAAAAAAAAAAAGTGAAAACATTTCCACCTTTAAGGCAAATTACTTTCTCTCCACTTTTGGAGAGAAAAAGGTGGAAATGACTGAAAATCAAATAAAATTACAATAATAACCCTAAAAGCAAAGTTAAATATATAATGTTAGAGATATTTTTGTCCATCACTAACTTGGAAAGTAAATATTTCCTTTTATTTTCATCTTAAAAATCCTAATAAGAAGTGAATACTATATTTCCTCTCATTTCCTTTATTTTCTATTCCATTTATTTCTATTGATTTCTACTTCTCATAAGTTTGCCAAACATATTGTATGTGTCAAAGGCACATGTGCATCGTCGGCCTTATTGATGAATCGTGCGATTAAACCTAGACACCAAACCAAATCGATCTTAAACCGTCAGTTTACAAGTCGATGACATGATAAACTGTGACTGGTACATAAGCTGGTGGTTTTTGGTCGGTTCACTAGGTTCGGTAGTTTAAGAGCCGATTTGAGATCTTTAAACCGATTTTTCTTTACTATTTAATATTTTTATTTTATTAATTTCTTTTTTTATATACATTAATAATTTCTAATAATGTAATCTCTTTTTGCTTTTTTTTGTAAGTGTACTAATTCATTAATAATTTCTAATTTTTTTATTAATTTCCAACTTTTTTATTTTTTTCCCTCAAAGTTTATTTTTTTTTATATTCAAACCCTTAATATTTGATAAGTTTTATAAAAAGGACTTATATTAACTGAAATTGAATTTATTATATATTCTTAACACATAATTAACTTATAATTAATTATCTACTATTAATTTAATGATACTATTTGAAAAAAAAATTATTGTTCATCATCGTAAATAAAGTAGTATTGATATGCAATGACTTATTAGATATCATCCAATTATTTTTTCTGACTTAATAGCCTCTCTTTTCTCTTCTCTCTTTTCTCTTTTTAAAGTAGTGAACCAACTGGACTGACCCATTGGTTCAATGACGGATTGATTCATTGATTCGTAGATCGTTAGTTCGAACAATTTCACCCAAGCAAATTACTTTGGCTCTTAAAGCTCGATGGTTCGACTTAGCCACTATCGGGTCGAGCCGGTTCGTGATTTGAAACCGGCCCTTGCCTAGGTCTACATGCGATCAACACATGTTGATGACTGTGTCCCATCCAGGATGATGAATGCCCATTGATTAACCTTGAAATATAAAAGAATAAAAGGAATATCTTTATTCATTTTTCATATTACTTTTTTCTTTTTTTAATTTTAAGAGTTATGAGTGGCTATTCATTTCCTTCGGTAAGTTACACTCCAAACGATGTGATTTTGTAGCCATTCACTTCTATAATTAGATCGCGACAATCAATATTTTTAGCACTAGAGAGGTGGTTCCCTAACCTTAGTGACCAATCACCATATTATGAAATGCATGTTATGAATTTGTTAAATGGAAATATATATATATATATATATAAATGTATTGATCACAAAAAGTATCAAAACACATATTACATTTTATAATATTACCTAATAAATACAGTTTTCATTTAATTAGATAGAGTAAGTTCGATTATCCTTCCTTTAGAAATGTTATAGATATGATTGGAAAAAAAAAAAAAAAGAGAGAGAGAGAGAGAGAAAAAAAAGAAATAACACCAAAGATAGATTAAGGGAACCGATGTATCTTTCATAAAAACACCGAAAATCAAATAATCAATCCGAATTACAAAAGCTTCAAAGTGGAGTCGGTTTTTACTTAGATGGTCCTTAATTGATAATATCTTTTATCCATTAATTGATAATATCTTTTATCCATTAATTGATATTATAAAAGCCAAAGAAAGATGTGACAGAATTAGCCACTAAGAAATTGCCAGACACTGTAAAGTCGGGGACTTTAGGATACAAACCATGATTGAGGGAAAAAGACACCTGCATTATGCATCGCTTTTTACAGATATACGTGAAATTGTAATGGAAAAGCTAACTTTAAAGACGGATGTCTGTACTCATACGCACTTTATCACTAATGTAAATTAACATATTGATGTACTAACATGATCTTTAGCTACAAAAGCGAGTGTAGTATTGTTCTTTTAAAGGTGCGTGTGGGTGATAAAAAGCCTTTTGGTAGTAGCGGAGTGGAATTCGTTGGTGTTTTATTTCGTATCGAATTTTTTTAAAATATAAAAATAAAAAGAAATTAAAAATGATTAGTTTATATTATAATTATATTTTTTGTATATTATAATCGTGTGTTTATATTATTATGTTGCTTTTATCTTTATTACTATTCTCATAATCATGCTGGATTGGCATAATAAGATCGCCTTTAAATCTTTTTTGTGTTGATAGTGTGAAACCATATTAAAATATGCGAAAGAGCGTTGGCAATCAACAGAATGCCCTTTTTTTGTTCTTTTAAATTTTTTAGTCAATTTGAAATCTTGAAGATGGTCATCGCACATGGAGTTTGTTAAATGCATGGGAGTGGATTGCTTCCTCCATCCATAAGAATGTCAGAATGCTACCTACTACTAGTAAGATGGTATAAAGTTAATTGTATAAGATTATAAGATTTCGTTCAAGCGCGTATTCTCAATTGTCAATTCACTATCTCGTCATATATGTCATTAGCACATTGTGCAATTATTGATTTTTCTAATTGAGTAGGAGAAAACGAATTATACATGCTGACTTTTGCAAAAGCAGATTCGCGGGCAGTGTGAATGGGAAAACTTTTAAGAATTAGGGAAACAGATTCGGTGGATCATAGTTTTCAACATAAATCACAATTAATCGAGGTAACGCTAATTGTTGGAATTTTCATTTTCATTCGAAACATATATAAGAAATTGTATGTGCCGACGTTTTAATCCAATTATGGACACACCTGTCAATTAACTTTGTCCGTATGTCTAAAGATGGGTTACTTTCAGATGGCCATAGACCTTTGTTGGCTATTTAAGTGCATCGTACTATAAATAAGAATGAGAAGTAGGGTTATAAATAAACTAAGCACAACCTCTTCCAGGCTACTTGAATTTGGCTTATTTTGGATTCGCTTTAGTTTGAGTGTGATCAGCTAAATTTGAACTTAAAATAAAACTTGCTCATTTCAACGAGTTGACCTTGAACTCCTATATAGACTTACGAGCTGGCTTGGTAGTAGGCTCATGTACACTGTTGATGAGTTGATTCGCAAGTAGGTTTGGAAGCAAGTTAGCAAGTTAATACATTGTATTAAAAATCATATTATATTGAATATACTATATGATAGAAAATTATTAAAAATACTATATTGAAAATACTATAAGGCTAATATATTTATAAAAAAAAATTATTAAAAATATAAGAACAAGAATATAAGAATGAAAAAAAAATAAACACTATGAGTTAAAGTGAAAGCAAAATAACTATAAAATCATAAAGTTTTGAATTAGTTTCATCAAGAAAAAGAATAAAAAAATGATAGATTTTGAAAATTTAAATTAATTTTGAATTTTAATTCGAGTTCAAGCTCGACAACTTGTATATTTAAACAAGTTGAGTTCAAGCTTTAGATTCATTCAAACAAGTTGAGTTCCAGCTTCAGATTCATTGATAAACTTGAGATGAAGTTTATAGTTGTCAAACTTGGTAAAAATTTGGCTTGGCTAGATCTTAATAATTTTTGTATAAGTTATGCTTCAGCCTTTAAAAGTTCCACTCAACTTGGCTCATTTGCATCCACAATGAGAAGAAGAAGAAAAATTGTTATCTATAATACTAAAGAGAGTGACACTACTTTGTTGTTACTAGTGATTTTTTTTTTTTCACTTTTTTATTAAAATACCCACTATATGTACATATGTTATTTTTCTTTTATATATTGTACCTTTTCATCCATTACATATATTTATAATAATGTTTCAATTCAAAAGCATCTTATTTTACCAAATCATATTTACCAATGCAGACACTTTCTCAGTATCATATTTCTCAAAAACATTTTATTTTGTTATTTATATTTTACTTAAAATTAACGTCCGTGCATCTATCCACATTCATTTTATCAAGTCTTAGACCAATTATTCTACCAATTATTTTCTGACTACCACTTCTTTGACACTTTTCCAATTTCTTCAGTCTAAAATATTCAGAACACAAAGCCCCTCCATAACATTCTCAATAGGTTACGTTTGTTCATATGAGAAACTCTTACATCTTCATATAATAACTTGGTTGATCAATTTGTTTTGCACTATTTTTACAAACATATCTTAAGATCCATAATGAAGCAATCGATGTGAATTAGTATTATTGTTCTATAATGTATTACTAAAGGCAGATTTTTGCATAGTTGTATGTTGTTCATTTTTTTCAAAAACTTTAATATTAAACTATTTTTTTTTCCACATTTATAATTCTTTCTCTTGCATGTATTGACTATATAAATGTTTTCACAGCTAATATTCAATGTACTTGATGTTGTTAAGTTTTCACTTGCATCATTAGTGCAGCATCTATTAGTGTATACATAAATTGCTAAAGCATCACTTATGAATTTTTTCCCTTCATATAAAGAAAATGAATGAGTGGCCAAAACCATCCCAGTAGATGATAATATATTATCTATTTTTCTGCCTCTTATATAAACACACAAACATAACTCACTTATATTCATGAGGTAGAAATAGAAATTTTGACTTAGTTTAGGTTAACTATTGAAAATTCCACCATGGTCAAAATAAACAATCTCTTTAAGTGTTCAATGAGGTAGAAAAGGATAAGTGGCTATTACTTTGTGAATATTTTTTTTAATGAAATATGTTAGAATAGTAGCTAATTGGAACCTGCTTGCAAGGTTCCCTTCTCTTCGGGGAAATAAGAACTCATTTGATTAGTTGCATAGGATAATTGCAACAACAGAGAAAAACAATTAAAGAGATATGCATCCAAACCAAATAGTCATGACTACTAAACTAAAAATGGGTATTAACGAATCTTCAACAAAAAAGAGTTCTATTAAGAGAATGGAGAAACGGTCCTCTAACTGAACAAAATAACCACAAAAGGATAAAAGCCTAAATTAAAATAAAAATAAAAATCAAACATATGAAGTAGGGTGGTGATGACTCGTGTGAGGCCTCACAATTTTTTTAGAAATTAAAATCCAAACCCTTAAATTTGGGGAGCTCACAAAGTAGTTCAAATTAGCTAGAACTTTGCGCGAGGCTAAGGGACTTAGACAAAGAGCGAAAATATAATAATAAAATAATATTATTATTGCTAAAAAACATACTATAGCAATATCAATAATCAATTATCAGTAACATACAATTCAAATATTGATAATCGGTGAATCTTTAGAAATAAAACACTTTTCTCATTGAAATTAATAAAATGATACTCAATAATGCTTAGAAATATATACACAAGCTAAACATATTAAAAATGTAAACCCTGCACTTTAGTGATTACGTTCTGAACCTGTAATTTATGTTGTTTTAGCAAGTTATTTGAATAGGCTAGATTTTTGCAAAAAGGTAATAGATATTAGACAAAATAGCCTAGTGTAGCTAGGTGGTGAAAATATATGAATATAATAATATAGCTATAAAGGATATTTGTAATATTATAGTTAATTTTACTAGAAACATGAAAATTAGCATCTGTTGTTAGTAAATTCCTAGAGATAAAATATTCCAGCTATTAAATAAATAAAATATTAAAAATAATACTTGGAATATAAAAGCTCATAAATATAGCTAATATATATGTATACACGTAAATATACATAAATATAAAAAAATATGGAATATATATATGTGAGCCCCATAAACTTAGATATTGGATTCTCAAAGTCTATAGTCTTATATGTTAGATTCCAAGTAAATAATTTAGGGTGCATGTGGAAGTTAATTGATTAGGATAATATTTAACTTGTGGATCTTATAAGTCAAACGATGGCATGTAGTGAGTTCGCAATGTTTAAATATAATAAAATAATAAAATTTTAGCTAACAATAGATAATTTTATTAAATTACATTATATTACAATTTACCCACGTAAACGTGTAAATTAGGTAATGGAAATTAATTAAACGTTAGAAATAAATTATTTAGATACACAAAAATTATAAAATAACCTAAAATAATAAATACATATGGTATGTATACTTTGAGTATGATTATTATATATATACTCGAAAAATGCTTAAAATACCCTAAACTCAGTATAATCAACTAAATAATTATAAGAAAAACCATAAAAATTGCTAAAAAATAACAAAATAGCTAGGATCATCTTGAGATAGGCATGGAAACAATTTGGATAGCTATTAGCTAAACATATTATCTAATTAAGACTTAATAGATGGGATTTAGGGGAATTTAAGGGGAGATGAGAGAGAAAAAAAAATCATTTTGGCTCTACTAACCTAGGAATTGTCACCAATACTCCCCATATGATCAATAAGCTTCTTAGTAACTTAGAAAAATTACTAGATCAAGAAAGACAAAGTAAGATAAATTATGGAGAAAATTAGAAGTGACATTGTGCAAACCAAACAATTTGGCCAAACCCAAGTGTGGAGGCAACCAGGGAGTGAACCACCCTACTCAACAATAGTGGCAGTGCTTAGAAGTATTGACAAGGTGGTGGCTTGAAGCCAATTTTCCAATAAGTCTAATTTTGCATCCAATTTAAGTTAATTTATAAAAAATATCAAATTAGCTTCGAAAATTATGAAAAAATTTCTTTATGCATATTTTTATATATACTTTTAGGAGAAAATATTAAATTAAAATTTTTTTAGTGGATATGGTACTTCCTTAAGAAACTAAGTAAACTTGATCAATTTTGGAAACCAATTTGAATAATCCTATCAATGCAGTTTTTAAGCCAAACTTTTTCTAAAGAATACTTATATTGCATGTGAATATTGTATAAAATTCTTTTGGAAAAAAATGATTTTCATAATTTTTAGGAAATTTTTAGTATATAAATTGGATAAAAATTTTGATTTTCTTGAGGATTTGGTGTATGGAGTTTAATGGAACTCTTAGTATTAGGTTTTGAGGTTTACTTGGATCACATTCTACTATCAAGAATAATCTGGAGTTGTGTGGTTTGAATTAGAGTTAAGATATCGGCAAGTTGGTGATTATAAGCTTAATACATTAATAGGTAAGTATGTAAATTTGGAGAATTTGGTAATATGGCGTTATTTGGTATTATAACCCTGATATATGAATATGATTTAACATGTCTATAATCTAAAATATGATGTTGGATGAATTATTTCAAGTAAGCTTGTAAAATGACCCTATTCAGATAGTTCTTCGAAAGGTTGATCTGTTAGAAAAGTGAGTTAATTTCTAATCTAGAGATTTAATCAAAGAGTTATATGATATGAAATACTTGGCCAATATAACATCTGTAAGTTAACTAGAGAATTTCTAGTTAATAAGGCTGTTTACAGATACTTCTTAAGAGATTCCCTAATAAATAAGGATATTTTCAAACACTAGATACTTTTTTAAAGAGTTCCTAGTTAATGAAAACATTTTTAGATACTTTTATAAAGGGTTTTAGAATAAAAAATGAGATAATTTTATTGATCAGGTACTTATTTAAAAGGTTCCAAGGCAGAAACTACATTAAGATTAGTGTTCAAAATCTTATTTAGAGACTTTAGCGATAAGTCAAAACTTAATCCAAGATTTAATAAACCTATCTAAACTATATGTAAGACATTAAACAGTAATCAGATACTTTTTATTTAGCAAAAATTAAAATATTTATATTGATTGTTTAGGGACTGACGAATGGATTGAGCATGAGAAAAAAGATTAACTTGTGTTGACATCAGGTAAGTTGGGATTGATATTTGATGGTATATTGGAGTATCATATCAGGATACTTAGAGAATTAAGAGTGTTTATTTGTGGTTGTAGCTGGATTGTTTGTACGTATACTATGTGTATGTTTGTGATACTAATTAATGATTGGGAGTTGAACTCTAAGTGTTGTTATTCTGCTTGAACTTAGCATGTATTGCGTATATGAACTTGATTGCTCACCTTATAATTTGGACTAATCTTAAGACGACTAAAATCTTACCTGACATTTATGATAACTGATATCAGGCAAGTGCACCTATCAGTTTTAATATAGCGGATGTGAGTCTGAGTCGATCCCTCAGAGACTTCGAGTACTAATATTAACCTTAGCTTTATTATTTAATCGGAAAATTATGGAGTTTTGAATTAATTAAAAATACTAAAATTAACAAACTAACCTGATTATAAGACTTGACTAAGCAATTTAGAAAGCGATAAAACTAAGAACGACTTTAAGAAGGTAATAACGTATTTAGGAATTATTTTCCCTAGTATTTAACATGTGACCGCTTAAAATATATTCAATTCACTTTCCACTATTCTTGACCGAAGGGATTCATAATTAAAGTTAATACCTTTCTCAAGCATATTAACCCTAATCCTAAATTATTTACCAGAATCTCTTCACTTAGTAATATAACTTAGAATCGCATTAATGTATAATGAATTCCCATACAAAAGAATGACTTTCCGGAAGAAACATATATCTTATCTCTATATATATATGTAATTCTCTCCAATTATGTAAAGATCTTATTACACATGTGATTTCTCAATCATCATGCATAATATCATATGTTGATACTCTAGAAATATCAATTAACAATTAAATAACATAATTGAATCAAGAAAAGATAAAAACTTTATTGAAACTTGTCTATCAATCCAATAGTTATATGAAATCCTAGGTTCCATAATCTTAAATACACGAATCTTAAGTTATCATAATGAAACTAAAAACGAATATCAGCAAAATTAATAAATCAAACATGAAAAACCCCTTTTGTTGATGACTAATCTCTTCAATCTCTCCAATCTTGAAGTTGAATGTTGCTTTCGCCTTTTTCCTCTCTTTCTCCTCAAGTCTTTTCTCTCTTGAATGTCTAATTGTTAATACCAAACTCTAGTATGTCCTTTTATAATGCATTGAAAGGTTTTTGTTTTCGTCACCAGATACGGCCTAGGACACGGTCGTGTCCCCAGGTCGTGTAACTTTCTGACCTCAGCCTATTTTTCTGGATGGACATAGCCTGGGGACACAGTCGTATCCCAGACTGTATAACTTCAAAACTTCATAACTCCTTCATTTAAACTCCGAATTGAGTGAAACTTGATTCCTTTTCTTCGTTTTCGATCTAAGAACGTGTTCAAACCTTGAAATCAAAATTTTACTCAATTAAGTATCAATTTATTTAAAGAAAACAAAAAATATAAGGAAAATACTATAAAATTACCATGTAAAATGTATTTAAAATAAGAGTTATCAATAACCTAACATGGGTAATGATTAGGTTATTAGACTAAATACTAACATTTCTGTAAGGATAGCAAAAATGGTTTTTTCTCTACTCTTAGTTAAGCTAAGTGACAAGAGAAAGGGTCGCGATTAGGTTGGGAACTATGATTCAAATGTTGTCTAGGGAGGAGAATGTCCCCATTACATAAGGCCTGATTTAATCTAATAGTGTCGTGTTGGAACTCCTTAAAATCCATGTTAGAATGGATAAAATTTCTCTAACTTCACAATAAATCAATCAAACATTGTAGGTGATTTATCATTTGCTTGTTACAATTACATTTAATTAATGATTGAACAACTATATTTGTTAATGTACTATTATAACTCTGTCCCTTCTTATTGAGCAAATTGAGCTCATATCCCAATAAATTGTTTTATAGGTATAAAATAGTATCCGAAGATGCCTCGTCACCATAATTTACAAGTTAGTTCCAATGAGCTGAGAAGTGTGGAGTTGAAGACTAAGTAATGGATCAATGTACATGTTGTTTTTGTTTTTCTTTTTTTTTTTATGAGAAGACTGTAAAGTCTTCTTAAGAGGCCTTATAGTCTTCATTGATTCACTGATGTATCTATGTTATGTAATAAGGTCTTTTTATGGAGTTTTATAGTACTTTTAAAAGTCTTAAAACCTATGATGTATATAAAACTGTGTAAATGACTTAAACTATATGTAAACATGGAAAATTCTCTTTTGTAAAGTGTTACTCAACGGGCATTATATATCACAGGTGCCTATCTGATTGCTTCAAAACTAATTAAGTCGTCATTCGCCTTGTATAGACTATACTTACATTAGTAACTTCGAAGCATAGCTTTTAACTTAGGTTGGTTTATACGGCGAGACTATTATGACTTATCGAGTTTAGAGTGTGACAATATATACATACATAGAAAAATCACATTAATTGATAAATAAGTTTAAAATACATTAAAAAAAAAAAGTAGATGACAACAAATTGTATTGCTGGCAATTCGTGTTAACTTGTCGTATCTCTTGTCCTTACCTAAAGGGGCTCTTGTCTTAAAAACCTTTAACCCACAACCGAACTTATTTATTAATTGTGTATGAAAACTCAAACCCACCATATTCAAGTTAAACCCGTTTATAGATTAAAAAGTTGTAACTAAATTTATAAGATAATCATAAATTCATAAGGAAAATAATGATCATAAAATCAACATTTTGCAAATAAAAACGACATAATCTTAACATTCATATACGAAATTACAACTCAACAAAAATTTAATAAAGAAAAGTCTGATCAAATATAACAAGTTTGAACATTAGTTAACTATATAAAGTCTTGATATTAAGTTAAACCATGTTTTAATGGTATATTACCATTAGTAATAATTTCCTTAGAAAAACAAAAGCATTTATATATGCAAAAATATATTAATAAAAATAAATGATATTGAAATATTTATAAAAAAATTTAATTTATTACATTCTCCATAAAATTAATTCTATATACATAAAAGAGTTTCTATAATTTCTAACTTCAACAAACTACCAAATTGATAAAAAATTTGATTGTATATTAAAATGCAAATTCTGAAGCTATTATAGATATCAATATACTTAAGATTTCATGTGCCATTTTCGCAACTTGAGGATAATGAAATTGATCAATATTCTAATAATTCGAAATACTCAATTCAACCATCATATGCTACTCTTCTTACAAATATAGCTCTAATTTAAATTTATTATCACCTGTAAGTATTTGTAGATTTTTAAACAATTGAAATTTCTAGATAAAATAAAGATAATAAGTATCATAATAAATAAAATAAATTTACATTTAGTAGACGTATTTATCAAAAATAAAGTTTCTTGTACATAGTTTACCCAATCATCGTTGATAGAATCTTAAGTTATTGACTTACTGTCACCAATATTTAGACTTGTACTTACGCCATCTTTCTTCATATATTCATGAAAAAAGAAAAAGAAAAAAAAAAGCTTTTCTAACTTTTAAAATACTGGTTATTTTAAAATTAAATGGATTCACAAGTCGAACCCAAGATATGTTTAAGGGTTTGTTTAATAAATGGGTTCACAAATAGGGTTCATAGGCTAAATTTGAACCTAAACATGAATTTTGTCATGTTTAAAGGATTTGACCGATTTGTGTCTCAAGTTGGTTTTTTTCCATACACAAACCCATTTATAATCATGTCTAAGTTCATAAGTCATGTTCTAAATTGCTAGCCCTAGCAAATTACATGTAGGGGGCATGGCAAGTAGAAAAAAATTTAGGAAAAACAAGAAACTAGACATTAAGCATAATAAATATGGAGATTTAAGAAGAAAATCTAGTTGTTTGACATTTCAAATAATTTTAATAAGATATAAAGACCATGATCCAATTCCAAATCCAGTCTTTTCACCTTCATAATAGAGAGAAAGACCAATTTTTAGCAAACTAAGCTTAGTATGTAAAGTTCGAGAGCGATAATTTGAAAGTGCACAATCTGGGAAAATTGGAGTACGAGTATTAGGAGTGTTTCTAGAATCAAAATGAGATCACCAAATAAAGGAGCTACTTGCGATGTTTCTAATTGAAATTCCCCCACCACTTGACGATGCGCAAAGCTTAGAGTTCCAGTGAGATTGATTTTCTTTGCTTTTATGAAAATTTTACTAGAAATAGTAAACAATTTCCAAAAATTATAAAACTTAGTTTTCCAATTATTTTTGCATGAGGATTGCAGAAATCAACCAATATTTTTGAAGTTATAAGTGAAAGTATGGGTTTCTTAAGAAAAATGTCCTATGTACCAATTTTTATTTGTATTTTCAAAAACCTAAACAATGTGATTTTGACCTCAATTTTTGTGTATGAGTTCCTCAAATGATATACTCTTGAGCTGTGTACTCGATCATTTAAAAAGTTCAAGTTGGATTATTAATAAAGTTTACTTTTTTGCTAAAACAACGAGCAATTGGTGTTTTCTTAAGGAATTCTTAAAGGAACTCTATGTAATCTTGTTGTATATTAAGAAAATAGTAGTGTTTGATGATATTCAATAGAACAAAAGTTATAATCTTTGATAAAAACTTGTTTACAAGCTAGTTGTTCAGATTTAGGGCCATGCTACATGTTTTTCCATTAGAATGAATACACATAAGTGTTAAAGTGAAATTGTATAAATATAGTTATGAATGAGAAGAGCATGAAATGAATGTTTAGTGATAAAATTGAAGCATTGGCTAAATATTTTATCTATCAAATTCAAGGGTTGAGTAGTGGAATGAAGTAAAGTTGAGAAGTATAAGATGTGGGGATGTGATTAGAGCTTAAGTCAAAGGATTCCCTGATTAATATCCTATATTGGCATGAAATCAGAACCTAAGTCAAAATGTGTTTTACTAAAGTATCTCAAATTTAACATGACTCAAAACCTAGCTCAAAGAGTGTTTCAAGTAGAAACTAGAAGAAGACATCCACTTGGAACCTAAGTCGGAGGGTATAAGAAATAAGCAACTAAGTATGGAATGACCCCTAACCCTAAAATAACTTACTAATTCAACAATAATAGACATAATAAAGAGTTAAATTGTCTTACTTTCATAACTTATATCATCATCAAGACTTTAATTATAATATTGGGACTACTAATGTGGTATAGCCTTTCAACTATGAGTAATTGGAGTAACAGACACTCCAGGTATGTGGGATAATGTCTTATAGCATTTCAAAGTATTATTTCACAATGCTTAGAGGCTTTAGTATATTTTTGTTTGTGTTTGTAATTTAGTTGTCTATGTATGGGTAGTGCATGTACTTGAATATTAATTTGCTGTTGTGGAAGTTGAGTTATATGTGTTGTTTGTTTTGTGATTATTGATTGGATTTGATTATTTAAAATTGGTTGATCACTTTATGAACCATTCGATAGCTGAAATGGTCATCTCTCCACCCTTTAATCAAACTAAGTGACAGGAGAGGAGATTGCAATAAGGTTTGAGACGATTGTTCGAAGGTAGTCTTAAGTAGAAGGTATTCTCCATTCCATAAGTCTTGATTTGGCTTTAATTCATTAGTGTATAACATTAAGCTCCTTAACCTAGATGAAAGTGGGTACAATTTCTCCATCTCACAGTTGACTAATTAACGTCATGTGATGGCACTTACTTTTTCATATATTGCATTTAATTAACTTGATTAAAGCCCCTATTTACTTTGGATGAATGTATACGTTTGTCTTCGTCCTAGTTACAAAGTAAGTTTTCACTCATTTTCCTTTGGGTTCTTTGGCAGGTCTAATGGAGGTGGTAGCAATTCACCAAAATCTTCAATCTAACAAGTGAACAAAGTTAAGGAGTAAGAATAATGAAGAAATAACTGGCCTTTGCTATCTTATGTTGTCTTTTGTGGTTTTTTTTCCCTTAGAAAACTGATTAAATCTCCCTAAGCAACCTAGTAGTTTTCAATTTCTAGTTTATATACAAGTAGTAAAAACTTGTGGATTTTGCAGGACTTGTTTTGGAAATGTAACTTTGTCATGAAAATGTAATCTTGCAATTTTAATTAGAAACTTAAGTTTTATACTATAAGTTCTTAGTGAAAGCTATTTTGGAAGGATTGCATCACAGGTTGATATTAAATAGGTATTAAACCAAACGCTTCAAAGCGATTGACTTAAGTATGCCTTGTATGAATCTAGTCTACTATAATAGTTAAGAGGTCAATTTTTATTTCAGTATAGTTCACATTGCAAGACTGTTAATACTTTACATATTTACGGTGTGACAACAACAACTTCTCATTTAACTTATTGAGATGATAGATATAGAGACAAAGATGGACATTAAAATGAAGATAGAAAAGAAGAACTGATAAACTTAAAGATAAGAAAGAAGATATTTATCAAGTTTTAAGAGGATGGGTTTTATTCAAAAGGAGATGCGTGGATATTAGGGGAGGGTGGAGGAGTGGGGCTAATAAGGAGAAGCTATCGTTAATGATTTTAAAGTTAAGTTTTGCATTTTTTATTTTCCTTATCATGAGAGAATGGGGAGAGGAGGAGTCAGAGTTAGGGTTTTCCATTTACATGGTTTCATATGATGGTTGTAGATATAGTTATGTTCACATAAGAGTATTTAAGTACCTAAAAAAAATATTTTAAATTGAAGAATATTTTTGTAAATTCCCCTTTCCCTTTCTAATTCAACTAATAACTTTTTTTTATTTTATAGAATTAGACCATACCACTTCAAGTTAACAAAAACTTCTCATGGTTCTTTCTTTTGTGTAGTTAAAAAGGAAACAAAACAATAATTTCTTCCCTTTTTCTTATATCCAATCAACAGATATCTCTTTCCTCTCTCTTCCTTTCTCTCTTTCTCCTAGTACCTTTGTAAGTGAATTCCCATTCCTATGGTAAGATCAATAACTTAATTAAGAATTTCTTGTAAGATTTTTAAGAAGAGAGCAATCTAACAGGGGTATAATTGCTTTATAATGCGAGATATGGTTTAGTGAAAAACAATTGTTAGAAAATCAGGTTATATCAATATCATGTTCCTAAAAATGTTACTCAATGATTAAAACAAATTCTTAGTTGAAGGAAGTGAAATTAGAATGCTTAGTAAGCGATGCAGTCCTCTTCCATCATCAAATTTTAGTGTGTTTAAGGTAAGGTTTAATTCTTTGTCTCTTATCCATAGATGTTAAGATGCTTATTGGTAAAGAGATAAGTTAAAAAAATATATATTTTTACTATGATAAAATAATTAAGTAAGAAGAGTAAAAATTTATTAGATTTAAATGTCAAATGAAAAAGATTGACAACTTTATCTTATTTCTTTATGGTGTTGTTTACTGTATGATTGCTAAGAGACACTTAATATTGAAATAAGATTAGCCAAGTTGATTGTTTTATCCTTCCATTGTTGTATTGAATTTCATAACTCGGCCAATCTTCCTTGGCACTAGGATTATATATTAGAAATTCTTATGGGTTAAGCAAATATAGTTGTGATTAAAGAATGATAATAATGTCAATTATATCCTAAAAGTTAATGCAAATGAAAAAATCAAAATCAATCTAGACCAACCACCCTTATAATTTCCTTCCTATACTGGTTATCAACACCACATTCCACATTTTTAGCAACTCCTAACATTAAGATCTCCTTAGAATTTACTATCTTATGCCAAGTTTCACTTCTTTCCACCCTTAGTCCTAGCTTATCATCAACTCCCTTAGAAATGAACGATTTACCATGCATTTATCTTCTTCTATCGTTGATTTTTGCATATTTCAAACTTATAAGCTTCTCGGTGTCTTAAGATTTTATAACATAAGGAAGACATGGTATGCAGAGTTGACATTTCTCTTCATTGGTTTACTTTTCCTCTTCCTTTAAGGCATTTAGGTATTCTTTTGTCAGACACTCCTTAGCACAATCTAGTTAGTCCAAAAGTAATATTTTAGTTCTCTCATTTTTCTCTCATTTATCACATTCTCCTTCATTCTTACTATTACTCTTTAGTGAACTTCAAGATCATTATTTTCCATTTCCCCTTCATCTTCATTGCTATTCATAGAAGAACTCAAGTCTCACTTTTAAAGCATCACTAGGACCTTGGCAATGGCTATCACTTTGGAGGCATTATTTGCCATTCATTGTTCTAACTCTAACTTTGCTTAAGGTTTCAATCCATTCTAAAATATAATAAGAGGGTCGTCTAGGTTGAGGTCCCATATCTCAAAGGTAAGTTCTAAAAATTCTTAGACGTATTGTTTTACACCATTCTTTTATATGAGGGGCTGAAGTAAGATCTTAGCCTCCCTTTTAGCATTTTGGGGAGAAAACCGATTCTTAAATCCTCATTAAACTTCACCCAATAAATAATTACATTGGCTTTTCTCTTCTACCAAACCATAGCTAATCCTCAAACTCTTTTTTCAACTTAGCAACGCATAATTTTTCCTTATCAGGCTTAATACTGAATGCCATCAACACATCCCTCAATTAAGTACTCTACCTAATAAAGGCATATTGTTGCACCCTGAAGCCATATAGTCACAATAGTCCAGCCATGTAAACCAAACTATGATAATAACCGACCTTACAGTCCTTACCATAAATATAATTTACACAAGGCGTTCATAACTCATTATTTTGAAGTGAACAATTCAATTAAAGTTTAAACTAAAATTTACATAAAAAGTTAGAACCATGATTCATATATATATATATATATATATATATATAATTACATCCATATTGTCTTAAAATCTTAGGAAATTACACATACTATAGTAGTTAGTTAACTTACATCTCACACATCAGTTCATAAACTTAAAAGTACTATCAAGACAAAAAAAAAAAAAGAAAGAAAGAAAAAACTTGATTATATAGCCATTTGATCCTCACTCCCTATAGCTTCAAAAGAGAATTGACCTTGAAATAATTGTATCACAACATAGTAGTGAGAAGTCAGAAGTCAGAACATGTAAGAGAATCTATATGTATATGAGCAACCACAGCTCAGTAAGTTAAGTTGGAGACTTATGAAAATATAACAAATACAAATAGGGTTATCAAGCAATTAATTATATGCAATACAGCAAGCAAATATCATCGTACAACGTAATCCGGTCTGTTGTGAAATCAGAGTAATTTTACCCTCTCTAATCTGGGTTAAGGAGTTTCCATTAATGCAATAACTCACAAATAAACTTAAATTTGTGCAATGGAAACACCGCTCCCCTACCCAAGACTATCCTTCCAACTAATGTCCTCCTCCTCACTGCGACCTCCTCTCCTATCACTTAGTTTAGCTAAGGATGAAGAAAAAACCGTTATGCTTTCTAGTGCTATCTTTTTCGAAGATATTAGTATTTGGTGGGAGAACCCTAATGATCCCCTAAATGGCTACAATGCATGTCAAATTAAGGTATTTAGGTTGATTATGGTTAGGTACGATTTAAGGTAATCATGTAATTTGATACCATTCCATTCATATCAATCACCAAACATAACACAGAATACAGCACAAAATCAGATACCCAAGTACATGCGTATTTAACTACTTATAAACACAATCAAATACAATTTTAAGTCTCCGAATATTTTAAAATAATAGTCCAAAATACAATGAAGTATTAAATCCAACTTACTTGATATCCTTGGTTTTCTCAATCACTTGTTGCAGGTCGACTCATCTCCATATCCTATAATATAAATACATTTTTAGTATTTATATCTTTATATATATATATATTCATATATACATATTATTTATTACCAATTCATTCCAAGTTAGTTTTGGATTCAGTTTCCAAATCCAATTCCAATTCAGGTTTTAAATTAGTTCTAACTATGAATATTATATGTAAATCCTAAAAATACGCTTCAAACCTTAATGTGAAATTAATCGTATCAAGCTCGAGTATCCTAAGCATCATTTTTGGTATTAAATCAGTATTCTAGTCTACTCGATACATTCTAATCCCTATTAATATACTGAATTTACTTTCAATATGAGAAAATTTTATATTTTTTCTATAATTACCTAAATTTAAGTTTCGTACCAGATTTAATACGTATTAACATTATTGTTATATTATCCATTTTAACCTAATATTTTATATTTACCTTAATTCCAATTCCACATATTATCAAAATTATATATATTTATTACATAATACCCTAATAATCACATCTAAAATCCTAAATACGACAATTATCATACCACATCAGATATGAACATCTTAAAACACCTAATAATTCACTAACTTAGTAATTAGTCAATTAACTATTAATTAGACTCCAAAATCCCTAATTATATACATATTTTAAGAGCTTAAAAATCACTTAAAATGTTCGAAATTTAATTTTTAAAAAAGGGCTTCATAACATTGTTTCATATCACCTAAGTAGTCTATACACAAAAAATTGAGCTCAAAACTACACTCCTAATACTATTTAATTCTAAATTGAAATAAGTTTGGTTTTATACGGTTTCTTACGCACCATATATTTTCAAATGTGATTAAATCTAACCAATATTTTTTTCCTAAATCTACATACAATAAAACATCATAATAACAAAAATTATAATTTTCTAGATAAAATTAATAATTTTAACAAATTACAAAACATTGAGCGGAATTTTGGACTCATCTAACTGTAGGACTTTCGATCACCAATGATGGTCTAATGGGTGTTAGTCGGTCCAAGCAATGGGTGTGGGGTATGGTGGTAGTGGCGATTTGGTTTCAATTGATGGCGGTTTGTGGGTTCAGTCTAATTGTTCCTATTACATAGATTTTTTGTAATTTTTTAAAAAACAACCCTAACTCTCTTATTTCTGCTCTCTCTATTTTTTATACTCTACCAATTGCCCAAATAAGCTTTTGAAAAAAATTGGTTATTTATAGAACTCCTAGGGAATTTTAGTGCATTAATTTAACTTGACAATTGGGCTTATCTCATCCATTTTGACTTTTTAAATGTGTTAATTTAATTGGTCCAATTTTTTTCTTCCCTCCTTGACTTGCCACGACTCAAATCTAGATCATTCTCCACTTCTTTGATTTTTTTTTCTTATTTTTCCTTGACTTTTTTTATAATTTTTTTAATTATTTAACATTTTTCTAGCATTTTAGATAATTTTGCGTATTTTCACCTATATGTAAATATATATATGGAGTATAAGTAAATATCCTAAATATTATTTATATTAGTCTATGATTTTTAGTATACATATAATTTATTTTTAATGACTTGTTAGTTATCGGAATTTATTTTATACATTTCTAATAAATAACAAATTATATACTTAAAATTTGATATTATAATATTCTATTATTTTATTACTTATTTTCTTGAATCAAATTTACAAAATCATTTTTACTAATATTTCTAACTTTATTTTATAATTTAGGCTGCATTGGATCCTTTAGCCGATCGCCCTAAACTTAACGTAATAAATCTGATCCTATAGTTACAAGGCTTATACATACTCCTCATGAATGATCTCCACAACAATGCTTCCCTCCAACACCCCATAGTAGCCTAGTAATTGTTATCTATACTTGAATGCATTTTGACTTTAACTTTTCAAACCAAATTCAGTGCTCTCATACAGTACTTAGTCACTTTAAAGATTCTCGAAAATGCTAAATCAGACATGAATTCAAGAGAGAAAAAAGTAAAGAGAGATGCTATCAAAAAGAAGTTACAACTTTGAAATGGATTAAATATAAATAAGGAGAGATCCCCTTCATATACAAGCGGCATTCAAAATGCCAAGTTCAATTTAATCTAGCGGTTTGTAAATCAATTACATCAACTCCTTCCTATCTACATCCATATATCCTACCTACTCATATGCATAGAATCTGGACAATTGTACGAGTAAGGTATCTTTCGGTCTTGAATTTCAATTAACCGAGACTTCGTAGTTAGCCTCAGTAAGTGGAAATTTGGGCTTCTCGGAATTTGTTCAAGACACACACACTTTTATCGAACATATGTTAATCACTCTGCATATTAATGATACATCGACTTACACCTAATAACAATGAGGAGACCAACTCACCTCTTACCCTTTAAAGGAAAAGAGATTCAATGATATTAATATATGATTGTATCTTGATGAATGCCATACAACTACCAATGAAGTATTGCTCCATGTGAAGATGCCACTTTGTGCTTACATTTATGGAACATTTTTGAAGTAACAGTGCCCACGACCAGTTCATTTAAAGGGATATTCCAGGAGAAAAATTGGAAGCTTTTATATTTATGAGAGTTGGCATATTCATCATCCGATCATCCTATCCTAAAAGTAACAATCATGGTCGTTGCTATTTCTAATAATTATATTACACCCATAAGACCTATCAATTAATGATGTGCCCATTGATATGCCTTTTCAACAATTGAAGATGAACAAACCAGTTTATATTATATATATATATATATATATATATATATATATATATATATATATGGTCTCTCTCTTGATTCTCCCCTTCATGTTCTTATTATAAAGATTGACCTACTACTAAAATAATTAAAGCAGCAAATTAGCAAACTTCACCAAAATGTAAGTTAGACATCACATCTTATATTTGAACCAATGAAAAAGCACGTTTAGCTACTGTGAATCATGAAAACAATGATATCTCCATTGTCCTCATCGATTTGGTCCCATCCTAGGAAGCTAGATTATTGAGCTACGATAATGATTCTAGCGTCGGTCATTAGTTGCAATCAGAAGCCCCATGCCAATAACCTTTTTAGTCCATTAAAATATACCAGATTCTTTCTGTATAAATCTGTTATTAAGTTGCAATTTGTGTTTTTCTTATTTGGTGATAATATGACAAACATGACAATGGATTGTTAATATTTTTTAGGTATGTGTGAATATGGCTGGTGCATAAATTTGGTTAGAAATTGATTTAGGTAGTGGATACTGGCGCTGCAATTGGATGACCAATAAGATTGTAAGGTATCCACTTATTGATCAAATTCGTCTAATAAAATGTCTGGTTGTTATTTAAAAATCTTGAAGTCCATTTACCAAAAAGAAGAAAGGTCTAAAATTCTAAGAAAAACAAGCTTCGTAAATAAACTAGACACCAGAAAGGCACACATCCCTGATGTCTCACTAAGTTTGTAACTTTTATAATTTTCATGTTTAATCATATAAAAAAATTATATGAAAAGGATATATATATACATACACATACACTATAATGTCAAATCTAATAGTTTTTTTTTTTTTGCTTAGTAATAGATAATAAATTAAACATGTGTAGATAACTATCTCTTTATACGTTTCCTCCTTTATTGTAGTTCTATTCAAGACAGCATATGCTATGCTAGGTCAAAATTTCGATTTTCTTTTTTAATTTAAGAAAAATTCAGTAAAGTACTATAATTTCCTAATAATTCCTTACAGGCATCTTATATAGATCAAATACTCAATTAGATATTTGTAAAACAATTTCAATTTTAGGGTTTTCATATACTTCGAATTGTTGTTATAATCGAAAATGGTAAGGATTTTTTTTTTCTTTTTGTATTGAAAAGAATCAATACGGATTAGTTATGTATCAATTTTGATCTTCTTCTTATATTATTAGGATTAGGAAAAGTCAAATTTCGATTCAAATCCAAGAATCGTTCATGAGTTTACATTTATATTTATCCCATTTTAATAGTTAATGGTTCCAATTTATTTCGTTTTGGAACTAAAAACCAAATTGCTTTTTCAACCTAAAAGAAAGGGAAATTTTTTCAATATTTATGTTTTGCAATACAATTGAAGGATCAAAGGGATGGATCCAACCCCCAAAAGGAAGGATTTCTTTTGAACAAGTGACCAAGGAAAACAAGATTCAATATAAAAGGACAATAAAATAAAAAAGTTTAGTAATCCCCCTATCTTAAGCAAAGGGGAAAGGCTTTCATCTATTTTGTATACTATCATTTTGGTGGCATGGTTGAGTGTTAAGGGGAGAGATTGAAATACTTTTTCCCTAATTCAAATTCCAATGTTGCCTGATCAACAAAAAAAAAAAAAACTCAAAATCCCTAATCTTATTTAATTTTCTTTACTAATAGAACTTGTTGAATTTTTCGCTAGCAAAAGAAAATAGAGGAAAAGAACTCTTATATTTGCTTGATTTGAAACATCTACAAGCTAAAGTGTTGTAAATCTTTGTCTCAAGGATTCAAGGAGAGATTATAAGTGAAAGGGAATTGGTAAATTTTTCTCTTTCTATAAAGGCCCTTCCTAAAGGAGTCTTTAATTTACGGATTTTGAACTAAATTGGATAACTTGATTGCTAATCTAATTAGTGGTTGTAAGAAGCTACCTTGTATATAGACTCGTAAGGTTCTTTTAAGTGCTAGGGTATTCAATAAAATAAATACTAAATTCAATGAAAAATTGACTTTTATATATCATAAAAACTAAAATGAAAAAGGAAAGAATTTCTTTTCAATAAACTTATGTTCTTTTGATTGTTTCACAGAGGCAATCGTTAGACATAGATAAATGGTAAGGATTAAATCAAATGAGAAATAAAATTATGTGATAGATAATGATGCATCTTGATTATATATTTTTATGTCCTTTTTTTTTTTAGTTAGTAAAATGAAGCACAAGAAAGAATGGGCCTTATTATTTCTACATCTTAGGAAAATTTCCTTGAGACTTCAAAATGAGCCACAATGTATTTGAAGAAGTTGTTCATTGAATTAGGAAGGTAAATAATCTACTTGAATTTGATTTCATACTTATTCTCTAATTTGAAAATAATCATTTCGAGTAATGGCACTAGTTTATTGAGCCATACTCAACCTTCATGACATTTGCCTTAATTAATTTGTAAGCTAAATTAGGGTTTGAGTCAAGTTTATGTGTTAGTCAACTTCTAATTGAACTTATATATCAATATTATTTCAATCATAAGGAAAATATCTTTTTAGAATAATCAAACCTAAGCAAGTTTCTAAAGTCTAATTGAGTTAAAAAAAATTTTAAACTCAATCGACTCCAAATCAAACTTGAGCCTTGACACATTCCTATAGAGCTCATATTTAACCTCCGCACTTCATAGCCTCGATTCAATTTATTTATGGCCCTAAATACAACTACAACCTCATAAATTGAGAACTAGAAAGGAACTTAGCCCCTCAGCCAAAGCAACTGTTTTATGACTAGAGGCAACCATACTTCGGCAATATTCCTTCATAGGCTGGATAGCGGTCAAGCCCAAAACAGAAGTCCACAATACTTTAATTGCCCAAGATCCATATAGCAAGTTTCGCTAAATTAAATACATCGTTAGTCTACTTTATGGGTGGATAAGAAAAGCTATCTTAATTGATTTATATAATTTATTTTCCTAGTTTATATGTAGCAGTAAATTAAGAATATCATTTTTATAGGAAAAAGTATGTTACCACCGCATATCGTTAGATGTACTAATTACTCTTTTGGCATAGACAGTGAATTTTTTTTTTTTTCCCACTTGACATAATAGGACTATACATGTAGTGATTTTCATGATATTGTTAATGCCCTCGATTTCGCAATCCCGCTTGGGACTCTGTTGATAAATATAACGTCCATTGAAGCATAAAATCAAACTTATTATACTCATACAATTGGATGGAAATATCAAGCGAAATTACATACCCAAGCAAAAACTTGATCTAATTTAAATAAATAGGACTTTGGAGGGGCAGATAAATTCCCGTGCCTGGAAGTTTCTGGGGGATACAAAAACAGTAATTTTATAGAAGGAACGCGATTTTTTGAATTCCGAGGGAATTACGAAATATTAGGATGAGTTATAAACTTTGATTAAAATTAAGAACTTAAATAGTTTTGTGTTGGTATCATAACGGTATTGAAATCTTCGTAAGAAAAAAGTAGTGTATGAAAGATTGAGTGAAGTCACCTTGTTTTCAAACATTTTTTATGAAGTTTATGAATTTTGGTCAAATTATGAAGTTTGTATCGTGTTACAAATTATGAGTATGATTAAAATGTGGAATTACAATCCTTAAGTGCAATTACAACATACACTCTAATTTTAAAGGGAAAAAGTCCCAATTTACAAAGTTTGGATTATTTTATGAAATTTTGAAAAAGTAATCAAGTTATACGTAAAGTTACAAATTATAAAGTATAGTTACAAAATTATACTGAAGTCACAAATTAATGATGATTGATGAAATATGAAGTTTAGTAACAAAATGTTTTGAGAAACTAGTGATTGTTGTGATAAATTATGAAACTGAATATTTTTGATAAATTAGGAAGTTTAATTTAATGTGAAATTACAAAAGTTTAGACAATTTATGAAAACTTTTGTATGTTAGGAACGTTTAAGATAGATTACAAAATAAAAAGAGAAATTACAAATGTTTGAGTGATTTACAAAACAATGTAAGCTTATGAATTCATGGAGCTTTCTATATAATATTTTTCATAACAAAATTAAGTGGAATCACGGAAAATTTTTGTTTTACGAACATTTTTTTAAGTTATGAACGTTTAAAGTAAATTAGGAACAACTTTTAAGGTAAGTTACAAAAGTTTATGAATCTTTAAGGGTACTCATAAAATGCAATGTGTTAAGATAATTTAAGTGCAATTACGAGCTTAAAGCAAATTGGCCAAAACATGTCCAAGCTACAACCCTTTTAGGAAAGTTACAATTTTTTAGGGAAGTTGCAATTTTTCTTTTCGAATTTTGAAAATTTAATGAATATTTTAGATAACTAATAAAATAAAGTTACGAAATTAATAAAGAGTGTGAAACTTCTAAGTAAAGTTGCAATACTTAAAGAGGAATTAGGAAAATTTTGAAAAATGACAAAATATCACATGCCAAAGATACCTCCGATGTCCCTCGGATAGCTTAGGTTTAGTGCTCGTACAGGCCTAAGCTGTTGATATCAAGTCAATTGCCCGACCTCCTTCGTTGAAAATTCGCAATCAACAGAAAGTATGAACTCTTATACGCCGTTCAAGAGTTTGGATCCTATGTTGTCTTCTAGAGTCATTCTTGAAACTATGAATCCGTGGTGCTCCCTAAAGTCATTTTGAAAGTGCAAATCATAATGCTCTTTAAGTCAATTTTGAAAGTTTTGATCCTTGGATGCTTAGAGTCGATTTTGAAATTGTAAAGTGAGCTTCTGGAGTTAATTTTGAAAATGCAGAGCAAACTTCTGGAGGCGATTTTGAAAGTGTAGATTAAAGTCTTTATATTTGGTCACGGAAATATGGATCAAGTCCTTAAGGTCGAGTTTTAAAAATATGGACTGAGTCTCTAAAGTTTGGGTTTTAAAAATGTAGTTCTATTTAGACCTATGTCCACACATATGGGTCACTCCAAGGCTCCTATTCAATTTATATTATGACATGTACATGCATAAAGACAGAGCATTCATGTAAATATATAATACTATCCTAACATGTACTACAAACAAGAAAATAGGGTAGCCACCCACCTTTGTTCTGATTTATTTTAATTTATTCTTTCTTCTTTAGGAGTTGTACCTAATTATATTCAAATTAATTAATCTATTCGAATTTTGTAATTAACTTAGAAATTCCAATAGACTTAGACTAAGATGATTGATCAAGGGTGGTTGACTTACAGAAAAAAGAGGTCAACCTAACCGTTTACATATTATCTTTTCTCTTGGAATTCATCCTAATTTTTATTTTATTTTAATGTTTTTTTTTATTAACAATTTGATTGAGCTTATAATGCGTATTTTCTTAGAAAGCCCTAGCCTTTTGAGTTCATCAGATTTCTTCTTAGATCAACTTGTTAAGGTTTAGTTGCCATCACTTGTTATTTTCAGTTTTTTCTTAAGCTTAATCCATAATTTATCTAATTAAATTTGTAGTTCTCAACAATAATCTAAAGAGTTTATTAACATTTGATTTCATTATAAATCCTAATCTTCAAAGAATTCCTTCTTGGTTAACAAATTCTTAGGTTGTGATTCCTACATTTTATAATTCCCAAATTGTTTTAGGGTTTTATATATATTTTATAAATTATTCTTACAGGATTCATATTCCATTTGTTTATTATGTGTTACTCAATGATGTTTCTAGTTTTCACTGTAAGTTAGATTTTCAATTCTAATTGCTTATTAAAATGATTTAGGTTACGATCACTTGCTCGTCAGTAAGCACTTTTCCATCTGTTTGTTATTGCGGAGTAGAAATTCTTGCTCAAGTGATATGTGAAGGGAAGTGTGAGGTCCACTTAAAGCTAATGGTAGAAAGATTATAAATGAGTTAAACTATCAAAAACTAAGCGTAAATTAGAGATAAAACTTATTTATCTAAATAAGTCAAACTCGAGTTTCAGTTTATACTCATGAATCGATTTGCTTAGGCTTGTGAATAAGTTTATAGATTTTATATATATTATAAATAGTATATATAATATATATTATATATTATTAAAATTCAAAAGTTAACATTTATGTATTATATATAAAGATTTAATATATTATAGGATAATATATCATAGATATTCTAATCATTGTTTAGGAGATTTCTACAATAACATTAGCAAAATAATTTTATCATAACACTGGCGAATTAAAATTATTCATTTACTAAAACTTAATTTACATCATCTATTCTATTAAAAATAACTTAATATGTTACGTAGACAATAAGTTAATAGGTTTCACGACTAAAAAGGAAAAAAGAAAAACTAATTAACAAATAGTATTAAATAATAAAAAAATAACCTCTTATAACATATTATATTGGTTAGCATTATGCTAACACCATATTGGTAGCATTACTGTAAAAAAAATCTCATTAGTCACCATTCATTAATCTATTTCTTTATTTTGTATACTTAGATTCGATATCAGCTTGCTTTAAACTCAGCTTGATTCAAACTTGATTAGTAAACAAGCCGAATTTAAGTTTAAGAAAAAATTCGTTTATCTGAACTAGTTAAGCTTAAACCTTAATTGTAAACTCAATAAAAAAGTTTAGCTTAAGCTCGAGGTTAATAATTTTTAAAAGAGTCTCAAGCCTGAGATTGTAGAAGCTCAGTTAGACTCGTTTACAGCCTTAAATGGTAAATATCTTTTAAACTTGTTACCTTAATGATATTAATGTATCTTTTCATTTTTTATTTTTATAATTTCTTTTATAGTATATGCCGTTTTATTAATTTATTATATAAATCTTAATCATATATGGAGTTACACCGAACCGGACTAAATCACATGTCTAAATGGAATGGAACAGCGATCTCCCTACCCGAAACCCTCAGGTGCAGGGGACTCACCCATGTCCATTAAGGGGGCTTGGTCCCCTTTTTTTTTTTTTTTATTGCAAGTACAACTAGTGGCCCATTTTGATTGCCTTCATCCTGCATTATGATTTGTTTATACAAATTCTCCAACTAATGCATTTTGGTTCCATCAAAAATAAAATAAGCTGGCCCCTGCTGAACGGTCATGGCAATTTTAATTTTCACCAGTCAACAAAGACACAAGGAACGTCTGGAAACTCCGAGGATGCATCTCGATGAGACCAATATATACACGACACTTTGTACCATGCACACAGTTCCAAATGCTACCTCCAACACTTTTGCTTACCAGTTTGATTCAATTCTCGCTACAAATAGAAAATCAATACCAACTTATCTATAACCAAAGTAGGGTCTGATTAATATTTGATAGTAATGGGTGAGAGTACTCAAGATGATGTCATGGACTTGAAACTGTTTAATGGGAGAGAAGAGCTTCCATCATCAAATGATGATGATGATGATGGTAATAATACGACATTGCACACCCTGGTGGCTATGTTGATATGGCTTGGTGGTGTTCACTTTGATGCCATATTGGTTCTTTTTTCTCTTTTCTTTCTTCCTCTTTACAAATCCCTCCTGTTAGTTCTCTTTCTCTAGTCCATTTCGTTTGTACTTTGTTAGTTGGCTTTTACAACATCAATGGAGAATGATACGTTATCTTTCTGTTATTTTACTTTCTTTTCTGTAAGGGTATTCGGTTTACTTGTAGTTTTGGTGATCATTCCTGTAGATGTCCAGAGCAAACCTGGGAGAAAATTGGCCAGGTACCTTTACTTTTGTCAATGGCTATTTGTGTGGTTAGATGATGTTGTGTGCATGTGGGTATGTTTTTCAATATTGTGCTGGCTAAACCACTCTTTCTTTCCATAGAAAATTCAGTTGGTGTCAAAGTCCTTTTGAGAGGTTTCATCTGTGCGCTAAGGATGTTATGTAAGGAAGTCTAACTAATTTAAACTTTTAGAGGCCATTATTTATTATGATATTAGAGCATGAAATATAATTCGAATCATGATTCACTCATTTCAGTGTTGTTTAATTAATCGATGCACTTCATCTCCAACCACAAGACATATAAGTATATCAATTCAAACCCTTACATTTTTGCAAAGATGTTGTTAACACACCTCAAACACCAAACATATAGGTAAACGAAGAGGCCATCATAATTTTTTAATCGATCAGCTCATTTATGTGCTTCAGTCAAAGTTTCCGACCACAAGTGGGGGAAATGTTGTCCAATAACATATAAACTACACCAATTTTAACCCTCAAAATTTGGCAGAGGTATTTGTCTCCACGGCTGGATCCCCTGACTTAAAGGTTGCCAAAGAGGCTGTTATACGTTTTTCGAACTCTTGTTAGTATTTTTCATGCAATACTAAGGATAGAACATCTTTTGAAGAGCTATAAGAGAACTGGAAAATTCGTCATGGCTGATAGGATCAATTTGCCCAAAGAGGAAACAACATGTGTTGTTATTATTAATTATTTGAGGGGGGGGGGGGGGGGGGCTTATTAAGAAGATTCTTTCTCTTATTGACTCTGTTTTTTCAGGTTTATATGTAAGCATGCGCGCCGTTATTTTCCGGTTACCTTATACGTGGAGGACATCAAAGCCTTTGATCCAAATCAAGCTTATGGTCAGTTGCACTTGTTATACATCATTTTGTAATTGGTCTTCTTTTTGACATGTGGGTTCTAGCTTGTATTCTGAGCTGTGTTGATTTCTTGTAGGGATAGATGAGAAAAAGAATCGACAACAACTTTTCAATTGCATCTTTTCAAATTTTTCCATTGGGAAAGTATGAGGGACCAGGGGTTATAGATATATGTAAACTTTAGTTAGTTGAAGCCTTAAGTTGTTTCAGCCAAGAGTCACGATTTGACCCTGTTAAACTCAAAATCATTTCAAATGATACAATTGAATGTAATCTATGTATATAGTATAGGTGTAAATGGACTGCATACCCACAATGTAGCATGTAATGGCTGCCCGGTTTTGAAATCATTAAGAGGTTGCAATAGAGATGATAATACTCATCTTAAATCTCTTTAACGTTGCATTTGATCGTTAGCCACCATTCCTATTATTATAGCAAGGGCCGCAGGTAAATTTTCTTGGAAGTTTCGATCAACGGGCATAAACATCTGGAGAGTGAAATCGTATTCTTGCGGATATATGCATTAATCTTCTGCTCTAGGAAGCATTTCTCACTTGTAGGAGCAAATCTTTCTCAGAAAGAAGAGACAAGTTTAATTGCATGCCATTACTTGTGAGAGCACCTTTTCTAAATAATTCTTCTAATATGTTATAATTGTAATTTTACATCATCTCAGTTATCACTGGATGCAGCAGTTTTTCATTCTAGAGTTCTGTATCAGTAGGCAGACTTCCACAATTATTGGTTTGTTTTCAATATAATTGTATAAAAAACGAAGTAACTTTCATAGTTTGGATGTATTTTGGAGATTGCAAAAGAAATCCATAACGTGTATTCCTGCAGTTTTCGGTTATGAGCCGCATTCGGTTTTGCCAATTGGGGCCGTCGCCCTTGCAGATCTCACAAGACTCATCCCTCTCCCCAAGATTAAAGTCCTTGCTAGTAGGGCTGTAAATATATTAATCTCCTAGTTCTTTCTCTCTTTTGTATGTTGCAACATCGACCTTGTGTAATTTGACATTTCAATGATTACTAGGTCTTCTACACACCATTTATAAGACACATATGGTCATGGCTGGGTCTGACAACTGCAACAAAGAAAAACTTCACTTCTCTCTTGGAAGCTGGTTATAGCTGCATTATTGTACCAGGCGGTGTGCAAGAGACCTGTTACATGGAGCATGCGTCTGAGGTAGTTGAACTCCCTAAAACCTTTCCTATAGACAAAAGTTTGTTTAATCAAAATGATTTTGATGGAAAAATCTAATAAAAAGAAGGTCCCGTATCCATGTCTTTGATGATCTTGATGGAAGGTTACATTCTCGAGTTACCAGCGTCACTTTCCCTTAAGATGTTATAATGTGGACGCAGAGCCTGGTTTTCTATTTTCGTTTGTGTAATTTTTTCAATTACACTCATTGGTATTATACAATGTTTGGCACAACCCATTGGATAAGAAAAGCTTGGGAATATCATTCTTCTTATGAAAGCACATCTTCTAACCAATTAATTGCAATTTTCATGCTAGTTTCCTCCTCTTTTACTGACAAATCACCATTTCTTTACAAGATGCAGTAGTATCTTTCTCATGGTGACATAATAAGCTTGAGGATGTGTGAAGCTTTAATCAAGCAACTGTCGTTTCTTGGATCATTATGGGAAATTAAAGCTAATCATGTTCAGCTTACATTTTACCTATTTTATGCTGCTTTCTTCAATGCATTCACAGCACCATTTATATGAAACTTCTGACAATTCCATGCTTTCTTCACAGATTGCATTCCTTAAAGCGAGGAAAGGGTTTGTTCGCATTGCAATGGAGAAGGGAAAGCCAATAGTTCCGGTTTTCTGCTTTGGTCAAGTATTAACTCCTGTTTGCCTCTCCGATTCTGAAGTAACATGGCATTGTACAGTCTATGAATCTCAGGAGTGCACGCTGTTAGCTCATAATGCGAATATCACTCAAATTATTTGCTTATTTTAACAGTCGCATGTATACAAGTGGTGGAGGCCAAGTGGGAAGCTATTTCTGCAATTCTCTAGGGCTATCAAGTTCAGTCCAATTCTTTTCTGGGGAATTCTTGGGTACGCTCCGAGTCCTAAATCACTTTTCTTCTATACACTATCTATGCCATCTCTAATGAGAATTTTTCCCTTTTCTTCCCCACTTTGATCAAGCTATAATTGGAAGAACCTGCTACCTCTAAGCATAATCATCCCATAGGATCCATTCGATCCACCACTTATATTCATGCCTCATGTAGTCCAAATAGCTCAAAGAACTGGCCTTAACCACTAAATCAGCATCATATCACATTTGTACACTCACTGAATAGATTCATTCAAAAGAGCACATCAAGTAAGAGCCAAATTGGGACGTAGTCCTCCTGGCAAACTAATTGCACAGGAACTAATTTGACCTATGTTTCTGTAAATGTGTTGTGGACATGTCAAACCCCGTTTCCTAGCTCATCTATAAACTTTTCTGGTCTTCTTGCAACAGGTCTCCTCTACCTTTCCAGCATCCAATGCATGTGGCAGTTGGTAAACCTATAGAGGTGAAGGAAAACACGAACCCAACAGTCGAAGAGGTAAACCAACTAATGGAAGCATTGATTTCTCAGCTGAGTCAATACACGCTTCTTTTCACTTAAATATACACATAGCTTTGGAGTTAACAATGAATACAAAATGGGGAGCTGGTGTGTGTTTACTTTTGTTTTTTGATGTTGCAGGTAAATGAAGTGCATGCACAGTTTGTTGATGCACTGGTAGGTCTCTTCGAGAGACATAAAGCCAGGGCTGGATATGAAGATCTTAAGCTGAAAATTCTTTGAATAGATTTCAACTTCTGTTCATCGTTATGCTAAACAATGGCAACAAGTTGATGTTAACGAAACAACACTATGGCTATTGTTAATAAAATAATATGTTGTACCATACAATTTGATAAAAGGAAGAGACAAATTCGTTTATGTTCAAACTTTCTGGTCGTGATTGTGATGACACGAGGGCCACAAAATATAATTCTTCAGAAGGGGAAAAAGAGACACCTCTATTATAATTTGATGCTGCTCTCCAATTAAAGCAAAAAGGAAGAATCAGTGTCGTTTATCATGGCCTTCGACACACAAATGACTAGAATCTGGAAACTGTTGTTGATTACAATATGAGAGAAAAACACTACACATGCAGAACTATGAGATTATCTAACGTCAGAGCAATCCTACAAGAACTACAACCTCTGCTTACAGAGTTACTGTTACCCAACTTTGTGACCGTGTTGAGAAATCCAATCTGCCACTCTCATCTATCAGCTTCAGCTCATGACTATCATGCTAGGTTTTTGTTCGCCTCTAGCTCCATGGGCAAATCCCGTCTAGTCCCGTCTAAATTATATGAGGGCTGGAATCACAGTGACGTTATTTGTAGTAGATAAATACAGTATCTTTTAATTTCCATTGATATGGCCACATTCAGTCCATTGAATCCACAATGCACGAGAAAGAAAATGGGTGAAATTGTTATCCCTGCTACTAACCACATAAACATGCCGACCAAGATTTTGATAAAATAGCCGGACGAGGCAGACAACATTAGAGCAGAACAATCCTTCTGCCCAAACTACTCATAATAATCTATGAAGCAAAATATATCAGAAATGTACAAATTATCAATCTTAAAACCGTAACAGGAGTATTCCATGGGGCATTCTTAAGCATTCCACGTAAGAAAATGTATAATTTTCAAAGGACTGATTTAACACTACACGAGAGAAAGTTTTACTTTACAATGTTGTATTTATTAATTATTAAGATCCTAATGATGCATCTATCTTACAATATCATGTTCATAAAACCAATAAAGACCGAACATTACATTCAAATACATTGACATCTCTATTTAATTTGGAGGTCAATGATTTAAAAACACAAGCATTGATTGGAAAGGGCCTACCGATCACCAAATTCAGAGGCCAATACTACTACAACCCTCTTTGGGTAATAGATCAACCGGTACAATAAGAAAGTCACATGTAATGAGGTTATGTTTCCCACCGAGACCAACTTCTGTTTTACTTTCGGGGAATTGGGACTGAACTCAATTTCCTTTTTTTCCTTTCATAGTTAGCCATAAATGGCTGTTACAAAAGAACGAAAAAGATTTCAGATTATTTTAGTATAATTTTCTGTAGATTTACAACACTGGTGCCAGAAAACAACAGAAGGAAGGATAATGTTCCTCTCCAGATAAAGTAAACAGCAGCTGCACCAACATGGACCAAACCTGCCCCGAGTATAAACAAAGTTACAACAGAGCCAGGAGTTTCTCCACCTATTACTTACACTTGTGCAATGTATATAAACAATGTTAGACAACAAGACAAAAGAGGAAAACATGCCTGGAGACACCAAGCCCAACGCACCAAAGAAGCTTAGGAGACCCCTCAGAAATTTCATTGCTGGAATAGGAGGCATAATAGGATCAAACTGAATTTACATATATTAAAATTGTATCTTGATCTCACTTCTGTTAGCACTGCAATAGAACAAAGATCCACCAATATCAGTGACTTGGTAATCATAGGTAGAATTTCACCTTGCCTTCAACAGTTGAAGAGACAGAGAGCCTTTCCAGATTGATATATAACACCATTTCCACAAAGTGCTTTAATTTTGTCCAAGAGTGGAACCGGTCAGACAATCCTATAGGTGAAAGGGTTGTATAAAGGCATCTAAGTGGAGAATTGGGAAAAGAAAAAATTGCATATGATGTATAATCCATTACAGCGAGATCTTCTACTGATAAAATATTTAGGAGAAAGCCAATTCCAAACAGAGTCAACCCTTCACTGTTTCTCAAACTGTTGCACCCTCAATTGTACAAAAAGCTGTATAAGCATAACAGCAAAAATAGAAGCACAAGAACCATGACAAGCAGACCCCGTACCAGTTGTCTGTACACATCTTGTATTAGACAATTACATGCTACTATGCGTGTATGAAAAACAAGGAGTCCACTTTTATGAATCATTGGAGGTGACAATATGTACAATACTGTAGATGCAACCAATACAAAGAAACTGTGCATGTGGGGATTAGCATCATAATTTTCTTGCTTTTGTATTGCCTGCAATCACTCCCGTACAAAAGCATTGTGCTAGAGAAAGCAGACCACACACTCTTGATGCTAAATTTCAATATATGAAAAGCATGGAAACAGCTAGAGTTCTTTACAAAATAAACTCAAAATTGACGGCTTCTCTCTAAGAATTCTGAGTATCCCCCAAGATATAAATATTCAGACATGAAATTAACGTTTACTCTATTGAATTCTGTCAGGCCTGCCACTTATTGGTCGATTCCAACAACAGTATGAACCCTGCCAATTATTATTTAAGATAACTGGCCTAAATGAATACTCTTTTCATGACAAAAGCAGGGCCATAGCTGGACCAGCTATACATGAACCATCGATCACAAGACACATGCACCAGTAGAGTCTAACTGGATCTCTATAGGTGGCTTCAAGGAGTGAATAAGGTGGAAAGGCAACCAAGACACATTCAATTAGTTATAATCGGTGCTAATCCTTGACCATCAAACCCATTCCTAGATGGTTTAAATTTATATTCTTATCATGAGGAAAAGATGCAGAAATTTCTGACACTTGAATGAAGCCCTGAAAGCACTCCATCGGATAAGTAAAATGCCCATAATCAACACATAATTGCTTCTTCAAACTGCAAAAGGGTGTCTAAATAAATGCAATCGCTATTCAGTCAACATTGTTTAAAACCAGGTGCTTTACCTTAAGAGTGCAGATATAACACCCTGTAAATAGGGAAGCTGCTTGAAAATCCAAATGTCCAGCCCATCATTTCCATGGTATGGCCATATGCTCCAAACAGAGCTTCATCCTCAGTAAATGCCTCAGTCATGGTTTTTCTGCCATTGATAATGACAACCATCACACTTTTTCTAAATTTGCAGAAAAGTAAATAAGCTCCTCCTAAGGATCTTACATGATAATTTTCACAGCTGTGCCACATCCAATTGCTCTTCATTATCTTCTTTGATGTCTTTGCCAGTGAACTCCTTTTCGGGGCTAGAGCTCAATAACAATGGATGATCAAGACGAGTGCTTTCCTTACTGCTATTTAGCAAAGAAATCTGGCCCATTGGAATAGCATTCCTCTTGTAATTCCATACAAGCATTGAAATGTAATCCTGAGGGGAGATTAAGCCTTTTGCTTGAATGCAACGATGTTGCTCCTCCAAAGTATTTGAGTCATCTAGCCTTATATACTCAAGCAATGCCTTCTCATGATCAGGCCTCCAGTTGCTAGGAAATGGGGAGTAATCAGTTTCAGGGACAAGAGACATTCTGGTATACTGGAGCCCATCAATGGATTCGACAAGACCCATCCTAAGCAAATTATGATAATCAGGAGACTGTCCTTTCTTTTCTTTCAATGGGCGACTCAGATTCCGAGCACCAATTTTATAAACCTTGGCTCGTGACCGGAGCTTGTATTTAGCAGCATAAAGCTTTGCAAGGGAACCACGAATTATGTAAGAGCAAAAGTTGACGACTTTCTTCCGATTGTCAGCATACCGATACCACTCCACCATTGTTAACAAAAATTTGTTCATCTGGGCATTGGTGTGAGCCTGAGTTGCATGAAACATTCGGAAACAGGGCTGTGGGTCAGGATCTCTATCACCCTTCAGAAAATTCAGCTTCCTGAACTGCTTGATACATTGTTTTAAGCTGGCTGTCACAGATAAAAGCGTGCCAACCCCCTTTTCGCTGATTATCTTTCCGCCAGTGGCAGTATAACGTAAAGTTGGATACACAACTCGACGGCATAAAACATGATCAAGAAACAATATACCTTTTGTTATGTGTTCAATGGGGAGACTCTCATTGTCAAGCTTGAGCATATATCTCTGATCACAAAATTCGATCAATAGCTTTCGCAATGTTGCTGCATCTGCCCTAGGTCCTCTCACGCCAATTAAGATATGACCACCGTATCGTAAATAATCCATCTTTCTAGTCTTATCAGGCCCACTTGTTGGTACAAACTCAGGCCAAGATGTATTTCCATGCTCTGATTCCCCTTCTGGTGTATTCCAGATAACATCACTTCTTGATGGAGAATAGAATTCCTTAATCTTATCTTCCATCCAACGGTCCAACTCATGAAGACATATATTAGCCAAAAGTGGACTAAGGATCCCACAATGTCCCCAGTTGGGAACTTTCTCCGCCTCCTCAGGTGCAAACCCAAAAAAAGTATCTAGCCAATAAGGATCTGGCTTTGGTTCATCTTCCGCTAAAACCCGTTTCTTTTGATACTTCCTCTTCTTTTTCTTCTTCTCGCCATCATCAACTCTACTAGTTATAACTGGGGTAACCAAAGCTGCCTTCACCAAGTCAACTACCTTTTTATCCCTCACATCCCTCATCAAACAATTTATTATAAATCCCACCTTCATTCCATCCAATATAGTACTTAAATCTCCCTTTATGTACCACAAGTACCCAGCAAAACTCCTTCTAATAACCCTCAACACCGTATGGGCATTCCTCCCAGGACGAAATGCAAAGGACTTTTGCGAAAACCTCGCCTCATAGAGCGGCTCCAAAATCATCAACAGCACCTCCTGCACGATCTTATCCTGAAACGGGGTAGGCTGCGTGGTTGTAAGAATTGCCTTGATTTTCCTCTTTGACAAAGACTGATAATCCGTCTTGTCCTTTGGCGACTTGATAAAAAACTCCAACCTAGCTCCCCACTTAAACCTATTATCAAGAACAGCATTTCTAAGCGCTAACAAGTCCTCCAATGCAGACCTTTGAATTGAACTCTTCGGCATATATGAACCCGCCTCATCAATACACACTTTCTGATAAGCCAATACCCACAATTCAAACCTCCGAAGATAACTACTCAAATTACTAACTATCCTATCAGGTTCCTTAAAATTCTCAATCCACATCTGGGAACAAACAGAAACACCATCTTCCTTCAATAGATTAGAAGGATCATCGGGATCAGGTGCACCACGACGGTGCACGGTGATAAAGGACATCAGCCGAAATAAAGCACACCCATTATTTCTTGACCTTAAAGGACTAAACTGAGATGTCAAGATCACATTTTTAACAATCGTAGTACTAGGGTTCTTAAGGGCATGTTGGGCTAATATTGAAGCACAACGGTGCATTTTGCTCAGTACCTTATTGGGTTCATAAAACCTAGTCTTCGAAGACGTTCAGGGGTTATTCTAACATGAACGGCACAAAAACCATGAAAATTGAAAAGGCTGGAGCTAAGAATATACGTTGAAAACAGGTTCGCAGAGGTAAAGTGTAGAGATTTTTTCTGGGTATTGTCGAAAATTGAAGCTTTGCTTGGACGCTCTATACTATACCCTGCATAAACCCTAGCCTCTCCCTCTCTTTGGTTTTTGATAATTGATACTCATTTTTACATACATTTTTCTTCCTTTTTTTTTTATCTTTTTCCTTTCTTTTGTTTATAAATGGCTAAATTCACAGGCAAAAAAAAATATAGAAGGATGTATTTTTTTAAAAAAGTGAAAAATATTTTTTTTTGGAAGAATCTTAAAAAAAAAAAGAGACAATAATTTCATTTTTAGCAATATGAGACAATTTATCCTTTTTCCTAATGTCATATTATTCCTATTAGCCACTATTAAGTTCTCATTCCCTAATGTATATACTTTCATTTTTTATTTTTATTTTTTCATCAATTTCCTTTCAATTAATTTATTAAATTTTTTTTTGGCCAAATCAATCTTTTAACTAATATCATATTATTTAATTATAAAAAATGCTCAATTATGAATAGAAAGAATATGGAGAATATATTTATCTTCACAAAAGAAAAGGCACCATAAAGAAAGTCATTATTTTGCTTTTTAGATTTATCTATTGTTGTGATTCTAAATATTAATATATCTTGTATACGGAAACAATAAGAAATTATCCCGAATAATTAAATTCAAAACAATGGTAAAATTAAATAAGTTATGCGTGAGGACAATGTGTTCTTTTAACCACTCAAAACCCGGTTTAACAAAACTTTAAATAAATCATTTTTAGTTATGCCATCCATTTCATTTGAGAATCACCCTAGATTGTATTGTAATTCAAAGTAGATTTTTTTAAAAAAAAAAAGTTGCCATTATCATATTACACCTTCTGGATAATAGGTTTCAAGATAGAATTTAAATCGAGAAATTCACCAAAAAAGTTAATGAATTTTATCTATTTAGAAGATGTTTGTCAATTTTAATCAACTTCTAAAATCTACGAGGTAATTGAAGTACTAAGTTTAATTAAGTTATAAAATTAATGATCAAGGATTAAGAATAAGGTCTAAGCTTGCAAGGGGTTAGGATAGAAATAAATTCTATGCTAGATAAGGTTTTAAGTTAAGATCTTTGATAACTAAACAATCTTGAATAACTAAATAAAAATCTAGGTTAAAAATAAGGTTAGAAAATATTAATACAAGCAAAAATTAAATATTGGGTCAAATAGAAATGGAGTGATCAAAGAAAGAAAGATTGAACTTTAATCAATCTTGAAAATCTAGAAGTACATTTCAGTTAAGTTAAGCACTCCTGTAAGAGAATAAGAACCTTGAATTTGTGGAATTCAATCTGCCACCACCCTTAAAGTATTGTACTGTCACAATTATCATTGCCATAAGCGCATTACTACTATCAATATTACTACTATCAATATTACTACTTTATAGTATTACTACTGTTGCCATCACTATAGGTGAGTCTAGAATCACCACCACCACTTTAACCACCCCCCAAACCCTTGACTAGCACCATCAACAACATAATTCCAATACCTCTACTATGTTGATAGTAGTGTCACGCCCCGAAACGGCAGAATCGTAACAGTCTCGCCGTGTAAACCATCCTAAGATAGAAGTTAACTTTACAACCACTATCTTAGATCTGATCTATACAAGGCGTCAACGACTAACCTGTTTTGAAGTAAACAGTTTGTAATTTAAATAAATCATTTACCTAAAAAAGTAAGGAAATATATATACATTATAATTCAGTTATTGCAATTAAAGTTTACAATAATTCTCCATAATATATTTCCTACTTATTACATTATTCAGAAATGAAAAGTAATTCTAAAATAAAAGCTTAGACCTTAAAAATATGTGTTTATTCTTCAATGTTTTTCTTTACTCTCCAGGATCCAGCAGTTACTAGCTTTAGAATAGTTGTTTGCCGCTTCTTAGCCAGCGCTTACACGACGTCTATAGGGATGTGAACAACTATAGCTCAGTAAATTAGGATGGAGGACTTAAAACTATACCATAAACACAACAAGGTTTTCAATCAACTTATTATATGCAATGCATGTGCAAGCAAATGCCATCGCACGACGTTGTCCATCACGTCGTGAGATTAGAGAAATTGCGTCCACTCTAATATAGGTTGAGGAGTTACCATTAATATAACAGCTCACGACCAAACCCAAGCTTGTGCAATGGAGACCTCGCTCCTCCCGTGACTACCTTCGAACCATTGACTTCACCCTTGCCGCGATCTCCTCTCCTGTCACTTAGTTCGACTGAGGATGAAGAAGGGACCAATTGCAATCTTGCGCTATCCCTTTCGAAGGGATTGGTATTTGACCGGAGAATTCTAAGTTCTCCTGATAGGTTGCCATGTAGGTTCAATTATGATTATAGGTCCGATTATGATTATAGCCCGTATATTTTATTAGGTCCAGTTTAGAGTGATCAATCATTTCATACAAACCATACAATACAAGCCAGGACAACAGACAAAATCATACCATTACTCATAATCAAGTACATGCACACATCCAACTATCTAACAAGTACAACCAAGTATAATCTTAAGCCTCCAAAATACAGCATCGTATTAATCCCAACTTACCTTGACTCCTCGCTCACTCACTCGAGATCCGATTTGCTTAGGCCATCGCCGATCATCCCTATAAAACAAACGTGGTTTTAGTTTTTCATATAACTATTATAAGTTTATTTTATCCTATAACGCTTATTGTTATGTTTTGTTTAGGGTTTAATATGCCTAATTATTTAGGTCTTAAGTCTTTTACAATTATTATAGGTTTGGGGTTAGGTTCGGATTCGGTTTCTGCATCGATTTCTAGATTAGGTTCTAGTTCAATTTCTAAGTATTGTTTTATACTCGAATACTACAAATTCGTTTCAACCCATAATGTGAAATTAATCACATTACTTCCCAATCTCTTAAATATTATCATTACCCCTAGTCAGTATTTTATTTCACGCGGTACACTTAAATCCGTATTAGTGTATTAAATTTACTCTTGACGTGAGAAATTTTTTACATTTTTCATATAATTACATAAATTCAAGTTTCCTATCAGATTTATTGTATATTTTTATTCTTATCATAATATCAATTTTTATTCTAATATTTCATATTTATTATATTTCTAATAATCATGTATTATGTATTATCACTTATTATGTACATAATATACATCTAATATTTTTATTACTCTAATTATTATCTCCCAACATCAATTATCTTTTCAAAATGTCTAAATTCATCCTAAATCAGATTTTACACCTAATTTACAAAATTAACTTAAAATGTATTATTTTTCCATATTACTTATTTACTGCATAAGTAACCTAATAATTAAATCTAACACTCTAAATACTGCAAGTATCATACTCCATCAGATTTCAACATCCTAAAACACATACTTATTCACTAAATCAGTAATTAACCATTTAATTACTTCATTAACCCTAAATTATCTATTTTACGCCTTATTTTAGGGCCTAAAAATTATCTAAAATTTTTGAAAATTAATTTTTGAAACCGAACTTCATAGCACTAGTCCATATCATCTAAGTTATCTACACAAAAATTTTGGGTTCAAAACTACACTCCTAAGGTCATTTATTTCTAAACTGAAATATGCTCGGTTTTGCACAATTTCTTAAGGACCATATATCATGAGATATATTTTCATCAAAATAATATTTTTCATAAAAACTAAATATAAAAATATTCCAGAAGAACAAAATTCATAATTTTATAATAATATTTACTATTTTTACAAAATTACACAATATTGAGCTGGAAATCGAACTTACCGATTTGGTTGGCTCCGGCCACCGTCAGTAGCCATGGGTGTGTCGGCCCACCTGAGTGCTGCCACCACCATGTGGTGGTGGTGGCCGTCCACTCCCAGCTACTCATCGGGTCTGGGTTCTCCTTTGTGCCCTAACTACACAGTTTTCCTTTTCTTTTCTTTTTCTTTGGTTTTTCTCTTGAATTTTCGAAGCTCTTTATTTTTCTCGCTCTCCAAACTGCCCAAATGAGCTTCTGAAAAATTTGGGATATTTATAAAGCTTTATGGTAATTAATGTGCATTAAATTGGACAAGACATTGTCCAAATTTCTTAATTTTTTGCTTTTATGTTGCTTTAATTTAATTGACTGATTTTTTTCTTATTTTCCCCAGCTGCCATGACCCAATTTTGGATCATTCCTTTTTTTCTATATTTTTTTATAATTTTTCCTTAATTAATTATGAATTTTCTTTAATTATTTCTTATTATTTTATTACATTTCGCGTATTTTAAGTAATTACACGTATTTCTACATACATGTAAATTCATGTATAGTACAAATAAATATTCCTAAATATTATTTAGGTCATTTTATGATTTTTAGTATACATATAATTTATCTCTAGCAATTTGTTAATTATCGGAATGCATTTTACGCATTTTCGATAAATAACGAGTCATATACTTAAAATTTGAAATTTTTATATTCTTCTGTTTTATTGCTTATTTTCTTAAATTCAAATTTACAGGATTATTTTACTAATATTTATAGCTTTACTTTATAATTTAAGCTCGATCGAATCTTTTAACCGATCAAAACCTCGAATGGCTAGTTTTGGGGCTTACAAGTAACAATATTAATTTAGTGGTGATGCTAATGGTAACAAAAATAGCAATGATGGTGGATATTAGAGTGTATCACAGCCATCCTTATTGATAAAATCCTTTTACATGTATAAGTTATTATAATTGTAATAATAAGTAAATGCCTTTCCATGAATAGTTCTAATATCGATTTAAATAAAACCTATACACCCCAATTTGTATCCATTCATGATAATGACACTTAATGAAGGTAATGTAGATTAGTGATTGTGGTCAATACAAGTCGTAACAAGAGTAATCATGGTGATAATAGGAAGTAATGATCGTAATAGTGATAATTGCGGTACTTTTCAATAAAAAGGCTATTAAGATTCTAAAGAAAAATGTATAAAAATTATGTAGAAAATCTCAAAAGAATAAGGAAGAAAATTGTAATCCACTATAATTTAAAAGTATCATTCCAATGAATCCCATACAAATTCAAAGCACTCATTTCCTCTAAGAAGTCCTTAGGGTATTTTACTCTCTCATGCACTATCCAATATACTAAGGGCACAATTAGTACGAAGAAATAAATCTAAAATGGAATTGTGAATCAACTTTTAATTCCCATTCAATCATTTGGGTGCAACTTTAAAAGTGTAAATTGTAATCCCTTAAAAGTAGCTATTCTAGCTTTTAATCTAAGTTATAAGTAAAGGATAGTGATTCTATTCCACCTTTAAAAAATGAATTTACAACTTTCAACCATGAATCTAAGCTAAAACCCAAGTCATACATACATACACATACACATATACATAAACTAATGGCCCATTTATTAGGCTTAATGATAATGGCTATCATAGGTATAACTCTTGGGTGAATTCTTGGTAGTCTGTTAGCTGTGTACATGACGATTTACCTACAAAAAACGCCTTTCAATATTACTAATGAGAGTTTTTCAACGCTCAAGTTAATGAGAAGAGTATTTGAGTTCTTAAGAATATGAGAATTTGTAGAGAGACACAAAGAGAGAGAGAGAGAGAGAAAGAGTTCTTAAGAGGTTCTAAGATCCTTTACTCACTAGTTGCCTTCCTATTTATAGGTTAAGGGGGTTTACCTTTCGAACACGTGGTAGAAGAGGATTAATTGGAATGAAATCTAAGGAGGTAACGATGTCAAGATGAGAAAAGACTTCCACCTTTCTACTGATTGGTAGGAGCTTAAAGGATGGGCTTATCCCATCGACAAATGGTGGCCGCCTTAGCCTGGTAGCTATGTAGGCTGTATATTAAGTAGTCATTTTGCATTTAATGAAGAAAGAGAAAAGAGACAAAAAGAGGAAGGTCGACTTGGCTATGCCAGGTAGCAAGTTCTCTAGAGGCTGCATTGAGCAGGAGGTAAACTCTTTCCCTATTGTCAAAAGGTGAAACTCGAGGAAAATGGAGAAAGACTTCCAGAGTGTTTAAGATTTAACCCAAGCCAGGTAGGTAGAGTTGGGGTACGTGCTAAGATGATCTTCACTCGTACTAGGGGAGTTTACTAATGCGTTAGTCGAGCTTTCAGGTAAGCTTGGGTCTCCAAAGCTTTGAACTATAAGGTGACCATTAACACTTGCTCCCCTACTCTCCTTGGCATCAGAGTGGCAAGGAGGGTACTGTGTGGTCAGGCTCAAGGGGCTGAAGCCCCAATGAGATGCCCTGTGGGAAGAAATGTGAGAGGCCTCAAGTACCTAGATGTAAAGAGTTATTGAAGGCTTTCTAGATGTAACACTTGAAATGATCGTTGTGTATGGTCTTTTCTGATGCTATCTTTTTCCAAACACAGTAACAGCACTTAGGGAAGTGTACTGCATGTGTGGCAATTAATGCAATAGGGAAGTGCTTTGATCAGGGATTAATGATGGCATTAATGGCGACTATTTACTACCATCTTATCCTGTTCATCGGATGGGTTAGTAGTGACACATGGACAACTTTAGATTTACTTCTATTGGCTATTCATTCTAACTTCATTACTTCATCCCATAGTTTTAAATCTTTTGAAAGTGTAACAAAACTCTTTCCATTTTCGTAGAATGTGGTGAATGCTTGAGTCAAAGAGAATCATTTTATGGGAGAGAGCATATAAACTTGGGTTATGCCCTCACTGTGAGCCCTTTAAACACTGATTAAGGGATGTAGCAAGTTGCTCAATGATTGTGGGTAGCCTCTAAGTACCAATCAAGAGTTGTATCCTCCAGTTATTGTGTTGTCAGCACCATGATCACATGGGTACACATTATAGGTGCCCAGGTATTGCCTATTATCCATGGTGTTTCTAACCCAGAGAGAGGGTTCTCCAACTGCTTGAGGGTGACCAACCTAAATCGACTCTATAACTCCTGGTGGGTCCTTAAGCCTAAGAACATGGCAATTCATATAAGTCCTTATGCTCTCGAGGTTAGTTCAATGGTAACCACTAATAGGAATTAAGCTACTGGGCCTTTGACTCGCAACCGAGCTCGAGGACTAAAGGAGCTGGTAAGGCGAATCCTCCTACTCCAGCCTATTCCTACTGAACTCAAGTATTTCTTTGCCAAGCTACTCTTTGCCGAGCTACTCTACATGCCAAGTTAAATGACTACCCATCTCTCAGAGATTAGGTGCCAAATAGTAGAATGCTGAGACATCTTCTAAACCTCTCATGCTTACTCACTTATATTTAAGCTAACCACTTGCTCAACATCCCCCTTATCGAAAGGCCGAGAGAGCGACCCCAAACTAATCCTTAGTCACCCTTACTCGGACAAGCAATCTAATCGTACTCTTTTGTCTGCATCCTCCAACGACATCATCAATACATCTCTGCCACGTGTAGATTCTATTACACTAATTATTTTTTTTTTAAATATTTATTTTTACCCTTGTATTCTTTGTACATTACATCGTTAGGAAATAACTCTTTTTGTCTTTTCCCTTTTTAGGGAAGTTGCTTTAAGTTATTAGGTATTAATACCCTTATACTTGTAGCCAAAATTATCGGATTATAATTAATACACTTGATATTTCCTTTTGTAAACATTAAATGTTTACTTTCATTTTACTCTTATCTTAACCCTTAAGCAAAGCTAGGTGGCAAGTAACCTCATCGGATCAATTCATGTATCATATCGAGTTATGCCGTGAGTCCTTAGAAGTTCCATTGATGCATCATGTCCTTTGGAGTTGTTTATAGGATTTGCTTGCTTTTCATTCTTTCATGCGTTCCCCATACCCTTTTCAAGCTTTTGGCAAGCTTGGACCCATCCAACTACCAGCCTTGTCTTTCTTTGGTTATGGTTCATATCATCTTAGTATCAGAGTGGAGGTTTTGCTTGAGTTGTAGTAAAGTATTTCAAAGTTCTACCTATACTCTTAAAGCAAAACAATTTACTATGTTCTTTTAATTGCTATGTTTGTTGACTATTAAATTTCTAGTTTGCGGAAGTGTTTGTTGAAACACCTAATCGAAGAGTTTGAACACTAAAATCTATCAAAGAAAATGATGGACCTAAGTGTTAACGTTGATGTTGAGATAACAACAGTGGAGTTGTCCACCATGGCCAACAGTCTCAAAGTCTCCATAAGAGCACTGATGAGAAACTTGATGAGGTGGCTAAACTCTGAATGGATTTAACTCGAGCTGTTTATGCGTTGGCTTACTGACTTACTAAAGCCGTGCATAACACCCCATAAGCTGTCCGACCTACGAGAGGTTAGAACTTAGCTCAATAGTTCGAGGTGGAGAAGTAAGCAGATGAGTAAGGAAAAGGATTGACTTGGGAGATCTAGGATAAGAGGATGAAGAAGAGTATTACGAAGAAGAAGAGCACGTTCGAGTACCTAGAGCCTTTTGACCATGTGAAGCTTCAAATTCCGAGCTTCAATGGGTTTAAAAGTATGGATGAATACTAAAAATAGGAAGAAAAGGTAGAGCGTGTGTTTGACTATTACCAATATGAGGATTACGAGAAAGTGATAACTGCTACTGTTGAGTTCTCCAAATATACCACCATATGTTGGAAGAATTCCAAGCTATGAGGAAACAAAAAGGATAAAGAGAAATTAATACTTAGCCTGAGATAAAAAGAATACTCAGAAATGGATTTATGTCAGATACTTATTTGTAAGATACTGTTACTCGGCTTCAAGAGCTAAGACAAGGAGGCTGATCTATTGATGAGTATATCTAAGAATTTCACGTACTTATGATCCATTATGAAGTGGAGGAACCACTAGTACGAACAATCTCTAAATTCCTTACTAGATTAAGAGATGACATTCGAGACATTATAAAACTTCAACGATTCATCACAATGGATGAAGCCATTCGAATAGCTCAACAAGTGAAGAGGTAGAAAAGAATTCAAGTATCAACCAGACTGTTAACTAGCCGACCAAGACAAGGAAGTCACTGAGCTCATTCAAGTACCACCGATCCAATCCAATCCAAAAGGTAGATGTTTAAACTAAACAGAAGGATCAACCTGACATTAACGTACTGACCTAAACTTATGAGAAAGGGAAATGATCTAATAAAAAAATGAGTTAGATTAAGTGCTTTAAGTGCCAAGGGTTTGAACATATGGCTGTTCAGTGCTCAAACCGAAGAACTATGGTCATCAAAGGAGACGTCTTGAAGCTAGAAGTAGATAGCACTAATGAGAAACCTGAAGAGGAAAACCCTATTGAGAAGGAAGTTTCTCATGATAATGAACTAATTGAGGATGACGTGCTTGCCAAGGACTTGGATCAATTGATCTTAGTTGTCCGACATGCAATGAACTTGGAACCTCCCATGAGGAGGAGCAGAGGGAGAACTTGTTTCATTCCACCTAAAGGGTAAATGATCAATTGAGCGCGCTAATTGTGGAAAGTGGAAATTGAACCAATGTGGCATCGATCAATCTAGTCACAAGGTTGAAGTTGTCGACTACCATACATTTGAGGCGATATAAGTTGAATTGACTGAGTGAGAAGGAAGCACTACAAGTCACCTGGTAAGTACTACTACTGATGACTATCGGAAATTACTTCAACGAGATTCTCTATGATGTACTACCTATGTATGCCTCACACATATTGCTTGGCTGACCATGGTTGCTTAACAAAAGAGTTATCCATGACGGATATAAGAATACATATGTGTTCAAGAAAGATGGCCGGAAGATTACACTGAACCCGATGCTGGTGAGTGAAGTTAACAAATTGTAGGCAAAACTTGCTCACAAATTAAGGAAAACTCTGATGATGAGTAGAGATAAGCTCCGACAGGCCATCAATGCCAAAGAGCTAACCCTCATGTTGTTTAGGTGCCTATTAGAATTGAAGGAGCAGGTTAGACTACTCTTAGAGATAAGAGAGTTGTTGGACGAATATATCGATTTGTTCCCAAAATAGTTACTCGAAAGGTTACCCCCTGTCTGAGGCATAGAACATTACATCGACTTAATACCCGGTGCCACCCTACCGATTAAGCCAACCTATCAGATGAGTCCTAAACAGGCTTTTAAGCCCCAATAACAAGTAAATGAACTATTGGGGAGAGGTTATGTTAAGGCAAGTCTTAGCCTTTGTGTTGTTCCAGTGCTTCTAGTACCCAAAAATGATGGTACCTGGCGGATGTGTGTTAACAGCTAAGCGATAAACAAGATAACGATCAAATATAGGTATCCTATTCTCGAGTTGGAAGACATGCTGGGCAAATTAAGTAGGGCTAAAATCTTCAACAAGATTGATCTGAAGTCTGGCTACCATCAAATTCACATGAGATTAGGAGATAAGTGAAAAACTGCGTTCAAAACTCAACATAGACTCTATGAGTAGATGGTTATGCCATTTGACTTGTCGAATGCCTTGAACACTTTTATGCAACTAATGAACCACATACTAAGAAATCTAATGGGGAAGCATGTCGTAGTGTACTTTAACGACATCTTGATGTATAATGCCGACATGCTGAGTTACTGTAAACATCTCCGTATCGTGTTGAATATCCTCCATTGCGAGTTGAATATCCTCCTTTCCAAAAGATTATTCAACAACCTTAAGAAGTATTGTTTTTGCTAGGAGGAAGTAGTATTCTTAGGCTATGTAATAAGTGAAGGAGGCTTACGAATAGACGACAAGAAAATCCGAGCAATCACTGAGTGGCTGACTCCTACTACTTATGCTAAGGTCAGAAGTTTCCATGGATTGGCTTCCTTCTACAGAAGATTCATCAAGAATTTCAACACCCTCGCTACACCTCTTATTAAGTTGACAAAGAAAAATGCAGACTTTAAATGTGGAGAAAAGGAGAGGAGAAGTTTTGCTAAAAGGAAAGAAAAGTTGACTTCCACCCCTGTACTAGTTTTACTAAACTTCGAGAAAGTATTTGAACTGGAATGTGACGTGTTAGGCATTGGAATAGGCGCTCTCCTAATCCAAGAAGGTCAATTAATTGCCTACCACAGTGAGAAGCTTAGAGGACTTCAACTAAACTACTATGTATATGACAAGGAACTCTTAGCGTTGATCCAAGCACTACAAGTATAGAAGCATTATCTACTACCAAAAGAATTTGTCATCTACACTGACAATGAGTCTTTGAGGTACCTTCGAAGTCAAACAAAATTGTTGAAGCGACAGGCGATATGGGTCGAATTCCTTGAAGAATTTAATTTCGTAATAAAATATAAACAAGGAAACAGCAATGTAGTTGCAAATACTCTTTTGAGAAGATATGTACTCATTATTGAACTATAGAAGAGATTGTTTGGGTTTACAAGCATTAAGGAATAGTACACTAGGGATCTACACTTTGGACCCATAATTGAGCGTTGTGTCACTGGGAGGATAGTGGATAAGTTTCATTTGGAGCAAGGATACTTGTTCTGAGGAGGGAAATTGTATGTATCGACCTATTCATTAAGGGAATTACTGATTAGGGAAGCCCACAATAGAGAACTTTCAGAGCATTTTGAGGAAAGAAGGACTTATGAACTGTTTTCTTCTAGTCGAGAATGAAGCGTGATGTGCACCAAGTTGTTGAAGGCTGTGCCATATGCAAGAGGGCTAAATGTCTAGCCAAGCAAGGGAAAGCAATGCCTTTGCCTGTTCCAATAAGACTATGGACTGTGTTAAGCACGAACTTTATTCTTGAATTATCACGAACTGCCTAAGGCAAAGACTCTATAATGGCTGTCATAGATAGGTTTAGCAAGATGGTACACTTTATGCCCTGCTCTAAAACTAACGATGCTTCAACTATTACTTCTCTTTTCTTATAGGAAATTGTTTGGCTACATAACATGTCGAGGAGTGTAGTATCAGACAAAGATCCAAAGTTCTTAAACCATTTTTGGAGAAGTTTGTGGCGATTGATGAGGACCAAACTACTATTTAGCACGACCTGTTACCCCCAAACCGATAGCTAAACAGAGGCAGTCAACCGTACTTTGGGATCGTTGCTCTAAGCTACGGTGGTAAAGAACTTGATCGATTAGGATGTCTGCTTGCCAGTAGTTGAATTCACTTACAACCGAACAGTACATGACACCACCAAGCACATCCCTTTCGAAGTTGTCTATGGTTTTAATCCCGAGTTGCCCTTCGATCACATGCCTATCCCTATATTCAAGAAAGAAGACACTAACACGAGAGCCCGGGTACGATCCCTTCAACACATCTATAACAAAGTCACTCAGCATATCGATCCAGCTGCTAGAAGTATGCGAAAGAAGGTTAAGGGTAGAATGGCTAAACAATTTCAGCCAGGAGACTTGGTGTGGTTACAACTCATCAAGTAAAGGTTTCCTACCAAGAGGAGGAACAAGCTATATGCAAAAGCTAAGGGACCTTTCAACATCCTCTAGAAAAGCAATGAAAATGCCTACAGGTTAGAGCTGCTCAAAGATTACTGAGTTTTTGATACCTTCAACATTGCCTACCTCAGTCCATATTACCTTGATAGAGAACTAATCGAAGACCATTCGGATTTGATCATAAATCCAAATTAACCTAGAGAGAATGATTAAAATCAAGCTATTGGGCTTTTGACCAGCAATTGAGCCTTAGGACTAGAGAGGCTGGCAAGGCGAATCCTCTTACTCTAGTCCATTCTTGCGGAAGCCAAGTATCTCTTTGTCAAGCGATTTCAAGCCACTCTGATTGCCCATCTCTCAGAGATTAGGTGCCGAATAATAAAATGCCGAGACATCTTCCAAACCTCTTACGCTTACTCACTCATGTCCGAGCCTTGACATCCCCCTTGCTGAAAGGCCGAAAGAGAGACCCCGAACTAACCCTTAGTCACCCTTGCTTGAACAAATAATTTGATCATACTCTTTTTTTCTGCATCCACCAACAACATCACTAATACATCTCTGCTACGTATACAGGATCACATGTAGAATCTGTTATATTAATTATTGTTTTTCTTGAATATTTATTTTTACCTTTGTATTCTTTATACATTACTTCTTTGGGAAATACCCCCTTTTGTCTTTTTCCTTTTTAAACAAGTTATCATAACTTATCGAGTATAAATACACTTGTACTTGTAGCCAGAATCATCATATTACAATTAATACACTTAATATTTCCTTTTGTAAACACTGAATGTTTACTTTCATTTCACTCTTATCCTAACCCTTAAGTAAGGCTAGATGGTGAGTCATCTCACCGGACCAATTCGTATGTTATATCGAGTTATACTGTGAGTTTTCAGAAGCTCCATTGGTGCGTCATATTCTTTGGAGTTGTTCGTGGGTTTTGCTTACTTTTCATTCACTTTTCGTTCTTTTTCGTGTTCCCCATCACCCTTTTCAAGCTTTCGGCAAGTTTGGACCTATCCGATTAGCAAACACGATCCTCGTAAAGAAGTCTAATGGCAAATTTTGAATTTGTGTCGATTACACTGACGTTAATAAAGCTTTCCCCAAAACTACTTCCCTCTCCTCCAAATTGACCAGCTCATCGATTCTATGTCGAGCCACACAAGATTGAGCTTTATGAATGCTTACTCTTATCCCCTTAATTCCTTCATCTCTAGCATCTATGTCTTGAAGGAGTTACTACATTAATCAGAGGTTGCAAAGTGTAACAACAAAGTTAGCATACTAAAAGATTCATAACACTAAAGAACTATACTTACTGAAGATGAGCAATTTAGAGCTCCCCCCTATAAACAATTGATGGAGGCAAACTACTAGTTATCTTCCCCTACCATACTGTCATCCTTACTTATCTCCTAAGGATGAAGCATCTCTCTTGGTAGATACGAATTCCCCATCTCCTCTGTATGGAAACCTTCCTATTTCCAGTAGGCCACATCTAGAATCCACTCCTTTGCCTCATCACCGTCTTCTTGGAAATAATCAATAGGCTTCACCTGGATAGGTCTGTTCCATTTGGTAAGAAAGTCTAGCTTGTGCATTGACTTCACTTGGTAAAACTGGTACTTCTAATCCTCAATCTTTGACTTCTTACCCTAGAATGGCCTTACATGCACCCCTCAACTCAAACAATATATCCAACCCTCTTGCTCACCCTTTAATTAGAAGAAGTAAAGAAAGAGCTAAGCTTTCGGCTTCCTCATGTAAAATATAAAAATGGTCCCAAAGGCCAGCAATGTCTACCAAGTGTTTGAGTGGAGAGAACGTAGGGACAATTGAAAATAGTTGAACAACTCCAATCAGAAGGTAATAAATGGTGAACATAGCCCCACATCAATCTCCTTCTCATATAAGTAAAAGATATGCTTGTCGTCACCATAGTCCAACACCTGATCACCCTTCTCGGGCATCTTCACCTCCTAAACATCAATTCTTGTGAAACCTCCCAACAAACCTTATCTTACCAGTCTTCATTATGCACATACTTGACTTTATTGACGATATGACCATCATCCTTAGCAGATAACAGCCTTACAACCTTCTCCTTCTTATTGAGAGCATACTTACACCAAAGCCTCTCCTCCATAGCTACTTTCCTTGTCTCCCACGGGATGCTCACCTCTACACCGTTGGTTCCCACCAATACCATTTGTTAGGTTAGGGTAGGGGGAGGGGGGTGGTTAACATGGGGATGGGTACACCTTCCTTATGATCCTCATTTATAAATGCCTTACTTGCAAATCAATTTTGCTTTTGCTCAGCCATTGAAGTTTCTAGAAAAGTAATAAGGGAAAAGTGAAGGGAAGTGAAAGAAATTGAAGGAAAAGCTCTGGAATGCACTTCGACAAGGTCTCAAAGAGTGGAAAGTTCAAATGAGGATTAAACTAACCTTCGAGAACCTTATATAGGCTACCATGGCTAAGTGAAGCATCGCCACATTAATGACCATCGCGAACATCTACATGTCTCGACCAATAAATCGACGGCTAAGATCCACTTGATGAGTGGATTACCAACTCAACATTTGCATACACATCATTAATGGCCCATAGCATTCAAGGACTTCAGGTATCCCTACAGTCACATCAATCACACCAATTATCACATCCATTCAAAAAATGACCAATGGTTAAATTCTCAAGCATGCTTCAAAATGCTTAGAAGCTTGGAGACACTAAAGCCCGAGTACATACCCTATAAGCTCTGAATCAACTTACGACTATCTCTAAATCGAAGCCGACTAATCCTAAGCTAACACCGGCCTACCAGAAGCTGAAGCTGACCTATTCCAACTCGAAGCCAAATTATTCAAAGTTAAGGTCGATCTACTTTTGTTGAAGCCAAGCTAACACCAGAAGGTCAAGAGGTATAAAAAGAGCCACTTAACATCAAGTCTATCGTCTGCTGAAAAGCTAAGAGACCACACAACTGAGACCTCAAAGCTAAAGATCCACTTAGTACAACATGAAAAAACTAGTGCAAACTAACCATAGAACTCAGTAACTATAGGCTGACCTTTCAGCAATATTGACCAAGCACTACAAGACTTTAAAGGCTCCTACCCAAACCCGGACATCCAATTGCTGACCTCGTCCAATTCAGATCCTCCTCCTCCTTTTAAGATAACCCGAATGACTGTATGCTGACTTTTTATGTTAAACACACAATTTTGTATTCTTATGAATATTTTCTTTATTTTAATTATGGGCCCATTCTTTAGGATTTAAGGTCTTGTATATTATTTACAGTTTTACCACTAGGGTTTTAGCAGTTGCTATAAATAGTAACATTTGTAAGCAGCCAAACAGTGAAGAATATACATACAATGATTACATTTAGAACTTTCCTCTTTCAAGTAAAGTTATTCTTGAGCTCTTAGAGCTTGCATTTACCGAATTATTGAGTGTTGATTAACTCTTTAATCTTTCTCATGTTCTTATCAATTTTGACCTTAAGATTGTGGTAAACCCTTCATTTGAGTAAGTTAGTGAGTCACATTTAACATCTCATTTGAAACCTAAGTGACATTCAGTGTTTATGAGTCATATCGATCCCTATTTCGAGCTCAATCCCTGATTGTGTTTGTGTCTTGATACGTGATATCCATACACATTTACTATCAAAACCCCCATTTTATTTCTTGTTCTTCATACCCACTTGAACTCCAGCTACCCATTATAGTTTCAGCCTGTTGCGTATACTTCGAGCCATAACATCTTGGTATCAGAGCATTGGGAAGACATGTGTCTTAGTGTTCTTCAAAGTTTAGCTCGTAGTTTGAACATTTCTGTTTATCATCATTTTGTAGTATAGTGAGTTATTCAAGTTCTTAGTAGTAATTTTTAGATTACTGCTAGTTGCATTTTGTTGCGGTAGTATCTATGGAATTGTCTTAATGGTGTTTCTAAGTTGAGTATAGTTAAGTATATTACGTGTTTGTTCAATTTTCTTTGGAAATTACTATATGGACGAGAATATCTAAAGATAGTATCAATATCAGTGGAGATATTCCTCGTACAAGTTTAAGGCAACATGTTAACGATATGGAATATTGATTCAGAATCTCACTGATTCTATCCAAGAGCTTACTGGTTTAGTTAGAGGCCATAGACATATTAGCCAAGGTGAAAGAAGGGAACAAACACCCACCAGTAAAAGTAGCTCCAATGAGCTTGATAATGATGAGTGACAGCCAAAAAAAAGAGAAAACCAACCTAAGCCGAGACAAAGAATGTAAAGAAGTAAAAGGTACCTAGCACCAAAGCCCAAGTAGTTAAATGCTTCAAGTGCTTAGGCTACAGGCATATTGCTTCTTAATGTCTAAATAAAAGGGTCGTGATCTTAAAGGGCAAAGGACTCGAAGTTCAAGGAAAGAGTTAGAGTAACAAGAGTTTAGGAGACGAGTTGATGGAAGAAAATGTCTATGCTTAAAATCTAGATGAACTCTTAGCCATGACGAGCCAATAAGTCAACCTGAAAGCAAATCTTGAACAAAGGAAAAATTTATTTCATATTCGATGTTTGGTGAATGGGAAGACCTATTCCCTAATTATTGATGGAGGAAGCTACACCAACGTCGTTTCTGCCAAGCTAGTAGAGAAGATGAAGATGCCGACCTACCCACATCCCTGTCCTTATGGATTGAAGCGGTTTAATGTAGCTCGAATAGCATTCAAGGCTAGGAAACATGAGGATGAGATTGACTTAGACGTAGTGCCTATGAATGCAGCAAATTTACTTCTTAGCCGACCTTGGGCATACGACCGGAAAGTGATCTATGATGGCTTCCTTAACACTTATACGGATCAGAAGGATAAGAAAAGCTATTACTTGACCCCCATGAGCGTTGAGGAAATCTAGAGCAACTTGGTGCCCATGGTGAAGAGAAAAGGGAAGAGAAGTTTGTTCAGCATCTAAGCCTGTACTCATTGTTTAATGTCGAGGATAACTTCTTTTCGGCCCCACGGTAATGATAGGAATCAATTGCGACTATCTCCAAGCTAAGACCGAGTAGTCCCAAGCCAACGCCGACCTACCATAAGCTGAAGCCGACCTATTCCAACCTAAGGCCGAATTGTTCAAAGATGAGGTTAATTTGCTTTTACCAAGGCCAAGCTAACACCAAATGGCCAAAAGGTAGAAAAAGAGCCACTCAGCATCAAGTTTGTTGTCCGTCGAGAAGCCGAGAGACCACACAACAAAGACCTCAAGGCCAAAAATCTACTTATTATGGCATGGAGAGACTACTGCTAACTAACCATAGAACTCAATAACTGTAGGCCGACCTTTCAGGCATCTTAGCCAAGCACTACGAGACTTCAAAGGCTCTTATTCAAACCCAGACATCCAATTGTCTACCCCGTCCAATTTAAATCCTGCTCATTCCAAGATAACTCGAATGACTATATGCTGACTTCTTCTATTAAACACACAGTTTCGTATTCTTGTGAATATTTTTTTTTTATTTTAATTATGGGCCCATTCTTTAGGATTTAAGGCGTTGTATATTATTTACAGTTTTACCACTAGGGTTTTAGCATCTACTATAAATAGCAACATTCCTAAGCAACCAGACAGTAAAGAATATATATATATAGTGATTACATTTGGAACTTTCCTCTTTCGAGTGAGGTTATTCTTGAGCTCTTAAAGCTTACATTTACCGAATTATTGAATATCAATTAACTCTCTAATCTTTCTTGTGTTCTTATCAATCATGAGCTTAAGATTGTAGTGAACCCTTCATTTGGGCGAGTTAGTGAGTCATATCTAACCTTTCGTTTGAAACCCGAGTGATATTTAGTGTTCGTGAGTCGTATTGAACCTTATTTTGAACTTAATCCCCGATTGTGTTTGTGTCTCAGTATCTGATATCCATACATATTTACTGTCAAAACCCCATTTTACTTCCTATCTTCATAGCCACTTGAACCCCGACTACCCATTCTAGTTCCAGCCTGCTACTTACACTCCAAGCTATAACAAAGTGTACTTTATTCTGAGGTTGAGGAAAGTGGTCTTTATTGATAGTCTTAGTCCACCCATAATTTTTTGTACCTGTCCACGTCACCCTCGATGATTTGTGTCATTAGGTTAGTTTTCTTATCGCCTGTTATTGTTATTACGGCTCATTAGTGTAGCTTCCTTGCGTTGGGTGGGGTTGGTTTCGCTTATTAGCAATAAGGTGGTCAATCCGACCCTCGCGAAGATGGCCTTCGACCACGTTCTTAAGATGCCTATACTCATCAATATTTTAGCCATATACATCATGGTAGTCGTAGAATTTTCTTGAGACAAAGGCTTTAGGTGTATCTTTAATATTCGGAGTGTAAGGCAACTATTCATAGACCTCATAAAGGACCTTGTTGAGAGGGCAGTTTAGCGGTAGGTAGCTAAGGTAGTTAATGAAGTTCTGCTTTTGGCTTTCATGTTATTCTCTGGAAGATGAAGGGCCGTAGAAGGGTGTAGCTAAGGTAGTAAGTGAACTTCTACACTGGCCTATCTTAATGTTCTCTAGAAGATGAAGGGTGGTCCTCTCAAGGGCTGAGTTGATCATTTGTAGAAGTGTTACAATGCAAATCATTCTCAAGGCATGCTTAAATGGTATATTCCTATATGACGTACTACTTGGCGATCGTCATGAATTTTTTAAAGCTACCTAGTCGTTGCAGTACTATGGCCTCAAAAAATTTGTTGCTGGGGTCTAGGCCATAAATGATGGCTTAGAGGGATGCTCCATTCTCGATGTTAGGAATAAGGAACTTGGCATAGTTGAAGTGCTCAAGGTAAGCTCGTAAGGTCTCGTTTAAGTGTTGGCATATATGTTATAACGCGTTACCTTGCTACTAAGGAAGTATTGCTAAAATCTAGTAACAAGGTTGTAAAAAGACCAGATTGAACCACTTGGAAGCTAGTTAAACCATACCAGAGCTACTTTGGTGAGTATGCTCAAATGCTTCGCTCATTATAGCATCAAAGAAGTTATGTAAACTTATCATTGTACGAAAGTATGCTAAGTGGTCATCTAGATCACCCACATAGTCATATGTATTCAAGTGAGGGAGTAGTACGCCTTGTAAGAGAGTTTCATCCAAGATGAGAGAGTAACGACACTCTCACTTGCTACTATTGTAAGCCCTAAAACTAACAATTCAAGTTTTCAATCAATTGAAAGACTCGATCGTGCCTAAATTATAAAGTTTAACTAGAAATATTAGTAAAATGATCCCAAAAGTTGGAATTTAAGAAAATAAGCAATAAAATAAAAGAATATAAAAATTTCGTATTTTAAGTATATAACTCGTTATTTATCGAAAATGCATAAAATACATTCCGGTAATTAACAAATCGCTAGAGATAAATTACATGTAAACTAAAAATCATAAAATAACCTAAATAATATTTAGAAATATTTATTTGTACTATATATGAATTTACATGTATGTAAAAATACGCGTAATTACTTAAAATAAGCGTAATATGCTAAAATAATACTAAATAATTAAAAAAAATTCATAATTAATTAAGAAAAAATAAAGAAAAATCATGAAAAATAAGAAATGATCCACATATAGGTCGTGGCAGTTGGGAAAAATAAGAAAAAAATTAGCCAATTAAATTAAACCAACACAAAAGTCAAATTGGAAGAAGATAAGGCAATTGTCTAATCAAACTAATGCACAATAATTTCCCTTAAGCTCTATAAATAGCAAGAAAAATTCAAAAGCTCATTTAGTCAGTTTGGAGAGTGAGAAAAATAGAGAGACTCAAAAATTCAAGGGAAAAACTAGAGAAAAAAAAAAAAAAAACTGGGCAGTTAGGGCTACAAAGGAGAACTTAGACCCGACGAGCAGCTGGGAGTGGACGACCACCACCACGATACGGTGGTGGTAGCGCCCAAGTGGGCCGATACACCCATGGTCACCAACAGTGGCTGGAGTCACCCAAATTAGTGAGTTCGATTTCCAGCCCGATTTTGTGTAATTTTGTAAAAATAGTAAATATTATTAGAAAATTATGAATTTTGTTATTCTGGAATATTTTTATATGTGGTTTTTAGAAAAAATATTATTTTGATGAAAATATGTCTCGTGATATAGGGTCCTTAAGAAATAGTGCAAAACCGAGTATGTTTCGGTTTAGAAATAAATTACCTTAGGAGTGTAGTTTTGAACCTAAAATTTTTGTATAGATTACTTAGATGATATAGAACAATTCTATGAAGCCTGTTTTCAAAAATTAATTTTCTAAAATTTTAGATAATTTTTAGGCCTTAAAATGAGGCATAAAATGGGTAATTTAGAGTTAATTAAGTAATTAAATGGTTAATTACTGATTTAGTGAATATGTGTTTTAGGATGTTGAAATCTAATGGAGTATGATACTTGTAGCATTTAGGGTATTAGATGTAATTATGAGGTTAATTATCTAATAAATAAGTAATATGGAAAAACAGTACATTTTAAGTTAATTTTGTAAATTAGGTGTAAAATCTGATTTAGGATGAATTTAAACATTTTTAAATGATAATTGATGTTGGGAGATAGTAATTAGAGTAATAAAAATATTAGATATGTATTATGTACATAATAGGTGATAATACATAATTATTAGAAATATAATAAATAGAAAATATTAGAATAAAAAATTGATATTATGATAATAATAAAAATATACAATAAATCTAATAGGAAACTTGAATTTATGTAATTTATGAAAAATGTAAAAATTTCTCGCATCAGGAGTAAATTCAGTACACTAATAAGGATTTAAGTATACCGAGTAAAATAAAATACTAATTAGGGGTAATGATGATATTTAGGAGATTGGAAAGTAATATGATTAATTTCACATTATGGGTTGAAACAAATTTCTAGGGTTGAAGTATAAAACACTACTTAGAAATCAAACTAAAATCTAATTTAGAAATCAATACGAAAACTGAACACAAACCTAACCCCAAACCTAAAATAATTGTAAAAGACTTAAGATCTAGATAATTAGGCATATTAAACCCTAAACAAAACATAATAATAAGCGTTATAGGATAAAATGAACTTATAATAGTTATATGAAAAATTGAAATCACGTTTGTGTTATAGGAATTATCGGCGATGGTCTGAACAAATCGGACCTCGAGTGAGTGAGCGATGAGTCGAAGTAAGTTGAGATTAATACGATGCTATATTTTGGAGGCTTAAGATTATGCTTGGTTGTGCTTGTTAGATAGTTGGATGTGTGAATGTGCTTGATTATGAGTGATGCTATGATTCTGTCTGTTATCCTGGCTTGTATTGTATGGATTGTATGAAATGATTGATCACCCTAAACTGGACCTAATCAAATATATGACCTATAATCATAATCAGACCTATATGGCACCCCATTAGGGGAACTTAGGACTCTCTGGCCAAATACCGACCCCTTTGAAAGGGATAGTGAAGGATTGCAAAATAGTCCATTCTTCATCCTTAGTCGAACTAAGTGACAGGAGAGGAGGTCGCGGCAAGGGTGAAGTCAATGGTTCGAAGGTAGTCGCGGGAAGAGCGAGGTCTCCATTGCACAAGCCTGGGTTTGGTTGTGAGCTGTTACATTAATGGAAACTCTTCAACCTGGATTAGAGCGGGCACAATTTCTCTAATCTCACGATGAACTGGACAACATCGTGCGATGGCATTTGCTTGCACATGCATTGCACCTAATAAGTTGATTGAAAACCTTGTTGTGTTTATGATATAGTTTTAAGTCCTCCATCTTAACTTATTGAGCTGTGGTTGCTCACATCTCTATAGACGTCGTGCAGGTGCTGGCTAAGAAGCGGCAAACAACTACTCTGAAGCTAGCAACTGCTGGATCTTGGGGAGTGAGGAAAAACATTGAAGAATCAACACATATTTTATTACTTTTCATTTCTGAATAATGTAATAACTAGGAAATATATTACGGAGAAATATTGTAAACGATATTTGTACTAACTAAATTATAGTGTAAATATGTATTTCCTCACTTTCTTAGGTAAATGATTTATTTAAATTACAAATTGTTTACTTCAAAGTGGGTTAGTCGTGGACGCCTTGTATAGATTAGGTCTAAGATAGCAGTTGTAAGGGCAACTTCTATCTTAGGATGATTTACACGGCGGGGCTATTACGACTCTGCCGCTTCGGGGCGTGACAACTATGCCCAATTATCAAGTAACGGATTCAAGACATTTCTAATCACAGAGGCTAGAAGCGCATCAAATGTACTTGTCATGTTCTTTAGCATTCATCTCATCCAAGTGATTTGGCAAATGTTCAGGGGAAAGGAGCTTTTGTATCTAACTTATGCCCAACTATATGGCCTAATAATATGCCTTGTCGTAATTAGTATTTACCCAGTAATGCAAGTCCTCTATTAGACATTGTTAGGGTTAAATATGGTGGCAAGGCGCACAAGGTTTGTAGGTAGGGTATAGGTAAGCACCTGGGGTGCCTACTAGATCGTCTAGCAGACATGTCTTTAGGATAAATTCTGTCATCAAGATTAGCTATTTCATTAAGCTTTTAGGTAGCTGTTAATTGCTGCCTTAAGTTAGCATTATCTTAGAGAACATTTGCATTGGCCTCCATCAACTCATGGAACATTTCCTTCATTAGTTCCATCTTCGATGGTTGTAGCTTCATTTGTAGTAGTAACGGTGTAGTTGTTGATTGTTCACCACCGCTTGGGAGTGCTGGATGAAGGTATGTGTTTTTATTCCTAACCATGATGATAAGTTTGCATAAACTGTAGGCACCAATTAATGATAATGGTATGATTGGTATAACTCTGGTGAATTCTTAGTGGTCCATTAACCGTGTACGATTTTTTAGAGAATATGAGAATTTGTAGAGAGAGAGTTTCTAAGAGATTTCAAGATCCTTTATTTGCTGGTTGCCTACATATTTATAGGTTAAGAGGGTTTATTACGTAGTAGGAGAAGATTGGCTAGAAAAAATCCAAGGAAGTGGCGATATTAGTACAAGAAAAAACTTCTACCCTTCTGCCGATTGGTAAGAACTTAGAGGATGGGCTTATCCCATCGGCAAAACGTAGTCTCCCTAGCCAGCGGCTAGTCTATAAGCTGTATCAAGCGATCATTCAGCATTTAATGAGAAGAGAGAAAAGAGACGAAGAGAGGAGAGTGAACCTAGTTGTACTAAGCGATAAGTTCTTCGAAGGATGCCTTGAGTAGGAGGTAAGCTCTTTCCCTGTTGTCAGAAGGTAAAACTTAACGATCATGGAGAAGGACTTTTAGAGTGTTCATGATTCGACCCAAGCTAGGTAAGTAGAGCTGGAGCATGTGTTGAGCTGATCTTCATTCATGGTAGGGGGAATCTAATACTACTTTGGCTAAGGTCTTAGGTAGGCTTGAACCTCCAGAGCTTTGGGCAGAAACCGTCAATGAGGTAGAAAAGCTATTCCACTTCCCTCATCTTCCATATGGAATAGCTATTATGGTGTTTAGTTGTATTTTAAATATCGAATAGCCATTACGTATGAATTACTATTACATAAAATATTGAATAGCAATTCATGACCTTCCCCTTATGAATAGCTATTCAATGATCTATTCATCCCCAATCACATAATGTCTTATATCTAAGACACAATAGTTTCAATGATCTATAAATAAAGTATAATTTATTCTCCAGCAAGCACCATGTCGAATGTCTCTCTCTCTCTCTCATGTACATACACACACATGTACGCACATACATTCTTAACCCCACTTTCCCCATCCTCAACAACATACCCTTGATTGTTGATTTTAACACTCATCTCATTGCACCTAAGCAGCGATTTTTAAGATTCTTTGTCTCAACCAATAATCCAAATGTAAAGAATTCTAACATGAGTTTTAGCATATGTATGAAGAAAGGGGTAATTCACTTTCACCACTAATTTTCAATAACCCAATTCTTATAATCTGTAAGATGAAGAAACAAAATATGAAATACAAAGCTCACTGCCAGTATAAGCACAGGTCAATCTGACTACAAACACAAGAAAAACAATAAAAATCCCAAGCAAAAGATAATCGATACCTAGTGCTTCTAGTGATAATTATACAATGAACAAAAAATTGCCATAACAATTTAATACCAAATTGTCGGATATCGATTAATCACAAGGTAGTTAGGGTTATGGGATTGCATTGGTTGCTCATCATTGATCACTCCTTGTTAGTTGTCTATGAAGTATTGAATTAGCTATTGAAGGAGAAGGAAATTACAAGGGTATAATAGATCATTTCTTTCTATTCCTACCTTATTTATCACACAACTTTATGTTAACTAAACGATGTAATAGGCATTTAATAGCTATTACATGTCTATTCCATTCTTATTTAATTGCAAGGCAATCTCTCCTTATTCTATCCAATAAAGTAAACAAATCATAAAGGCGAGCAAGTAACTACAATGTAGAACCTACTTAGTCAAGTAGGATTTGAGTAGGTATTAAATATTATGAGATAGGTATTATGACATTTTGGGGACCATTCTTCCCAATCTTTAAGATAGTTGTTATGGCCTTCTTACCTTATGCTCTCTATTGAATTGAAGGATAAAAGTTTCCTTAGTAAAGGTAACTTTGGCTTCCCTTAGTATGTTTCCTTTTGTAGGTTGCTTTAATCATAAAGCACTCATGAGACCATACTTCAGGAAAAACTTGAGAGCAAGCAAAAAAACACCAATAACGTTACTTTTACCCACTCTATATATATTTATAATGAATAATATTGAATACAATATATATATATATATAGATAGATAGATAGATAGATAGATATGTTTGCCTTAACATATACTTATTGTTGAACCTATTGGCCCATTATAAAAGGTAAAATCCCAAAGCATATTACATCCTTCATTTATTTTTCATCTCTCATTTCCCTTTAAAATACTGTTACTATAAAGCCTAGAAAAGTAAAATAAAAAGAAAAATAAAATAAAGGTAATAAGGATTTAGTAGGCCTGGTATGGCTTATAATTAACCAAGGCCTATAAGGATATTTTGGTCAATAAAAAGTTAGAACCCCTTGACCTTATCTCTCTCTTTAGAAACTCTTATGTGATAATAGAGAGCTCTTTTTTTCCTTCATTGAATAGGAGACCCAAATTATAGATCTTAAGCTCTTGGGGTGTTAAAATCGCAATTGAACACCGAAATTGTTACAAGAAAGAGAATCTAACGTAAGGTAATTGAAATTAGCATTGTGAAATTTGTTTTTTTGTAAAAGAAGGGCGAAAAACCTCATTGATTTTGTGATTTTCAACATAGTGAAGGGTTAGATTGATCCCTGATTCTTGTTTAAGTAGAAAGAAATAAGTAAGTAACCTTTCATCTAATGTTCCTGTGTTAGTTTTGTGGAAATAGAAAAGTAAGGTTGTTTAATCAATGATTGGGTTTGTAATTTACTTGATCTTGGCATTTGAGGGGTTAAAATTGGCTATATGGAGGTTAAGTGGTCTATTAGGGGTTATGAATGGTGTTGATTGAGTGTTTTAGAGTGGTGTTTCAAGGAGGAAAATAGTATTTGAGGGGAATACGACTAAGGACCGTAGCCATAGTCGTGAATGTGTTCCTCTCAGGGGGTCATGTTGAGTTATGCGCATAGGAGAAAAAGAAAAATTTAGGACGAGAGGATCATAGCCAAGGTTTAAGGCTATAATCTTTACCCGTGTTCTTTCTACTGTACAAAAACAAGAACCATGACCAAAGTTCACAGTCGTAATTCTTGGTTATGTACTTATTCTACCTTTTATACCTTTTTGTCTTGATTTCTAACCTTCTAAACCATAACTTAACCCAATCTAGATCATCTTGGGATTCTAAATTTGTCCTAAGAGCATAGATAATCACAAATTGAACTCAAGACCCAAGTAAAATTTAAGGAAACTGAATAGAACACAAAAGGACATCTTAGAAAGTAGGTTTTGAATATTGTCTTTATTTTGTATACCAAATATTGATCTTAGACATACTTTCTGCTTAACCACAATTGACTATAACAGATGGTTTTTGGGTCTAGGTACAGGACACATGTATGTTGTGTTGTGTTGCGCTTGTCTAGCGTAATTCATTGATTGAAATTAAATTAAACTTGGCTTATTAATTATTGTGTTGCGTATACTTGGCTTCAACCTCCCATTGGTAGGGTCTAATGAGTTGGTGAAGTACCTAGTGATCTACATGACTCACTTAATGGGAGTTCCGTATTGAGATGACCTTATAAAGGGTTACTTACGTGATGAGTAGGTTACGTGCATATGATTTTGGTGTTCCGTAGTACGCATAGCTCACTCTTTGAGGATTTATGGTTTTCAATTGCAAATGCAAGTATAAGTACTATAGATTATACTGAATACATTAAGGAGTCGAACTATGATTATTATTGTTATGATGAAGAGATAGGATATTACTATTTTGATGATGGGACGGGGTTTGGTCAGAGATTAGTTAGCATTTATTAGGTATTATTAGAAGACCTAAGTTGATGTTTATTTAAAGATGTAGTTTGTGGATTTGTAAGGGTCGCCTGTACCTCCCTATTGTTTTTCTACTTTATTTAGAGAATGATATTCCTAGTTTTTAATTGTCAATTTAATTAAGTTACTTTTCAAACAATTTGAAGAGTTCAATAGTTGAACTAATCGATGATAGGTATTAGGTACTTAAGTTAAGTGGTGAAATATACCACTCATACTTAATGTTTGAAGAAATATTAATTGTAAGATTAGTGTTATTGTTATGTGTAGATTATAGACATTATAGATAGGTAGCAGGTTACTAGATGTCTTAGCATGTCGACTCCTAAGATTGACATGTGGTAAGGTTATGGTTTCCTGGGTTCCAGGGCGTTACAGTTACTCATTATACTCTTATGATGTCATTTTCTTTGAAGCTTGGTTTATTTTATTTTTCATCGTATGATTTTACATTAGCAAAAGCAGTGTAATGAATTTAGTGTCACTATTTATTTCAAACAAGTCTACCATGAATCTTATGGTAAAATGTAGTTTTGTGATTGTATTATGTAAATTATTTAGAGTTATATTATCAGATTCATGATGTATGCCTTTCAGAAAAATATGTGATTGGAAAGCATGTGATAAAATTGTGGGAGATTATCATATTGATAAGTGTTCTAGTTATCTATATTATTAAAATGAAAGAATTGAGTTATTTGGTGTCTTTTTGCAGTTCCTTAAAATAACCCCAAAATACATTGAAAATAACCATTAAAACATATGATATTTAAAATCTAACTTAGTAAAATGATGAGTAAATCAAGTAATTCACCTTTTTTTTTTTCTTTTTCCTTTTAATTCCTTTCTCCTACTCTTAATAACATTTCGAATTTTCTCTCCAAATTTACTTC